>CM019067.1:140596455-141196455 GCA_009667805.1 Leptobrachium leishanense | reverse complement strand
GCCAATCTACAGAGTGTGTGGTCCCCTCCTTTGGCAATGTGGCATAGGAGGGGCACCAGGCACTGCACAAATTTGCAATGTGGCCTGGTGGTGCCCCCTGGTCTTGCTGTGTCAATATACCTACATATTTCAAACTGCCTGCCACTCCCAGTGTTTCCCTGTGATCTTGCTACCTACCACTCTCCCTCTGTTGCTGTGGTCCACTGTCTGACTCCAGGTCTCCGGAAGCAGACTGGCAGCAGGGTCCTCGTCCTCTAATTCAATTCACTCCCCCTTAATTCATTTTTTCCCTTTAACTACTTTCATTTCATATAGCGTATGACAGCGCTCCACAGCAATGAAACTCACAGTAATGTGCGGGGTGTATGAGCGTATGAGAAAGCTCCACAGCAATAAAACGCACAGTAATGTGCAGGGTGTATGAGCGTATGACAGAGCTCCACAGCAATAAAACTCACAGTAATGTGCGCTGTGTATCAGCGTATGACAGAGCTCCACAGCAATAAAACTCACAGTAATGTGCGATGTGTATGAGCATATCACAGAGCGCCACAGCAATAAACCTCACAGTAATGTTCAGTTTGTGTGTATGAAAGTATCACTGAGCTCCACAGCAATAAAACTCACACTCATACACACTGCCCATTACTGTATCACAGAGCTCCACAGCAATAAAACTCACACTCATACACACTGCCTATTCCTGTATCACAGAGCTCCACAGCAATAAAACTCACAGCAATGTGTGGTGTGTATGAGCATATCACAGAGCTCCACAGCAATAAAACTCACAGTAATGTGCGATGTGTATGAGCATATCACAGAGCGCCACAGCAATAAACTTCACAGTAATGTTCAGTTTGTGTGTATGAAAGTATCACTGAGCTCCACAGCAATAAAACTCACACTCATACACACTGCCCATTACTGTATCACAGAGCTCCACAGCAATACAACTCACACTCATACACACTGCCCATTACTGTATCACAGAGCTCCACAGCAATAAAACTCACAGCAATGTGTGGTGTGTATGAGCATATCACAGAGCTCCACAGCAATAAACCTCACAGTAATGTACCGATATCAGTTTACTCAAACCCCCCAGCAAAACATTACACACACACACACAGCAGAACATTACACACACCCCAGCAGCACATTACACACAGACTCCAGCAGAACATTACACACACACACCTCCCCAGCAGAACATTACACCCCCCAGCAGAACATTACCCCTCCCAGCAAAACATTACACCCCCCCAGCAGAACATTACACCCCCCCCCGAGCAGAACATTACACACACACACACACACCCTCCCCTCCCTCATTTTATTCAAACCTTTTAAAAATCTTCTCTCGGCCTCTCTGCCCAGTCCTCCTTCACACTACAGTGGAAGCACGCAGGCTGACTCTGCTGCAGCGCCGCACCCTAAGCTTTGGGGTTTGTCCTCCAGACTTTTCTGCTGCTGCGTGCCCTGGCTATGCGTGTCACGTGAGGGGGCGGTGCCAAATTATGCAGTGTGCCTGCTCATGTTTAGAATGTGGGACTGAGGCAGGCACACTGCATCGGTTTGAGAGTGCGCGGCTGGGCCCCTGGTTGATGTCTGAAGAGCATTCATAGCTCCGCTTCCGGTATTATAAAAACAGAATTTTTCCGCCCCTCACACTGACAGCATGTCAGGACAGTAAGGCGGCCGCCTGTGCCGCCTTACACTAGCGCCGGCCCTGATGGTATCAATGCATCCCTACTCTATACACAGCGCTCCGTGTCCCTATAATATATATGATCAGAGGTTACCTTTTTTTTATATTTTTATACTATTCCTATTAAATTAACAGTAATTTTTGATGTATTTTATTGAGTAGAAACTTTTTTTGCCTATATAACATGTGCTTTGTGAAAATAAAACGGTTTTGTGTACGTTTTAATTTAGTTAGTGGATTCCTGTCCAGTGCGGTGAGAAGCAAACGTAATGCAGTGTAGACACGCTGCGAGGCGGAGCCGAGCGGAGTGAAGTCAAGCCTGCAAAATGTTTGCTTCTCTTTGCTTCGCTACGCTGTGCGTCGCTACACGCTCAGTGTGTCTCAGCCTTTATTCCCGCATTGCTAGCTTACCGAATCAGTTTGTATACTTGTTACTGACCCTGCTTGTTCTGAGGACCCGATCTGTTGCCGACTTTGCCTGCCATTTGATTATTCTCTCTCTGTATTCCCTGCCTGTTCTGTTTGCTTCCTGTTGCTACTGGTGTGCGCCGATTCTCACCATATACAGTAGCACAGTACAAGTGCCTAAACATTGCTGACCCGGTTTTGTTATAGCTGCTGATGTAACTGAATAGATCGGGGATCTCTTCTGCATTATCAAAACCTCCACCACTGCACTCTTCCACAATACCTCAGAGGGGTTACGGTGTGAAGGCACTTGCTGCCACCAAAGGCAAAATATTTGGGTGCACTGACGCCTGTACCAGATTCATATCATTTTAATATTTGACCGCAGGGTCCAACCCTGCACTTTTCCACAATACCACAAAGGGGTTACGGTGTGACGGCACTGTTGCCGACACTAAAGGCCCAATTTTAAAGCACCTATTGTTACTTTCATCCAAAGCCTGCATAAGTTTCACCATAATTTAGCCCAAAATAATTACTGAACTTGTTCTGCGTGTCCTAAAACGTCTCTTTTTGCACTCTAAAAATCGAACTTTTGAGTCCCATTGACTTACATTGAGTTCGGTTCGTGTTCGCGTTCGCGTTCGAACTCGAACTTTTGAAATTGTTCGAGTTCGAATGCGAACTGAACACGGGGGTGTTCGGCTCATCACTACACACACTGCTCACACACACATTGCTCACACACACATACACACTGCTCTCTCTCACACACACACACACTGTTGCCGACACTAAAGGCCCAATTTTAAAGCACCTATTGTTACTTTCATCCAAAGCCTGCATAAGTTTCACCATAATTTAGCCCAAAAAAATTACTGAACTTGTTCTGCGTGTCCTAAAACGTCTCTTTTTGCACTCTAAAAAAAATCGAACTTTTGAGTCCCATTGACTTGCATTGAGTTCGGTTCGTGTTCGCGTTCGAACTCAAACTTTTGAAATTGTTCGAGTTCGAATGTGAACTGAACACGGGGGTGTTCGGCTCATCACTACACACACTGCTCACACACACACTGCTCACACACACATACACACTGCTCTCTCTCACACACACACACTGCTCACACACACTGCTCACACACACACACTGCTCGCACACACACTGCTCACACACACACTGCTCACACACACACTGCTCACACACACACTGCTCACACACACACACTGCTCACACACACACACACTGCTCACACACACACCTGCCTGTTACATACTCACAGGTTAGGTTAGAATCCTTCCTGGTCTGCCTCCTGGCTGGTTTCCGTTGACTCCCCCTCCCTGCATGTGCTGGACACATCCAGCACAGCAGGGGAGGCTCTGCATCGAGCGGCAGTGGAGGGGGAAGGGGCGAAGCCAGCATCTTCCCATGTGAGCTGCTGGTCTGGCAGCCTCTTTTCCCTCCTCCTCCACCCCCCCCCGCAGGGCCTTTACTTCCGGAGCAGCGTGTGGGAGATTGATCCCACACGGCTGCCCGATCAAATGGGAGACCAGGTGCCTGCCTGGACCGCAGGGCCAATACGGGCCCCTCTTCCCATCGGGGCCTTCGGCCAGTGCCCGAGTGCCCGATGGCTTAGTCCGCCCCTGTTTGAAATGGTGTCAAAGTATGACTCAACTCAGATTTATGAATCAAACCTGTATAAAAATCCTTCTATTTACAACACATTAATGTGCAATATACATTTATCTCTTTCTTTTTGAATGAAACACATGCACACTGTTTGGCAAAATGCCCCCGAATCATTTAGTTTGGTAAGCAGGTCAAACATGCTTGAAGAGGCACCTCATTACAAATTGTGACAGACCATGGAATCTCTCATTAAGTCATTCATTAAACTGTAACTTTAATTTATCTTTATCTCCTGAAATTGTGCCGGTTACATCATACGAGATTGCACAACAGTTTCACATCTCCTCAGAGGTTCTCCAGCTCATTATAAGCAGTTCACTAATAGGAGTGAGAATCCCTGTGGATAGATAGAGTGCCCCAGATAAAGGGAAGATAGAGAGATCATGGTACACGGGGAAATTAGAGTACAATTATATGTTAAGAACATTAGTTTATGGCACTGTGGTTTGTTCTATTCTTTTTGCAACTTTGCAGTTAAAATATCTTGTCACAATAAGTCTTGTGGAAACTAGGATAACACCACAAAAATGTAGGAGTCTTCTTACTAATAGAAACATTAGATATCGTTTTATGTTTAACGTTATATCAATACCAGACATGTGATTACAGTAGGTTCACTGAACAACCAAATGTCTTGTATTAAGTATTCCAAGCTCATGCTGATATATTATTGAAAAATGTCACCTTGACTCTTTTGATCAGGTTTAATAACCATGAAACATTCATCCTTCTGAGTTATTGCTGGTCAAGATTATAACGTATGATCTGAAATTACACAAAAATCTTATGAACTGCATAACAAAAGTTATAAATTCAGTACCCACTAGGTCAGTGTGTCTCAACTCCGGTCCTCAGTCAGGAAAATGCAGACTAAATCCTGCAATCACTGAGCAGCAAATTATATCCCCTGTGATGTGCTTCTAATATCTCACAATCCTGGCCCGTTAGTGGGTGCTGATTGCTGAGGACCGGAGTTGAGAAACACTGCACTAGGTCATCTTTCTGGGATCAAAAAAAATCAAAAGGACATCCATGCTTCGGTTGCTAAATTAACTCATTCTGATCAAATAGTGTGTTGACAATGCTGGGATCTGACCTTTAACCCCTTAAGGACCAATGACATAACAGTTACATCATAAAGGCATTGACTTAAAAGACCCTTGGTCTTTAAGGGGTTAATCATTGCTTTCATAAGACTACTTCATAGATAAATCTCTATTTTGTTCTCTTTACATCCATCTATCATTTCAGAATCTATCTATGTATTCGCTCGCTGAGGTGTATTTAAGTCAGTGCCAATGAATCAGTTAGTTATGACTGGCCGACAACCACACACCATAACTAAATATATAAAGATGTTTCAAATCAGCCAACTAAACATTGTACATACTGCAACTAAAAATGGTGGAAATGTACATTTTAGAGTAAAAATTTCCATCTTGTTCGAGTTACCACTAGCATTCAACAATTGTTTAGGTACAATCGTATCCTTTATATTTGTTATTGGGCTAAATTATGTATTAGTGTAGTTTGGTAACTGTTAAACTGAAATATGCATTCATTGTTTTGTGTGTGTGGGTATATATATATATATATATATATTTATTTATTTAAATATAAAAATTCCCACCTTTTCAGCAATCAAACTTTAAAAATAAACAGTTTCTACTTTGCCACGGTGCAACAATATCCCAAACAATTATATAGAATTCCACAATCAGGGATGCACTCGCAGATTTGTAAAAAAATCATTATTTTATTTAAAACTTATTTAAAAGAACATATATACACACGGTATAAATACAGGTCTATCACTAAAAGGTGACACTCGGGAGAACTGGCAGGAGAAGAGAGCAATCTAGAGCAAATAGCAGATCTGAAAAGTGAGGTAAACGGGAGAATTTTCTGGTTTGGCTATTTTGACCTAGATTTTTCACTTCTCCAGTCATTCTCCTGGGTTTCACCCTTATTAAATAGACCAGATAGTCTCATCCTCGAGATAGTGGCAGAGTCAGCTAAATGTAAGGTATGATTTAGGAAATAATTCCTATTCTCCAAAAGAATGGATATATTTTTCAGTTGACCATATTACACTGATAATTATTTCAGGGATCCACCTATTCTGTTTCTGTACTAGTCAAAGCATCTGGCCATCCACAAGGCCTTGGTTACATTCATGGAATGAAAGTGAGCTGATTGTAATGCAGGGTGATAGAATGACAGATTAAAATACTGATATCATATATGTAGTAGCAAGACCTACATAGCTATAGGGCCACAGACCTGCTTTACTTCTGACTCTGAGTACACATTTCAGAATCCTTTGTGGTTACGTTCCCCTGGAATATAATTATATATAGTTATATTTGCAGCTATAATTGAGCTGCAAACTTGTTGGAGTGACCATGGCAGTACAGATTCAAGACCAAAAATGTCAATTATAACTTCTCTAAGCTCACTGCTTCAGACTCTTTTGAATACATGGATGTTCTAGTGTTTTTTGAATTTCCCTACATCGATTTAGTGTATAGAAACAATTATTTTCTTAATTTACAACCATTATTATTTCCTGCCTTTAGCAGTTTACCTTTTAGAAAGAAGGAAGGAAAATGCTTGTTTAACATACTGAATTGATTTAAGTTCAAAGTCCAGGAGAATATCATTCAAATCCCTGCCAAAACCTCAAACACACAGCCTGCATAACTCCCACTAATCCTGGGCAGCAAAGCAACTAGCAGACAGCCCCACACCCAACATATAAAATGCTCATGTGTGTTCAACATCCTATATACACACCTACAAATTAAAGGAGATTTTTAGTTTTTGCTTAAAATGGCCATAAATACTATAATCCTACCTGCCCACGTCAAGGCAAATCTAGGTGGGCAAACATAAGTGTTCAAATGTAAAAAACAGAGTGTAAACAGGTGCCTATTAGGGAGGTCACATGTGCAGGTACATATTTAGGATTTAAAGCACACACAATCGTTTTATTTTTTAAATTCCTTTGACAGTTTTCTTGCTTTACTGACACACATAATAATCTTACAATGTGACCAGAAAGCCCTACAGTAATCTAACTGTGCAGAGAAGGTGCTGTCCTTTCAGAACCTCCCCATATACTATGTCAAGGCATGGTAATGTGAGTTATGTCCCCTTATCTCTTATCACACCAAGCCAGCAGAGCCCTGTGGCCTGTTCTAATGACAGATAGATAATAAGGTTGCTGATTACAAAGAACCATAAGGAGAGATATCTCTGCCATCACAATTCACACTAGTATTTGTAAATATTTGTCTAGCATTAAACAGACAGACATCCTTTGTTCCATCCACCTTGAATCTTGTCTGAAACCCCAGGCACAATTTCTAACTACATTTTCATTGGAGTTTTATAGAATCTTGTATATTTCACTATATCTATTAATTTCCTTCTGCAAGGACAGTCACCATGCCTCACTGACCTTTGCTACTCAAGTCTATTGAATGTATCCAATCCACAGGTTACAACTTTTGCCTCCCAGGCATTTAATATTAACATTCTGCCTACAACAACATAATGAAAACAATGCTACAGATATCTTCGTCACTGTCAATTAGTGTATCTACATATATACACTACATGTTGCTGCTCCAGACACTTACAGGGCTATTCAGAAAGAGGTGAAAACCTTGAGAATGACAGGAGAATTGAAAATTCTAGGACAAAATAGTCAAACCAGAACAATTCTCCCATTTATCTCACTTTCCAAATTGGCTATTTGGTCTAGAGATTGTTCATTCTCCTGCCAATTCTCAAGGTTTTCACCTCTCTCTGAATAACCCTGATAGTCTTCCTTGACTAAGAATTAACTATGCTGCCCAGGATTTAGTTTGCTTTTTAGATTGATCACTTTGCCCTCAGCAGTGCCAGCTAAGCTTTGCTAGTAAATACTCATCAGAATGACAACAAATATGACTTGGCATTGCAGAAGATGCTTTCTCCCTTTTTTTTTTTTTTACCTGAGGCTAGGGCTGGATAATTGTGCACAGCAGCTTGTGGTCCTCCTCCTCCTCTCTTCCAGTGTTGTCTCCATCAGCAGATCACAGTATCTGAGAAGTGAGTCTTTGTTACTACTACACAGCGACTGAGCTGCTGCTGGACGTCACTATAGCAACAGACTGCTGAAGACTCTCATTCTGCAGGGATGGGTAGGCTGGTACTCTGGATGTTGCACCCTCCTGAGTTCATTCAAGAATTCCCATTGAGTAAGGGAGGGAATCATCAGGAGGAGCTTGTATCATGGATACCTCACTCATTGGTCGTTTGCTGCTGAGCTGCAGTGTAGTGATGCTAGAAATAGGACTCTAGAGGCATGAAATCTTAGACCCATCCAATAACAGGTTCTCTGCATTTGTAGCAGCTAAGTGGGCTGCCAGTGCTAAATGTATGATGTTTATTAAGGTGAGGGGGGAAGCTCTTTTCTCCACACGTTAGGATGACAGAAAGATGTGTGATAGAGGGAGTTTCCTTTTTATCTTAAATGAAAAATAACTAAAATAGCGCATTGATCAAAATTTGTATCACCTTTCATGGACCAGTTGATGTAGGTCATTCTTGCACTTCAATGCCATAGCAATTTTATCAGTTAACCACGTTTATTAAAAAAAAAAGTACATCAATTCCTTCTTTCTCCATAAGTGCAGTACAAAAAATAAACATTTCCTTTACAAGAACATGATCCTATATATCTATTTCGGCTGCTTGCTGCCTATATTTTTTTCAAAATAACAGCTAATTCAGTTGAAAAAATTAGTCCGAAGCAATATTCTGGAAAATGTACCTGTTGAGCCGGTAAAATGCCTGAAAAACAGCGTGCAAATATCAGGGTTATTCAAAGAGAATCGAAAAGTCACCACACGTTCAGTGACTTTTCATTCTCTTCAATTCAGTGCGATTTGGCGATCCCATTTCGGCGACCCTGCGGTTTATTCAGCAAGCACCATAGGGCCGTCGTAGTGCAAGGGAAAAGCCGCCGCAAACCTCCCGAACACTCACCGCAAAACCCGGCGAACGCACACAGAAACCCACAAAAACATCTGGATTAACCCCGCCGAACACACTGGAGAAACCTGAGCAGAAGCCGATCAGAGCGCAGAGCAGCCGCCGGAAAAAGCCGGCACCGCCGACGAATAGAGTGAAAAAAAAAACCCAGTACGCTTGAATATTTGAAAGTGAAACGCTGTTTGCAAAGAAACTACAGAAGAAAATGTTTTAAATTTACATATAAGATCCAATGAATGATAATAAAAAGGGCTGTTACAGAAAAAAGAAAAAACGATTTAAAAAAAAAACGGAAAAAAAGTTTCGCAAAAAAATCCAGAAAAATGCCTAAAAGATCCTAAAAAAATCTACAAATAAAGAGACTTTATACTGCAGAATATTATAATCAACGGTTTATTAGATATTGATTTAAAACAGGAATATTTTTTACATTGAAGCCTATGGGATTCGCCTGAATAAACCTGTCGAATGAAACCACCGAACAGCAGGGCAATTCGGCAACTTTTCATTGCTGGTTTTTGTTCTCTGAATAGACAAAGCATTGCTTCTCTATGGCCTCTGCCCTCGAACAGGCACCGTATGTGCAGGCAATTCGCCAACATTTGGCGAACTGCCTGCTCTCTGAATAGCCGAATGGACAGGAAAGGTAACCGTGCGCTGAATTTCTGCGTTCGGTTACCTTTCGACCACAATTCGGAGCTGTTTGAATAACCCTGTATGTGTACACGAAAGCTTTTTCTGTGTTTCAGTGTATTACTGTAAATGCCAGACTTGCATGTTTTGAAATGAAACTCCGGACATGCGGATGTAATATTAACCCATTCACTACCATTATTGAGATATCTTGGGTTTCAAAGGAACCATCTGGTGCCCCGATATCGAGATATCACAATATGCTTATCTGCAGCCCAAAAGCTAATTAAATTAGTTTGCTTTTAGGCTGCAGAAGGTGCCCCCAAAGTTTTAGCCCTGTGGGCATAATGCCCAATAAGCTAAAACTGTAAAATCAGCTGCTCAAAGCTCTGAAATATCGGACTTTCAGCAGCCGTGCAGGGAGAAAAAGAAGAAAATAGACCAGCCGCTCAAACCTCTAACTCAATTTTGCAGTAGATGGCGCCATCTACTGGCCAAAAATAGGTTATTTACAGTAAGAAATACAATCGGTATAAGTTCAAATATTTCCTACTTTATAATTAATTGAAAATGATTTTACAAAAAAACACTGGTTTCTGTCAATGTTTTTTGGAAAATCACTTGGTAGTGAAGGGGTTAAGTCCCACAAATGTTCTGTACAAAAAGTTCTGTAAATGGGCGCCTTACTGTAAATTCCCTAGATGTGCAATTTTAATGTAAATCCAGCAAATGCAACTGTTAAGTCCTGTAAATGTGACTGTTTCTGTAAATCCCAAACTTGTGTATGTTTACTGTAACTGAGGAAATATTACAATGTATATTTATACAGTTGTGTTCAAAATTATTCAACCCCCAATGCTGTAAAGGGTTTTAGGGAATTTAGTGTACATTTGTAATTGTATTCAGAATGAAATCCTACAAGGACTTTTTAAAGAACCATATGCAACTAAAATGACATCAATTGGTTTTGTAATACAGTAGTAAATGTTTCTTTTGTGAATTCTTCATTGACACAATTATTCAAGCCCTTAAAGACTACCACTCTGAAGAACAGAGGTTCATTCAAGTGTTTTCAATCAGGTATTGAAAACACCTGTGGATGTCACAGAGCAGCAATAAAGCATAATAAGCACCAATTAGGCAGCTTTAAAATGACTGTGATACTCAGCTCCTTCTAGACATTTACTGGTGTGGTTACAAACATGGTGAAGTCAAGAGAATGGTCCAGGAAGACAAGAGAAGAGGTGATTACTCTTCACAGGAAGGGCAATGGCTATAAGAAGATTGCAAAGATGTTAAACATACCAAGAGAGACCATAGGAAGCATCATTCGCAAATTCAAGGCAAAGGGCACTGTTGAAACGCTACCTGGTCGTGGCAGAAAGAAGATGCTGACTTCGACTGCTGTGCGCTACCTGAAGCGTAGAGTGGAGAAAAGTCCCCGTGTGACTGCTGAGGAACTGAGAAAAGATTTGTCAGATGTGGGTACTGAAGTGTCAGCTCAGACAATACACCGCACACTGCGTAATGAAGGCCTCCATGCCAGAACTCCCAGGCGCACCCCCTTGCTGTCTCCAAAGAATAAGAAGAGTCGACTGCAGTATGCCAAAAGTCATGTAGACAAACCACAGAAGTTTTGGGATAGTGTTCTGTGGACTGATGAAACAAAATTAGAACTGTTTGGGCCCATGGATCAACACTATGTTTGGAGGAGGAAGAACCAGGCCTATGAAGAAAAGAACACCTTGCCTACTGTGAAGCATGGCGGGGGGTCAATCATGCTTTGGGGCTGTTTTTCTTCTGCAGGTACAGGGAAGCTTCAGCGTGTGCAAGGTACCATGAATTCTCTTCAGTACCAGGAGATATTGGATGACAATGTGATGCAGTCCGTCACAAACCTGAGGCTTGGGAGACGTTGGACCTTTCAACAGGACAATGATCCCAAGCATACCTCCAAGTCCACTAGAGCATGGTTGCAGATTAAAGGCTGGAACATTTTGGAGTGGCCATCGCAGTCACCTGACTTAAATCCGATTGAGAACCTCTGGTGGGACTTAAAGAAAGCAGTTGCAGTGCGCAAGTCTAAGAATGTGACTGAACTGGAGGCTTTTGCCATGACGAATGGGCGAAGATACCCGTAGATCGCTGCAAGACACTTGTGTCAAGCTATGCTTCACGTTTAAAAGCTGTTATAACTGTAAAAGGATGTTGTACTAAGTACTAAGATTGAATGTCACTTGGGGTTGAATAAAACTGATAATGATGTGAGCACAGAAAAGACATTTGTGGTTATTTCATTATAAATGTTATGTTATATTTGTCTGACCACATGTGCCTCTTTGATTTAATTGTAAGCAAGATGACTGCATGATCAAAATCAATGTCAAACTGGGCAAAACACTCAATTTCAGTGGGGGTTGAATAATTTTGAACACAACTGTATAACAAGAGAAAAAAGATGTCATCTGCACTCGTTTCTATCAGGAGGTTTTAGTTTGTTTTAATGGCCATTGAAACGTAAGCTCGCTCGCCCCGTCAAGGCACCTCTTTGTAGAGCGAGACCTAACCAATGTAACTAAAGCTGCTCTTCTGAGCAGCTCCATGCCCCTCCTGCTGCTTTTCAGCTAAGGAGAGGCAGAAAATGGTGGGTTTCATTTATACACGAACCAAGCACTTCCCATTTGGGGGTTGAAAACAAAAACATGGAAAAAGGAACAGCAGCGAAAATGACGAACTGGTGTTACAGCATAATATTTCAACCCCAAATGGGAAGTGCTTGTTGCGCTGTGTGGCTTCTGCAATGCAGCAGTAATGTGTTCAAACATTTTGTTACAGTAAGGTTTGGGGCTGCTATTTGCAGCTCGTTTTATGTCTCTCCAGGGTGATTGGTGGGAGATAAAACAATAGATTTTGTTTCACCACAGGGGCACACAAATCTTGTTTTAAAAAGGTGTGAATATTTGCTTTTGATTGTCAGGCCCCCAGCCGCTGGCGGAACCGTGCACCCACATAAAGGCAGCAACCTTCATACCGTAGTTGAAAATAAATAAGAGTCCTCGCGCAGAAATATAATTCCAAAGAAAAACCGAAATCTTCTTTTTTCTATGTTCCCTTTTAGTTCCTATAATATACAGAACAAGACAGGGGGGGCGGAGCTAACAGCCGAGGAGAGAGGACGTGTGCAGCCGGGCTCCGTTGAAGATTTTGCTTGTTTACCTGTAATCCCGACTGCCACCGACCTCATAGACGACCCCAAACCTGTATAAGGTCTGTTTGTGCACCCCTGAAGCGGTCTCACCGAGCAGCAGTGGTTTAAAAGGACCCAACCGATCACTTGCAACACTTGCGGCCTACTCCGGTCGGCCATCTTGCAACCGCGGAGTTTATTATTTCACTCGCCTGCCGCTTGCTGCCCTACTCAAACTTAGCACCCGGTGCGCCCGTTGTTAGTGGGACCCAGGTGCTTGGGAGATCCCGAGGAGTGAGACAGATTGGGGACCGCTTTGTGCGGCGACCTTTGTTAGTAATATACTCCGCTGTACTTTTATTCAGACTAAAACAGTCAGTATACTGCTACTTTAATGGGGAGGAAGACCGGGAAGAAACCTCTGCTACCGGATGGTACCCAGCAGCGGGACATCCGTGATGCACTAGGTGAGGCCCGACGAAAGCGGCAGGGCGAACCCCACACATATTTGTCTCCCACAGCGAGTTCTGCGGAAGAGGAGGAACCGTTTTGGTCTGAGACCTCGGTGGCTGCCCGGCATTCTCCAGGATTGCTGGGGGTAAAGAATCGACCGCCGGAGATCCAAAGCCATCAGTGGCACGACGGCTGGAGACGCCATCTGACCACTTGGATTCTGTGGACTCCCTTCCTACAGCCCCTGGGAGGCGGATGTGTACGGACCGCATGTCCTTCACGAGGGAGGATGTTCGGAGCTTATTGAGGGAAGCAATGGATGAGATGAAGGCGGTGTGGAGGGCGGATTTTGCGGCCATGTCTGCAGACCTGACGCAGGTTAGAGATCGTTTGACGGCTGCGGAGGCTCGAGTTGACGAGGTCGAAGTGACCCAGACACTACTTACGCCGCAGGTGGAATCGTTACAGTCGCAGGTCGCGCTGCTTACGGGAGCGGTAGAAGCAGCTGAAATCCGACATCGACAGAGAAAGATCCGTATCCGGGGGATCCCGGAGACGCTTGCTGATGCCGACCTTTTGCCATTTATTAACAAAGCTACTTCTGCGATGCTCGAATCCGCCACCAGTCCTGTTTTTCAGAAAGCCATCCGGCTTCGAAAGGCGGCCACGGCCCCGGTGGACTCCCCTCGAGATGTGCTGGCAGTGGCGGGGTCGGTGGCTGATAAGCGCCAATTGATGTCGCTCCCTGTGGCCCGAGCACCAATTGTTTTTGAGAATGTATCCTTATCTTTATTTAATGATCTCCCATTTGTGACATTGATTGCTCGACGTCAATTCCGAGAGGTCACAGCGTTTTTGAGGAGCTGTGGGGTGAAATACAGGGGGGGTGGCGGGATCTCTGTACATATATCATGATAATTTGACACACCTGGTGACTTCGCCTGAGGCGGCGTGGTCCCAGCTACGTTCAATGGGTCTGTTTCCAACCCCAGAGATAAATAGTTCTGGACTGAACGGTCCCCCCGCTTCTACGAAGGATCCGGGTTAAGTATGGACCTGAAATCAGGCAGTGATATACCTGGACACTCTGGTCTTTATTGCCTCTTAACGACCTTTTTCGGATTGTGTTCCCCCATTGATACTATTAATTTTCTTGGACTATTCTGACTTTACATATTCCCACGCCGTGCCTTTTGATTTCCTGCAAAATTTTTTTTTTTTTTTTTTTTTTTTTTCTCAGTTTCATTCAGATGACTTTTTAAGTATACGCGATACATTTCGCCGATTTCGTTTTTTCTGTTTATTGATGTTCTTATTCTCCTTCCCCCTTTTATATTATTTGGTATGATATGTGCTTGATCTGCTGAGGATGGTGTACCCACCCTTCCCCCCCCTTTTTTTTTTTTTTTTGGCATTTTTTCAGGTTGCCGGAGGCGTGCCACCATGGCTTTGAGTCATGTTTGGCCCTCGGGCTCCTGGGCCTCGTGACATTGCTCCTCCATGGCCTCCCTCGGGAGTGTGCCAGGAGAGTCACGGTTATGGTCTTTGCCATTCTCCTCCTACCCCCTATTTGACCCCTCCCCCCTTTTTTTTTTTTTTTTCCTCTCTGCCCTGTGGGTCACCATCTTCTCAGCAGCGATATATATACAGCACCATTTTCTCCCCATTTATTTTTCTCTTCTTATCCCCCTCCCCTCTTTTCCTTGCGAGAAATTTCTGTCAAAATATGACTATATGGTTAACACTATGTTACATAAGTGATTTCTTATGGCCCTGCGAGGTCACTTTCGTTGGTTACTTTGATTTTATTTCTGTTCGCCAAATAAGGCCGCCTTTTCTTATTTTTTGTGTTTACCCTCGATGAGACCCCCCTCTTAGGGGATGTTTGCTAAAATGTGATTTTCCTCAGATGACTTCTTTGTTTTATACTGATGTGTTTCTTTGATGACATTACATGGCTCTGCGAGGCCATTTCATGCTTTGTTTGTGTTTACCCTCGATGAGACCCCCCTCTTAGGGGATGTTTGCTAAAATGTATTTTTCCTCAGATGACCTCATTGTTTTATACTGATGTGTTTCTCTGATGACATTTCATGGCCCTGCGAGGCCATTCCATGCTTTGTACGTTGTTAAGCTGACTCTTTTTCAAAATAAAAACTTTGAAAATAAAAAAAAAAGAACAAGACATAATTGCGCAGTACATCTGATAATCAGGGACACATAGAAAATAGGTGTATATCCAACTCACTTTTTGAAGAGCCACATATAAGCCAGTTCTATGCTGTGTAGCATATAATGAAATGGTGAGGTTAGATGGACCTCTCACCAATACCGTCCAAGCTGCTAATGTAGTAGCTCCTCTCCTGATCCCGCATCCAAAGGATATTCGATGGAGGATGTGGCTTAAAGACGGTGCATACAAAATGTCTTGTTTAAAAATCCACAAGTGGACATTTATTAAACCATTTATAAAATCGCACTGACGCGTTTCGACATCCAGTCTTAAAGTGCATCTTTGAGAAAGACTGGATGTCGAAACGCGTCAGTGCTATTTTAAAAATGGTTTAATAAATGTCCACTTGTGGATTTTTAAACAAGACATTTTGTATGCACATCTATAAGCCACATCCTCCATTATCCTTTGGTGGTCACCTGAATGAAGGGCTACGCCCCACCTTTCCACTTTGCTTCAGCATTGTCGCTCCTTGACTCATACAGGTCTATTCACTAAAAGGTGAAACTCAGGAGAATTGGCAGGAGAAGAGAACAATCTAGACCAAATAGCAGATTTGGAAAGTGAGTAAATGGGAGAATTTTTCTAGTTCGGCTACTTTGACCTAGAATTTTCACTTCTCTTTCCAATTCTCCTGAGTTTCACGTTTATTGAATAGACCTCATACAGGGTTATTCAGAGAGTGGTGAAAAGCAGGAGAATGACTGGAGGATGGAAAATTCTAGGTCAAAATAGCCAAACCAGAAAAATTCTCCCATTCATACCACTTTCCAAATCAGCTATTTTGACCTAGAATTTACCATTCTCCAGCAATTCTCTTGCTTTTCACCGCTCTCTGAATAACCCTGATAGAATCGAGTCCTATTCTGATATGCTCCTATTACTTCTACCTACCAAAGTCCCTGGATAGCCACCTGACTACACTACCTGGATTACCCTTTTGTACTGCACCTGGATTCCCCTTGTATCCCTTCTACTGCTCCCCTGTGGTTTCCACCCCAAGGTACCTTCCAAGTTCATTGTTTCCCCAAGTATCCTAGTAACTTCAAGTTCCTCGTTGTGTCCAAGACCCCTGTTGTTCTCAAGACCCTCGTACCCTTCAAGACTCCTGGTTACGTCTCCCATGTTCCTGATAACTTCATATCCCACCATACAGCCTGGTCAGCCCTCTTCACGTTCTGTCCATTGTCCACCTATTGTCAGTTCCCCTGTTCTTGCCTCTGTCTACATCTCCCCAAGTGTGTTTGTGTATATATCCCTGCATACAAGGCTCTTACCAGCAAGGCCAGTACCACTCCGGTACTGATCCTGACAGAATGCTGAAGCCAGACACCATTGAGCCCACGGTGATACATGCTGTGATGAAGTTGTTAAAAAGCACCTTCACGGAGCTGTATGAATACCTGACTGAACTCATGGAAAAGCTGCTGCAGACTATATGGGGCACCTCTGCTAAGGTGTGTGTTCCAGCAGCAAAGAAAACCCACGGTCCACTGTCTCCTGAGGAGCGTGTCCAGAGGCAAACCACTAATGTGTATGTATTGTGGAGGGTCAGGCCATTGGCTTCCAGACTGCCCAGTGAGATCCCCCAAACAGTAGACCCCGGTGTTCAAGTCTCCAAGAGAAGCTCCAGCAAGCAAACCAGCTAAAGCGCCGAAGCCTGCTACCAGAAAAGCTCCTGTTCCCAAAGTTGAACCCCAGCCCAAGCCTGCTCCTAGAAAACCCCTGGTGTATAAGCCAGCTCCGGTAGCCAGAGTTGCACCCCAGCCCAAGTCGGCTGCAACTATGCCCAGTCCTACGCCTATACCCAGAAAAGGTCTACCCTCCATGATTGCGGAGCCTAGGCATATGGAGATTAAATCTGCCAGATCAGGAGTAGGGGAAGAGCCCGTTATTCCCATGGAAACAGAACCTACGGTGACCATGGAACCTGATCACATCATGCCAATGGAGCAGGAACCCACCATACCATAGTAGTTCTACAGACCCTGTACCACCAAGTTGTGTGTATGCATCTAATGGCACTTTGGTTCGCATAGAGGACCTGGAAAGATTTGAAGAGGCAGTGAATTTAAGGAAAGCTGCAAGTCGGCCCGTGGAGTCCATTCATGTTCTGACTGCTACTCACATCACTCTCACAGGTCACAGCTCACGCTCTCCTGTGTCTGTCTCCTCTTCAGCTCCAGTCCATAAACAGCCTGCAGAAAAAGAACCAGCGGTACCCACTCCCACCATGGTGTACAGAATGCCCTGGCAAGATCTACCGCCACCTTCATCGTGCTCATATGTGCATTACTCTGCATGACTCTGATGAATAATGGGTATCCCTTGACTCAGACAGCGAGGTGGGGCAGCCCAAAACTATCTGTGCCATCCTAGGCCACAGCTTCAGACTGCACGGTGCTCCCAAGGACCCCAGGTGTTCATGCCAGGTATATTGGCAACACCACTACCAACTCTGTCTCCAGCCCTGCCATTCCAAAGCCTGGGTTGGTTCACCGCACTGCAGGTCCCCACCATGATCCTTTGAAGGATTACCTACCACTCAGTGATTCCTCCTTTGATGATGAGTAGGAACCAGAGTGGGAGTCAGGTGACCTGTATAAACTGCCTACACTGAAACATCTACTGCTGGTAGCCGAACAGGAGAAAAGAACCAGCTATATTGCTACCACCATCACTGCTCCTGAAAGCTATAATACCAAAGAACCCTTTGCTGGACGGTCCATGAAAACTGCTGACATCTCCGCAGCGACGGCGATCACATCGCGCGACACAGCCATCGGCACCGCCGCTTGCTTCCCGATGCGTACAACTGCTCTGAAAACGGGAGACACCCCTCATCACCTGGGCCTCCACCTGGTTGGCATAAGCAAGAAGAGAGTCCGCAGATTGCCCGCATCTCCTCGAACAGGCGCTGGATATCCCCTCTGATGGAGGGCAAAAGGCCATCACCGGCAGCCTCCAGTGTAACTCGCGGGGTCGGTGCCATCATGTCCAGTTTGGTATGGTCCAAAGCAAGGGAGGGGCAAAGTGCCGGAGCACCGACAGCTCCCGATCTCTCCACTGTCACCACACCACGAGCAGCTCCGCGAGCTGGCAGCTGAAGGCCGGTGACTGCCACAGCCTCGGAGGGCCCATCTTCATCTGAGGAGCCAGTAGCAGGGGCCAGACCACTCCGTTAGCCACCGGGACGTCGCCTCCAGTCATCTGCCAGAGATTCCTGGATGTCTCGCTGCCGGGGCCCCTCCGGTTTGCAAGAGTTATTACCCGTCCTCTTGCCCATGCCGCAGCTGACAGGTAAGCTCTCAAAGTGGTAAGATTTGCGGCGAGTCACCGCACCACTCAGAGGCTCCGGAAATGGCCGCCTAGGGTAGGCCGCAGTTCTCGGCTGGAAACTGAAAAGTGTCCCAAGCCATACTAAAAGGCCATAAATCGACCCGAGATCAGGTCAGCATGTCGCCCAAGGTAGTCTCCACCACACCATTCACACCAGCCAACAGTAGGTCGGTATAGTCAGCAACTTCAGAGAGCACAGCAAAACACGACCGGTCCCGTTGTCAGTTGGCTCCGCCCCAATGTAGAATTTTTTATAAAATATGGTCATACATTGCATAAGCCTACAACTGTCACATTTCTAGCGCTGCCCCCTGTATGTGAGCTGATCCAGTTTGGGTCTTGGTTTCTGTCGCCATTCCTGGGTTCCAGCGCAGGCATTACTTGTTTACACTCAGCTCACTCACCTGTCTGTCATGTTCTGTATCCTCTCCCTATTTTAGAGCACTGCTCCCATAATGCTTTGCTCCATGATTTTCAGTCATTTTCAGTTCCTGTTCTGTATGTATATTTTGTTCTTTTATATTTTTGGTTCTCTGTTTCACTCTGTCTGTTGTTCTCTGTACTTTGTTTATTTTGGTTATTCCTTTTGTGCTAGTTCTTGCGTGGTTCTGTTTGTGGTTTTTGCCTTTGCTGTGCTTTTGTTTTCTGTTTTTTTTAGTGTAAAATAGTTTTTATTAAGTGAATCAAGTACATACAATGCATAATATACATAAGGCATGTCAAATGGTAGTAGGGAAGAGTTACCATGAAAATAAAGGCTAAGTATCAATAAAATAGGAGGAGGAGGCAACAGAGCCTGCCCAGTTCGGGGCCTGGTACTGGCCTCAGCATAAACGAGTCAGAAAGGAAGGCCTATGCAGAGAACGTTCCTAATGTAGTGATATACGCTTATAAGGCCAGAACAGGTTAATTGAACAATTGATTACACAGATATAGCAAAACATAAATCAAAATGAAAATAGAAATACAACACAATCATATAACAGTAAAAAATAGGTGTGAAAATCATATTAAAATAATAATAAATTATAATAGGGAGAAAAGCACCTTATACCACCTACAGATCGCATCCACATACATCGCAGCTCTACCTCGGGTCTAGGGACGTAATATAGAAGCCTGTGCAGCGTCAGATGGGATGGCGGACAACACCTCATGACCAGCCCGTTTATGTTTAGATACAAAATCTGTCCACCAATACCATGTTTGAAAATATTTATCGTACTCTTGTTCAAGAGAGTAGTGTAATTCCTCAAATTCCCTAATATATTCAACTCTGGAAATCCACTCAAACACACTCGGCGGGGTCGGTTGTTTCCAATACTTTGGTATCAGTGATCTGGCAGCATTAAGGAGGTGGATCGCCAAGGACCTAGTGTAGCTAGAGGCGAAAGCGGAACCACATGTAGGAGGGCTACCTGAGGGGTGAAAGGAAATTCCAGAGAGGTAATATCTTTAATGTAGGACCAGACTACTTCCCAATAGGACGTAAGGACCGGGCAACTCCACCATATGTGCAAGTAAGTCCCCCTGGCCTTACGGCATCTCCAGCACTCTGGGGAGGCGTCTGGGTAGATAGCGTGTAGTCGACATGGGGTCAGATACCATCTCGATACCAGTTTATAGTTAGTCTCCTGGACTGCCAATGCCCTGGAGGAATGAAAAGTAATCTGGAACACCGACGACCATTCCTTGTCAGTTAGAGGAGTTGGGAGTTCTGCCGACCATTTTAATGTAAAAGTCGGTAGATCGGTAGATTGGGCTGCTAGAAGCGTCATGTATATGGTCGAAAGTAGGTGAGGGGGTGGGGGGTCAGTGGTGCAGAGTTCCTCAAAAGGTGTCAAAGAGGAGGGCATAGGGGAAGGCGCCTTGAGTATGGTGCGGGAAACAAAATGTCGCATTTGCAGATAATTAAGCGTAGCCATAGAGGTTGTGGGGCAGTCGGGCCGTAGGGTTTCAAGGGAGTGCAATCCGTCAGGGCCTACTATCATTTGGAGTGGGACGTAGGGGCCGTCTACTGTCAACCCCAAAAACGATGGTGTCTGTCCCGGGGGAAAGTCAGGGTTCCCTGTAATGGGAGTCAGTAAAGAGGGCAAAGGAGATAGGTCCAGGCGGGTCCGGTACCTGCGCCAGAGGCGCAGAGTCGGGTAAATCAGTGGGTGACGATGAGAGCACAGGGATTCAAATGAGGCGGTTTGCCACGGCAACGAGACTATGGGGAATCGGACGAACAGTTGCTCTAGATGAACCCACAGTTTGTGAGGAGGGGACATAGACCAATCGCTCAAATGCGTGAACACTGCGGCTACATAATACAGTTCTAGGTGTGGGAGTCCTAGCCCACCACTAGATTTGGCCCGCGTGAGAGTTGAGTACGCCAGTCGGGACTTGCCCCCCGCCCACACAAATTTCAGGAATACTTGTTTAAGGGAACTAAAGAGGGAGGGAGGGACATCGATTGGTAGTGTCTGAAATAGGTACAGGAATTTCGGGAGGATAGACATTTTTAAAATGTTTACACGGCCAAACCAGGAAAAGTGAGGTTTATCCCAGTCTCTCAGGTCGCGAGACACCCGCGCCAGGAGAGGGGCGTAGTTCAGGTCATACAGAGATGTCAGGTCCGAGGGAAGCTGAAGCCCCAGGTATTGTATAGCGGATCCAGGCCAGGAGAAGGGGGCAAGCCCCTGTAAAGCCTCCTTAATAGAGGGCTCAATACCGATTCCTAGCATTTCACACTTATCAACATTAATTTTAAAATTTGAGACCGCTGCGTATTCCTCCACCTCCTCCAAAAAAGCTGAGGTTGAGCTGATGGGGTCTAAGAGGGTGAGGAGCACGTCATCCGCAAACGCCGAGACTTTATAATGGTGAAATGGCAGTTGGAGGCCCTTAATATTGTCGTTGTCCCTGATACTTTGTAAAAATGGCTCAAGGGTCAGTATGAAAAGGAGAGGAGAGAGGGGACATCCCTGACGAGTACCATTCCTTATAAACACCGGACTGGAAAACACTCCATTGACTCGTAGGACCGCTGTAGGTTCAGTATACATCGCAGAGATCCAAAGCAGCCAACGAGGGCCGAAGCCAAATTTTTTCAAAACTGCCAGTAAAAAAGACCAATCCACTCTGTCGAACGCCTTTTCGGCGTCGACAGAGAGAAGGACCATTGGCGTATCAGTAGTCTGTGCTCTGTAGATCATGCTAGTGGCCCTAAGGGTGTTATCACGGGCACTACGGCGCGGGACAAATCCCACCTGATCGGGGTGTACTAAAGCTGGAAGTAAGGGGTTGAGGCGCAGCGCCATCATTTTCGCCATAAGTTTAATGTCTGTGTTTATCAGAGATATCGGGCGGTAGTTTTTGCAGTGCAGTGGGTCTTTCCCGGGCTTAGGAATAAGGGCAATCGTCGCATGTAGAGCCGAGCCTGGGAATTGCACGTGCTCATCCAGGGCGTTGAGGGAGGCGAGAAGATGGGGGCCTAGAGATGGCATAAATGCTTTATAGTATGCTACCGAAAAGCCATCCGGGCCGGGGCTTTTGCCCGATGGAGTGGCCTTGAGGGCTAACGCTAGCTCCCCAAGAGTGAAAGGTGCATCTAATGCTTCCGCAGCAGCCGGGGAAATCGACGCCTGGAGTGAGTTATCCAGGTAGTCAGACAGCGCCCGACGGGAGGGGGGGTCGCTCTGAGGGAGTATAATGATTGGTAATAGGAGGTGAATTGAGCAATGATATCAGAGTTTAAAGACAATATGTGTCTGGAGGGGGACTTTATCTTGGGGATGTATGTAGCCTGATATTTATGTTTCAGTGCTCTGGCCAGCAATTTACCACATTTGTTGCCTTGCGTGTAGAAAGAATGTTTCGTTAGCATAAGCGAGCGACGTGCCTGCTGGTGCAGGAGCTGTCGTAAGTCAGCTCGTAGCGCCGTTAAGGCCGTATAGTGTTCTATCGATGCAGTGGTTTTATGTAACGTCTCGAAGGCCTGGATCTCTGCGAGCAGGGACTGAATCTTGGAGGCCTTGGCGCGTTTTCGTCTCGCCCCTATTTGTATGAAAGTTCCTCACACGACACACTTATGTGCCTCCCAGAGTAATGGAGCTGTCACGTCATCTGTGTCATTCTCCTCAAAATATTGAGTTATAACCTTAATGATACATTCACGTTCCACGCGTCTTGCAAAACCGAGTCGTTCATGCGCCATTGATACGATCTGCGGGGCAGATCTGGGAAAGAGAGGGATAAAAATACCGGGGCATGGTCAGACCAAGTAATGTTTCCTATGCGGGAAGAATGGATGAGGTGCAGGTCATGGTGATTCATCAAAAAAAGGTCCAGTCGGGAGTAAACCTTGGCCGCAGCCGAATAAAAGGTGTAATCTCGACCTAGAGGGTGCATAGCTCGCCAGCAGTCGACAAGACGGTTATCATGCAGAAGCTGGAGAAACCGGCGGCGCTTAGATACCGGTTGTGGAGCTGTCACAGGGGAAGCCTCACGTGGCGAGTCGGGGGCAACATTAAAGTCACCACCGCAGAGCAAAGTCCCCTACGCGAATTTCTCCAGCCTCGTCAGGATCCGAGTCAGTTGAGTGCATTGTTTAGTATTGGGGAGGTAGAAGTTAGCGAGAGTTACAGGTGTTGACCCAAGGAGACCTTTGAGAAACAAATAGCGACCATTCAGGTCAGAACATTGGGCGTGAAGTGTGAACGGGACATGAGATGCGAATAAGATAGCCACTCCTCTAGATTTGGATTTTGGAAAGGTACTTTGGTAACACTGAGTATAAAAGCGTGATTGTAAACGGGGAACCGTTCCAGAACGGAAATGCGTTTCCTGGAGAAACACAATCTCTCCCCCCATGTGCCGCAGGTCATGAAGTGCCATGCGTCTTTTAGCCGGGTGATTTAAGCCTCTCACATTGAGAGTTAGTAGTTGCAGGCTAGTCATGACTCACACCACAGGGAGATCGAGATTTGAGCAGGGCTGGAGCAGAGCACGCATCATACAGCCAGGAGAGGGAGTCCCGCCCGAGGGAGCGCGGAATATCAAAGACTAATGGCGTGGAGATCCTGGTGGTATAAAAACAAACAAAAAAGGGGGAGAGAGAAGGAAAAAAAAAGGAGGATATAATTCTTTCAAAAACAGAAAAATCGCATTGGTGCGTTGGTCCAGATAGGACCAAGACCCAGACGGGGTCAAAACAAGTTGAAGAAACGGACGGACAAACCATCCAGTCGATGTAATGTAGAAAGTGCACCGCGAAAAGGGGTGGCGGATGCCCTAGGTCAGGGCCAGCGATAGCATACAATGTAAAACAAGACTTTAAATTAGTAATTAAAACAATAACAATGGTCTCCAATTCAGACCAAGATCGCACATAGCGGGTCACCCGGGCAGGGCGAATTAGTGTTACGTAAATTAGCAGAAAGCAAACAAGCAAAAAGCATACCTGCCGACACGCGGCAAACGGTAGGGTGCCAGGCCTTCAAAAATCGGTGCAAACAAGTGTCCCGGCATTCTCCCTCTTCGTGCAAGGCAGGGAGAAGGCAGCCCGCGAGAAAAATCAAAGGTAAAAGTGAAGAACTTGCTTCGGAAGTCTAAACAAGAAAGGATAAAGTAGCATATGACAGCAAGTAGCTGTAACAGTTGGGCCGCTCCTCACTTACGAGAGTCCAGTGGGAGAGCGGTAGGGGCACGTGCTCACGGCCAAATCCAGGACGCGGAGATAGCCGCATTCCACAGGAGAAAGTGGCGAGTGAACGGGAGGACAAAAGAGTAAGCCCCAAGATACATTACTGTCATGGAGGGTCACTGCGGTCCCGGGTATCCTCCTGCGAGCGCACTCGGGTGCGGTGGCGTCCATGCCGTGCCGTCTGCCAGGGTTGTCGTTGAGGCAGCGAGAAGGAGGGCCTAGTTGTTTTGCCACCCAGCCATCCCTTAACCGTGACTGGAGGGAGGCCCAAGGCTTGCATAAAATCAGGAACATCTTCAGGTACCATAATGCTCAGTAGACGGTTATCATGGCGAACATGAAGGGCGAACGGGTAGTTCCAATGATACCTTATGGAGTGTGCTCGAAGTTGGTCCGTCATAGGTTTCAGCTCTCTCCGTGCCATGAGAGTAGCACGGGAGACGTCCTGATATATCTCCAGAGTATGGTCGTTGAAAATGACCTCTGAACTGTTTCTCGCCGCCTTCATAACTTCTTCTTTCAGAGAGAAAAGGTGTACTCTGCAAATGACATCTCGCGGGGACGCAGTGGGCGCTCCCCGACCCCGAAGGGCTCTGTGTGCCCGGTCCAGCTGTATCGGGGTGTCAGGGGGCCTCTGGAGTAACTCGTTGAATAAAGTTTGTAAGATAAGATCCAAATTTTCAGTGCCCTCAGATTCAGGCAGGCCGCGGATCCTTATATTGTTGCGTCGGCCTCTGTTGTCTAGGTCGTCCACCCATCTGTAGAGGAACGCCATCTGAGAGGCCTGGGTTTCCAGGAGGGCAGAGGTGTGTTGGTGCTGCAAAGTGGCGGTTTCTCTCACATCTTCCAGGCCCTGTACTCTGTGTCCCAGCTGCCTGACATCTGCCCCCAGCTCAGCAAACTTGGCATCAAATTTTGTTTCCAGCCTGCAGAACAGTTGTTCCAGGTCATACCTTGTGGGTAAGAGCTTCAGGGTCTCCTTCAGCTCCAGGTCCACCCCGCCGCTGCGTGCTGGCGATGGGCTGTCAGAGCCGCTCACTTCCTCCGTCGCCGCCATCTTGGATTCGGGGCCTACACGAGGCGGAGCCGCCGCTCCGCTCAGGTACAGCCGCATCGGGGACACGGAGGTCGGCGCCGGAGTGCTCGGTCCACTCACCAAGAGTTTATCTCTCTTTTTTGGCCCCATGGGACTGGCGATCGTCTGCTAAATAGCGCTGTTAGTGTGCCCGGGTGAAGAGCGCTGAAATCAGGCGGCCATCATGGATTGCGTCGAAGCCACACCCCTCGTTTTCTGTTTTTTTTATTTCTCTGCTGATATGCTTGTGTATGACCCGGTCTATTTCTGCAGTTGCTTTTTGGTGTTATGAACCCTGGCTTGTCCTGACATCCCTTTCTGGGGTTATGATCCCTGGCTATTCCATGACTAGGAGCGTACCTACACCCATGCCGTTCTGAGTTTATATGGTTCCTAGTGTGTATCAGAGACTCTGCACTGCCATTTGTTATTTTTCTATTAGCTCAGATCCGGCTACTCTAAAGACCAGCCTGTCAGTGTTAGGGTTCCTTTTGGTAGTGCCGTTCAGGAGTCTCTGCCTAGCCCTGTGGGGTGTTCTCACCTGTTGTCCGTAGTAGTGTCTCCTGCATATCGGGCTTGGACCCCTGAATATAGGCCCCACCTCGTCTTATGCCAGGGGCCGCCATGACAGCAACAATGTCAATGTATATCATCAATGGTAGGTCCTTTCCCTCCTAACCTAATGACTACTCTTCCTAGATTAACCCATTTACTTGGAACATACAGCCTCCTGGAGCTCTCTGAAGATCACGGATTAAATAGGCTCTGTGATAAGGCACCCGTGACAGGGAGTGGTGGAAAACCAAGGAGGGTGGCCAGTCCGCAAAAACAAGTTTATCTTAAAAGAGTAATCATTAGGTTACAAAAGATCGGACCCACCACAATGGGGTACATTGACATTGTGGCAGGCTTATGCTGTAACCTCCGATCCAGGACCTGCAGCTTTCTTACAATACCACAATACAAAAAGAAAGTGTCTCGATCCTCATTTTCCTACAGAGCACCACGATTATGGAATAACCTCCCAGACACCATCAAATCTTCGCCCAGTCTTAAGTCACTCAAGAGCTCCCTATTAACATACCTCAATACGGAATGCACCTGTAAACATGTAACATAGTGAATATATTTCCTTCGTATTTATTTTCTCTATTAATCTGTATATTTGTGTTTTTTTAATATCTTGCATGGTACTACTTTGTATTTCCGCAACGACTGTAACATTTCAATGTTTTTGAACCAAGGACATACTTGAAAACTAGAGAAATCTCAATGTATCCTTCCTGGTAAAATACTTTATAAATAAATAAATGATCAAATTTTTGTAATAAAATCATATTTGTAGCAAATCCTCACCATCTGTTCCTAAATTGGGAGCTATTAAAGTGGCGTGGTCTGAATTTTGTATGTTGTTTTTTATTTGTAAATATTTATTTTATTTATTTTATTACAGATACATTAGTAAAGCAAATACATATAGTAACCCTATAGAAACAAATAAAATAAAACTAGACACACTGGTACTCCGTACCATTGGATCAATATATTGAACAAGTACTCTTAAATAAATCATATCTAGAAAGAGGGAGAGGAAAAGAAAAAAAAAATTGTATGTTGTGTCCATTGGTCTCAGAAGCACCCTTATGAAAAATGTAGGTTTAAGTTGAGTGCAGACATTCTGTTTTTTTATTTTTGACAATTTATTTGTATGTTTTGTTTGTCTCTTTTTGTCAGTCTGGATTTGCCCCTATTGCAATTTATGTAATCAAGGATTTATTGCATTTTTGTTGAAAACTTGGAAATTGCTTCCACTACATCTTTTTATTTTCTTTTTCATACCTACCAATATCTTACGACACGCTGAATCTTTGTTCAGTGTATATTTGTGCTATATAACAATGTTTAATTCACCTATTGAATTTATTATATAACTACTGGAATCCATCATATCCGTGTATTCTTATTTTACCATATATTATCTGTTGTAACAACGATAAACCAGAGAAAGCAGGTTCATTATTATGATGAACAGCAACCCATATTGCTGAAAAGGAAAATAAGGGCACTTGAAGTCATATTCCTTTAATGCTGTATGTATTTGCTTTGCGTATGTTTGTACTTTAGAGGGCAAATGTATTTCCTTCAATTGAACGTGTCTAAGAATGATCTGTTTATATGTTATGATTTTGGAGAGGGTTATCAAGTTGTGGTATCTGTCTGAGCTTCCTTGCCTGAAGGTCTTTTTTGTTCTGGTTGATTATTTTTTTCATTTAAATTTTAAATGAGGTACAGTATCTATCAGCACTTTGCTTTTCAATCACAATCCAAACTATTTGTATTTAGGTATAATCTGCTAATGCAAACAGTATCCACGTCCACAGCTCCTTATCAGTGTCATTTGTTTACATTTAATATTTTCAACACTTTCATTGTACAATATGAAGTCGGAAGGCAAACAAAAAAAATTACAAACAAAATTTGAGATGACAGAAACAAGTGGTGTGGAGAGTCTAGCTCTTATGAACTTACTGTCATGGTTGAGGCAAGCCAAAAGGCGACGGGCAAGGGTGGGAGCCCAGAATGCAGTGACACACCCAGGAGGCGAAGATGTGATAAATAAGCAGGGTTTTATTTAGTAAAGACACAGGTAGCATTAGTAGGCGAGGCAGGAATGGGGCTGCCCTGGGATGCTGCTGGGTAATGGAAAGAGGCGGGACACAAAAGGGGCGAGCACAGAACCACATGAGCAAGCAGAACCACAGCGGCAAGGCAGGAAGAGAGCTAGACACAGGTACAGAAGTAACTCATGTCAGACACAGGTATGACAGGAAGAGAGCTGGCTTCAGGAGATGCAGGGCATAAAAGACAGGAAGGGTAGGAAGGTTGGATCACAGTGGGTAGCGCACTGGAAGGATGCGAAGAACTTGGAATCTTGGAACAAGGGTACTAGGAGGGTACGAGGATCAGGAACACAGTGGGTAATCGAGGTGAGATATCCAGAAGGGTCATTCCAATAAACAATTCATAGGTCGAAGGCAGGTGGAGAGCAAACAAAGTGAAAATGAGAAAGCAAATGGAGTCAGATATGGGGTCAAGAGAGAGCAAGCTTCTTAGCTTCCTTACAGACAGACAGAATATTGAACATTGAACAATTCATAAGCATTGTGGGATGGGTGAGTCTGTGTTATATAGGAAGTCCAGGGCTAATGAAGGGAACACCTGAGAGCTGGAAACAATTAGGGTATTGCAGGAAAGTTGCTGCCAGACTATTATGGCAGAGCAGCAACGGCTTGGGCCTTCTCGTGGCGCGGCGAGTGCCGTTGACACTTACTGTCTAGTCTGTGAGAACACTGTAACTCTGGCCCTATTGTACCTCAAGCAGGGCAGAGTTGATTTTTATTGTTCTTCAGTAATCTAATCCCAGAGAGGTATATTTCAATCTATTTTTTAACATTGATTATTCTGCAAGGATAAGAATTAGTATTTTGTCTTTTTAAAGCTGCTATATGTCATTAATGTCTCTTAAAAATCTATACCTCAGTTATGATTTAGAATTTATTTTCACATCGTAGTGCAATGCTCTCACGTGATCATGCATGTTCGCTTAGTGATCGCGGACAGAGACTGAGGACTATTTGTCTCCAGTCTCACTCTGCTTCTGACAGCCAGAAGCGGCGGATCGATCCACCGTTCATGCCGCGGGATAAGAGGAGAGTATCTGATTTTTGGGGATGTTTCAGCTGCTGCTAACTGATTCTGCAGAAGCGGTCGGTTAGCACCAGCTTCTAGTTGTGGTTAACTTTTCATTTAGCTGCAGCGGTCATGTAATTAACGTTAGGACTTTGGAATCCTAAAGCTAATTGCTCTTTTCTCTTACCATGTTAAGTATAGGGAGCATAAAGTACAGTAAACTCGCAGAAGCGAGCGCAATCCGGGATGTGCTAACATTTTTTTTTTTATCCTGCTAGCTTTCAGAATGTAACTTGGGGAGCATGCGCAAGACTCACTTAAACCAGGGCTTGACAAATTTGCTTTGAATCTAGGAGCCAGATAAAAAAGTTGGGAGCCATTTATATTTTATGAAAATGAGTGAGTGATAATCTCTAGGGATGAGCGGTTTGGGTTCGGACGGTTCGGAGTTCGGCCCGAACTTAGCCTGTTCGGGTAGATCGCAAACTCCGAACATTTTGCCGTGTTCAGTTCGGGTTCGGGAAAAAAAAGAAATTTTGAAAAAAGTATAAAAAATGCTTAAAAAATCCTAAAAATTCTAGAAATAAAGAGACTCTTTACTGCAGAATATTATAAGCAACGGTTTATTAGATATTGAATTAACCCTTTCGCTGCTGAGGCTTTTCCCGCCCCTGTGCTGAGGTCATTTTTACCGGTTTTGCTCATCATGTTTAAACGTGTTTTGAAGGCTTATTTTAGTATATGACCCAGACATATTATATATCGTTCTTTCCGTCAGACTCGGTAGATTCATAATATGTCATTATTATATGTATACGTTATGTCATGTCTGTATATTATAACAAAAAATGCAATAAAATATGTATTTTCAATAATTTACAATGTGTAAAGTGTTTTTTTTCACATTTTAACATGCGAGCAATTGCGGTTATATTTTGTATGGGGTGCGCTTGTTAAAAAATTAGAGATGGGGTCTCGTTACATTTTTTTTTGGGGAAAATTACACTATTTTTAACAAACGCACCGCATACAAAAATCGTTAGTGCAGCATCATTGTTCACATTATAATTGAAATGGGAACAATATTGCTGTATTAACAAACCAAAAAAAAAAAAAAAAAGTGTTTATTTATTTTTTTATAATTTTTTTTTAATTGTTTTTTATTTTTATTTTTCATTTTTTTTTTTTTACAAACTTTTTCACTTTCATGTTTGGTATCGTTGGAACGGCCATGCTCTGGCCGATCCAACCATACCAAACATTAACCCCTAACTGCCACGGATCGGGAGATAGGGAGTTCATTGGCAGTTAGGGGTTAAGTCCAGGACTGGCGTCATCGTGCTACGCACGATGACGCCAGTCCTCAGGGGGAGTTCCCGGAGGCTTGGCCGACATCCAAGATGTCGGCCAGCTCCGGGAAAGGATCGTGAACCGGCGCTTTTCAGCGCCGATTCGCGATCCAGCTCCCCAGGGGTTAATGCCAGGCACCATTTGGAAGGGCAGGCTGTGCCCTTCCAAATGATGCCTGGGTTAACCCCCGCAGAGCCGCCGATCGGGAGAGAGAGAGGTCCGAAGGACCTCCCCCCCTCCCTTTCAGGCGCCTCCTCCGCACATGCGGGGGGGCGCCTGAATTAGGTGTCATCGCGCTGCCGCGATGACACCTAATTCCGGCGGCTGCGGTCCGGATGCCAGGCTGACATAGAGGATGTCAGCCCGCACCGGGGGGCCAGCGATCGGCCGGAACCCGGCCGAACGCTGACCCCAATGGGAGGACGCGCTCAGCGCGTCCTCCGCATACCAGCGGGAATGCTGAGGACGCGCTGAGCGCGTCCTCAGCATTGAAGTGGTTAAAAACTAATGTCTAGGGGCAACGATTTTCACCTTTAGGCTAGGGTCAAACGAAAGCATTTTTACACGCGAACGTTTTCGTGCGTGATTTTTTACGGATCCAAACCAGGAAACTTTGGGTGTCTGGACGTTATGTTGGCCAGACACCACGAGCAGGGTCTGACGTCTCCAAATCACACACACACACCGCTAGCGGACGCAGCGCACTCTGTACGTCCGTACTAGCGGTTCTGCGTTCTCGAAAAAATGCGTTCATTTTACACTTGCGTTGCGCGGCCGGACTTTCGTGCGACCGTACTTCGTATATTGGCCGTCATTGCCCGTCATTTGCTGCTAGTGCGGCCGTAATTAAGTGCGCCAGAACGCACGTTAAAAGTGCGCTGGTCTGACCCCAGCCTTAAATGACCTTTTTTTTTCAAACATAACAACAACAGATGTTTTTGTCTGGTCTAATCAATTTGATACATTTTATGTAGAATGAAGGTGTGGTGTCTGCTCCTGTTCTGAGTGAGTAATTCCCCTCCTAAAACGTCCTAATATGCGGCATTTAACTGCTGTGTGAAAAAATACAAAATTTCCTCATTGCCTGATTTTAACAGCTAAAGCAATGTTATTTTTCACTTTGGGATTAAACATTCACAGGGTTAATCAGAGAGCGGTGAAAAGCAGGAGAATGACTGGAGAATGGAAAATTCTAGGTCAAAATAGCCGAACCAGAAAAATTCTCCCATTTATCTCACTTTCCAAATCGGCTTTTTGGTCTAGAAGTTTCCATTCTCCTGCTTTTCACCGCCAAAAAAATCAGTAAACTTTTTCTGCGTGTCCGAAAATGTCTCCTCTTTTCATACAGACTGCCGCCCCATGCAGTTGTTTATGGATAGATTAAAGGAAAAGCATTTACCGTCATTTGAAATGTCATTTTTTGTTTTTTACATATTTCTATACATCCTAGAAATCCGCCACTTCACGGGCAGGTTATGGGGACCTCCTAGGCACGATATTTGAAGGAATTTTTCATTTTTATTTTTAACCCTTACTTCATGGAAAACTCACTGTCCCTTTAAAAACGTTTTTTTTAAAACTTTTTGTCTTTGTTTCCTGTCCCCCAGGGCACTACCCGGACCCCCATACACCTTTTATGGCAAATATGTAGCATATATGCCCTCTTGTAGGGCACTCTAAAAAACCGAATTTTCAGCCCCATTGACTTGCATGGGGGTTCGGGTTCGGACCCGAACAAATGGGAAGTTCGGGTTCGGGCTCGAACCGAACTCGGGGGGTGTTCGGCTCATCCCTAATAGTCTCCAGTCTCTGCCTCTTTCACGGCTATTACATTTTGAAATGTACGAAATGTAAGGGGGAGGAGCAGTGGGGGAACCTGGCACCTGGCAATCGGTGACAGCATGAAGCGGAGTCCCCCAGAGCTTCTGAGCAGACACTGCACAGAACTGCAATATAAGATTTCTCACGCCTGTGCCAACAGTGAATGGGCTGACAAAAGTCCAGGTGCCAGGACACAATCAGGGTTATCCAAAGAGATTCGAAAAGTCACCGCACGTTCGGTGACTTTTCGTTCTCTTCAATTCGGTTCCTTTTGCTGATTGCATTTCGGTGACCCTGCGGTGTATTCAGCAAACAGCACAGGGTCCCCGAATTGCAGGGAAAAGCTGCCGCAAACCTGGCGAAAACTAACCGAATGCACGCTGAAAACAAGCAAAAACATCTGGATTAACCTTCGAAAAAGCCGAACAGGAGCCGAATCACACAGAGCCGAAGCAGCTGTGAAGTAGAGGAGGCAGTGAATAAATTAGAAAAACCATTTGTATGAATCTGGGAAAATGAAACGCTGTTTGCAAAGAAACTACTGAGCGAAAATGTCTGAAATTTTCACAGGAGGTCCAGGGAATGATAATAAAGAGGGCTGTTACAAAAAAAATAAGTAAACTGAAAAAAATAAATAAAAAAAAATCGGACTTTTAAAAAAAAAAAAAAAAATCGGAAAAATGCTTAAAGTATCCTAAAAAATCTATAAATAAAGAGACTTTTTGCTGCAGAATTTTATAATGAACGGTTTATTAGATATTGAATTAAAACGGGAGTATTTTTAACATTGAAGCCTATGGGATTCTCCTGAATTAATTTGCCGAATTAAACCACCGAATGGCAGGGCATTAGGGGAACCTTTCACTGCTGGTTTGTGTTCTCTGAATAGCCGAAGCAGTGCTTTTTCATGGGGATTTCACTGCCCTCGAACAGGGACCGAACAGGCACCGTATGTGCAGGCAATTCGCCAGGATTTGGTGAATTGCCTGCTCTGGATAGCCGAATGGCCAAGAAAGGTAAGCGAACACTGATTTTCAGAGTTTGGTTACCTTTCTCCAGCAATTCGGATCTCTTTGGATAACCCTGAATTTTTAGTCACCAAGGCGTTCTGGCGCCTGGGATTTGTCGAGCTCTGCCTTAAATTAGCATTAACGCTCATATATCTGAGTGCTAACGTTAACTTTGTAATAGTGCCCAATGTCTGGTAATGTATCAGACAGAAAGGAAATCTCATTTCATTTTTTTTAACTACTATCATGTTGCATTTAACTATTTCTTAACTCTCTCTCACAAGAAAATAGAACATGAAATACTGAGTCAGTCCATCACGTAGTATTTTATAATATTCTTTCACTCCCAAGTTTATATTGTGGTTAAAGGGACACTTTAAGGTTAAACAAGAGGATCATGGAGGTGTTAAACATTAACTCCTCCTGCCCCCCTGTTTAACACCTTAGTTATTTTTTAAACTTACTTTGGATCCAACACAGCACTTGTCTCAAATCCTCCAGACATGGTACACTCCCAGCTTGCAGAAAGCTGGAGCATATCATATGGCTACGTTGGGGCTGGACGGTTCAGGGAGCGTCAAGTTATTCCAGTGGCAGGGAGGAGGCGGAAACCAAACTAGTGGAAACCAAACTTTTCTGGATGCCAGACCGGCCCTCACAGGCAAATGTAAGGTTTCCGTTATACCATTTTTAAAATTATTACTTGCGTGGGTGCTGGATGTCCTACAATTCTGCACCTGATCTACCCAGGGGCTTGAAAGTTTGAGTAGCATTTTAGCTACACTGTCTTTGTGAGTAGTAAATCACTATAACGTTTAGTCTGCTCATTTTTACATAAACAGAATGCACTACACAGTAGTTGTTACTGTGTTGCCTTTTTCAGGTGATGTCTCATGTTTATTTTTAAGACAGAGACAATAGGAGGAGACAAGCCAGGGTAAGGTACACCAGAGTAAACGTGTCACCCAGGCCAAGGTCAGGAAAGGAGAAAAAGAAGGTAACAAACTAGCCAAAGGTCGTTACATAGTAAAATCAGGACAAGAAATCTAAGCATACACTTCCTGGAAACTCCTCAAGATACCACATAGCCCTAGATCAGTAGTTCATGGTCCTCAAGAACCCCTGGTCAATCCTGATCCTCAAGTACCCCTAACAGGCCAGGTTTGCCAGATATCTGAAGCACAGCACAGGTGAGATGATTTGCTGCTCAGTGATTGCAGTATTCAGTCTGTATTTCCCCAAGGTTGGGAACCACTGCCCCAGAGGATGATGACATCACCATGGAGCCAGATATGAGTGATGCCCAGATTCAGCAGTGCTCTGATGATGCAAGTATGGGCCCTCACAATTTATTAGCTGAAAGTATCATGTTGCTTCAGAACTGCCACCATCAGGTGAATGACTCTGGAAGGCAGTACCACAGTTGGAGGATGCCAGCAATTAAAGGAAAGAGTCAACAAAATTCAGTTCGGATTAACTCTTTTTTCCTGAAAGTGCACCTGTCATGGTCAAAATTATTTTGCCCATTTGACAGGGCAACTCCTCCTTTAGATAGATCAGCTTTTTTTTGTCTGATCTATATAATGTAAAAAAAAAAAGAAGAGCTATTTCCCTTTTAAATTTTCTCCTCCCAGGAGTTTGAGCCATGTTGCCAGGGAAGGTGCCAATCCTAAAGGACAGTCCCCTGCATGCTCAGTGTGCAGTGCTGCCTGTCAATTGGATCATGGCAGGAAGATAGCGCAGCACTCACAGCGAGCATAGGGTGGTCTATTAGGACAGCTCTGTACACAGCTGTCCTCATCGCGGCGGCATACCGCGGTCACGTGGAACTTAAAAATGGATTATCTCATTTTTTTTACATTAGCAGAAAAAAGATGATCTATGGGAGATGTGCCTTGTCACATGTGCAAAAGTAATTTTGCGCATGACAGTGACACTTTAACGAACTGAATCAAATGAAAGAACTTTTTATTCTGTAAACATCCCTAAAATCAACATACTTCTGAATTCAACCATTGAACCATTAAGATTAGTAACATAATTTAACAATTCAGCAGGATTTCCTTGCAGAGTCATATCATCTAAATTATTGGTTGATGTCTGAATATGCAATAAACAATGTTTAGTTCACAGTTTTCAATAAGAGATTCAATTAATGTATGTTATCATTTAAAGGGACACTATCACTTAACAAACTGTAACGGATTACTTGTGCATTGCAAGCAAAACCACATGCTGCTGTTTTGTTTTCTTTGTTTGAAGTGATTACAAATTAAAAGGAAAAATAAAGTTAGTTTTTTTCATCTCCCTACCAATTTGTGCATTTTTCCCAGAAGGCAACATTTTCCAAAGGTTTTTCTTTACTTCTGTAGTTTATCTAATCTACAGTATTTAGCAGTTTAATGAGACGAGGAGGGAATATTTAGATAAGGCTGCAGGGGGGCTATTGCTCTTCAGACTAGTGGAGATAAGAGATGGAAGTTGAATGAGATAAAACAGGGACCTTAAAGACTTCTAATCTACGCCCTGGCGTTGTCCTTTGAATACATCCCACACAATACAATGAGATTTGAGACAGTGATCGACCAATGGACTCTATTATATGGCCATTGCCACATAGTGAATAGTGAGTGAAGTAAAGAAACTGGGGGGGGGCAGTTTACAACACAAAAGATCACAAAAATGATGCATCTAGTGACACATATAGAGTAAAATGTTTTCTTAGCTGAATAGACATGAGAAAAACAAAGCACATGTAAGATATCAGCAACAGAAACAAAACAAAATAAGAACAATTCGGGGTAAATTACAATCTTCACGCAAACGTTTGCGCCGGCGCAAAAACGCATTAACACGAGGGGTAAAACCCTTTTCGCCGAACACCATATTACTTTGTCAGCGCAACAAACGCGTGTAATCGTCTACCGCGGGTGAACCTGTGCGAACCCTTTGCGAGCGTACTGTACCGCGCGCGTCCTATACCTAACATTGTGAGGGCAAACACGAAAGTGCGCTGGTACGTGGATGGTATTACAATCTATGTGCAGGATTTAACGCATAGCCTTTGTGCGCATAATTTTAGCAACTCCTAAAAGCTGGTGTTAATGGCAAATTCTATCAACCTGGCCGAACCCAAATACACCAGCCCAAAAAAAAAAGTGCAGCAAAGCATAGTTACACATTCTACTCATATCAAACCAATAAAATTGAGAAGTTGTGTGTGCATGTATTATTGCTGCAGCATATATGCTCAGATTGACTTTGGCAGGCGCAATTTCTTAACGTGAGATAATTGTGGTTCTTAATTCTGATTGGCTGAATCGCGAGAAAAAAACAGTGCGCACACTGATTTATGCACGCAACGGTACTGCACGAGCATTTGTGCGCGTCCGATTTACGCACGTTATTGCTCGACGGATGAAAAAATGCACGAGGATTGTAATTCCAGCGGTGATTTGCGTGCGTAAACGTTTAACGCTTGGTGCACAAATTCACGAATGCGCATGCGTTTTTGCGTGGAGAATATTATATAGCCCTTCATGTTTTAAACAAATTACATTAAATGGTGACATTCATATTAAATAGAGTAACTGTTGATTAATGGTTAACACGATTTACTCTTTCAGTTTAAAGCTAACAGGCATGCTATGGTATCTACATTTATGCCCATTGCCCACTCGATTTGTGAGTAGGTCCAAAAAATGACCAACCACTGTTTCCAGTCATACCCCTAAGACTGCGGGGTTAACGATCAATAATGTGCGAGAAGAAAATTGTCTGATGTTGACTACCTTCCTTTTGTTTGATGAAACTAAAATCCTCCATTTCAGTCAAAGTAATCTTTTGACATTTGGAAAGTTCTTATCCTGGACATTGCCCTTTGAATCTTGGTATGTTTGTTTGCAGAGCTCATCGCCCATGTTAGATGGGGGGTAATGGATTAAGTGTACCTTCTTAAAGGTATCTTTCTGTGCTTTGATATAATGTAAACCATATACCATAAGATAAAAGAATCTTGTTGATGGAGGATTGTCTCATGATGTTATGGTAAATGTAAAAAGAGCCTCATCTTGAATAACTATTATTTTCACATGAATACAAGCACTCGAAGCCTCGCTATGATCTTTCCTAGGTAATGCCACTGATGTAGATGGAAATCACTGACATTTGTTTCTTCGTTTCATTTCTCTGTGAAAATATCAGCACGTTTCAAATTCCATTATTTTCCTTCACCATTTATTTTGTTAAAGGGAAAAAGAAACAAAAAAATCAACAAAAATGGATAATAATATATAGACTGTGATTTTTATCTAATTCTTATTGCCAAACCGCACACTTTGAAACCCTGTTCTCCTTACCCTCTGCTAGAGTACCTATGATCGCATTGTGTTGAATTATGTTCTCTTTTGGGATTCCATGCCGTTCATTCATACTGTACATACAGGAGTTAAAGTGTTACCGGAGTCATTCAGGTTCACTTCATTAACGGCGCCGGACCAGACACAAGCAAGGATTGTCCAAACACGAGTCTCTTCAGGAAAGGCAAGATCTTTATTGTGTCGTCACACAAGTGCTCACACAGGATTGAATCTCTAAGAGTGAGCCCCGATTACACAGAGACATGAGGTTTTATGCCCCAAATACATAATTAGGTACATCCCCATTAGCCCACCTCCCTATGACACTCTATGCTTCCCCACGTGGGTTAATACCTCCCATCATTAATTCGAACACAAAGAACATTCCACATATAACTATAAATTGATACACTTCTCGTTAGTTTGACAGTCTGTGATTTGTTTGTGCTGTCTTTCTCCGGGCAGTGCCTCCCTCCCTATCGGCTATATTTATTCAGGTGGCCTGGGGCCCGGTCTTCTATACTCCTTCGTCTTTCCACGGGCCCCAATGACCTTGGCGCTTTTCTCCTCCGCTTCCAGAAACAGCAAAGATCTTTCATAAGGCTTTAATTGCTTTTCTGCTAATCTAAACGCATTCCTAAATTTCTACGTATACCTCATTCTAGTCTCAGCTACAAACCTGCCTAGTTATATACAAGTGAACCAATATTCTGAACAAGATGGCGCCTGTGTACAATGGCGGCCGTCTTCCAGCCTATTTCCACTTCATTCCCCCCTTGGCTCAAGTGTCAGGATCTTTTCCTGGCACTTGTAGCCATTACACTCCACTATTCTGAAACTACTGAAAAAGGGGGGTTTCTTTCCCTGGGAACATACCCTGTGGAATCATCAGTGGTATCTTCTGTGTTTGTGTAGATGTCAGTGCTGTTTTGCACAGTGGCCATATGCATAGCCCTATGCGGTATATCAGTATCCCTATGATCAAGATCACCACTATCATGAGTATCATGGATCCAATCTTTGAGATGAATCTCAAAATGGAACCAAACCATTCTCCCATTGCTCCAAACCCACGGAGCGGATTCCAGCCTTCGGCAGCAATCCTCCTGGCTGTGCCCTGCAACTGTGCTACCTTCTCCTGGTGATCTTGAATTACCTGGTAATAGTCTGGGACTTCGTGTGTAGTGTTTCTGATGAAGGTGCAACATTCATAGTGCATTGTCATTTCACACAATCCATTCAAGGCCGCACTGATCTGCTCAAGCGCCATTTCATGTATCATCTGCACCTTTCGTAACTCGCATTTCCAGATTCAGCAGCTGGATATCCATACTGGTTCTATTCAGAATCTCATCCATCAGTTGACATAGCTATTCAATCTCCTCATCATTTCTCCTCCCCATCCAGTCCATGCTGGCAACCACGTCCATATTCGATCCATCTTTGCAAACAACTCTCTCTTCGGTCTTTCAAACACCAGTGGGTACCTAGGGTGTAGTTCTGTGTCTGCGTTTGTGTCTTCTCCCCTTAGTCTCTGGATTGGGACCAGCTTAGCCAAATAACACATTCCCGTTATTGTTGGTGGTACCCATGTGTAACACACCTTTCACAGCACACCTGGTACCCTCCTGTCACTATAAATGGTGATGAATGTAGTGTTCCCTTTGATATCTCTATCGCAAGATGTCTCAGCCGTCTCATCATATCCACTGCACCCTGCCTCCCATTGGTCCCATTCCCAATCACCGCCTCTTGGTCTCCAGTGAGTTGCCTGCATCGTATGTATAAATAATTCGCCTTTTGTCCTGTTTTGAATATGTAAATGTATGATGTCCAGTTGAACTGACTTGAGTTACATAACCCACCCTCGTTATTTTTTTCTTTATCTGGTCCTAGTTGAAAACACCATTCTGGTGGATACACTGGTCCTATTATGGGGTACCCGGGACTGACTGATTCTGTCCGGTCCCTTTGTGCATCGACAGCATGTATTGTGACATTCCCTGATACAAACATACTCAAATTCATTGGAACAGAGGCAAATGGTATATGAATTGTCTCTGGGTGCAGTCTACTACACACCCAGCATGCAGTTTGCCCAGACTTTTTAGCATAATCATATTTGAATTGCACAAGTAAGTGTCCTCTTGGGTTGGTTCCAGATAGCGCCTCTCGTTTTTGTCTCCACATGGTACGGTTCTCCATCACCGGGTGCGTACCATTCCAGATATGGGAAATATCCACTTTCCCAGCGGTGCTTGTACAATTGGGGCATGCTCCTCTCGAGAGTCCATAAATCAAATTAGCAAGATATAAAATCAGCACCACAAGTGTCAGAATTCCTTGGGCAATTCTTTTTACAGTCACATAAACCCAATCCCTCCCCACCGGAATTTCAAAAGTAAAAACCATTTCTGGATAATCAAGGGTGGGGGCCGGGCCCCTAAAAAGCACCCTGTGGTTATCCCCCGTTGGCAGGTGGTCAGGGTCTGTGCCCATCAAGACACCCACTTGTTGATCCTCTGAATCATCAGAGTTAGGATCATTTAGGTGCTCGTGACTGTGGTCTTTGTCAGCTTCAGCCTCAGCGGATTGGTCTCGTTGGCGACGACCTTCCATGTTAGCTCAGGACTGGCAGCTGCTTTTACTCTGGAGTGATGTATCCACGGGACCACCTCGGCAACCTTTACTGCTGTGGGGTTGATAACAGGACAAAATAAAAACCTCTCCATTTTGGACCTAGTGGATCATTTTCCACTCTTTTACCCATACTGAGTCACCCGGACAATACTTATACAGTGAAAGATACAGAAAATGCGGTATATTATCCCCTACCCAAGTATTTAATTTCTGCATTGACTTACCCAGCATTACTACCTGATCATTTAGTTTAGTTTCTCCCAATGCCCGAAGGTCCCCCTTAGTCCATTAATTAGAGGGGTTGGTCTGCACCTATCGTGCAAAAGGACTATCGCCAGCACATCCAATCAGCCTAATAACATCTCTTGACACAGTTTGGACATCAAAGTCTTTGCGGTTCATTCTCTCGAATTATCTGCTCGTTCCACTTCGGTTATTTCTTTTGTATCTTCTCCATACTCCCCCATTACTTTTACGCCGAAGAATTTCAGCATCATATTGTAAGCTCTGCACAGTCTTTGCTGAACTTCTGAGGTGTTAACCATTAGGCGTGTCTCTTGCGGATTTAGGGGAGTAGAGTAGAAATTTCGGCCTTGTGTTCGTGTTGGGAAAAGCCATTGGATATAATCATAATTGAGTTCTAACAGTTCATAATCATCTTGCCATTTGTTCAATATTATTTCAATGAACTCGCCGTGGGGTTCAAACTTTTTAAATTCATATAGAACTCGTAATTTGGCATGGAAAATTGAGGCTCTTGCTTGCAGATCAGTACTTTAGCTTGAGCTTCTGTTGGCGTGGTGCGGTTTTGCAGCTGCTTTTGCGGCCTGGTCCGCGCGTCTGTTACCTTTTGGAATTTCATCACGGCCTTTTTGGTGGCCTCGACAGTGCATGATGCTGACAGCACTTGGTTTCCACACTGCTTCCAGGAGGGCCGTGATTTCTGCAGCATATTTAATTTATTGTCCTGAAGACGTGAGTAGGCCTCTTTCTTTGTAGAGTGCGCCATGTGCATAGACTGTCATAAAGGCGTATTTGGAATCTATATAGATATTTACTCTTTTGCCTTCAGAAATTTCAAGGGCTCTGGTTAAAGCTGTTATTTCAGCTAGTTGTGCCGATGTATGGCCTGGCAGTGGCTTTGCTTTGATAACTTCTTCTGTTGAGACTACTGCATAGCCGGAGACTTCCTTCCCATCATCCATATAGCTGCTTCCATCAGTGAATAGCTGTAGATCGTATTTGTCTAGGGGTACGTCTTTCAAATCTGGCCTGCTACTGAACACTTCTTCCATGACTTGGAGGCATTCATGATCTGGATCCTCTTCACAGTCAGGCAGTAGAGTAGCAGGGTTTAAGGTAGCGATGAGGTCCAAATGAACCCGTGGATTTTCACACATCATGGCTTGGTACTTCGTCATCCGGCTGTTGCTGAACCAGTAACCTCCTTTGACATCCAGCAGAGCCTTGACAGCATGGGGCACCTTGACATGAAGAACTTGTCCAAGGGTCAGCTTGTCTGCTTCTGCTATCAGCATTGCGGTGGCAGCCACTGCTTTCAGGCATGGGGGTAGGCCGCAGGCCACAGGGTCGAGTTGCTTGGAGAGGTAGGCCACAGGCCTCAGCCATGAGCCAAAGGTCTGGACCAATACTCCTGTTGCCGTTTGATTATGTTCATGTACGAACAGCTGGAAAGGCTTGCTATGATCTGGCAGACCCAGCGCAGGAGCTTCCATCCGTAGAGTCTTTAATTTCAGGAACGCTGCGGCTTGCTCTTCTTCCCAATGAAAGGGGTCTAGTTCTCCCCCTTTTCCCTTTGTGGCTTGATGAAGCGGCTTGGCAATGTCGGCGAAGCTGGGGATCCACAGGCGGCAGAAGCCTGCAGCTCCCAGGAACTCACGGATTTGTCTCCTGGTCTTTGGTTGGGGTATGTGGCACACCGCTTCTTTTCTCCCTGCCCCCCAGTGCACGTTTGGTACCCGTTAACTGGAAGCCCAGATATTTTACACTGCGTTTTCATATTTGTGTTTTCTTTTTAGAAACTCTGTAACCTGCTTGGCTTAGTAGATGTAGCAAGGCTTTTGTGGCAGATAAACAGTCTTTTTCTGTGGGGGAAGCCAGTAAATTGTATGGATTAGGAACCACAGGGTGTAGTGTTACTGTGGCCTCGTTGACAGCTCGTAAATCTTGGACAGGGCGATACTCTTGTGTGCCCTCTTTCAGTACTGGCAATAGAGGTGTGTTCCATAGTGACACACAGAATTTTAATATGCCGTTATCTTTAAATTTTTGTAAATATATTTGTATATTCTGCTTGGCTTTTTGTGGATATAATATCATTTTAGAGCCACCGGTGTTGCGCCGGGCTGTGATTCAACTCATCTGGGCGGGTTTTCCTCCGCCCCCACCTCAGGAATTCCAAGGAGTAGTGCGTGCGGATCCGGCGTGGCAGACAGAGTAGGTGCCGTGCGCCATTCTTCTTCCCTTGACATAACTACTGCGATTTTTACAGATTGTGGATTGTGCGGACTGGCTGGAATATGCTGTCGAGTAGAGCCACCACTATCGGGCAGATCTAATTGAACGTGACCCCCGGGAAAAAAAAAACATAATTTGGGCTTGCAATTTGTAAAAAATATCCCACCCCAGGAGCTGGATGGGACATTCGGGCATATACATATATACACATTGTATAAACAATATCCTCAGAAATCTTTTCCCGTAACCAAAACAGACTCTTAATACCACATCGGAAAATAAATAAATAAACATAAAAATAAATCATTCCACTGTCATAAAACCACTCCACACATCTCATCAGTAATTATCTAAAACAATCTCATAACAATAAAATAACCATTCCTTCAAAAATCAAACAAAAACATACCTTTTAAAACCAGTAAAGAAAAACTACTTTAATTATTTCTCGAATTATTTTCTTTTTTAATATAAATTTTCTACAGACAAATATTCTATTGTGACATATATTAAAATTAGCTAAACACAGTAATTTTTCTTTCTTTATTTTTCTCCACTCTCAACTCACTGCACAAGTATATAAAGGGTTATTTTTCTCTTCCTCTCCTCCACCGCTTATCAGAGAGCGAGGAGAAAAACAAAAAAAAAACAAAAAGAAAACTGACTCCCTCTCTTCCCCCTCTCCGTGCAAACAGTGTGCCAGAAAGGAGGGAGGGAGAGGGACCAGCACAGAGACATTCCACACTCTAACTTATAAATTATTCTTCTCTATTTTACTTTTAATTGAACAGTTTAATAGATTAATTATTTATATATGCTCCCATCGGGCATCTCGATCTTTCCTGGTGGGACCTCTCTGTCCCCTCTCTCTTATTTTGGGGATCCTGCTTCTTACTTTACCCCGCTATCATTATAAAATAACTTTTTATTTTTAATACAATATCTCCATATATCTATATACGGTTATGCTCTGTGACTTGGGAGTGTACCTTCTGTACCAACTCCGGGTCCATTGACCCCTGCTCTGGCCATCCTGGGACTAATAACGGCCACACAACTGTACACATTACTTTTAATTTCTCTTTTGTCAATTCTACACCATAATCATACGTTTTTATATAATGCTTCGAAATTCCGCACCATATATTCTAGGGGCATCTCACCCTCCTTTACCTTCTTGGGCTTAGATGACCCGTTACCCATTGTCACTCCTGAAAACAATACTTTTTGCAATACAGATATATTATTTCAACAACAGTTAAAATCTACAGTCTGATACTTCAGTCAACAATTTATCCGCATCCACATACGCTTCCTCGTGGAGCGAGTAGGCGCGCGTTCACTCACAGCACTCGAGTCAATTCATTCACAACCCATACCGTATCAGATACTTTCAACATAGAATAAAAAAAAAACACTTCAACTCTTCCCAATAGCCAAGGGTACTTATCCCCTTCTTTGTGGCTCCTTATACCCCGTAATTTGAACTCTAACTCTTGACTGCTTGTGGCTATGTGCACCCCGTTCTTTGTCTATACTTCCGCCTGCAATTCCAATCTGCCTTATGGATAATCTACCCACTCAGCACCACTATCTCTGCAGCTATCGCTGGCTTCATTATAAGCCCTTTTCACTATACGGCGTACACACTAGGCACTGACTCAGGCTCTTAGCCCAGTCACAGAAAAATCCCTCCTCCTTTCCCTTTTACCCACGTGGCGAAGCTCTATTTACAAACACTGAACTAAAATGACTCCTGCAACTCCACGCAGCTACCTTCTCCCTCTCATACAGAACTACCCTTTGATTGGCATTCAATTCCCCCGAATCCAGACACCCGCTAGCCACTCTGGCTCCTTTGCAATGACAGTGCTATCAGCGGCGGGCTAGATATGCCAATAGGATGGTGGCCATCGCATCCTCTTATCCGTCTATCTCAGCTCGGACGTTTCCCTTAGATACCGGTATTTCCTTTAGACATACAAAACATAGAAGACACGTTACCTATCGCCGGCGCTGCTTGCTGTTTCCTCAGACTCGTTGGTGTCCCAGTTTTCCCGGGTCAGGGGGGTCTGTTTGGGACGAGATGAGGTCCACTGTACAGGAAATCCTGCTTGGCGCCTGCAGATGTCAGCTCACCTTCAACGGGCGCCCCCAACCATCGGGATTCTGGCACTGCTGCAGTCAAGCGCCGCACTGTGTTCAGCAGCCGTTGCCTGTGTCTTGGCAAAAGGCCCGTTATCCCGGCTATCGAGACCCCAGAAAATGTTACCGGAGTCAATCAGGTTCACTTCATTAACGGCGCCGGACCAGACACAAGCAAGGATTGTCCAAACACGAGTCTCTTCAGGAAAGGCAAGATCTTTATTGTGTCGTCACACAAGTGCTCACACAGGATTGAATCTCTAAGAGTGAGCCCCGATTACACAGAGACATGAGGTTTTATGCCCCAAATACATAATTAGGTACATCCCCATTAGCCCACCTCCCTATGACACTCTATGCTTCCCCACGTGGGTTAATACCTCCCATCATTAATTCGAACACAAAGAACATTCCACATATAACTATAAATTGATACACTTCTCGTTAGTTTGACAGTCTGTGATTTGTTTGTGCTGTCTTTCTCCGGGCAGTGCCTCCCTCCCTATCGGCTATATTTATTCAGGTGGCCTGGGGCCCGGTCTTCTATACTCCTTCGTCTTTCCACGGGCCCCAATGACCTTGGCGCTTTTCTCCTCCGCTTCCAGAAACAGCAAAGATCTTTCATAAGGCTTTAATTGCTTTTCTGCTAATCTAAACGCATTCCTAAATTTCTACGTATACCTCATTCTAGTCTCAGCTACAAACATGCCTAGTTATATACAAGTGAACCAATATTCTGAACAAGATGGCCGCCTGTGTACAATGGCGGCCGTCTTCCAGCCTATTTCCACTTCAAAAGGATTCGGCAAGTGACTGCATTCTAGATGCCAGAGGCATACTGAGGAGATAGAAGGCATCCTTCTCCAAAGCAAAGGAAGCCCTTTGGCCCATGCATAACAAATCCATTCCCTTTCAATCTTTTATTTTCATATTTTTTAAAAATGGAAAAATGCAGATGTGGGATGTGTTTGTGTGGAAGTTAACTTGTAATCAAAGGAGTAATTCTCAATGTTCTGTTTACAAGTGATATTGACGTTTCTGATCTCTCAATTCCTTTCAATCTTTTTTTGTTGTACAAGTGTGTCTCCTACATTTTCCCAATTACACCTATGACTCTTACATCACTCATTGACTGCATATTTCTTTTGTGTTTCCACTACTTTATCATCGCATCCGAATTCTTCTTGTCTCTGCTATGTATTTGCCCCCCACATATATCAATCCTGTCTGGGTTTGTTTCTGTTTTCTATATAGCGATTTCATCCATTGTATCGCTCCTCTCATTTTCAAACTTCTCTCTCTTTGTTCTGAGAGTGGGGTATGCCCATTTGTGATGGGAATGGTAGAAAAAGTGTGGAGGAGGCTAGATGGATGTGATCTCAGTTATTGTGAGTGTGGTTTAGACTTGTGCACGTTTTTTTTCGGTTTGATTCGGTTCGTTCGGATTTTTATAATTTTCGTCTGGGCTCGTTTCGGCCGATTTCTGTTTCGGTTCGGTTCGTTTCGGCTCGTTTTTCGTATCGACTTTTTTTCGGAATATCGGTCATTTTCGTGTTTTCGGGTCTGCTCGTGTTTTGTATGGACTTTTTGTTCGTGATTTCGGAACTTTTCGTGTTTTTCGGAATGTCTGTCCTCCTCGTTTCAAAGTGTCTATTCGTTTTGTCGTAAACTAAAACTAATGGTTTATAATAGAATAATAGTACTTTATATTATAATTATATATGTAGCGCTCACTCCCGGAGGAGCCGCTGAATTTAACCTCGGGTTAGTCTCTCCGCACTAGGGAATAAATATACACCAGCACTGTTGTGGATTTTATAGATTATATACTTTACTGTTCTCAATAAAGCGGCATATATAATGTAAGCACGGTATATAGAAAACAGGATTTGGTAATGCGAAAAACGCACAGCGGTAAAAGAAAAGTTTAACCCCTTTGTTTCTGGAGTGTAAGTCCCGTGAGGGTAATGTCCCAAGAAAAGGTGTGTGTGTGTGAGCTCAGGTACTATATTCGACTGGCCAGTGAATGGATTTAGCAAATCTTCGACTAGGCACGTTGGGGCCCTGTAGATTTAAACAATACTGCAGCGTGCTTTGTTAAACTGACTGTGGCCTGGAAGGCCTCTCACCCATCCGCCAGACAATCTGTTCCGCTGCCCGATCAAGGATGTCTCTCCGCTGGATTTTACTGGAACTCTGTGCCACTGGATCCGCTTCTCCTGCTTGCCCGATTTCTGCAACGAGATCTACGACCTACCGCCTGCACTCCCAGTGGATCATCGCGGTCTCCTTATTCGGGGTCCAAACCGGAACTCTGTGTCTGTGCAAAACCTCTCAGCGGTGGATTACTAGGTCTCTGGCAAGTCACTGTATCGATCCCCAGCATCGGCAAGGCAGCGCCTGCTCTCCGGCCTGGTCACAATCGCTCACAGTCTCACATGCGTCTTACTCTGTTCACCGCTCGGCTCACACTGGCTCTCCTTCGTACGAGGCTGCGGATGTCCTTCACTCTCTGTCCCACTCACTTCCTGTATCCACCGCAAAGCATGATGGAAAACATAGTCCCATTGTGTCCAGTATACTTTACAATGCGCTGTCTCCCTCTGGTGGCCAATATAAGTAAATGCAGCAGAACACAGTATTTTCAAAGCAGCGCTACACTCTCCTCCCTAAACTCTCCCAAGGGCGTGTAACGGGTACATGTATCGGTCATACATAACACAGCATAACATAACATAACATAACAGTTCTTACTTTAACCTATATATTCAGGGCTGACAACAAGCAGCAAATATCCTCAATCTCACCTAAACCCCTAGACACCTCTACAAGTAGGGTTCAGGAAACCTCCCCACAGTTGTTACAGCTTCCTCCGTGCTATGTCCTGGTGAATCATACGTGAGTCTCTGAGGGGGTCGTCCTGAACGTTTAGGCTCAAATTTTTCAGGACCTTCTTCAGTCGGGAGAGCTGACTCCACAGGCTAAATTCTCTCTCCTGTAGACTGCGTAGATACATCTTCAGTGTATGAACCTTCCAGGGAAGGCATAGAACTGTAATCTATGGATATTTCCTCTAGAACTTCAGGAACTTCTGAGGTCTCAGGTACTTCAGGTGCTTGAGTCATAACTTCAGAAATATCAGGCTCTAAATAACTCTCACCCCGGCCAGAGACCGGCTTGACGCCCTCGGACTCCGGTGTCCACCCCCAGCTCAGACACCAGCCTTCTTCTTCACTGTCTTCTTCACTCTCTCTAACGGAACGGAACTGATGAGACCGAGTAATAGAAGTCGGACGAGATATAGGCGGACCAGGCAAAGAGAACTTGTCTCCAATCAGTACTCGTACAGTCTTTCCTGACCGTAGGACCTTCTCCGTCCCTTCCGTTCTCCTCAGCTTTCTCACTTCTGTAGTGGCTCTCTGTTCTGTGACCCTCCGTGGACAGGCCAGTCGTAACATCGAGTGTGCCTTCTTAGGAGCAGGACTCTCTTCTGTCACCAGTGGGGTTAAGAGGTGTCTCAACACATCAGTGTTCATCCCCACTATCATAGAGCTTCGATTAGCTCCCGAGGGACGAGGACACACAATGGCCAACGTGTCACATACTCCCGGTTGTCCAGCGATTACTGAACTGAATTCTAGCTTCACCTGTACATATCCATCATAGGGAAACCTTTCAGTCCCCATACCCCAGATTTCAAGATCCTTCAACTTCTTCAGGGGTATATGCTTCAAATATTTCTGATAGAAATCTCGGTAAATCAGCGTTACTTGAGCACCCGAATCTAGAAGAGCCTTAGTGTAGACTCCTTCCACTTGAACCGGGATGATGGGCGAAGGACCTATCAACTTGTCAGGGAACTTCTTCGTAGCAGCAGGAGATGTAAACCCAGTCTGTTGTACTCTAACCCTCGTCCTCATACGTGGCGACTGCGGGCGTACATTGTCTTCCCGTGACGTAGGACCGGACCTCCAGGGAGAGGATCTCCTAGTTCTAGCAGGCACATATAGGGACTCTCCCTGTCTCCTTTCCGGGCACTGAGCCTTGAAATGGCCGAATTCCCCACAGGCAAAACATCTGCCCCACGAGGATGAGGGCACACTTTCTTCCTGTGGCTCATTTAAAATTCCCCTGTCAGAGGCCACGGCAACCGCTGCCGTTCGTATATCTGAGAGAGACCTCTGTATTTCAGTCTGCATTTCTGCTACTTTCAAGATTGCCCGGCATAGATCCGTGTGTGTCTGTTCCATCTTAACTTGGGCTTCTTGTACTTTCTTGAGAGTCTTTTGTATCTCACCATACACCTGGTTTGACGACTTTTGGGTTATCTCCGGCTCATATGTCTCTTCTGGATCATCTTCATCTGATGAACACTCGTTATACCCTATGGGTTGCGCATAGACCTTTTCTCCCCTTCTTGCAAGCTTCTCTTCCAGAAGGGCTTCTTCTTCCCGAACAATTCGAATCAGTTCTAGGTAATTTAACTCTTTATTACCTTCTCGAGTCTTTAGTTGCAACATCACAGGGTCTAAGGGTAAAGCACCTTTCAATATCTGCCGCATTCTAACCTGATCTACTGTAGTGGGGTCTGTTCCTTTCTTCAACAGTACTTGGTACAGTATCTTATCCAGGCGCCTCATGTATTCTGTCATCTTCTCACCCTTTTGCTGGTAAGTATGTTCATACTGGTACATGAGCTCAGCAGCCTTTTCCGTTCGCCCGAAGACTTCCTGTAATATGTTCAGGTAATCTAGAGCACTACAGTCTCGCTTACTCAGCTTCAGATTCCTGACAGCCTCTGACGCAGGTCCCTTCAAGCTCTCAGTAATTCTTTGCTTCTTCTGCGCTTCAGAGACGTCCCACTTATCCAGAGCCTGCATCGCTTGTTCCACCCATTCTTCGATGGTTTCTTCTCCCACCGGAGTTGGCAAGTTTCCTGAAAAATTTTCCAACTTCCGATATCCGAAGCTGATGTAAGAAGGGTGGGCCCTCTGACACTTAACTACGAGGTCTCCAATAGCAGCAATGAACTCCGGCCCGATCATTGCCAGTGGGCTGGACGCAGGAATATTCGCAGAATCACCACGTGGCTTACTTGGCTGGATCAGACGAACTTCCACGTCGTCGGTTAGCTGCATACTCACGCCCTGAAAACACACGGGAACACCCTTTCTCCACTCAAAAAGAACATACGTGTGAGAAGTCTCTGGGTTCACTTTCATGTCCGCTAGAAACCCCCGCTGATCAGCCGCCAACGCTGCCAGGGCCCGGCGGATCTGTTCTTCTGCCCAGGTGCCTGCAGGAATATCCATTACTACACTCAACTCTAACTGGCCACCCTGTGCTTTACACCACTCTGCTGCTTCGTCTGGATCCATATTTAACCATTTAAATGCGGTTTAATCTAGAGACTGAATTCCCGGAAACGATCCCCCATGTGTAGCGCTCACTCCCGGAGGAGCCGCTGAATTTAACCTCGGGTTAGTCTCTCCACACTAGGGAATAAATATACACCAGCACTGTTGTGGATTTTATAGATTATATACTTTACTGTTCTCAATAAAGCGGCATATATACTGTAAGCACAGTATATAGAAAACAGGATTTCAGAATGCGAGAAACGCGCAGCGGTAAAAGAAAAGTTTAACCCCTTTGTTTCTGGAGTGTAAGTCCCGTGAGGGTAATGTCCCAAGAAAAGGTGTGTGTGTGTGAGCTCAGGTACCCGGGTACTATATTCGACTGGCTAGTGAATGGATTTAGCAAATCTTCGACTAGTCACGTTGGGGCCCTGTAGATTTAAACAATACTGCAGCGTGCTTTGTTAAACTTTGACTGTGGCCTGGAAGGCCTCTCACCCATCCGCCAGACAATCTGTTCCGCTGCCCAATCAAGGATGTCTCTCCGCTGGATTTTACTGGAACTCTGTGCCACCGGATCTGCTTCTCCTGCTTGCCCGATTTCTGCAACAAGATCTACGGCCTACCGCCTGCACTCCCAGTGGATCATCGCGGTCTCCTTACTCGGGGTCCAAACCGGAACTCTGTGTCTGTGCAAAACCTCTCAGCGGTGGATTACTAGGTCTCTGGCAAGTCGCTGTATCGATCCCCAGCGTCAGCAAGGCAGCGCCTGCTCTCCGGCCTGGTCACAATCGCTCACAGTCTCACGTGCGTCTTACTCTGTTCACCGCTCGGCTCACACTGTCTCTCCTTCGTGCGAGGCTGCGGATGTCCTTCGCTCTCTGTCCCGCTCACTTCCTGTATCCACCGCAAAGCATGATGGAAAACGTAGTCCCATTGTGTCCAGTATACTTTACAATGCGCTAAGTAAATGCAGCAGAACACAGTCTTTTCAAAGCAGCGCTACATAAAATAATTAATTATTTGTTGGTTTGTTTTTCGGATCCGATATTTCTGCCGATACGATAATTCTGCCGATACGATAATTCTGTCGATACGATAATTCTGTCGATTCGATAATTCTGTCGTTTTCTTTTATTAAATAAAGATCCTTTATTTCTTATGAATATGCATTTCACAAATTTATTTAATCATATTGAAATGGTAGGAAAGGAACAAAAAAATGAACAAAACGATTTAAAAAACGCAAAACTGACCCAACCCAAATGGTCTGACTTTAAAAATAAAAACCAGAACAAAAGGTTTTAAAACGTAAAAATAGTTGATCAAAATTATCTGAAACGAAAAAAAAAACAACAAATAAAATGATTTAAAACAGACAAAAAAAAATTAACCCTTTTGCTGCTGAGGCATTTCACGGCTTCACGCCTTCTGTGCTGTGCTGCTGAGCTAATTTTTAACGGTTTCGCTCATCATGTTTAAACGCGTTTTGAAGCCTTATTTTCTTATATGACCCAGACAGGTTACATATCGTTCTTTCCGGCTGAATCGGCAGATTCATAATATATCATTATTATATGAATATATGTATGTATGCGTCATGTCCTGTCTGTATATTATAACAAAAAATGCAATAATAGAATTTTCAATGTTTTACAAGGTGTAAAGGTTTTTTTTCACATTTTATCATGCGAGCATTTGCGGTTATATTTTATATGAGTTGCGCTGGTTAAAAAAATTTGAAATGGGGACTTGTTACATTTTTTGGGGGGAAAATTACACTATATTTAACAAACGCACCCCATACAAAAATCCTTAGTGCAGCATCATTGTTCACATTATAATTGAAATGGCAACAATATTGCTGCATTAACAAAACAAAACAAAAAACCTGTTTATTTTTTTAAATATTTTATTATATATATTTTTTTTAATTTTTAACATTGTCATGTTTGGTACCGTTGGAAAGGCCATGCTCTGGTAGATCCAACGATACCAAACATTAACCGATAGCTGCCGCGGATCGGGAGATAGGGGGTTACAATGAACCCCCTATCTCCACCATTGGTGCAGTTAGGGGTTAACTCCAGAACTGACGTCATTGCGCTATGCACGATGACGCCAGTCGTCAGGGGGAGATCCCATAAGCTTGGCCGACATCCAAGATGTCAGCCAGCTCCGGGAGAGGATCGTGACCTGACGCCTTTCTGTGCCAAATCAGGATCTGGCCCCCACCTGGGGGCGCAGCAATCGGCAGGAATCCCGGCTGATTGCTGCCTGCCTCCTGTGCCAGGGACACGCTCAGCGCATCCATAGCACAGGAGAAGCACTTGGCAAGATGGCATGCAGGAGGCGCTGAGCGCGTCCTTAGCAGCCAAGTGGTTAATGCAGCATATGAATCCGCACACTGCGGGGCCGAGGAAGCGCCTCTCTGTGGTATAATTAATGCAGCATATGAATCCACACACTGCGGGGAAGCGCCTCTCTCTGCAGTATAATTAATGCAGCATATGAATCCACACACTGCGGGGAAGCGCCTCTCTCTGCAGTATAATTAATACAGCATATGAATCCAGTCCACACACACACTGCAGGGAAGCGCCTCTCTCTGCAGTATAATTAATGCAGCATATGAATCCACACACTGCGGGGAAGCACCTCTCTCTGCAGTATAATAAATGCAGCATAAGAAAAGAATCCACACACTGGCAGGCAGCACCTGAAGTCTACAGTATATTAATGCAGCATATGCATCCGCAGTTCTCCAGTAAAGAGTCTCTATTTTTATTTTTTTTAGGATCTTTTAAGCATTTTTGTTAAAAACTTTTCTGAGCAACAAAGTGTGGGAAATGTTTCGCCCTATAGTCTTCAATGTTAATAATATTCCTGTTTAACCCCTTCGCTGCTAAGGACGCGCTCAGTGCGTCCAACCGCATGTCACGTTCCATGCGGTGGACGCACTGAGCGCGTCCACCGCATGTCACGTTCCATGCGGTGGACGCGCTGAGCGCGTCCTCTCTTTGGGGTCAGCGTTTGGCCGGGTTCCGGCCGATCGCTGGCCCACCCGGTGCGGGCTGACATCCTCGATGTCAGCCCAGCATCCGGAACCGCCACCAGAGTGATTAGGTGTCATCGCGGGGGCGAGATGACACCTAATTCAGGCCCCCCCCGCATGTGCGGAGTAGGCGCCTGAAATGGAGGGGTCCTTCAGACCTCTCTCCCTCCCGATTGGCGGTGTTGCGGGGGTTAACCCAGGCACCGTTTGGAAGGGCACAGCCTGCCCTCCAAATGGTACCTGGCATTAACCCCATGGGGGCCGGATCACGAATCGGCGCTGAAAAGCGCCGGTTCGTGATCCTTTCCTGGAGCTGGCCGACATCTTGGATGTTGGCCAAGCTTCCGGGAATGCCCCCTGAGGACTGGCGTCATCGTGCATAGCACGATGATGCCAGTCCTGGAGTTAACCCCTAACTGCCACCAATGGTGGAGATAGGGGGTTCCAATGAACCCTCTATCTCCCGATCCGTGGCAGTTAGGGGTTAATGTTTGGTATTGTTGGATCGGCCAGAGCATGGCCGTTCCAACAATACCAAACATGAGTATGAAAAAGTTTGTAAAAAAAATTAAAATTAAAAATAAAAATAAAAAAATATTTAAAAAACAAATTATAAAAAAGAATAAACAAGTTTTTTTTTGTTTTTTGGTTTTGTTAATGCAGCAATTTTGTTCCCATTTCAATTATAATGTGAACAAACGATTTTTGTATGCGGTGCGTTTGTTAAAAATCGTGTAATTTTCCCCAAAAGAAAATGTAACGAGACCCCATCTCTAATTTTTTTAACAAGCGCACCCCATACAAAATATAACCGCAATTGCTCGCATGTTAAAATGTGAAAAAAAAACACTTTACACTTTGTAAATTATTGAAAATTCATATTTTATTGCATTTTTTGTTATAATATACAGACAGGTCATGACGTATACATATAATAATGACATATTATGAATCTGCCGAGTCTGACGGAAAGAACGATATATAATATGTCTGGGTAATATACTAAAATAAGCCTTAAAAACACGTTTAAATATGATGAGCAAAACCGGTAAAAATGACCTCAGCACAGAGGCGGGAAATGCCTCAGCAGCGAAAGGGTTAATTCAATATCTAATAAACCGTTACTTTATTATTATATTCTGCAGTAAAAAAGAGTCTCTTTATTTTTAGATTTTTTAGGATTTTTTAATCATCATTTGAATTTTTTGTTTTTGAGCCACAAGGACAAGGAGTGGACTGGGAAAGTTATGCCCCATAGGCTTCAATCAACTGTTTTGGTTGTGTTTTTTGTGATTCGTATGCTCTAGAATCATCTTTGGGGGTTGGATTACTGCGTACATAGTCCAATCAGCTGCTTCCTTTTCTGGAATTTTCACTGAAGGCTGGCAGAGACACACACTGTCACTTCCTGTTGACTGCAGGGCATATACACTTCCATTCCTCTTGGGTGTGCCATATTGCTTTTGTTCTGACTGAATGAGAAGACAGCACTGAAGGAGTCTGGACTCTGGAGACAGTGGAGAGAAACAACGTTTTGCTTTGCATTTGCAGTGAGTGACTGGAGTGGAGTACAGAGACTCTTATTGGACTGACTGCGAGAGTGTAAGTAAAGTACTTGTAATAATATCTTCTTATTCTTAATTTATCCGGGCAACATTTTGTTTGCAAATATATTTCATACTTGTGTATTTTTTATTCATGATTTTTCATTTAGCTTTGCCTTGTTTTTGAGTGCTGGTGGTGGTGGAGAGACTGATATATTTATTATGCCTGTCGGTGCTCACTGCTCCGTGTGTCCAGCGTCTCATTTTTTTTTATCTCCCAGGCAGGCCCAGGGGCGGACAACTAATGGGGCCCCCGGGCAAAAGGAGGTCATGGGGCCCCCCTTGTTTGCACCCGCAGGGGGCCACACCCATAAAAAAAACACTCCCTACAATGCAGCACCCACGTGTACATTATTGTGCTAAAGAATTTATTTCTGAACTCCTAAAAATAACCTTTTTGAAAATCCACTTGGACCCAGCAGTGAATTGGGGGATCCATTGTGCCCCCTCCATACTTACAGATGGCCACCGCACTGTGGCCATTAGTGGTTGTTTTTGTCTTTGGACCTATATATTATATACAAAAATTCAGTTACAAAATATTTTATTTATAGTTTTATTTTTTATTTGTTTAGAGAACATAACATCATGGACTCAAGCAGTGGTGACACACCAAGCACCATCATTCATAGGACGGCCCCATCTACTAGTACTCGCAGGACTGTTTCAAAGGGCAGTAAAAAAAAATAAACAGCTTGGAAGTCGTCCTGCTGTCACTGTTTCTCAAGATCTGCCAATTATTAAAACCTGAGGGAAAACAAGCAGAACAGAGACAGACAGTTGTAGTAGTAGTACTACTAGTCAGAGAAAGAGAAACCCAGTCCCACCCAGCAAACAAATAAAGACATCATCACCATCATCCTTTACTGGCACGGCGGCTGAGCTTAAGAGTAAGACGTATTTATCTGAGTCAAGAACTAAGTCAGCAATTCTGTGTCAGCAGTTTAAGGAGCGAGTTCCTCCCAAAACAACGTGCACAATAACCAGCGCCACTTGTAGAAGCACAACAAGTACCCTGGCTGGGGCAGCTAGTGCTACTTCTACTGCGACAAAAAATGTGCTAGTACCAGAGATGTTTTATTCTAGTAGAGGCACGAAGGTATGTGGGAAGGTTTTTGAAAGTCATCATTCATTTAACCAGCCCAAGACTGAGCTTCTGCAGTATCAGGAGGGAATTGCTTTAGCTCAATCACAAAGTGCCACCACCACCACCACCACCGCTGCTGAACTTGATAGAACCCAAGAGAGAGATACTGGTGGTGTTCTATCCCATTCCCTATATCCTAGTAGCCTTCAGGGAGAAGGAATCCAGCAGCAGGACTCAACATCTCCCATTGGTGATGAATTTTTATCTTCACACAAAGACTATAATAGAAAATATCATTTAAATTTGGATCTACAAGAGCAAGAAGATTTACCCCTTATACTCCTTTTCAAGGTTCCCTATCCCCTTACCATAGTACACATGATCATTCCCCAATTTTGTTTTCCCATGAAAACTCGTCAGCATCACCAGTGTCACCTGTCTCTCTGTCCCAAGTAGAAATTATTAGTACCAATATCAAAATTTGTGCTCCCATCACCAGTGCCACTTGTACCACCACACCAGTAGGAGGAGCCCAGCACCCCACTATCCCAAAAATGTTTAAAAACAATAAACATGGGTTACAACAAGGAGAAACTGAAAGTACTGCTACTATTACATCACAATGCACAGGCCAGGTTCAGCGTGTGGAATTGGATTAAGAATGTGGCTCTAAACAAGAACCTTCACCAGCAACAAGTGGCCGCCGTCGGTCGAAAGCGTGGCAGTATTTTACTGAAAGTGCAGATAAACGTACCGCCAAATGTCATTTGTGCGGAACATGGGTCAGCCGTGGTCAACAGACAAGCAAACTCACTACCACTGGCATGAACTCACACATGAAAACCCACCACAAGGCAGTGCTGCTAGGTTTAGAAAAAGGTTCTCCTCTACCGGCACTGCCACCTAGCAGTGCTAGCACTACTAGGGAATCTACTTCTACTCCCACCACCAGTGCCACACACACCACCACTTCTGCAGCAGCTGGTAAAAGTCTGTTGCTGCTGCATAAGACGGCCAGCACCAGTTAGAAAGGACAAGCGTGCCCCTGCAGAGGATACACCACGTCCACGACGACCAGATGCACAGCCTCCTGACACAGAGGCTGCTTGCCCTCTTATCTGTGTCTGGGAGTCTGCCTGTCCTTTTTGGCCTTTCTGACATGGTGAGTGATATATAGATTAAAGATATACAGAACTCTGATTCAACTCTGTTATAAAAATTGGAGATATGCTGCAGAACTCTGATTCAACTCTGGTATAGAGATTAAAGATTTCCAGAACTCTGGTATAACTCAGTGAGACACCATGATAGCTGGCAGCCAGTGACAAGACACAGATTACAATTCCCAAAAACCTCCTGTAAATCAGTGAGACCCCCTGATGGGTGGCAGTGACAAGACACAAATTACAAATCCCAGAAACCACCTATAAATCAGTGAGACCCCCTGATAGGACCCCCTGATAGCTGGCAACAGTGACAAGACACAGATTACAATTCGCGGAAATCTGCTAGAAGTATGTGGGACCCCCTGATAGCTGGCAGTGAGAAGATACAGATTACAATTCCCAGAAACCTCCTATAAATCAGTGAGACCCCCTGATGGGTGGCAGTGAAAACACACAGATTACAATAATTCCCAGATATTTTGTAGAAATGAGACCCCAAAATAGTTGGTGGCAGTGAGAACACAAATATTAGAACAATTCCAGATATTTTGTAGAAATGAGACCCCCACAATTGCTGGTGGCAGTGAGAACACAAAGATTAGAACAATTCCCAGATATTTTGTATAAATGACTGACCCCCAAAATAGTTGGTGGCAGTGAGAACACAAAGATTAGAACAATTCCCAGATATTTTGTAGAAATGAGACCCCCACAATTGCTGGTGGCAGTGAGAACACAAAGATTACCACAATTCCCAGATATTTTGTAGAAGTGAGACCCCCCCCAATAGCTGGTGGCAGCCTGGCAGTGAGAACACACACTAACACAACAATCTCCTCTCAAAAAACACGTGCTGAAGGCTGTGTGAAGCCTTATATAGTGTGCTGCGGGACTTAGCTCTGTGAGCTTATGATTGGGCAAAATTTGCCTTAGGGCAACCCCAATCAGCAGGAAGCTGTGAATTAAGCCTATACCAAGGGGGAACGGTTTGCTCCATCTGCCTGGTGACAAATTGGTTATCTATCACCCTGCCCCCAATCACCCTGGCACACTGTATTAAAAACCACAAATTAAAAACTTGTGATCCTGTTACACATACGTAAATTCTACTCAGCCCCTAAAAATATGTTCTCAAAACCAATAAACAATTTCAACCAATCCTATCTTTTTTCCTCCGATAAAGTATCTTAGCTGCTATGAAGGCCTCTGCACCTCAAGACTACATTGCCCTTGGCAGGGTCCATTCTTTCCTGAAACCCCTGCTATGAGAAGCTCCAAAACATGCTTGCAAACACCATGACTGTAGACCTCCTCCCTCTACCAATATCTCATTCTATGAGGTACTCAAGGGTTGCTGTTATAGCACCCTGGTCCCTGAGAACCAATGCCAAAATAAAAAAAGATCCCAACATCCCAACAAAAGACTGCAAAATTTCAGACACCCATGACATTGTGGATGAACATGACTATACAATCATCTTGCTCACATAATTGGAAATTTGCCCAGCTATTAGGATTAGCAGCTAACCTCCAAATTGATCAAAGTGCAGCCTACCTGCTTGCCACATTTATTACCCATCAAGCTCAGTTTACCACTAGGGGCCCCAACAAACAGAGTAAGCTGCTCAGCCATTAAATGTCAAATGTCTGAATCAACCATGACTAAAACACCAAAATCAACAAATTACCAGCGAACTGACTGCAACAAGTCAGCAACAAGTCAGCCACTGATTATAACAACAATGGCAAATTGCCTTTAATAAATGACCAAAAGACACTCCCAAATACCAACTAAAAACAACATATACACAAAAGCATTGAGGTGGAAAATTAGAGATATAAATAGGGACAAAAACAGGCAAAATTTACTGCAAAGATGTAGGTGTAGACACCAGGTCAATGAATATGAATAAAGAGCAACTTGCAAAATGAACAACACAACCTGGGGACTAAATTCTCAGTAACTAAATGTACATCCAATGTGCAGAAATCTTAGAAAGTATGAGCACACAAATGAGCAATCTCACATATTCGCTGCTGTCCTAAGACTTAAATCAGATTCTGCTCTTACCCTCACTAATGCTTACAAGACAAACGGCACTAAATCCAAAAAGTTAGACACTCAGCTTGACATATGTTTCGCCGGTGAAAACCGGCTTCATCTGGACTAAAACACCCCTATGTTTCCGTCCTGCATTGATCTCACAGAAGAGCAATGACCCTCTACTGGTGCTCCCCCATACCTTCCTTGTAGACCTTTCCACCACTTTTAGTTTGATCCCCATCACAATTACAAGCTATATTTCCAAATAACCCAATAGGCTGTCTTCCAAGACACTACCAAAATACCATACTGTGAAGACCTCTGAACATTCTGTCCAGCCATTTGTCCTTGTGCTTTCACCAACCCTACCCCTCTACCAGACTCTTCTCTATATAGATCCACAAGCATACTCTACCTCCCCCCAAACCAACAAAGACACAGCTAAACCTTCCCACTGCACATCCTGAAGACAAGTCCAAACACAAGCAGCGGAGCCCCACACAGAGCTGAGTTCCACACAGAAGTTTGAGAAACAACAACTGTCAGGTATCAGACGAAGGGATGCAGAAATCAGATGAGCAGAGCAAGCTGCCTGTTCAGTATGACCACTATCAAAGAGGCTGGTTGATAAGAACAGCACTCGGACAGTAGTGGTGACGTCAGGCTTAAGGGTTTTCAACTTTGATGATATAGATTAACAATCTTCGATATACGGTGGTTGTACAAACAATACTGCCAGACAATATTGCAGGAGCGGATGACAGCCAGAGAAAAACAAAAGGTCGCAATGCAGGCACAGTTGGTAGGAGGTCTGAGACAAGCTATAGGTCGGAGTAGGCTGGCGGCGATCAGGCAAATACGATAGACAAGCAAGAGGTTACAAAGGCACGCAGCTTATAGGCAGAATCAAAGGCAAGGTTGGCATCGGAGGAGTCTGTATCAGAAGGTGTATGCAGGGTCAAGGCAAGCAGGGTCAGCAACAGAGAAGTTGGTAGCAGGTAAACAGGGAAAAGGAACAGCTCAGATATAGGGAGACGATAAATGAGAAATAACTCACCATGCCCCTGTCCCTTTTATGTAGGAAGAGGACCAGGTCCTTAACGAGCGGGGTGGTGTCTTTGCCAGCAGATGATGGCACCTTTCTTCATGGTCACGTCATCACATCACTAGGCCACATGATCTTCTGACGCCATGGGTGACGTAGTAAGGAGGCATCAGCTTGCACACCTGCAAGGATCTTCTCTTGTGGTACATCTGACAGGCTGAGACTCAGAACCCCATGGAACCTGGGTTGCCTGGGAAGCAGCAGATGAGGTTTAGGTGGGTATATGACAACAACCTGCCCTCGTCTCACCCACCCAAGTCACCCTTGTGCAAGAGTCACTGCTTGTAATGGGTGCTATGGCACTCACACTGGATAAGCGTAGTTAGGATCCTTATGGACAGAGTTCTATGATACAGGGTTTCAAAGCAGTAAAGACTGTAATACCTATAATCCCAAGCCAGGGAGGTAATACAAAATCCTGAATACCACTCAGCACCAAATGGTTTCGTGACCAAGAGGTCGCTGAGTGAAAGAACACTAACTTTCTGTAAACCGATACAATGATTTAAGACATGAGCATAACGTGACACAAGAATAGCGTGGTTATAGATATACTGTATTTCAGATTGCTGATATCAGTGGTCGTGGTACATGAAGCACATATAACAGAGGCAACACCCTTATATTTGTTCTTAAGCATACAGAGTAGGAACTCACTATGTTCAGCAGCCTGCAGGGCAGGCCTACAATCAGAGATTGTGATTCTGTATTGCGACTTGGTTTTACACAGATTACTTGAAGGATAGTTATATTCAGCAACCTTCAGGGCAGGACTATAATCATAGATCGTGCGATTAGCTTTGCAATCAGACCAGACGTTAAACAAGCAACTAGAACTTTTGGTTAAAGCTGCAACCAAAAGGGACATACTACATATAACTGGATGACTAGGTCTCTCGACCTGGCGGGCAGACACAAAATCGGACGCCTTGCGATTAGGACTCACACCAGATTGATTAGTCAACAGAGACCTTGGACGAGAAATAGGTTTACCAAACTGGCGGGCAGACCTCCAAACAGCAAACATGCGGTTAAACATAAACATGAATTCTAAATAGCGCACAGACAAAACACAAAGGGAATAAACAAGAGAATCGTCAATCAGAAAAGTCAAAACGTATACAGGGTCCTCATACAAGCAGGTTGGCAACTAGGAAATCAATAAGCAATATATTCTAGACAGCAGGCGATGTGGGAACTATACTCCACGTCAGGGCGACGAGCAGATCCTCTAGCTCTGCTTTAAAGGCCAGTGGCTCCTCGTCATTACGCCAAGCCCCGCCCCCTCAGATGCTGATCTGCCAGCTCTAACTACTGGCAACCGACCAGCCAGTGATGCCGCCGGGCGCCCTGACCCCCAGGAAGCGCTGCGGGGGCCGAAGATGTCACACTGCTACCAGACACAAACCTTCAGCTCGAATGTCAGCCAGCCATACCCAAACTCAAGAACTGGTGCTACCATAGCATGCAGTCGAGCTGTGACTTCCATGAAGAAAAACCCTGTATCCCACACTACTGTTCCCTGGCACTGCTTGCTTAAAATGGCACACGGGACTGTCTGTCTCTGCCTTATCCAATTAGCTGGATCCCATCCTCACATTTTAAAGAAACAGGTCATCCGTCCTTTCACAGCAACTACAAATGTCAATGATAAGCACTGGGCACAGGCCTGATATCACTGACTGGGGAAAAGGCCACCTAATAAGTAGATTGTGGATATGATAATAAATGACAAAGGAAAAATGAAATTATACGGTTTTGGGAGATGAATGTTACGCATCTGACATGGAGAGAGCTGAACATTAATGTGAAAAATAAATGTCAAGGGGAACAGTATATGAGGTGGTTGTAGAGGTAAATTGAAGGTTTAAGATATGATATTAAATGGAGGGGCAATATGAGCAAATATAAGAAAAACATTAAAGGGTGACAAGAGATGGAAAGAGAGATTGACAAGTATTTTTGAGTTGGATAACAACCTGATTTGGACACAGGATCTGCATGTAAATACATTGTAAGCAGGGTCTGGTTTAGATCTCAGGAGCCTATAGGCACAGAAATCTGGAGTGCCCCTGCCCACCACCCCCTTATAAAAGTGCCAAATGGTGGGGGAAATACTTCTTTAAATAATTAATTATACAGTACATTTTGGAAAATTTAAAAACAATTTCTAACTTAGCCACATCAAAAGAAAAGGCAGAATCTGTGGCTTTAAAATTAACCAAAAATGGAGCAGACTGCTAGGGGTTGGGTTAACCCTAAACCAAACGCAAATAGTAAAAAAACAAACAAACCCTGAATCTTGCAATTTTTTGTTTCTCATTTTTTTTATTTTTTTACAAATTACATGGTCCTATTTGTTATCATTGGACAGGTCAGACTCTGACCTGTCCAATGACATATCACTTAACCTTATGCGGTGTAAAATTCATAGATGCAAGGTTCCAAAGGACTCCTGCCTCTCTCACTGCAGTACAGCTGTTTAGGATTTCGATGCAGCAATGCATTTTGCCATCACCTCCTCACTTGCTAGCAATGTGGGAAATGAGAAGGTGAGTTGGTGCAGCATCAGTGCTCACTTTATAATTGAAAAGTGAACAAAATTGCCACGCAATAAAAAAAATTATTCATTTGTAATTTAATTTTAACATAAAACCTGGTAATATTTGAAATCTTTGGAAAGGCCACAGCCTGGCCTTTCCAACAATACCTCACATGACTAAAGACTTTTCAATTGTAATTTGTTTTGACAGAGCAAGATGTCCCCCTGTGGTAGGTGCCTGTAAGCAAATGCATACTTTGCTACTTATCCATCTGGCCCTGACTCTAAGGGATAGCAATAAATATGTATGGTCTACAGGAAGTTATGCAGTATTTTTCTATGACTGAATTATTTAACATTTACCTTAAACTGTGTACGAATAGAAGGCACATACAAGTCCCTGTTTCAGGTTTTTAAAATATTTTAAAATCGGGGTGCATGGGAAATACCTATAGTATAATAACAATAATAATTTATCTTTATCTAAGATTCCTTTTCAAAGAGAACTTGTAATGCTGCTTTATTTTATGAAACGTGTAAAGCGAATCCCAATAGGTATAATACTTCTGATTCTGCTTCTTATTTGTGCCGAGGTATCCCATGGGTTCATAGCCTAGCATCATGTTTATCACTCCACTTATGGGCTTGATTAAATAATTAGCAGCAAATGTTTATGCATCAAATCTCAAATCATGCAAAACACATCTATCATCTCTGCGTAGGTTCAGTAAAACACAAATTAATATGGTCAAGAGCAGAATATGCAACATGTAGCTGAACATAGTCAACAAAAAGAAGTGGGGTATGTGGATGTCTTATTAAAAAACACAACTGAGCTTGTGTAAATTAACACATCATAAATTTACACTTAGCTTTACTATTCACACTATTGCCTTATGTGAGTTTTACTATGCAGTGCTGTTGCAGATGAAGAAGTGTTAAACACAAATCATAAGTCAGTTTGTTCCAAGAATATTGAAAGAATGGTAAAAAAAATAAAAAATAAAAGAGGTGTAGATCTGGATGTCTAAGGCTAGGGTCAGAGTGGGGCAGTCGGAACGCGCGTGCAGACGCACTAAATCACGGCGGCAGTAGCAGCACATGACGGCCAATATACGCAGTACGTGCGTACGAAAGTGCGCCGACACCACGCAACCAGCAAATGAACGCATTTTTCTCAGAACGTGAAACCGCTGCTACAGACGTACAGAGTGCGCTGCGGCCGCATGGCAGCGTGTGTGCGTGATTAGGAGACGTCAGACGCTGCTAGTGTGCGGCCTACATAACGTTCAAACAGCCGGATTTCCCTAGACTTCTTTTTACCCCACCGTCATGAAATACGTCCAGAATTGCGCATCGTCTGACCACTTAAGCGTATTCCGTGAAAAAATGCGTGCGCACGCATCGACGTACATTTTTACGGTGGCCGCAGAAAATGCGCTCATCTGTCCCTAGCCTAACATGCTTATTGAATCTACTTCAAGCAACTGTTGGTGAAAGTGCACCATGCATTTAGATTTTGTAAAATCTGGAACCATTTTGTTACCAAACTTTTGTTTACAGCTATAAACATTAATTCAAGAAAGGCATAAGGATGTGTGTTTCCACTTCTTTTTTCTACCTCTCACCTTCATGTGTTAATTCATGTGTACGTGATTGTGGAGAGGGGTTGATTTATTATTTATAATTAAAATTGTGTTTTAATATTTAAAATTATCTTTTTATTACCTTTTGTTTGTACATATATTTTTTTCATTATATTTACTGTATCATTAATCATGTGAGCAATTGGATGACACTTTTATGTAGCTGCTGTGTTTATGCTGTGAAAAGTGTATTAAATGATATACATAAAGTTGGCGTAATACTGGTACATGACAAAGAGAAAGAAGAGGGTCATCAATAAGATAAATTGTAATAAGATATTGTAAACTGTAACTAGGACAATGAATGTAAATATATTTTGCAAGGATGAGCCCGGTGCCATTGTGGGTAGACGTTCTTCTCTATAGCTCTTGCTCTACATCATGCATTTCTTGTATAATATCACATGGTGGTCACCTCAACATCAATCATTAGCCATCACCTGACACACAACAGTTCTTAGATCCTTCTGAGGGATTTCCTGCCTTATGACAAGAAAGTAAACAAGAAAAAGAAAGTGAATAAAACAGCATCCAGATGTAAATGATGACTATACAGAGTTATTCAAAGAGAATCGAAAAGTCACCGCACGTTCGGTGACTTTTCGTTCTCTTCAATTCGGTGCGATTCGGCGATCCCATTTTGGAGACCGTGCTGTGTATTCAGCAAGCACCACAGGGCCGTCGAAGTGCAGGGAAAAGACGCCGCAAACCCGCCGAACACTCACCGCAAAACCCGGCGAACGCACACCGAAACCCGCAAAAACATCTGGATTAACCCTGCCGAACACGGAGAAACCCGAGCAGCTGTCAATCACAGCGCAGAGCAGCCACCGGAAAAAAGCCGACATGCAGACGAATGGAGTGAAAAAAAAAAAAAAACAGTACACTTGAATGTTTGAAAAGGGAAACGCTGTTTGCAAAGAAACTACAGAACGAAAATGTCTGGAATTTACATATAAGATCCAATGAATGATAATAAAAAGGGCTGTTACAGAAAAAAAAAAAAATGGAAAAAAGTTTTGCTGAAAAATCCCATAAAATGCCTAAAAGATCCTAAAAAAATCGAAAAATAAAGAGACTTTTTACTGCAGAATATTATAATAAACGGTTTATTAGATATTGGATTAAAACGGGAATATTTTTAACATTGAAGCCTATGGGATTCGCCTGAATAAACCTGTTGAATGAAACCACCGAACAGCAGGGCAATTTGGCAACTTTTCACTGCTGGTTTTTGTTCTGTGAATCGCCAAAGCATTGCTTCTCTATGGGGATTTCACTGCCCTCGAACAGGCATCGAACAGGCACCATATGTGCAGGCAATGCTCCAACATTTGACGAACTGCCTGCTCTCTGAATAGCCGAATAGCCAGGAAAAGTAACCGTGCGCTGAATTTCACTGTTTGGTTACCTTTCGACAGTTCGGATCTCTTTGAACAACCCTGTATAGTGTCCTTATTCTTAGTGAAGAGAAACAGTCTCTAACACATGTGCTAAAGCCTTAAATTCTCTGCTACATTTTAAAGGGGTTATTCAGAGAGAGCCGATCTGGCCCGCCAAAATGGCACCGAACAGGGAATTTCCCCGTATGGTGACATTTCGGGGCCATTTGGCTATTCAGAGAGGCAGTTTGTCAAATTTTGTGTGTACGGTGCCTTTTTTAAGGCAGTGAAATCCCCCATAGAGAAGCAATGGTTAATCTATTCACACAACACCGAACAGCAGTGAAAAATTGCTGAATTGCCCTGCTGTTCAGTGCTTTCATTCGGCAGGTTTATTCAGGTGAATCCTGTAGGCTTCAATTTTAAAAATATTCCCATTTAAATTAATAATAAGCTGATTATTATTTTAATCTGCAGTAAAAAGTCTCTTTATTGATTGATTTTTTAGGATCTTTTGGGCAAATTTTTTTTCCCGTTTTTTGTAAAAGCGTTTTTACTTTTTTCTGTAACAGACTTTTTTATTATCATTCATAGGACCTTATATGTAAATTCCAGACATTTTCGTTCAGCAGTTTTTTTTGCAAACAGCATTTCAATTTTGACACTTTTAAGCAAATTGTTTTTTTGTACCCGTTCGTCAGCTTGTTGGCTTTTTCCGACGGTTGGTCTGTGCTGTGTTCGATGGCTCGTCGGCTTTGTCCGACGTGTTCAGTGTGTATTTTGCGGCGGTTCTGGTGGGTATTCGTTGGGATTTCAGTGGGTGTTCGACAGGTCTTCCCTGCATTCCGGGGACCCTGCAGCAGTGGTGTATTTAGGTTTTGTGCTGCCCTAGGCCTGACTAAACTCGTGCACCCCCTAATTTAAATTTGAGGCACCCCTTCCTGTTAAGCGCACACCTCTTCCTGGTTAATCCCCACCCTCTTTAAGCTCCACCTTTTCCTCTTAGAGCTCTGCCTTTTCCTCGCTTTATATTAAAAGTGGATACCAAGTGCCTACTTGTATATTTTGTATACCATTTCAAATGTATCTATTGAGATAAAGAAAATTATGAAATGTTTAAATTCAAGCATTTTTACAAAGAACAGCCACGCATGTCAAGTATACTGGATCACAGCCACTCTAATTGGTTGAACAATAAAATCCACAGAAACGTGCACTGCATATGAGTGTATCACAGAGCTGCACAGCAATAAAACCCACAGAAATAGGCACTGTGTATGAGCATATCAGAACTGCACAGCAATAAAACTCACAGTAATGTGCATTGTGTATGAGCGTATCCCAGAGCTCCAGGGCAATAAAACTCACAGTAATATACAGTGTGTATCACAGAATCCACAGCAATAAAACTCCCAGCAATGCAAAGTGCAGTGTGTATGAGTGTATCAGAATCCACAGCAATAAAACTCCCAGCAATGCAATGTGCAGTGTGTCTGAGTGCATCAGAATCCACTGCAATAAGACTCCCAGCAAACCGAGTGAATATGAGCACACAGCAATTATTTATACTATATTTACCGGCCTCCGTCCGCGGTAGGGCTGTGTGCAGAGTCAGCAGGGACTGAGTACAGACTCAGCAGGAGGTCCCTCCAGGCCACGTTAGGATCGCGGCTGTGCCTGTGCGTGGAGCCATCTTGTCAGCAGTGGGGTGCCACTGCCAGAGGGTGCACCGTGGCTTTGATTCCCTTCCCGGTGGGTGTTCAGTCCAGAATAGAGTGAAAGTCCGTGTTAACGAAAGGGCGGGCAGATGCGTGCGTGCGTGTCACGTGGTTCAGCCAGTCAGGTGGTACTGAGACTCAGTACCACCTGACTGGCCGGACCGCTTGACCTGCACGCACGCAGCCTCACCAGGAGCCAGGCAGCTCAATGACAAATTTCTTTCACTGCAGTGCTGGTTAAGGAAAGGTCCACTTTAAACAGCAGTAAGCAGACAGGGCTTCATATTCTGCTGATAACACCCCCCCTTTACCTGCCTTTTACTGTCATCTTCTCTCTCTGCACACAAATCACATCCCCCTCCCCTCTCCTAGAGCTGCTGCAGGGCAGGGGAGGAGCTATGGAGGGAGGAGAGAGGGATTTTCATTCTATTCGATTATATTCCGTATGCAAACGCCCTGCTCCGCTTCTCATTGTTTGAGAACACTGCTCAAAGCTGACACACAGTGACAGTGGCACCTCCTAGTACCCCCTAATGACACCCAAATAATCACTGGTACCTGGGGCGGCCCACACTCCGCCACTCCCCTAAGTACACCACTGCTCTGTGATATGCTCACACACAAGTTTGGCAAACTGCCAGCAAGTACGGTGCTGTTTGAAGGCATTGCAAATCCCCATAGAGAAGTAATGGTTAATCTATTCAGAGAACACCAAACAGCAGAAAAATGTCAGTGAAATGCCTGATGATCGGTGGTTTCAATCAGCAGGTTTATTCAGGCGAACCCCATAGGTTTCAATGTTAAAAATATTCCCATTTTTATGCAATATCTAATAAACCATTTATTATTTTAATCTGCAGTAAAAAGTCTTTATTGATTTTTTTTTTTAGTACCTTTTAGCAATTTTTAAGCAAAATTTACCTCCTTTTTTTTAATAGCGGTTTTTCTTTTTTCTGTAACAGAACTTTTTATTACCAATCATAGGATCTTATATGTAAATTCCAGACATTTTCGTTCAGTAGTTCTTTTGAAAACAGCAGGCCACGGGTTTGCGGTGGCAACATTCAGCGGCCGACTCCATGCACTTTGGGGACCCTGCGGTGAATGGTGAATTCACTGCAGGGTGGGGAAATTTTATTCCCCGAAGTGCAGGGAACTATAGAACACCATAATGTTGGCGTCATTTCGGTGCTCTGTGAGTTACCCATTTAGTGGTGAGGTTTTTTGCTGCCCCCTGGAAAGTGAAAGCCTAGGCCTTGTCTACCCAGGACATACTTGAAAATTAGTGAAATCTCAATGTATCCTTCCTGGCAAAATACTTGCAAAAGTTAAAAAAAAAAAAAAAAAATAGGGGTGGGGCCACCAGTGCGGGCCGCCGCCCCCTGGAAAGTGCCGCCCTAGGCCTAGGCCTTGTTGGCCTAGGCCAAAATACACCACTGCCCTGCAGTGAATGCTGCATTCACCGCAGCATGGGGAATGCCTCACATTCAGAATGTAAGAATCGTGCAGCCTGTCTGCAGTGACGTCGGGATGGGGCAACAACGGGGTGGGCTGGCTATTGGCAGACGACGCAGTGGTAGAGCCTGCCTGTTGGAGCCGGAGGTCAGAAAACTTCACCTCCCGGCTTGCTGCGTGGAGCGAGGGTGCATGCTCGGTTTTAAACCAATCTTGAATTATTGGCTTAATCCGAGCGTGCCCTCTGGCCGTGATGGATCCCACCTCTTCCGAATCCGGGAGTTCCTGAAGTGTTTGGGGTATCAGGGAGACTTGGGATCCCTGAGGAAGACAAGTTTTTTTTACACGCGATGCAGATGTCTCGAATATAATACGACCCCTCCAAATTTAAGGTACTTTTTTGTTACCAAAATCCAGCGGTATACTCGAGTATCTACTGTACTAATATTTTCAAAGTCAAAATATTGACTATTAGCAGGGTTATTTGTCACCATGGGAATTTACAGAAAGAATTATGGAGAATTGCAGGGGAATTCCAACTTCTGTGTTAAAATAGCTTAATTCGAGACTTACGCTTATCCTCTATTGTTAGCTGTTCCCAGCTAAAATATTGCAATTTCCACTCAAAATATTCTATGTCTAAGGGATAACCATGTAAATGATGTTCATCAGACATTTTCATCTTAATCTGTTTGATAATATATACTGTAAATAATGCAGTGTCATACTGCCCTCTTCTGGAAACGGGTGCAACACTACAGTTTGAAGTTCAGTGTGAAATTATAAATTGACATTGCATGATATTTGACATGGAATTTGCCCATAGGAAATAACTCTTGGCCACAGTTCATTGATGTCGGTTGCAGACTGAGAACAGCAGCATTATGATATACTCTCAAAATAATAATTTTGTATCACAGCTGTTTTAATATTTGTAATACACTCTTACTTCTCCAGTAAGTGTCCTTGGGCAAGACACCTAACGGTACATACTCGCCATCCAGGACATACTTGAAAATTAGAGAAATCTCAATGTATCCTTCCTGGTAAAATACTTTCTCAAAAAAATAAAATAAAATGGTTGAGTAGAGGTAACATCAATGCTCTGCATGTAGAGAGACTGGAGACACAGGTTTGATCCCAACAAGAGCACCTCTCCAGTAAGTGTCCTTGGGCAAGACACCTAACGGTACATACTCGCCACCCAGTACATACTTGAAAATGAGGGACATCTCAATGTATCCTTCCTGGTTAACCCTTTCGCTGCTGAGGCTTTTCCCGCCCCTGTGCTGAGGTCATTTTTACTGGTTTTGCTCATCATGTTTAAACGTGTTTTGAAGGCTTATTTTAGTATATGACCCAGACATATTATATATCGTTCTTTCCGTCAGACTCGGCAGATTCAGAATATGTCATTATTATATGTATACGTCATGACCTGTCTGTATATTATAACAAAAAATGCAATAAAATATGATTTTTCAATAATTTACAATGTGTAAAGTGTTTTTTTTCACATTTTAACATGCGAGCAATTGCGGTTATATTTTGTATGGGGTGCGCTTGTTAAAAAAATTAGAGATGGGGTCTCATTACATTTTGTTTTGGGGAAAATTACACGATTTTTAACAAACGCACCGCATACAAAAATCGTTAGTGCAGCATCATTGTTCACATTATAATTGAAATGGGAACAATATTGCTGCATTAACAAACCAAAAAAAGAAAAAAAACTTGTTTATTTTTTTTTTTATAATTTGTTTTTTAAATATTTTTTTATTTTTATTTTTAATTTTTATTTTTTTTACAAACTTTTTCACTTTCGTGTTTGGTATCGTTGGAACGGCCATGCTCTGGCCGATCCAACAATACCAAACTTTAACCCTTAGCTGCCACGGATCGGGAGATAGGGAGTTCATTGGAACTCCCTATCTCCACCATTGGTGGCAGCTAGGGGTTAACTCCAGGACTGGCGTCATCGTGCTATGCACGATGACGCCAGTCCTCAGGGGGAGTTCCCGGAGGCTTGGCCGACATCCAAGATGTCGGCCAGCTCCGGGAAAGGATCACGAACCGGCGCTTTTCAGCGCCGATTCGTGATCCGGCTCCCCAGGGGTTAATGCCAGGTACCATTTGGAAGGGCAGGCTGTGCCCTTCCAAATGGTGCCTGGGTTAACCCCCGCAATGCCGCCGATCGGGAGGGAGAGAGGTCCGAAGGACCCCTCCCTTTCAGGCGCCTACTCCGCACATGCGGGGGGGCGCCTGAATTAGGTGTCATCGCGCCCCCGCGATGACACCTAATTAGCCCGGCGGCGGTTCCGGATGCTGGGCTGACATCGAGGATGTCAGCCCGCACCGGGGGGGCCAGCGATCGGCCGGAACCCGGCCGAACGCTGACCCCAAAGGCTGGACGCGCTCAGCGCGTCCACCCCATGGAACGTGACATGCGGTTGGACGCGCTGAGCGCGTCCACCGCAGCGAAGTGGTTAAATCCTGTCTCAAAAAAAAAAAAAATGGCCAGACCAGAAGAGAATTCAGATGGTTATATTTCAATTCTGATATTTCTACAACTTTAACTGGTTATTCCAAATTTTATGTGACCTCCTTTTTTAAATTTCTGTCTATATAATAAAATTATTGCAGCATGGTAATATATAATAACATTTGCAACATATATTTATATACACATGAATAGTGAGGACTGTGGTATTGTACTAGTACAAAAAAGTGTTTATATACGGTGTATATCATCACTATTCCTATAGAGTTATCATTATGTGCAGCTGCATTGTAGGAGTCTAGCAATACACCCTTCTTTATATTACATCAATAAACGTAACAGTACGAACAATAAGTCACTCTCACTAGAGCAGTTTGAACAATACATAAGGGGTTATTCAGAGAGAGCCGATCTGGCCCCCAATTGTCACTGAACAGAGAATTTCCCCGTACGGTGACACTACCAGCAAGTACAGTGCCTGTTCAAAGGCAGTGAAATCCCCCATAGAGAAGCCATGGTTAATCTATTCAGAGACACCAACCAGCAGGGAAAAGTTGCTTAAATGCCCTGCTGTTCGGTGTTTCCATACGGCAGGTTTATTCGGGCGAATCCCTTAGGCTTCAATGTTAAAAATATTCCTGTTTTTATGTAATATCTAATAAACCGGTTTTTATTTTACTCTGCAGTAAAAAGTCTCTTTATCTATTGATTTTTTAGTATCTTTTAGGAATTTTGGGGAATTTTTTTGGTTAAAAATTGTTTCCTTTTTTTTAATAGCGTTTTTTCTTTTTTCTGCACATTTTTGAGCAGTAGACTTTTGGAAACAGCATTTCAATTTTGACACTTTCAATCGTATTGTTATTTATTTTTTTTCTACCCGTCTGGTGGCTTGTCGACTTTTTTCTGCGGCTGGTCGGCGCTGTGCTCGTCGGCTGCATTTGGTGGCTTTCCGGCGTGTTTGTGGCAGATGTTTGGTGGGTTGTGGCGGATGTTCGGCGAGATTGGCGGCGGCCGTGGGCAACGGGTTTGCGCCGGGTTTGTGGCAGCGTTCGGCGGCCGATTCCCTTCACTTCCGGGACCCTGCGGTGAATGCTGAATTTACCACAGAGTGGGGAAATTTGATTTCCCGAAGTGCAGGGAACGAGAGAGCACCGAAATTTCAGTGACATTTTGATGCTCTCTGAATAACCCACATAGTGGTTCATTTGACACAATTGGTGACAAAAACACCTGGTGAAATCAACATAACAAAATGATTGAAAATTCATATTTTCAAACGATAGTTAGTCTGAGACCCTTGCAAATCTCAAACAGCAATACAAAGAGAAACAAAAAGTATAGTGCAATATTATTTGTATATTTTGCAATATAAAGTGTGCTGTTCTATCAATTGTTCACTCGTGTGCTCCAGAGCCCATAAGGACAGTCTCTGTGTGGTGTGAATAGTGCTTACTAAGGGACTGCAAAGCCCTAGTCGCCTGTTCTAGTAGTTCTTTGAATAAATATGAAAAACTGCTTAGAGTAGTATATCCAAGCTGCTCAGATATACCAAAATATAAGGGATTATTGAAACTCACCAAGGTTGGAGGCTTAGAAAGAAAATCAAGCCGGTAAAGAGCAGGGAATCAGAATGCAAATGAGGATGCCCTTTCCATGTTTCACTCTCTTACTGTAATCCTACCTTGCGCAATGCAATAGGAAAACTCAGACATGAACGTTGTAATCTTAAACTCTGGAAACGCAAGTTTTACTGTAAACCATGTAAACGGACGTGTTACTGTAAATTCCGGACATGCGCGGTTTTGCTGTAACAATGCAAATATTACAGTACTGTCTTGTGGGTTATAAATAAACAGTAAAATGTTAATGTACAGACTTGTGCAATAAAACAGTGAAAAATTCATTTGCACACTTGCTCATTATAATATGACAGTGTAAATGTTAATGTATGGACTTGCGTGATTTAACCCCATAAGGACCACTGACGTACTGACACATCCTCGGCACCTGCAGGACTTCAGGGGGGGTCTGGGCACCTGGCCGGCCAGCCAGTGATGCCGCCGGCCGTTCGTGTGCCTGGAGGGGCGGGGAGCGGCATGATGACGCAGAGCCACCAGCCTACAGTTGTGTTCAAAATTATTCAACCCCCACTGAAATTGAGTGTTTTGGCCAGTTTGACATTGATTTTGATCATTCAGTCATCTTGCTTACAATTAAATCAAAGAGGCACGTGTAGGTCAGACAAATATAACATAACATTTAGAATGAAATAACCACAAATGTCTTTTCTGTGCTCACATCATTATCAGTTTTATTCAACCCCCAAGTGACATTCAATCTTAGTACTTAGTACAACATCCTTTTACAGTTATAACAGCTTTTAAACATGAAGTATAGCTTGACACAAGTGTCTTGCAGCGATCTACGGGTATCTTCGCCCATTCGTCATGGGCAAAAGCCTCCAGTTCAGTCACATTCTTAGGCTTGCGCACTGCAACTGCTTTCTTTAAGTCCCACCAGAGGTTCTCAATCGGATTTAAGTCAGGTGACTGCGATGGCCACTCCAAAATGTTCCAGCCTTTAATCTGCAACCATGCTCTAGTGGACTTGGAGGTATGCTTGGGATCATTGTCCTGTTGAAAGGTCCAACGTCTCCGAAGCCTCAGGTTTGTGACGGACTGCATCACATTGTCATCCAATATCCATGAAGAGAATTCATGGTACCTTGCACACGCTGAAGCTTCCCTGTACCTGCAGAAGCAAAACAGCCCCAAAGCATGATTGACCCCCCGCCATGCTTCACAGTAGGCAAGGTGTTCTTTTCTTCATAGGCCTTGTTCTTCCTCCTCCAAACATAGCGTTGATCCATGGGCCCAAACCGTTCTAATTTTGTTTCATCAGTCCACAGAACACTATCCCAAAACTTCTGTGGTTTGTCCACATGACTTTTGGCATACTGCAGTTGACTCTTCTTATTCTTTGGAGACAGCAAGGGGGTGCGCCTGGGAGTTCTGGCATGGAGGTCTTCGTTACGCAGTGTGCGCCGTATTGTCTGAGCTGAAACTTCAGTACCCACATCTGACAAATCTTTTCTCAGTTCCTCAGCAGTCACACGGGGACTGTTCTCCACTCTACGCTTCAGGTAGCGCACAGCAGTCAAAGTCAGCATCTTCTTTCTGCCACGACCAGGTAGCGTTTCAACAGTGCCCTTTGCCTTGAATTTGCGAATGATGCTTCCTATGGTCTCTCTTGGTATGTTTAACATCTTTGCAATCTTCTTATAGCCATTGCCCTTCCTGTGAAGAGTAATCACCTCTTCTCTTGTCTTCCTGGACCATTCTCTTGACTTCACCATGTTTGTAACCACACCAGTAAATGTCTAGAAGGAGCTGAGTATCACAGTCATTATAAAGCTGCCTAATTGGTGCTTATTATGCTTTATTGCTGCTCCGTGACATCCACAGGTGTTTTCAATACCTGATTGAAAACACTTGAATGAACCTCTGTTCTTCAGAGTGGTAGTCTTTAAGGGGTTGAATAATTGTGACAATGAAGAATTCACAAAAGAAACATTTACTACTGTATTACAAAACCAATTGATGTCATTTTAGTTGCATATGGTTCTTTAAAAAGTCCTTGTAGGATTTCATTCTGAATACAATTACAAATGTACACTAAATTCCCTAAAACCCTTTACAGCATTGGGGGTTGAATAATTTTGAATACAACTGTATACAGGGCGCGCGAGTCGGCTCATTGCCCTGATGTGGAGTTAGTTCCCGTATCGTCTGGTATATTTGTTATTCGATTCATTGATCCTTTTGATTCTTTTGATCTGTTACTGACCCAGATTGTATGAGGACCCTGATTGTTGCTGACTCGGACTGCCTTCATGACCATTCTCTTTTTGACCAAGCCTGTATGTATGATATGCCCAGAGCTGACTCAGATACTGCACTTACTCCACGCTGACTCAGCGTTATGCAGGACTGATATACACTCTGACTCAGATAAACCCTTGATCTGTCCTGTTGCCAACTCGGAGTGTATGAGAACCTTGTCTGTTGCCGAACCAGCCTGTATGAAAACTCTGGAAAAACACAACAGAATTCTGCGATTATATTTGGCACCATGTCCCTGCCAGTTAGGGGAGTGTGGGAGTAGTCTCCTTACTCTTCCTAGGTGTTGTGTTTTTTCTTTATTTCGGAGTGGGTTAGGCCCGGTTAATTGGCAGGGCCATATATTTACACCTTGTTTGAGAGAGACCTTTATGCTCACTCTCAATATATGCAGCCTTTTCTGTATGAAAACTCTCTCTGTTGCCAACTCGGAATGTTTATATGACCACACTGAAAAAAACCCAGTACGCTTGAATGTTTGAAAAGTGAAACGCAGTTTGCATAGAAACTACAGAACAAAAATGTCTGAAATTTACATATAAGATCCAATGAATGATAATAAACAAGGCTGTTACGGAAAAAAGAAAAAACAAACACAAATTTTCGCAAAAACCCCCCCAAAAAATGCCTAAAAGATCCAAAAAAAATTATACATAAAGAGACTTGTTACTGCAGAATATTATAATCAACTGTTTATTAGATATTGAATTAAAACGGGAATATTTTTAACATTGAAGCCTATGGTATTCGCCTGAATAAACCTGTTGAATGTAACCACCAAAAAGCAGGGCATTTAGGCAACTTTTCACTGCTGGTTTTTGTTCTCTGAATAGACGAAGCATTGCTTCTCTATGGGGGATTTCACTGCCCTCGAACAGGCACCGAACAGGCACCGTATGTGCAGCCAATTCGCTAAGATTTGGCGACCTGCCTGCTCTCTGAATAGCCGAATGGCCAGGAAAGGTAACCGAACGCTGAATTTCACTGTTCGGTTACCTTTCGGCCACAATTCTGATCTCTTAGAATAACCCTGTTAGCCTCTGGACTTTCCAGTGAATTCTGACATATTCCTCCGCTGTGACGTCTTCCTTCCACAAGACACATACAATTCGCTTTTCACTTCTGCTTCTTATATCGTTTTTTTTTTTTGTTTTCTATATCTGTCCTTATGAAAGTTCACGGTGTACACCGAACCACTGACATTTCAACAGCAGACAACTCTCCTACTCAGAAGACATATTACCACATTCTTCAAGCCGTGAAACTGTACAAGAGTCAATGGAATTGTACATATTAGGTTACAGTAGCCAAGCACAAAATAGATCTGTGATTTCCTTGTTGATTTTCTCCCTTAAGAAAAAAAGATTAGCATGCTTTGTTTCTTTTTTTGTTCTAACCCTTGCATTCCTTAGTACCTTTTCCCTATGTTTGTGTCTCTGCATGTATTTGTATGTAATATCTATCAGTACTACGATGATTAACTACTTCATTATTTTCATGCCTTTTTCCTCTCATCTGACAAAGAAAGGTAGTAAACAGCCAATGGGTTTCACATTTTAATGTTTTGGTCACAGAGGGATCTTCCCCTCCCAGCCGTGGGCTGATGAATCATTACATCACTGGAAATCCCTGTTTGTATAGTGACACCAGGGCAGACAGAGAAATGTCATTCATTCACATACATCGTCTACAGCAGAAATGATCATAAGCTGGCATCTCAAATATTTTGTTTTTGGAAACTGTGAGTATTCTCTGTTTTTCAATGAATGTAAAATTATTTAGTAGAACCAGCAAATGTTTATTGTCGCTTAAGGTGACTTTCAACTTATGATGCTTGCACTTTTCAGTGTGGTGGCTGCTTGTGGCTAGAAAACTCAGTATGAAGAATCCAAGCACGGTTATAGCGTGTTTTGAAGATATAATGATGGAATGTTTCCTTCAGGGGGATGAAACCTTCTCTTGCTTAAATAAGACATTGTGCAACCACAAACCTGCTATCAACGGACAGGTAAGTTTCTATTTTCAAAATATACTGAACACTGAAGATCTAGAAAAAGAGACATGTTCTTGGTTAGACCGAGGGACAGCAAACTGTAATTACCTTTTTATATACATAATGGGCTTTATTACATTCCTGACACTAACGTTAGCGCTCACCTGTGTGAGCGTTAACAGTAGCTCTGGTGGCCCTAGCGCAGGCGCACCCTAACGGGTTGAAAAACCCGTTAGCGATTCAAATCTTGCGCTTTTCAGCGCGAGGTTACTGTACTTTGCGCTCCCTATGCTTAATACGGGGAGTGCAAAGTGTTAATTAGCGTTAGTATTACAATGTACTAACGCTAATTACAATCTGGCTGCGGTTAACCCGAAAGTTAACCATAGCCAGGATCTGGTGCTAATGGGTTCTGCTTCTGCGAAATCCGTCAGCACCAGCCAAAAATCCCCCCAAAAATCAGATATTCACCTCCCATCCCGCAGCGAGAATGGCGGCTCCAACCGCCTCTTCTGGCCGCCAGGAGCAGTGAGAGACTGGGGGAAAAAAGTCCCCCAGTATCCCTCTGTAAATCACTACGTTGATCTGCCGGATCTCGCAAGGCGAGATCTGCAGGTCATGTGACCGGCAGCCTCAGCCGAGTCCTATGGACTCCATGGAGGGGATGCTTGCGGCGTTGCTTAGCGCTGCCTGAGAATCCCGCGGCTTACCACTGTGTTACTGTGCAGGCTGCTGTATTAGCGCCTGCCCTGTAATATCATGCTAAAACGGGGATGCTAAGGAGAAACCTGCAGGTGCAGGTTTTTCTCGTTTGCGTCCCCGTTTTAGCGTTGGGATCGTAATATGGCCCAATGTGTTTTCAAAAGAATCCACTCACTTTGGGCCGCAAAACATGAATACATTTTTTTCTGCCAAGACTATAGTCGGGTCCTAAGTATCTCATCAGAGGGATTTGAAATAACCAGCCTCCTTTCCAATCACAACCTACATATCTGGGTGCAGGCTGTATCACTCCCCAACTTACCAGCCAAGTGTCTCTAGAGCGCAACAGCCAACCAACCTTTAAATCTCACGACCTTCTGCCCCGGAGCAAAAATATGGTGTGTCCTATGGACACTATACCACATGCAGACATTACTTTTACACTATGTTGATAATTTGTAGTAGCTACATCATTAATAATGTCATCAGAGTCTTTACAAATATCCATGTACAGTGTATTTTACCATATTTATTTACCTATCCTAATTAAATGTTATTAAATGTTAGAATTCTGCCTTTCAGCTAATATAAAGACAATTATTAAACAATGGAAGATATGGGATAAAATATAGCTTCTAAAACTTTCATGTCAGCAATATTTCTATTAGGATAAATTAGTGTCTACAAGGGTTGTGGTGGAGGACTAAAAGTGAGATAAAAAGCCTCCACACTATCAGGGTTATCCAAAGAGATTCGAAAAGTCACCGCACGTTCGGTTACTTTTCGTTCTCTTCAATTCGGTTCTTTTTGCCGATCCCATTTCGGTGACCCTGCGGTGTATTCAGCAAGCACCACAGGGTCCCCGAATTGCAGGGAAAAGCTGCCGCAAACCTGACGAAAACTAACCGAATGCACGCTGAAAACAAGCAAAAACATCTGGATTAACCTTCGAAGAAGCCGAACAGGAGCCGAACATGAGCCGAATCACACAGAGCCGAAGCAACTGTGACGTAGAGGAGGCAGTGAATAAATTAGAAAAACCATTTGTATGAATCTGGGAAAATGAAACGCTGTTTGCAAAGAAACTACTAAGCGAAAATGTCTGAAATTTTCACAGGAGGTCCAGGTAATGATAATAAAGAGGGCTGTTACAAAAAAAATAAGTAAACTGAAAAAAAAAAAAAAATCGGACTTTTAAATTTTTTTAAAAAAATTCAGAAAAATGCTTAAAGTATCCTAAAAAATCTATAAATAAAGAGACTTTTTGCTGCAGAATTTTATAATGAACGGTTTATTAGATATTGAATTAAAACAGGAATATTTTTAACATTGAAGTCTATGGGATTCTCCTGAATTAACTTGCCGAATTAAACCACCGAATGGCAGCACATTAGGGGAACCTTTCACTGCTGGTTTGTGTTCTCTGAATAGACGAAGCAGTGCTTTTTCATGGGGATTTCACTGCCCTCGAACAGGGACCGAACAGGCACTGTATGTGCAGGCAATTCGACAGGATTTGGCGAATTGCCTGCTCTCTGGATAGCCGAATGGCCAGGAAAGGTAACCGAACGCTGATTTTCAGCGTTCAGTTACCTTTCTCAAGCAATTCGAATCTCTTTGGATAACCCTGTATAATAAGTGTGTTTATAGGCTTTTTATCTCACTTTTAGTCTTCCACCACAAGCCTTGTAGACACTCATTTACCCTACGGGTCCCAAGCATCCACTGCAACTGGTCATCATGCCTACCTCCTAACTGATGAGGGTTCAACAAACCTGAAACAGCGCTGTCCTGGGAGTGGCTTTGACCAGTTGCATAACCTTATCTCTGCTAGAAAGCCATAGTGTGGCATAGCATTAATTTTAGGGTTCTGTGTAATAACAGATCCAGGATGCATAAAAGCGAGACTGAGGTCATTTGGATATCCCAATCCTACCCAGAATTCCATGTTGCATATGGGGAATGTCGCACAGGAACTCTGGGATGCAATTCTTTGAGTCGCTATGATGTGCAGTTGGCTTCTGCAATAATAAACACACTTATTAGGATAAACATATAAATGAAAATTAAATTCTGTACATTTTTTTTAAAAAAACCTTTATTATATGTATACGGAAGCAATCTCTACACGAAAATGTTAATTTTGTAAAAAGTCCGCATTCCACGTATGTTTTCTTATTTATTTTAAACATAAAGTGGTTTGGTAACGAAGGAGTTAGTGGACAACGCCACATTTTACCAATATGCAAATTGTCTACATGCTTTTCAAAAATATTATCTGTTGAGGGTTTAAATGTCAGGAAAGCTCATAAAGAAAACCTATAAATTCTATGGATGGTGCAATTATTGATAATTAGCACTTGCTAAAAGCACTTTTACAGCCATTACTGCTTTGGTCTTGTATGATTCTTTGTTCAGTAAGACGGCAATATTCATGGTTGCTCATTGTGAGTAAATTGGTCCACTCCTGATTTGTTTGTTGTGGATTGTCAGTGCACTGCAATGTGTCTTTTGGGGATTGTCTGTAGACTCAAACCGCATTTCTCACCATGAATTTCCATTTTAAGGACATTAACTGCAACATCTCATATCCAGTTTTGTGCTTCAATGCATTGTCCTGCTGAGACAGAGATTTTCTCCCCAGTTTTCGGAACATTAGCTGAATTATTCTCGAGTATTCCTGTCTAATTTACCATCCATTTCCTCTTTTATCCTAACATGTCCCGTTTACTGCTGTAGAGATGCTTTGTAGACTGTAAGCTCCTATCAGCAGGGCCCTCTTCACCTCTTGTTTCCATCTTACGTCCGTTTAATTGTATTTCGTTCCCTTTGGTTATTGTAAAGCGCTGCAGAAACTGTTGGCGCTATATAAATGATGACAATAATAATAATAATAACACAGCGCTATAACCACTATGCTTCATGCCAAACCTCTTTGATTACACACAGATAGAAACTTCCACAAAAAGTGAACTTATACGTCAAGGATTACCTTATATTATTTTGTCTAGGAATTCAGAAAATAATTCAAGAAAAAAAAGATGTGTCCTATGTATTCCATATAATGCATTGGATACAGTATTTCCTTATATTTTGTGCAAAAATAAAAGAAGTTAAAAAGTGTCCAAGAGAATGTCTTAGCCTTTGTCTTCTAGTAACTGTGAAAGGGTTAAATATGCAATAAAACTTGAAAAGGCGCTACTACAATCAGAAAGAAAAGCCTGCAGCTATAATATAGTCAGTGGTCTCCTAGAGCTGTTCAAAAGATATTGTAATAGCTTGACCGTCAATTCTCTGGCTAAAGTCCCATAGACAAGAAAGAATAAAACAGAGTTAAGCTAGCCTCCTAGTGTAATTTGCAACATGTTATTTTAATTCTAGTAAAATACTAAGAATAACTCTCACAAAAGATCTTTGTGAGCTTTAAACTAGAAAAGACTTGTAAACATCAGTAATGCAGCATCAACAGCTATCAGTAGTCATCTAATGAAGAGGATTACAGCTCATACAAGCATCCTGTCTGTATGCTGTTGATCCAACATGGACTCCTGGATAGGGACCAGATGAAGACGATGTTCACAGTTCGTTCCACTGCAGGCCTGTAATGGGGTATATTGAGTGCTTTTTTTCTGGAAAAATAGGTGGGGGTACTATCACGTCCGGCAAAAACACTGATTATTATGACTATTTTCATGTCCTAATAAACAATAGTTGTAGCTAACTTAAAGGAAGACACTATAAAGGGAACCATATTTTTTTAATACTGTGTTCCTTTAAATGAACTACAACTATTGTTGTAGCCCTATGGGGGTTATACACTAAGAGCCTCTGTTGCAAGAAAAGTCTGTATTGCAGTGCAGTTAGCTGGTTTTTTTTGCAACGCTGGCACTGAGTGGACAATCCCTTAGCATTTGTGATCACCACAGCAATGAAACTCACAGTTTTGCTAAGTATGTATGAGCTCCACAGCAATGAAACTCACAGTAATGCGCAGTGTGCATGAGCTCCACTGCACTGAAACTCACAGTAATGTGTATGAGCTTCACAGCAATGAAACTCAAGTTAATGCACCGTGTGTATGAGCTCCACAGCAATAAAACTCCACTATCCACCAAGTACTATTTGAATAATATTGGGGGACTCCAATGAGACGGTGTTTGACCTTGAGAACACCTCCACATCGTGGTAACAACAGGACCAGGTGAACATACCTGTGTTGCCAGAGCTGATATTTTTAAATGCTGTTTTGAAGTGTATTTGGAAGGAGCAGCAGTTTTTTTCTTTGTTCTGAGGCCTGCCTGTCACTGAGTCCCTGCAGAGCAATGCAGCCAGGACTTAAATTTCCACCTTCTCACCTTCCAGTGTGCACCAAACACTGTCTGGATCCGCTGGGGGTAAGGTGGTAGTGTAGACTTCTTTTAGCATGCCCTCCTCTTGACATCATCAGAGGGGGCCAGGCACCAGCAAGGAGGAAGGGACCAGGAGGAGAGAGAGCGCAGGCTTCCGTATCCAGCACCATGGGGGAGACTGCTCTCTGACCCGGCAGATACAATGCAGCTCGCTGAGCACTGGCTGCATCTTAGAGGAGGAGCAGCAGGGACACAGTGCCAGGCAGATAGTTTAAAAATTTAGATCCGTGTCAAGGTAAGTGACCAGGGATTCAATTTTTTTTGCACCCCCTCCTGGTCTTGCGATTTTATTTAACCAGCCCTCCCTTGTCACTTACTGGGAGAAGAGGGGGGTTTTCGGTCCCTACATACACTCCTGACAATTGGAAGCGTTCAGGAGCAATATGAGCTGCTCAGCGCTTCTGATTCTCTGCCTGCCACTGCAGGAGGAGGGAGGAACACCATGCTCTCTCCTGTTAGTTCGGGCTGTGGTGAGGTGCCGGTACTGAGTACCGGCGAGTAACCCCTGAAAAAAAGCCTTGTATATTACCGTATAATACTAAGCATAACTGCTGTGGTTAGGCCTGGTAAACAACAACAGTTTTCACTGATCTGATATGATTTGCTGCTCAGTGATTGCATTATTCAGTCAATTTTCCCAAGGTAAACCGTAACTCTTTCACACCGGGCAGGTGGTGCCTGGCAGGAGGGCTTTAATGCTACTAGTATGCCCCGCTAACCGGCTGCTGCGGCGGGCTCTTCTTCGGTCCACCCATGCAGCGGACACGTGTCACATGTCATTGGCTGCTGGGGGACTGCCGGAACCAGGCTAGTGGTGTCACGTTCACTGTCCCGCTCACCCCTCACAACCGTGGTGGGAATCCTTTTGGACAGACTTCTAGACCCTCCGATCCTTGAATTGGTCAGGACCACTAACCTTATCACTCCTAGCCAGGGAGAACAGACCGACCAACAATAAGTATAGTCTAGTCACAGCAGGTTTCGAGATCATGTTATCACTGAGCCACAAAGGGTTAACTTCACTGATAAGCGGAAAGCAGTCAGGAAGAGGTTTTGGCAGGGTGCTCATACACCAGGGGTTAACAGAAAGGGTTTTCATACAGGCAGATTTGGCAACAAACAGGGTCCTCATATACTCCGATTTGGCAACAGGGCAGATCGATGGATTATCTGAGTCCGCGCTATGCAGGACAGACATATACTCTGTATCAATGTTATGCAAGATAGTTATACACTCTGGGTCAGAGTGGTGCAGACGCAACATGCACTCTGAGTCTGCCTTAGGCACAACACACATGCAGGCTTGGTCAGAAAGAGAATGGTCAGGAAGGCAGTACAAGGCAGCAACAATCAGGGTCCTCATACAATCCGGTTCAGCAACAGAGCAAAAGAATCAGTGAATCAATGAGAGAATACACCAGGCGATGCGGGATCTAACTCCACGTCAGGGCGATGAGCCGACTCGCACGCCCTGCATTTAAGGCCGGCGACTCTGGGTCATCACCCCCTGCCCCGCCCCTCCAGGCGCACAAACATCTGGAACCTCTGGCAGCCGGCGATGCCGCCGAGTGCCCAGTCCCACCCTGAAGGCCTGCAGGTGCCGAAGATGTGACAAGTGGGCGGGGACGGAGGAGGTCTATTGAAGTCAATAGGGCATATTAGTATGCCGCGCGGCTACAAGGACCACCTGCTGCAGGGATAACATAGTATGCAATGCGGCGGGAAAGTGTTAATATCTAGCCTGTTAGGGGTACTTCAGGATCAGGCTTGGAAACCATTGCTCAAGGCAATGTGACTACTCAATATAATTGAGTGCTGACACCCTTCTCAGCCTATGGAGTGGTCTCCGAGTGATGCCCAGGAACTGTGATCAGCGAGTACTGATCTCAGTATTCTGAGGATGGATGTTTTTTGGATCTCTCCTTTAGCCTCTCACTGGTCACATGACATCTGCACCTTGAGCGTAAGGTGCTGGTATAAAGGTGTGTTTTATTTATTTATTTTAAAAAAGTGGTTAAAATGGGATGTGGGGTTGTGAAGGTGGACAGGAGGGGTCAAATTTCAACCATGTCCTTTTTTTTAAACCCCAGAGTATCACTTTAATTAAACTCCTTTACACTGGTGTTCAAAGTTGTAGTGTCTTTTTTGAAACGTAACATTCTTAAAACATTTTAGCAATCATTCAAATCCATTAAAAACACTAAAAAGACTGCAAACTTTTAAGAAAACCTTGCATTTTGGAGTCCTAATAAATAATAATAATAATTCTTAATAAATTACAAACAGAATGAAAAGAATACAAAAAATATCTAAAATGTATTCTTAAAAGGAAATTATGTAGCCATGAATATTAATATTATTTATTAATCGCCAACACATTCCGCAGCGCTGTACAAGGTGCAATGGTTAAAGACAAGACAATTCTACAATACATAAAGTAGGCAGGTCAGTATTCCTGTCAACAGATATAGTAGGACATGAGGACCCTATTCCCATGAGAATTTACAAACTAAATGGGTGACGGGGTGAGAAACAGGAGGGGAGGAGTAGAATAGAGAATAGAGACATTATAAAGAGATAGTGATCAGGACAGGTATACATCCGATAATGGAAAATGCTAAATAATACTTAGACAAAAATCTCTTAAAAATTGGCACAAAATAATAACATGGACAATACCTAGGAATAAACCTCTACCTTAGCTCCCACTTTTACAGGGGCCTATCCTGATGAAGCCGGCACAGTATACCGGCGAAACATGTTGACGTTATGCCCTCTCAATATTCTTTATGCCTTCTAAAATAATTTCCACTCTGGCAATGTTTTAATTTGTTACTTCCCTGTTATATGGAGTGCGGTGGCTTGCGCAACCCCCACTGCACCTTCCTGGGTTCAATACATTTATGAAGTCTGCTTGCAGTGTACCTATCAGTTCTCTTCCTCTCTTTACTTTGCTATAAACACAATCCCATGAAGGATTGTTTTCTTGCTTATTGAGGCGCTTTGATTACAAAGCATTTGGGCACTGCTACAAGTTATACAGACTCACATGTACATTTTTTCCTTAACAAATCCAGTGTACTCAGGGAATTGACTTTTAATATTGTTTTTCTTGTTACACTTGTATGTGCTTTTTTTGATTCACTGGCTTATTTTAATTTTTGTTGCACTGTTGCTCTTTCACTTTTAGCCACTTGGCTGATATCTCTGCTTATATAGTGAGAGATTTTTTACTTGTTTTTCTGATTAAAAGTTAAGTTTTATTCTTACGTCCTGCTTGTTCACCTAGGCACTGACATATAACTCTCCATTCAGATGTTGTACTGTCCTAATGGGCTCTATTAGCCAGCAGCAAGGCACTGCCAGGCCTCTGTGAAATGCAGAACTTGCCATAGAGCCATTATCAGGTCTTTAGAAATGAGGACAGACAGCTAATCAGGTTGTTTATTTTTTTGACTCAGCCCAGCAACAGTAGAGGAGAATAGCAAGGGTCTGCTGTATTAAAGGACATACCACATTTTATCGATCAGAAAAATGTTAAAAGTTAAACACCAAAGAGTAAAAAAATCTATAGTTTATTTTTTTATTATTGCAATATAAAATGGTGGGGCGCTGCCCCATTTGCCCAATAGACGAGCCTCCACCGCTAATTGCTAACACTAATCTAACCCAAGCATAGCCAGGCATCTTGTACGTTCAGCAGATCCGAGGGGTCCAAAAGACACAATCTCCTGTGTTGAGATTTCCCTGCCCAGCTGGGGGGGTCCCTTTATAACATCATCGTTGCCAACTGGCCATACCCGATGACATCAGTGGGTGGGCAATGTCCCAAGGTGTGGTCTGACTTCCAGGAAGTCCCCCTGAGGCTGCGGGGAAACCATGATGTGTGGGGGACATCCATACTGTGCGGAACCCCCTGACATCCCCCACACGTCTTTCGCAGCCAAAAGGTTAAACCTGTCGAACTTAAATATCGAAATCAGTTGCAATTTGGTAGTCTGTAGATAGATGAATCATTTATTAGTTCTCTATGGGACAATTTCAGTGCCACCGAATCGCAATGAATTGTGAAGAATTACGGCGAAATACACTGTATTTTGCTGTCAATCCACCTGTATTTCTGGTGCTGAATTGATCTGAATCACTGTAAAGAGTCTAAAACTATCCAGGATTGAGAATATTTTCTGTGATCAAAAATAAACAGAGCTGGATACATGTGAAGGAAAAAAATACTTAAGCCACTGATAGAATTAGAGATTTCCATCTCAGATTTCAGGCCTACGGGGGAGGGGGTAAATGTTCTAAAGGAATAGATCCAGAACATCTCGGCTAGTCATTTTTTGGTCATGTTTCTGTTGCCTAGTTGATATGCTACCTACCACCACAAAATTACTGTTATCAGAATATCCAGAATTCAGACATTTTGAGCTAAAACCAAACGCTGTTTTCCAGACATTAATGCGTTTTCTGTATTATGATTTTTAATTTTTTTTTTAAATATTTAATAACGTTAATGCTTTTTCTGTATTGTGTGTTTTTTAGGATGCCAACAGGACAAACAAATATTTTATGGATTTTAAATGTGATGTTCAGATCACAAACTGCTCAGTCACAAAGGACCACCTATATGTGTGTACGCAGGAGGAAGCAATAAGAAAACTTCAGAACATCACTTTTTCATTCAGGGTCAAAGGTAACAAATGATATTTGCCTTGCAATCATAAGATGTGACAGGAATATTTAACACACAATAGTGTGCTTCTCTCTTGCCTATATACTTTAAAGCAGGGGTCAGCAACCTTGACTCCCTGATGTTATGGGAACTACATTTCCCATGTTGCTCAGTCAGCCTAATGGGCGACTGAGCCACATTGGAAATGTAGATCCCAAAACATCAGGGAGCCATGGTTGCTGACCCCTGCTTTAAAGGCTCCATTGCACTATATGAGCTGACCAACTTTACGTAAAAGTGTCAGTAACACAGAGCCACTAATTCTTGGTGATTCTTACAGCTCTGTATTCCTGGCTTGGCTAGGACAGGGGGCCTGAAAATATATACTAAGGGAGTTATTCAGAGAGATTCAAAATGTCGCCGCACGTTCAGTGCCCTTTCGTTCCCCACACTTCGGGGAGATTCTGCGACTCTAGTTTGCCAACCCTGCGGTTTATTCAGCATGCACCGTAGGGACCCCTGTAGTGCAGGGAAAACTCACCGCAAACCCGCCGAACACTCACCGAACACTCACCGAACACTCACCGAAAACCCGCAGAAACCGTTGCAAAAACCAAGCTGAACACGCCAAAAAAATCTGAGGAGCCACCGATCACAGCGCAGAGCAGCCGCCGGAAAAAGCCGACATGCAGACGAATGGGGTGAAAACCCCTCCCAAAAAAACAGTACGCTTGAAAGTTTCAAAATTGAAATGTTGTTTGCAAAAAACTACTGAACGAAAATGTCTGAAATTTACATATAAGATTCTGTGAATGATAATAAAAATGTCTGTTACATAAAAAAGAAAATACGATTTAAAAAAAAAGAAAAAAAAGTTTGGAAAAAAATCCCTAAAAATGTGTAAAATCTATAAATAAAGAGCCTTTTTACAGCAGAATAAAATAATAAAAGGTTTATTAGATATTCAATTAAAGCAGGAATATTTTTAACACTGAAGCATATGGGATTCACTTGAATAAACCTGTCGAATGAAACCACCGTACAACAGCAGGGAATTGCGGCAACTTTTCACTGCTGTTCGGTGTTCTCTGAATAGAGGAACCATTGCTTCTCTATAGGGGATTTCACTGCCTTCGAACAGGCACAGTACGTGCAGGCAATTCTCCAAAATTTTGCGATGCCTGCTCTCTTAATAGCCGAATGGCCCCAAAATGTCGCTGTACGCTGAATTTTAGTGTCCGGTTACATTTCGGGGTCAGATCGGCTCTCTCTGAATAAAACTATAGTCACCATTTTTTTTACCAACTATTTGCTCCTTCGCATGCAGGGCCTTTGCTAGGCTATATTGCGTCCTAGGCCAGACCAGCTACTTGCGCCCCCCAAAAAAAAAAACACGTGACATGTGTGAGCGTATTACAGAGCTCACATATGGGCATATACTGCCCCCAGCAGCTCACACATGGGCATATACTGTCCCCAGCAGCTCACACATGGGTACATACTGCCCCCAGCAGCTCACACATGGGTATATACTGCCCCCAGCAGCTCACACATGGGTATATACTGCCCCCAGCAGCTCACACATGGGTATAAACTGCCCCCAGCAGCTCACACATAAGTATATACTGCCCCCAGCAGCTCACACATGGGTATATACTGCCCTCGAAGCTCACACATGGGTATATACTGCCCCAGTAGCTCTCACATTGGTATATACTGCCCCCATAGCTCACACATGGGTATATACTGCCCCAGTAGCTCACACATGGGTATATACTGCCCCCATAGCTCACACATGGGTATATACTGCCCCCATAGCTCACACATGGGTATATACTGCCCTATTAGCTCTCACATTGGTATATACTGCCCCAGTAGCTCACACATGGGTGTATACTGCCCCAGTAGCTCACACATGGGTGTATACTGCCCCAGTAGCTCACGCATGGCTGGGTATGATGGGTCTCTCCGCCGGCCGCTGTCACGCTGCTCTCTCACGCTGCACGCTTGCTCTGGCCTCTGGGCGCAGCTTGATCATGGAAGACAGCTCGCGGTGGCTGTCCAATAGAGAGTGAGGGAAGCGGGGATAACCCCGCCCCTCAGCATGGACAGCCACCGCGAGTCTTCCATGATCAAGCTGCGCCCAGGGGCCAGAGCAAGCGCGCAGCGTGACAGAGCAGCGTGACAGCGGAGAGACCCGTCACATCATACCCATGTGTGAGTGTTGGTCTCTCGGCTGCGCCCTAGGTGCCGCTGCGCTCTAGGCAGGCGCCTAGCTCGCCTAGCGGCAGCGTCGACCCTGTTTGCATGGGCACATTCTATATGGAGCGATTTCTTAATATTGATGAATAGTGCTTATTTAATTTGCTAGAACTATAATCTACATGATATACTCTAGTTTATCAGGCTTGATAAAGGGTGCTATTAAAGTTGGTGTTCATCATCAGCTAGTAGAAACAACAAATGGAAAGAGTAGGAATCAAATCAGGAAAGAAAAGAAGTTTATGTAATCAATACAAATCCATTAGAGGCCAGGAATGCACCCATATTTGGGTGTGTTTATTACATTCATAGTACATGTGGACTATTTTCAGTTTTGCTATTCTTGAATTAAATAATAATTATACTAATGCAATCAGGTATGTTATGTTCTGCATTAAGTGTTACATTGGTTTTGCTAGTAATGTATGTTGATCTTTAGAGACTTTATAGTCGGATCATAAGCACACTATTGGGATTATTCAGAGAGATCCGAAATGTGGCCGAAATGTAACAGGACACTGAATTTCAGCGAACGGGGATATTTTGGGGCCATTCGACTATTCAGAGAGCAGGCAATTCACCAAATGTTGGCGAATTGCCTGCACGTACGGTGCCTGTTCGAGGGCAGTGAAATCCCCCATAGAGAAGCAATGCTTCATCTATTCAGAGAACACCGAACAGCTGAGGAATGTCAGTGAAGTGCCTTGCCGTTCCGTGGTTTCATTCAGCAGGTTTATTCAGGTGAATTCCATTGGCTTCAATGTTAAAAATAGTCCCGATTTAATTCAATATCTAATAAACCGTTTATTATATTATTCTGCAGTAAAAAGTCTCTTTACTTTTAGATTTTTTTAGGATCTTTTAGGCATTTTAGGGAATTTTTTTGTCAAACTTTTTTTCCGTTTTTTTTTTTAAATCGTTTTTTCTTTTTTCTGTAACAGCCCTTTTTATTATCATTCATTGCATCTTATATGTAAATTCCAGACATTTTCATTAAGTAGTTTTTTTGCAAACGGCGTTTCAAATTTCAAACTTTCAAGCAAACTGTTTTCTTTTCACCCCGTTCGTCTGCGTGTTGACTTTTTCCGGCGGCTGCTCTGCACTGTGATTGGCGGCTGCCCGGATTTTTCCGGCCTGTTCGGCTTGGTTTTTGCGGCGGTTTCTGTGGGTTTTCGGTGAGTATTCGAGTGTTCTGCGGGTTTGCGGCGAGTATTCCCTGCACTATGGGGCCCTGCGGTGCTTGCTGAATACACCGCGGGGTCGGCGAACTAGGAATCGCCGAATTGCCCCAAAATGCAGGGAACGAAAAGTCACCGAACTTGCGATGACTTTTGGATCTCTCTGAATAACCCTGTATATCCATTACTTCAGAAATATCCACATTTTATTTTTTATTAGGCACGGTTTATTTAATACATGAATACAAACATTACACAGGCATCAAATAGAGAAGTAAGTATTCATTTTCATGTGATTGCTAAAATGTCATCTGGTGAAAAATAAAACATGCTGTTATTCATAGCTAATGTCATGAAACCATGAACACCCTCGCTGTGTGGCTCTAATTTTACACCATGAAGGAAGTTATGAATTATGACTAATGTGGGTTATTTTGTTTTCGGATCTACTACTTTCTAAATGGCTGAAATATTTTAAGGTGAAAAATTACTGTGTATAGTTTGTAGTGTATTTACTTGTAGGCCTGACTGTCAACTGATTGGGCTTTAAGAAACAATATGAATACTGACAATAAAAATAAGTGTAAAATTGAATTAAGAAAGTGGAATTTATTTGTTTATAAAGTATTTCACCAAGAAGGATACATTGAGATTTCTCATGATTTCAAGTATGTCCTGGGTTCAAGAGCATTGTATTTTTGTAACAACTGTAACAATTCAAAGTATTTATGAGGAGACATTTATTTGTATTATTATCATGATACATTTCATTGAGTTCTGCTTAGTTATAGATACTTCTTTGTGCCCCACCTCTCCTTAAATGGACACTATACACATCCTGGCCACTTTATCATTTTAGAATGGCCAGGCTGTGTGGAATGCCCTCGTGTTTGCTTTGACAAGCATTACAAATTCTTGGCTGCCAGTCGCTGGCGACGTCAGCATGCTCCTTAGTGAGGTAGCTGATGGAACGGTTCTGTAGCTGCATGTACAGACCTGATGCATCGTTCTGTGTGGCATTACGGAACTTTGGTTAAAAAAGTATGCATGTTTAGAGCGATACACAATTTGTGGACCCTACACAACACAATTTGTGTAAGTACACAAATCAATTTGCATGAAAAATCTGCAGGGACTTCCTGATTTACACACCATGAGCTGCCGGGATGAGGGAGAAAAGGTGAGTGTTTGCAGCAAAATTAAAAAAAATTAAGAAAGAAAAAATAATGGGGCAGAGGATTATTTAAGGGCAAAAAAGGGGAGGTCATGTATTATTATAGCGTTCCTTTAATGCATATCCATGCTAATCATTTGGAGAGAACTGATGATGTACTTGTTCATTGTTTTAAAAATGAATGAAAAATTTGCCAATTTGCCATAATAGGCAAAGGGAAACTATATTTAAATAAGTTACACAGTGACTTGCATCGGAAAGAAGTGTGAATTATTCTCCAAAATTCCACCAAAGTTGGTTTCCGTTTGGAGCCTTGTTCCACGCATGTCTTCCTGTAATAACGGATTATTATTAAATGTAATTCACATACAGTATAACCAACCAGCATTTTATATATACACTAACTTTGAGCACAATGATAGGCTGGGTGGAGTAGAGGTAACATCACTGTTCTCAACCATGGAGATTGTGGAGACAGATGTTTGAATCCTGGCAAGAGCACCTCTCCAGTAAGTGTCCTTGGGCAAGACACCTAACGGTACACACTCGCAACCCAGGACATACTTGAAAACGAGAGAAATCTCAATGTATCCTTCCTGGTAAAAAATACTGTCTCAAATTGTGAACGATCTACTTGTTTCTTGACACTGCAATGCACATGAATGCTAGCACTGCAATATTAGACAAGATACTAGATAAGGAAGACTTAGAGCTATTAATTTTTGCTCACTTTGATTGCGAGATAGTCTACATCAATTATTAGAATTCTTTCTGAAGTGTACCCATGTGATGCGTGCTCTTGAAATGACATTTGAAACATTTCCCCACTTGAACACTATTTCACCTGTTCTTCTAATTCTATCAGTTATTTGTTGACATTGACAACATAGTTAGCAAATACGTCGTAAATGTTTATTTAGTAGTCACAGTGCCATGACTGCCCTCACCCCTCTTCCAACTCCGAGGCTGGGGTCTTGTAGGGCTGATTTAGCCCTCTGAGTACAAGGACTTAATCTGAGTGCTGATCTTCTGTGCCTGGCTATCAGGACCTAGCTAGTGCTAATGACTCTCACTCCTCTCAGCGAAAGCCATCGAATTGGTTGCATCCCCACATAACATGCTGCAGCTTCTCATTCTAACCCTAGAATATCGCTATAACAAACCAATATATATGTATCTCAAAGCTTGCATATGCAGTTTTAAAGTTGACCTGTCATGCTGCGTGCCACCATTGACCGTCTTCGTATGACAGGTATGCTTTAAGGATGTGACCATGGCATACTTTCAGTGTATTTGTTTTGTATCTCTAGGTTGTCCAGATGACTATAAGGAAGTCCAAGGTGGAACTCACACTGAAATTCTGTGTTACTTTATTTTGCCTTTATCTATGTTCGTGATGTTCCTCAGTTATGTAAGTATGCATTAAAGTCCCATTCATAACTTCTAATATTGAATTTCAAATTGTGAATGCTTAATTTAAAGGTAGATTTTTTTATCCTTAATGACATCCTTATAAGATGCTTATTGTTTTGGGTGTTTTTTGTTTTTTTGCCCATGTCTATATGTGGTCTAAAATAGAATTCCATGTTTTGGATATCTGCAACGGTTATAGATTGTAGTCCTCAAAAGGTGTTTCTTTTTTGGTCTGTTTCATAAAATGGTTTCTTAATCTTGTCCAAGAATTTATTTGAAATTTGCAATGCCCATCCAATTGCAGGAGCTGTCAAAATGAGAAGACATCTGAAACATACTTACCTTGCTACTGAAACTCTGCTATTGAGTCAGTTTTCTGCTATTAGAAATATTCTCCATTTTAAATGTCACTAACTAATCTACCACCTAAATTATGAGGATACTACGAGCATGTATAATATTCCTATATATCATATATTTTTATGGAGGCGTCTTCTGACCTTAGGTATTGAAACCCTTGTAACACCATGACGCTTCTTCTAAAATTAAGACCATTCTCTTTGCACATACTCAGTTCCCCAACAGCATTCTAAATCTCAAAGGATTTTCTGAATAGTTAAGCCAGTTTCACTTCCTTTTCTTCTTTTTTAGTCTATAGTCATGGACTTTCTTTCAAACAATGCTTGAGTAATCTCTCTGCATAATGAGTGGGTGGGGAATTTTGCTATCAAAAGAGACACTTGGGTCTATTCACTAAAAGGTGAGCTGAGATTGGAAAGTGTAGGATGAACGAACATACACTTGAAAAGCAGCAGGAGGGGCTTGGAGCTGCTCAGTAGAGCGGCCTTTTGGTACATGTTAGGTAGGTACTCACTCTGTAAAGAGGTGCCGTGAAGTGGCGAGTGAGCTTACCTTGCAATGGCCATTGAAACAAACAAAAACCTCAGTTTTGTTGTACATGGAACACATAGAAACGAGCGCAGATGACACCTTTTTTTCCTTGTTATGCCTTTTTTTCCATGTTATGTTTTATACATTAACTGGGCTGTTACTCCTGGCAGTTGCTGCCGCTCCGGTGAGTATGGGCGTGACGCCATTTTTTCTGTATTTATGTAAAACCATTTGCGCCTAATCCGTATTACATAGTCAGCGCAACAACCGCGCGCAATCGTCTACCGCGGGTGAACCTGCGCGAACCCTGCACGAGCTTACTGTACTGCGCGAGTCCTATACGTAACATTGTGAGCGCAAATGTGAATGTGCACTGGTACGCGGATGGTATTACAATCTATTCGCGGTAATTACCGCATAGCCTTTGCGCGCATAATTTTAGCAACTGCAAAAAGCTGGTGCTAACGGCATATCTGAACAACCCGGCTAACCCCGAAAAAAAAAAAATACAGCACATAAAAAGGAATGCAGCAACAATATAATGGATGATGGCCGGTGTGTGTGTGTATTATTAATGTAGCATATGTGCTAATTTTGCATCAGACGCAGAACCTGTCTCCGATGCCTCTGCCAGGCGCAATTCAGTTGCGTTTGATATGTGTGTTTCTTCATTTTGATTGGCTGATTGGGTGCCAAAAACTGCATGCGCAAAGATTTTTACGCAAGACGGCACTGAGACTGCATTTGTGCGCGTACTGTTTGCGCGCGCAATTGATCGGCGGAATAAAAAAGCCGCGAGGATTGTAATTCCAGCGGTGATTTGCGCCCGCAAAACTTTAACGCTTGCCGCAAAAAATTTCACTTTGTAATATAGCCCATACTGTATAACTTAACTGTTGATTCTCCTCAAGGTGACCCAAAGAAAAGCAGTGGAGGCTAGTCAGTTTGGTGCAGTGCTCTATACTTTAAAAAATGTCATTATCCTTTTGAATAATATTTAATATATTAATCAATTATTTCTGATGGGATGTTATCTTAAGATAAAGAAAAGGATTTCATAAAAATATTGCTGGGTTTGTTTCCCCACCTCTCAAAGCAGTGTAAAGCATCAATAAGAACAATGAGCAAGTTATGAATGATTGATGATTTGTTTTTTAAAACTGCTCTATGTAGGAGCACTAGGCATGCCCAGTCTCCTCATTAAAGATTGCTGAATTTCCACGTTCTCCCTCACAATGGGCGTTTAGATAAAAACATCATTAAAAAGAAGCAGAGAGGGCTTTCGGGCTCTTTTTTGGTTCAAAGGTATCAAATAGGGATGCACTGAAATTTCGGCCACCAAAATTATCGGCCAAAAATTGTACTTTTGGCTTTGTTAACATTACAGGAGAAGCTGTCACTTATAACTGTTTTATTGCACAAAACATCACAGCTAAAAGATGCACTATAGCTAAATAAATACATTTTAAAAAATGTAAACGTGTTTATTATTGTTGTGAGGAGTTGGGCTATTAGGATAGTGGCTAGGGGTGTATAAGAAAAAACAACAAGCGTACAGTTTATCAATTGACAAGTTCTACCCTCTTTGAGTCCTCGGTCAGTGTATAGAACCATGTGTCAGCCACTAAATGCCATCATTTATCCATTCATGAGCTAGGATCAGTGATCCTAACAGTGTGTTTTTGTATATATTCTCTAGTATTTTTCACCCATTGCTTTCCTGGTATGTAATTTCCAATATCTGTAGAAAATATATAATTTTAAGCAATGGACAGCATGATCAAATGTCATTTATTCCTAAACACACACACACACACGGCACTGGTTTATGGAAAATTACTTTCCATTACCCACACAGTAAATATACAGTATAATAGAGGTATCCCTCTGTATATGTTCACTGTAGGTTAGCCCTATTTGTCAGACTGCGACTGCCAGTTCATTTACATTACAGTTTGGGCTCCATGGTTCGAATCCACACAGGAAAAACCGATCTTATACAATAAACAAAATTCTTTTGCATTAATCTTGAATTACACACATTGGGCAAGATTACATACTGAACGCTAACTGTAGCGTTCCGATATGTGAGCGTTAACGACAGGATAAGTGTATTTAATGCATGCCCCCATATTACATTCCTAACGCTAAACCCAATAAAAATCCATTCGAGCATCGGTGATTGCGCTAGCTTTCTGTACTTTGCAAATCCTATACTTAGCATGTGGAGCTGGTGTCTTATCGATCACACACCAGATTTGTAGGCAGCTGGTGACTTCAGAAGGTGCACCGGATCACCTATCAGCCTCAGCCACTTCCTCAGCGAATATAAGCATCCAGGACCTGGGATAGGCGTAAAATAAGGTAAATTTTATTACTAATAAAATATACAGTATACCAAAACGTGTTTCGCATAAAAAGTTTCATCAGTGAAGCAATGAAGCTTTTATGCGAAACGCATTTGGGTATACTTTATATTTTATTAGTAATAAAATTCTGCCTCACCTGCCGCCCTTGACCGCCCCTGCAAACATCAGCTGTCACCACCAGATATAGCCCCAAATGCCCCCTCCCCTTCCATTTCATTAAGTGTCCCAAATGCTCTTCCTCCCGGTTAGGGCCCCAATCACCCCCATCTCCCTCTCAGGTCCCCAAATATCACCTCTTCCTCTCAGTTATGACCCCAAACACCCACCCCCTGTCGCTTCCAGTTATGGCCCCAAATGCTCCTCCTTCCAAATAAGGCCCCAGCCACCTCCCCAATGTCCCTACCACTTCCCCTTAGGGCCCCAAACGCTCTCTTCCCAGTTGGGTCTCCCAAAAACGTATTATAAAGAGCCTCCTTTCCCTCTTACCTGCATGCCAATGTCTTCACAGAGGAGCTGCAAACTGTAGGTGGTGCTGTCTCCACTCAGTACAGTATGGCGCTTTAGCCGGCAATGATTACAGGCAGTGGTGGCTCAGCCACATCAGGGAAGCTCCGGATTTGGCATCACCGTCTGATGGCAGGCAGTGGTGGCTCAGCCACATAAGGGAAGTTCCGGATTTGGCATTACCATATGATGGCAGGCAGTGGTGGCTCAGCCACATCAGGGAAGCTCTCTATTTGGGTTTATAGAACCCAAGACCCAAGCTTCTTGCTTGGGAGGTGACACCAGTGGCACTGGGCCCCCTGCAGCCTCGAGGCCCCTGAGCTGATCATTGGTTGTCACCCCCTGATTGCGGCTTAACTCATATATAAAGACTGTTTATTTGTCTCAGATTCTGTTTTCCTGAAGCCATTCAGCTGACTGTGTTAGTAATTTAAACCTTCTCGCAGCACAACATCATCGCCGCAGATGATCTGTTGTGTTTTGAGCTGCAATTCAAACTGCTGAGATGTTAGCAAACTCTTACATTATGTTAGATATAAAAAAGAAAAGCTATAATCATATTCATGAATTGAAATTCTAATGGTTTCTTTATCTTCCTTTCCAGCATTTCATTACAAAAAAATTCAGTCAAACATCCGCAGACATCCCTTCTCTGAGACAGAACAAGAACATGCTCCCCATTGTGAGAGAAATGCCACCTGTAGAAGTCCAGATTGTGTGACATACAACACTGTTTTGAATTTTTACACTGAATTGTTTCCACGCACACATTGAATGAGTAACAGGTGATGTTAACTAATACATCTCTCTCTGGGAGTAAAGCTTCTTTGTAGGAGATAATGCACTAGATCCTCTTATAAGACAACACAATCCATCTATGTGTTGGCAACCAATATATGTAAATCTGGAAGAGGGTTTCGTAATATGCTCGGCCAACACAACCATTAAACTGAGAGGCCAGTTAAAGATCAGCTGTACTTAAATCAATATATTTCACTTTCAAATAAGCTGAACTCTAGACCATTGTAAGGTTGCTTTTACTAAAAGCAATCAGTTATGGTTCTTTGTCACTGCGTGACTATTACTATGTTCTTTGAATGATATATATGATTAATTAATATTAAAGGACTAAAATACCATATCTGACAGCTCTGTGATTCTCTGTATATTTAACAGAGACAATGTCCATGATAGGCAAATAAAGCAATCACGCCCTTTCAATAGAGCGACCTTTCAAACATAAAGTGATTTTCTGTTTATAACTCTGATATGGGAATACAGTTTGCCCATTCATGACCACGAAACAATCCATTAGAACCTATACCGATTTTCTGCTTCACTGTTCCTTCTCAGTTGAAATCTACAAATGGTTATAATGGTTATTCTGTGTCAATAGGGACCATTGTTAAAATGGTTATTCTCCATGAAAATCGCTTTCCTCTGAACCACATATTCATTCCAGTATAAAGTATGTGTTACTCTATGGTATCTGTGAAAGCCGAGCTTTGTTGCTTCCAGTGGCTGCAACTAGTCCATTAAAATGCAACTAATGGAATATGCACAAAAACATGGATTTTTTTAACTCAAAATTGTTAGTCAAAGTGACGTCAGATTATTAACTATAGCTAAACTTAAAGTCCATTCTCTACATTCAGACTGTTTAGGTCATCTGAATTCCCCTAATACTTTAGATATTCAGCTGATGATGAACCACTGCAATATAACATAATTTAATTTATCATATAAGAAACTGGCACAAACTTAAAGATATCAGTATCTTTTGTGTGTAATAGATCTGGGTGGAAAATGTATTCTAAAAAAATACTGGGGTCTATCACCTCTTTCTAGCTAATACTAGCATCAGCGTTAGCGCCAGCTTAAAGGAGGTCATAGCGCTGCGGCCAGAAAGTCTTCGAATCGCTAATGTGTTAAAAAATCCTTTAGAGCTCGTTAGCGCTCGTTAATTAGTGATTCGTAGTGGGAGTTTAGTGTACTTTGTGCTCCCTATGTTAGGTATAGGGAGTGCAAAGTGAATACACAGAGTAACTAGCATTAGGATCACTTGGTCCTAACACTAGTTACTATGAGCTGGCGCTAACGAAAAAGTTACCACCCGCTCAGAGGTGTAGGTAACGGATTCTGCTGCTGAAGAATCCATTAGCTGCAACTCTAAACCCCCCCAAAAATCAGATAGTCACCTCTCTTCCCATGGCAAGAACGGCGGCCCGATCAGCTGCTTCTGGCTGCCGGGAGCAGAGGAAACAGGGGGAAGAAAGTTGCCTGTATCCCTCCGTGATCACTCCGCCGACCAGCAAGATCTTGGGAGATCCTGCCAGTCACGTGACCCGGCAGCACGATCCTCCATGGAGTCCTATGGACATAGGACAGCATCTGCGAGCTTAGCGATCACTAAGGGGCAGGCTGCCGGACTCGGCGCCGCCCCGCTATCTGCTGGGGAAACCAGGACGCTAAGGGGAAGTTAGCGAACGCTACTTTTTCCCCTTAGCATCCCAGTTTTAGCTCAGAGCAGCTGATTGTGCCCACAATATATATATGTGGGTGTCAGTGTAGGTTTTCCATTGATGCAATTTTTCACCACAGAGGGTTATTCAAACAGCACAGAAATTTCAGGAAAATTTCGGTGCTCTTTCGTTTGACCTAATTTGGTGATTTGAGTACGCCGAATCTGCGGTGAATTCACTGTTCACCGCAAGGTCCCCGAAGTGCCCTGAACGCCACTGCCGACCTCGCATCAGCCTGTTGAACGTGCCAAAGACCACCAAACAGACCAGCGTTCACCACCGAACTGCAGAGAAGAAAAAAAACAGAACTCCACTATTCTTTAAAGGTGTTTAAAACTATAAAAATGTGTGGAAATAATAAAAAAGGTTTTTTTGGCAAATGACAATTTTTTGTTATGTTTTATACATGAAATTGGCTGCTTACTTCTGGTTTCTGCAGCCGCTCGGTAGGGAAAAGGCAAAATCCTTTTTTTCTGCAAAATTGAATTTCTTGGATATTACGATTTTGAAGAAACATGAGGACAGGACTAAGATGTCAGATACTACGATTTATAGGATGGAGACCGCAACGAATAGTCTCCTAACTTGGCAGAGTTTACACCCCTGCCATTAAAGAAATGTATCCCATAAGGATAGTATTTAAAATTGAAGAGATTATGCTCTGATAACAATGAATTTGCCATGCAAGCAAAAGAACTGAGGCAAGACTTCAGAGCAAAGGGGTTCGCCAATAGGATTCCTAAGAAGTCCTATAAAAGAGTCTTACACATTCCTAGGGAATCCCTCATGCAGGAGAAGAATGCCGGAAAGGAAGACATCTGATAAGATGTGTGGGAAACTTTGACAAAGGCTGGGAAGTAGTAAAGTCAACTTTGGAACAATATTGGCCTTTGCTAACGTGGGACCAACAATTAAAACAGGTACTCCTCCCACATGCAACAATCACAGCATATAGATGCTGAAACATCAAGGATTCCATGGTAAGAAGTCTTTATCGCATACAGAAACCAAAGACATCAACATGGCAGACTAAAAAAATACATGGCACATATAAGTGTGGGAGGTGTAATTCGTGTAGGTTTATACATCAAAACTCTCCGAAAATTAAAAATTCTGAAGATCAAAGGGAATTATTTTCCAATAAAATCTTACTTTAATTGCAATACACATGGATAAGTGTATATGATTACTTTCAAGTGCTGGCTGTGTGGAGTAGAGGTAACATCACTGCTGTGCGTGGAGAGAGACTGTAGAGACACAGGCTCGATCCCGGCAAGAGCACCTCTCCAGTAAGTGTCCTTGGGCAAGACACCTACCAGGACATACTTGAAAACGAGAGAAATTTCAATGTATCCTTCCTGGTAAAATACTTTCTCAAAAAAAAATGTGGTATGTAGGAAAGACCTTTAGGCCTTTCAAACATAGAATTCTGGAACATATACGCTTGATATGTAACCAACATGAAACACCAATCGCAAGACACATATGATACAGCATGATAATGATCTCAATGCATTACGATTTTGAGGGATTGAAAATGTTTTACGATCTCCGAGACAGGGGGATTATGATCTGTATTTAAGGAGGAGTGTTTTTGGATACATCAACTCAAAATGTCCGGCCGTCTTAACAAAGGTTTTAGTTTCACTCCGTTAGGGAAGATTGATAAATAGTAACTCATGGCAGAAATTTGTGTATAAAGTTGTGTTATAAGTGTGCATAATAATGGTAGGTCAATTGATGATTAGAGAAGCAATTCAAACAGGAGAAATATAATGAATGTCCCTAAAAATTAAGTATAACAGAAACTAAACTGGTAGGGGATTTTCTTTCAGCTACCAGCATGTGAACATGGTGAAACAGATCCTGATGGCGGAATAGGGTTGGAGGGGGTCCGCTATGCATGCTGATCAGACGTGATTTGGGGGGGCTACTTATTTATACTCCTTGGATACATCAAGCTCCTCTTTTTAATGAGAAAGATACGGGTTTACCATCATGTATCAATAAGTCGATTTAATATTAACATGGTCTCCTGTAGATGTAACGGGGTGACATGTAACACGTAGGCGTGGATTGCTAGTAAAAGATGATAATGTGAATATCTGATGAGCGATATATTGAAGAAAGACGCAGTAAGAGACTGCCTGTTTGAGCCATTTATTGCCAAAATGCCCTGCCGCCACATTATGGAGGAATGGAGGTTTATTAGGCTTTCATAGTAATGCTTGTTGTCACCATGGTAATATGTCACGTGATGATTGAGACGCATGGAAAGGGAAAGCTGTATCCGATTTCTGCGGTAGAGAGGCAGGGATCGGTTGATGAATCAAAAGGATCGAGCTTTCAGCAGCCAAAGCAGGGAACCACGAGCTGTAGCTGAAACTAGTGTAATTCCGTTTGGCCAGTAGGTGGCACCATCTGCCTGCCAAATAATTTATTACAGTAAGGAATACACTGGGAATATTCCCAAATATTTCTTTCTGTATAATTAATTTAAAATGATTTTTGAAAAAAACAACTGGTTCCTGACAATGGGCTAAATTACATTACTGATGTTAAAACGGGGGCGCTAGGCAGAAAAATACTGCGCCCGCAGTTTTCTCCCTACCGCCCCCGTTGTAACGTGGGATTACAATGCAGGCACTTAAAAAGCTGCCTGCATTGTTACTGCAGGTTACGCCCCGGGATGCTCGCGGCAGCGCTGAGCGCCGCCGTGAGCATCCACTCGATGGAGTCCATAAGACTCCATTGAGCCAGACGCCGGCGGTCACATGACCTGCCGGATCTCGCCTCGCGAGATCTGGCCGGTCGGCGTAGTGATACGCAGGGGGAGACTGAGGAACCTTTTCCCCCAGTCTCTCCCTGCTCCCGCCGGACAGAGAAGGCGGAGGGAGTCACGGTCCTCGCCGCGGGACAGGAGGTGAGTATCTGATTTGTGTTTTTATTTTTTTGGATGGTGTTAAAGGATTCTGCAGAAGCGGAATCCGTTCACACCAAGTCCTGGCTGTGGTTAACTTTCTGTTAACTGCGGCCGGACGTTAATCAGCGCTAGTAGATTGCGCTCCCCATGTTAAGTATAGGGAGCGCGAAGTACAGTAACCTCACGCTGAATAACGCAAGGTACCAAACGCAAACGGGTTACTTAACCCATTAGCGTTTGGATTGTAATATGCGGTAGACACCGCGGCTAACGTTAATGCTCACGCAGGTGAGCGTTAATGTTAGCACCTAGATTGTAATTTGGCCCAATGTATTTTTGGAAATTCGCTTAGTATTGAAGGGGGTTAAGCAGTTACTATGTAAACTGACTCTTCATGTGTGTCATTGCATTGTGTGTTTATATGCAGATTATGGCATATATAACAATACGATTCAGTGCCTCCCAATACTGGGTAAGATTCACCACTCTGTCAAAGTGCCCAGTTTACTGGCATGTACTGGGAGCTATTCTAATATGGACTTTCAAGTATTGTAACCTGAAATGCGTAATTATTATCTAAAAAATTTAACAAAGTCATATATTGATTTAATGATATTGTGAGCATGCCTCAGTGTTGTGTACCTTAATTTCTCAATGACATGCAAATGGAGCCACTTTTCATCCAAAATGTTAAAGACTGTAAGGAATTAAATTATTCCATTTAGCGGTGAGATCAATAAATAATGTAGATGTAATATCACCCTGTATCATCTGTTTTAGATTTTGTGGTTTCACATTTTCTATGTGGAGTCCCACTACAATCGCTAGATGGTGCTACTGCATTATTCTATTTGTGATTTGCACAAAGACATCCCAATTAAAATGTTCAAGAACTTTTTTAAACACACGTTTGTCTTGTAGAATTTATGTTTACATAGATCAAGTTCAAGAGTTCAGACAATACTTAAAGGCACTCTGCTTTCAATACAGACCAAGACGCATAACATCAAGCATTCCGTCCATTTAATGCACAGATGAAGGAATGACCTCAAAACCCCTGAGCTATGTACTGGAAAAAATTAAATTTTATTAGGGATAAAGTAGTCTGCTTTCATAAATAAACTTGTAAGATTTCCAGAACTTTGCATACTGTATGGTAACTTCCTAAACTATTCCATATGTCTGCTTTAATATAGATCACAGCGTATCCATAAAGCAATACCCTGACTGCATATAAATAGACTGCAGACTATTCTTATAGTGTGTGTGTCAATAGAGACTATTTATTCATATTAAAGCTGAAGTCTCTTATTGTCAGCACTGGTTCTGAGCATTGTAAAAGAGATTGGGCCATATTTTATGGGGAAAATGCTAAATGCAATTTAAAAACACTGCTTGCTTTTAGGATAGTGTATTCTACTGTATATATTCACACTTCATGTATAAGATCTGGATGGAGTAGAGGTAACATCACTGCTCTAGAACCGTGGAGACCCAGGTTTGAATCCCGGTCAGAGCACCTCTCCAGTAAGTGTCCTTGGGCAAGACACCTAACGATGCATACTTGCCTACCACACAATATCAGCTGTGGAGTCCAGTGGTAACATCTCTGCCTTTCGACCGTGGAGAAACAAGTCAAAATATCATTCAGCACATCCCTCCAATAAAACTGTGGAGAAGAATCAACTTTACGAGAAGCAGGTTCAACCTAACCACCAGGTCACTGATCTACAATCATTGAAAGATGACTCAATCCCACTCAGAAGACACCACCAGCGAGTGTCCTTGGGCAAGACACCTAGCGATATAGATGCACCTACCTCACAAAATACTTGTACATCTCAAAGATTGTAAATTCTCTTGGATCAGGTCATCATCCATGTGTGGTATTCTAATGTATCAACCCCTTGCACACTGATCTTGTAAAGCGCTGCAGAATTTGTGGCGCTATATAACTAAAGGATAATAAAAAAATAATAATAATTCTCACTCTGTCAACCAGCATCCATCAATGCATTCTTATAATTTTTATCTCTAGGAATAATCAGTAATTGCATTCTGTCCCAAAAGCCACATAGACCAGAAAACCTTTGGAGACAGCAAAACTGGGTAAAAGCCTTCATCAGCCACCATACGTCATATACCGTGATCTTGGAAATACACTGAGCCTTATTGCTGTCTTCCATTGTATTATTATTATTATCCTTTATTTATATAGCGCCACATATTCCGCAGCACTTTACAAGTTCAGTGTACAAGCTATTGATACATTAAAATACCACATATTATTATTATTATTATCCTTTATTTATAAAGCGCCAGCATATTCCGCAGCGCTGTACAATAGGCACAGTATAGACAGGGTTACAATACATTGTACAACATTTGACAAACCGTACCGGAGGAGATGAGGGCCCTATTCCCGCAGGAACTCACAATCTAGAAGGGTTGGGGTTGGAAACAGGAGGAGAGGACTGCAAGGTGAGAGTGATTGATGGTTGCGTCAGTGAGTTGGGTGGTAGGCTTCCCTAATTAGGAATGTTTTAACCACTTCGCTGCTGAGGACGCGCTCAGCGCGTCCTCAGCAGTCCCGCTGGTGTGCTGAGACGCGCTGAGCGCGTCCTCACATTGGGGTCAGCGTTCGGCCGGGTTCCGGCGATCGCTGGCCCCTCCGGTGCGGGCTGACATCCTGGATGTCAGCCCGGCATCCGGACCAGCAGCCGCCAGAATTAGGTGTCATCGCAGGGGCGCGATGACACCTAATTCAGGCGCCCCCCCGCATGTGCGGAGGAGGCGCCTGAAAGGGAGGGGGGGAGGTCCTTTGGACCTCTCTCCCTCCGCGATCGGCGGCGCACAGGGGGTTAACCCAGGCATCATTTGGAAGGGCACAGCCTGCCCTTCCAAATGATGCCTGGCATTAACCCCTGGGGAGCTGGATCGCGAATCGGCGCTGAAAAGCGCCGGTTCGCGATCCTTTCCCGGAGCTGGCCGACATCTTGGATGTCGGCCAAGCCTCCGGGAACTCCCCCAGAGGACTGGCGTCATCGTGCATTGTAAATTATTGAAAATACATATTTTATTGCATTTTTTGTTATAATATACAGACATGACATAACGTATACATATAATAATGACATATTATGAATCTACCGAGTCTGACGGAAAGAACGATATATAATATGTCTGGGTCATATACTAAAATAAGCCTTCAAAACACGTTTAAACATGATGCGCAAAACAGGTAAAAATGACCTCAGCATAGGGGCGGGAAAAGCCTCAGCAGCGAAAGGGTTAAGGGAGCGTTTGAAGGAAGAGAAATTAGGGGAAAGTCTGACCGTATGAGGGAGAGTGTTCTAGAGAATGGGGGCTGCGCGTGAGAAGTCCTGCAGTCTATCATGGGAAGAGGTGATGCAGGGAGACACTAGGCTCAGGTCGGTGTTAGTGAGGGTTTTGTAGATCAGGGTAAGGATTTTAAATTTAATTCTGCAGTGGACGGGGAGCCAGTGAAGGGACTCGCAGAGGGGAGCGGCAGAGACAGAGCGGCGGGTGAGGTGGATTAGCCTGGCGGAGGCGTTCAGAATGGATTGTAGGAGGGAGAGGCGGGAGAGAGGGAGGCCAGATAAGAGATTATTGCAATAGTCAAATCGGGAGATTACCAGGGCGTGTATGAGCTGTTTTGTGGTGACAGCGGTAAGAAATGGACGAATTCTGGAAATATTACGCAGTTGGTATCGGCAGGAGGAAGAAAGAGACTGGATGTGGGGGATGAAGGAAAGAGCAGAGTCAAGTGTAACTCCAAGACAGCGAACTTGGTTTGATGGGGAGATGATGACACCCTCCACTGTGATAGAGAAGTCAGGAGGTGGGGAGGCATTAGAGGGAGGAATAAGTAGGAGCTCCGTCTTGGACATGTTGATCTTTAGGTGGTGGGAGGCCATCCAGGAGGAGATGCCAGATAAACAGTCGCTGACTTTGGAAAGGACAGGGGGAGAGAGAGAGATCAGGGGTAGAGAGGTAGATCTGAGTGTCATCAGCATAGAGGTGGTAATTAAAACCAAAACTGTTAATGATTTTGCCCAGGGAGGAGGTGTAGATGGAAAAGAGCAGAGGACCAAGGACAGAGCTTTGAGGTACACCAACAGAAAGAGGCAATGAAGAGGAGGAGTTACCAGCAAAGGACACAGAGAAGGATCTGTTGGATAAATAGAAGTCAACCCAAGCGAGTACAGTGTCACCGAGACCAAGAGAGTTGAGGGTCTGTAGAAGGAGGGGGTGGTCAACAGTGTCAAAAGCAGCCGAGAGGTCGAGCAGGATGAGAATAGAATAGTGGCTGTGTTTTTTAGCAGGTAGGAGGTCGTTGGTGACTTTAGTGAGGGCAGTTTCAGTTGAGTGTAGGGGACGGAAGCCAGACTGCAGGGGGTCAAGTAGGGAATTGGATGACAGGAAGAGAGAGAGGCGGTTGAAGACTAGTTTTTCTAAGAGCTTAGATGTGAAGGGAAGCAGGGATACAGGGCGGTAGTTGGATGGAGAGTTGGGATCGAGGGATGGTTTCTTTAGTAAAGGGGTAACTAGTGCGTGTTTGAAGGCGGATGGGAAGGAGCCGGTGGAGAGAGATAGGTTGAAGATGTGTGTGAGAGCCGGGGTGAAGGAGGAGGAGAGGGGAGGAATTAGATGTGAGGGAATGGGTTGAGCGGGCACGTGGTGAGGAGGACAATAAGGAATTGACTTCCTCATCAGTGGCTGGGAGGAACGACAGAGGGTGGCAGAGGGGGCTTCTGAGAGTGGAGGTGGCAGATAACTATCTTGTGTTGGGATGTTGCTTCTGATAGTTAGAGTTTTACTGAGGAAGAAATCTGCCATATGGATGATATGGCCTGATTCAGAGGGTCCCTGTTCTCAAGGGAATTTACAATCTATGAGATGTACAAGTATGTTGTGAGGTAGGCGCGTCCATATCGTTAGGTGTCTTGCCCATGGACACTTGCTGGTGGCGTCTTCTGAGTGGACATCAAGTCGTCTTTCCATGATTGAATCGATAATCAGCGACCTGGTGGTTAGGTGGAACCCGCTTCTCATAAAGTCGATACTTTTCCACAGTTGTACAGGAGGGATGTGCCAAACAGGACCTTGGCTTGCTTCTCCACGGTCGAAGGGTAGAGATGTTATCACTGGACTCCACAGCCGATATTGTGTGGTAGGCAAGTGTGTACCGTTAGGTGTCTTTCCCAAGGACACATACTGGAGAGGTGCACTGGCCGGGATTCGAACCTGTGACTCCACGGTTATAGAGCAGTGATGTTACCTCTACTTCATCCAGCCGGTACATTACATTGTATGTAAGGTAATACTTGTGTATATGCAGGTAACAATAAATCTGTAGAGAGCGAGGCTCTAACTGATGCACCACATGTTTACAGCTATTGTTCTTCACTATAAAAATCTTTTACATTTGCTATCCCATTTTGAAAGGCCAATCGTATTTGCTGATTCAAGAATTTTTTGCCTATGAAATTTAAACATGCAGATGTCTGCTAAAACCAAACAACAGTCTCGCTTGGAAACACAATAATTAATTGTATGCATTGGCCTAGTGAAGTGCATACCAAAGTTACATGGTGTCGCAGAGAAAGAACATGTGTGATTTGATTTTTTGAACTCTGAGTGCTGTATCTGGAAAACTTGGTTTTGAACTGATAGAAATCTAAACAGAACACAGGGTTTAAAATATATAGGGCTAAATTATAATCTTAGCGCAAACGTTTGCGCTGGCGCAAAAAAACATTAACCCGACGGTAAAATCCTTTGCGCCGAATGCGTATTACAAAGTCAGCGCCACAAACGCGCGCAATCGTCTACTGCGGGTGAACCTGCGCGAGCGTTCCTTTACTGCGCGCGTCCTATACTTAACATTGTGAGCGCAAATGCGAATGTGCACTGGTACGAGGATGGTATTACAATCTATGCGCAGGAATTAACGCATGGCTGTTCCGCGCATAATTTTAGCAACTCCTAAAAGCTGGTGTTAATGGCAAATCTGAACAACCTGACTGAAACCAAATACACCTGCCCATAAAAAAAATGCAGCAAAGTATAGTTACACATTCGACTCATACCAAACCAATAAAATGGAGAAGTTGCGTGTGCATGTATTATTGCTGCAGCATATACAGTCAGGTCCAGAAATATTGGGACATCGACACAATTCTAACATCTTTGGCTCTATACACCACCACAATGGAGTTGGAATGAAACAAACACAATGTGCTTTAACTGCAGACTGTCAGCTTTAATTTGAGGGTATGTACATCCAACTCAGGTGAACGGTGTAGGACTTACAGCAGTTTGCAGATGTGCCTCCCACTTGTTAAGGGACCAAAGGTAATGGGACAATTGGCTTCTCAGCTGTTCCATGGCCAGGTGTGTGATATTCCCTCATTACCCCAATTACAATGTGCAGATAAAAGGCCCGGAGTTCATTTCAAGTGTGCTATTTGCATTTGGAATCTGTTGCTGCCAACTCTCAAGATGAGATCCAAAGAGCTGTCACTATCAGTGAAGCAAGCCATCATTAGGCTGAAGAAACAAAACAAACCCATCAGAGAGATAGCAAGAACATCAGGCGTGGCCAAAACAACTGTTTGGAACATTCTCAAAAAGAAGGAATGCACCGGTGAGCTCAGCAACACCAAAAGACCCGGGAGACCACGGAAAACAACTGGTGGATGACCGAAGAATTCTTTCCCTGGTGACGAAAACACCCTTCACAACAGTTGGCCAGATCAAGAACACTCTCTTTGAGGTAGGTGTGCAATGGACAACAGAAGTCCGTCGTCGGATGCTAGTTTCTGTTCTAATTTGGTAGAGAAGTCAGATAGCTTTGCGCATAATGAAGACACACAGACAATGAATACGTCTATATAGCTTCCGAGCCAAATGACTGCTCTGAGCCCATTTATTTGATAATCCACAAGCCTTTTTATGCTTTATTACATGTACTGATAACAGGCTGTTGCCCAACATTCCATTCGTCATTATATCCGTCATCACAGACAATGTTTAATACAGTTTAAAGAAAAACATCAGTGTCTTCGAGCTGTTCCTTTAGCCGTCAAGGACATTTGTTACAGGACATTCTCGGATGTTCCCAAAACATGACCTTCAAGATGTTCTCTTCACAGGACAAGAAACGTCATGTGCGTACTCAAACAAAGATAGCGTTTAAGAATAATATGCATTTGATTCTTAAATCCTAATTAACCACTTACATTACTTAAATGAGCATTTTTCTAAGCCTTTGAATATTATTAGCAAATATATACATTTCTGTCCACAACAGTCCCCCCTAAAAATGCACATTTTCCCAAGTGTACCCCTGGAGACGAGCCGTGCCTTCATCCGTTCCCCTAATAGTCTCGCCAGCCATCCCAAATCTTCGCCGGAGGTTGAGACGAGAAATTCCTATAGAATTTAACCCCTGTGTAGTCCGATCTTCTGTGCATGGTCGAGACCGGCGGGTCAAGAGTCGGGCATTAACTCGTCTTGCAACGGGTCACTAACTTTGGCTTAAAACCAAATCATGGGCGGTGTTCTCGAGATAGGGGATGCATGGATTCATAATTCTGTGGATGATTTGTTACAGGTGGGCGGAGTTCGTCATACCTTTTATTCACAGGAACCCCCAGAAATTCTAGACTAGTATAGGAAGTGTTAATATTCTCCCCAGTGTCCCTACACACTTGATTAAGCAGTAAAGGTGTAGAGGATTCCACAGTTCTTTCGATAACCTTTTTAATGCAGGGTAAAACACAACATCCAATCACCGTCAACAGAACCATCATTACCAGGATAACTATCCCTATTTGTGTGAGGATCTTTTGCCAGGCACTCATCCAACTAAAATACTGATCCCATGGATCAGTAATGCCAGAGTTTTTCTTCAGTTCTTCGGACAGGTCGTCCAATCGTTTAATGGCTTTAGTGACTTTACCAGTGGGGCCTGTGTTATCCGGGATAAAGGTGCAACAGGAGCCACCAGTATCTTTCAGCATCGTACAGACCCCACCCCTCTCTGCCAGTAGCATATCGAGGGCCATTCGGTTCTGGAAGGTCATCGCAGAGGTCGGGCCTAGCTGGTCGGCCAAACCCTGGAGGGCATCTCGGGTATAGTTAACAAACCTCTGTTGGTTGTAATAGATGTAGTTAATCCAATCAACATTCTTGTTGATGGTTACCATGGGGATTAAAGATTCAAATCCCGCTTTTACCTGGTTTCTAGCTTTGAACTCATTAGGCACCCCCTTGGGACTCCTATGACATCAAGGTAGACGTGTGGATCGAAACTGCCAGGTACAGAATTCGCCTGTCTCCTTTGTCTAGTGAGTCCGGGGGTGTGGGCATTTAGGCAGATCATCATCAAATGGCAGGATGTGGAGGGGCATGATGGCTTTAGCCAGAGCACACTCACCGTCCCACGCACCTACCAAGCGGGAGCGGACTCGCATGTCACCGCAGATCCAATAGACATCTCCCAGGGAGATCACCTGGTTTTGCACCTTCTCCTTCTCCACAGTGCTGTACTGCGCACAATAGCCTTCTGTGAAGTTTCCAACTACCCGGCCACCGGTTCCCCAAGAGGAGTAAGGGTTGTATGTGTGTCAAAGTCAACAATCAAGAGAAGACTTCACCAGAGTGAATACAGAGGGTTCACCTCAAGATGTAAACCGTTGGTGAGTCTCAAAAACAGGAAGGCCAGATTTGAGTTTGCCAAACACCTAACAAAGCCTTCACAGTTCTGGAACAAGATCCTATGGACAGATGAGACCAAGATCAACTTGTACCAGAGTGATGGGAAGAGAAGAGTATGGAGAAGGAAAGGAGCTGCTCATGATCCTAAGCATACCACCTCATCAGTGAAACATGGTGGTGGTAGTGTCCTGGCGTGGGCATGTATGGCTGCCAATGGAACGGGTTCTCTTGTATTTATTGATGATGTGACTGCTGACAAAAGCAGCAGGATGAATTCTGAAGTGTTTTGGGCAATATTATCTGCTCACATTCAGCCAAATACTGCAGAACTCCTTGGACGGCGCTTCACAGTGCAGATGGACAATGACCCAAAGCATACTGCAAAAGCAACCAAAGAGTTTTTGAATGGACAGAAGTGGAATTTTATGCAATGGCCAAGTCAATCACCTGACCTGAATCCCATTGAGCATGTATTTCACTTGCTGAAGACAAAACTGAAGGGAAAATACCCCAAGAACAAGCAGGAACTGAAGACAGTTGCAGTAGAGGCCTGGCAGAGCATCACCAGGGATGAAACCCAGCGTCTGGTGATGTCTATGCGTTCCAGACTTCAGGCTGTGATTGACTGCAAAGGATTTGCAACCAAGTATTAAGAAGGGAAAGTTTGATTTATGATTATTATTCTGTCCCATTACCTTTGGTCCTTTAACAAGTGGCAGGCACATCTGCAAACTGCTGTAAGTCCTTCACCGTTTAACTGAGTTGGATGTACATACCCTCAAATTAAAGCTGACAGTCTGCAGTTAAAGCACATTGTGTTTGTTTCATTCCAACTCCATTGTGGTGGTGTATAGAGCCAAAGATGTTAGAATTGTGTCGTTGTCCCAATATTTCTGGACCTGACTGTATGCTCAGATTGACTTTGGCAGGCGCAATTTCTTAACGTGAGATAATTGTGGTTCTTAATTCTGATTGGCTGAATCGTGAGAAAAAAACAGTGCGCACACTGATTTCTGCACGCGACGGTACTACGCGAGCATTTGGGCGCGTCCGGTTTCCGCGCATTATTGATCGAAGGATGAAAAGACGCGCGAGGATTGTAATTCCAGCGGTGATTTGCGTGCGCAAACATTTAACGCTTGCCGCAAAAATTCATGCTTTGCGCAAGGGTTTTTGCATGAAGATTGTAATTTAGCCCATACAGGTTTATATTGTACATTTACATGGCCTTGCATGTGTTTAGCCCATCTTGTAGATTCTACAATTAAAGGGACATTCTAGGCTCCATGACCAAATTAATTTAATTAAGCAATCACGGCGTGCCTAGTGTTCCCTTTGTCTGACTGTCCCTGGGGACTGTGACAGACCTTCATAGCTCCCAATGGACAGTCTTCTGAGTGTTTTGAACGGCTTCTGATATTTCAACCAAAATGATCACCCAATGCCTCTCAATGCTTTTGCATTGAAATGCTATTTGGACCAATCACACGGGAGGCAGCACAAGTATCATCTTGCTGGAAGAACACAGAGAGAGTCAGAATAAAGATAAAGATGCGTTTTTAACACTCTGTGCTAAAAGCCTAGACTACTCCTTTAATGGAGTGACAACCTGGAATTAAATTGGTACTAGAGTGTAAATTTTGAAGATAACCTTTTCATTACAGTTTAAAAAAGGCTTATCAAAGCAAAAAGATCTCAAAAATATAAGAATGGAAGTATGGTTAATCTCCCACATGTTGTTATGAAAAGCATACATGATCTCTGGTGCAACAATTTGTCTCAAGCTCTATTAAAACTAAACGGAGCTCATGTGTGTGCAATTGTCACCATATCTGATCAAAATACTGTTCTAGAGGACCACATAGTTAAAAAGCAAAATAACAAGTCTGAGATTAAGTTTAAATTCAGCTGGTACAGTAGGGGATGTTGAAATGCCCGTAATTTGTGGCTTCAGAGTTGTATGTGGGATAGCAATGCAAATATACAGTATTTGTGGCTGTAGATAATTCTTTCACTAATATATATATATATACATGGTGAGTTGATCCTGTAAATGCAGATTCGGTCAAGTTAGATAGGACCTATCAACGACAACGATGGGGTACATTGGTGACTGACAGGCTTAAGCAAATTATGATCATATTTTGTGAACTAAATCCCCGTCATTTAACCTCAGTCAGGTTTTTTGGAACATTTTTAAAATTGTGCTTTTTTTTTTTGCCACAGAAAATGATGGAAGAAGGTGGTCAAGAATATGGAGTGCTCTTTCTTGGTGTTTTGTATCTAATGTCTTAGATGCACCCGCTTAGTTTTGAGGTCGAGTGAACCTTCTGCTGTTATATCTATACTATAATAGAATAAGCCTAAAAACGTCCGTCGCCAAAAGCCGTCTGCGCATGCGCGACGGACTTTTGAAAGCGGCCGTTAAAACACACAGGTAGCTGCGCGTGCCGGCCGCGTGAAAAAAAAAAAAAACGGCACGAGCCGCGCGCAGCTACCCGTGTTTACACGGCCGCCAGATGCCCCGATCCTCCAGCGCTGACCGTCCTCCGGCTGCCGGCGGGCCTCCAGGCTCAAGGGAGCCCCCGGCTCGGTTTGGGCCTACAGGCCCAGCCGAGCCGGGGACTTGCCTGAGCCTAGAGGTCCGCCGAATAGGCCGCCGGCAGTCGGTCAGCGCTGGAGGTTCGGGGCTGAAGTTCACAAAACATACTCACCTAAATCGGCCCCGATCCTCCAGCGGTGACCGGCTGCCGAGCGGGCTGCTCAGCCGGCCTCTAGGCTCAGGCGAGTCCCCGGCTCGGCTTGGGCCTACAGGCCCAGCCGAGCCGGGGACTCGCCTGAGCCTAGAGGCCGGCTGAGCAGCCCGCTCGCAAAACATACTCACCTAAATCCGCCCCGATCCTCCAGCGCTGAGCGGCTGCCGAGCGGGCTGCTCAGCCGGCCTCTAGGCTCAGGCGAGTCCCCGGCTCGGCTGGGCCTGTAGGCCCAAGCCGAGCCGGGGACTCGCCTGAGCCTAGAAGCCGGCTGAGCAGCCCGCTCGGCATCCGCTCAGCGCTGGAGGATCGGGGCCGAAGTTCAAAAAAAACATACATAACTCCATACGTCGTCCCTGAGCTCCAACGGGGACCGGCGGCCTGCTCGGCGGGCCTCCAGGCTCGGGCGAGCCCCCAGCTCGGTTTGGGCCTACAGGCCCAGCCGAGCCGGGGACTCGCCTAAGCCTGGAGGTCCGCCGAGCAGGCCGCCGGTCCCCGCTGGAGCTCAGGGACGAAATACCCATAACACAATCGAAAAATTCGGCCCAGAACTCCAGCGGTGACCTCCTCCGGTCGAGCGGGCTGCTCGACCGGCCTCCAGGCTCAGGCGAGCCCCCGGCTCGGCATGGGCCTACAGGCCCAGACCGAGCCGGGGACTCGCCTGAGTCTAGAGGCCGGCCGAGCAGCCCGCTCGGCCGGAAGAGGTCACCGCGGTACACAAAACATACATAACCCCCTACTGCGTCCCTGAGCTCCAGCGGTGACCGGCTGCCGACCGGCCTCCATGCTCAGGCGAGTAGCCAGCAGTTTGGCCGACTGTTGCAGGCTGCTCGGCCGGCCTCCTAGCATAGGCGAGCCCCCGGCTCAGCTGGGCCCGTAGGCCCAAGGCAAGCCGGGGGCTCGCTTAAGCTAGGAGGCCGGCCGAGCAGCCTGCTACAGCCCCAGCTGGAGTTCCGGGCCTATGTAGGGTGTAAGTTGCCAAAACATACTCACCCACATCGGCCCTTACATCCTCCAGCGATGGCGGTCTCAGCTCACAGCGCCCTCTATCTCTTTCTCAGTTGGTCGCCGGCATGATGTCACGAAAGCCTTTGACCCGGGGTCAAAGGCTTTCGTGACATCATGCCGGCGACCAACTGAGAAAGAGAGAGAGGGCGCTGTGAGCTGAGACCGCCATCGCTGGAGGATGTAAGGGCCGATGTGGGTGAGTATGTTTTCAACTGGCGCAGGACTCGAGGCCGATGTAGGTGAGTATATGCTCTCAAAACCCACCCTTTATAGCTCGGCCGTATCCAGGATTAAGGCAAGCCCCCGGTTCGGCTTGGGCCTAGAGGCCCAGTCGAGCCGGGGACTCGCCTGAGCCTCCCGGCCCAGGCGAGTCCCCGCTCGGCTGGACCTCTAGGCCCACGCCAAGCCGGGGGCTTTCCTTAAGCTTGGATACCGGCCGATTTAGAAAGGGTGGGTGTTGAGAGCATATACTCACCTACATTAGCCCGGAGCTCCAGCGGTGGTTGTCACAGGCTGCTCGGGCGGCCTCCAAGCTCAGGCGAGCTCCCGGCTTGCCTTTGGCCTACAGGCCCAGGTGAGCCGGGGGCTCGCCTGAGCTAGGAGGCCGGCCGAGCAGCCTGTGACAGCCACCGCTGGAGCCCCGAGTCAATGTAGGGGGATTGTAGGCTAAACATACTCACCCACATGGGCCCTTAGCTTCTCCGGCGATGGCGGTCCCGTTTGCAGCGTCCTCTCTTTCCGCTGGTCGCCGGCATGATGTCACGAGCCCTTTGACCCTGGCATGTTGACCCGGGGTCAAAGGCTTTCGCGACGTCATTTCCGGCGTCCAATGGAGATTGAAGATGCTGGAAGCGGGCTGACCATCGCTGGAGGAGCTAAGGGCCCATGTGGGTGAGTATGTGTACATCGGCCCGTAGCTCAACCGGTGGCAGTCATTCGACTGTTGCAGGCTGGTCGGCCGGCGTCCAGACTCAGGACAGTCCCCGGCTCGGCTGGGCCTGTAGGCCCAAGCCGAGCCGGGGGCTGTCCTGAGTCTGGAGGCCGGCCGACCAGCCCGCTCAGCTGGAGGAGGTCACCGGTCGAGCTCTGGGCTGATTTATGGGCGTAAGTTTTGGGTATTTAGTCCCCGATTCTCCAGCGGTGACCGGCTGCCGAGCGGCCTGCTCGGCCAGGCTCAGGCGAGTCCCCGGCTCGGCTGGGCCTGTAGGCCCAGGCCAAGCCGGGGCCTCGCCTGAGCGTGAAAGCCGGCCGAGCAGGCCGCTCGGCAGCCGGTCACCGCTGGAGCACAGGGACGCATTAGGGGGATATGTATGTTTAGTGTACCATGGCCTCTGATTCCCCAGCGGTGACCTCCTCCGGCCGAGCGGGCTGCTCGGCCGGCCTCTAGACTCAGGCGAGTCCCGGCTCGGCCTGTAGGCCCAAGCCGAGCCGGGGGCTCGCCTGAGCCTGGAGGCCGGCCGAGCAGCCCGACCGGAGGAGGTCCCCGCTGGAGTTCAGGGCCCATGTATCTGAGTATGTTATGGGTATTTCGTCCCTGAGCTCCAGCGGGGACCGGCGGCCTGCTCGGCGGACCTCCAGGCTCAGGCGAGTCCCCGGCTCGGCTGGGCCTGTAGGCCCAAACCGAGCCGGGGGCTCGCCTGAGCCTGGAGGCCCGTCGAGCAGGCCGCCGGGCCCCGCTGGAGCTCAGGGACGACCTATGGGGCTATGTATGTTTTTTTAAACTTCGGCCCCGATCCTCCAGCGCTGAGCGGCTGCCGAGCGGGCTGCTCAGCCGGCCTCTAGGCTCAGGCGATTTCCCGGCTCGGCTGGGCCTGTAGGCCCAAGCCGAGCCGGGGGCCCGCCTGAGGCTGGAGGCCGGCTGAGTAGCCCGCTCGGCAGCCGGTCACCGCTGGAGGATCGGGGCCGATTCAGGGAAGTATTTTTTTTTAACTTTCACCCAGCCAGGTGCGCGCGCATCCCACCGCCGCAAGAACACCAAAAGCGTCTTGCGAGGTAGGATGCGCACGCAGCTGGCTCAACGCGCGCCTCCCGCCAAAACAGTTTGTGGAGTTTGCGCGCGCCTCCCGCCGCTGATCCACCAATGAAAGCGCGCGAAATCACCACAAGAAATCTGAGCCACGGCACGAAGCACAGCACCGAGCGCAGAGCCCAGCCAGGAGCACAGAGCCCAGCACAGCAGAAAATTAAAGAACAAAGCAAAAGAAAATACAGGAGTGTATAAAAAGAGGCACAAATCACTATATACGCCAGTAAACCCAGCACATAGCCAAGCACATAGCCGAGCACAACTGACTAAACGCCACAGAGCCAAGCACATAGCCTAGCACAACTGAATAAACGCCACAGAGCCAAGCACATAGCCGAGCACAACTGAATAAACGCTGCAGAGCCAAGCACATAGCCGAGCACAACTGAATAAACGCCACATAGCCGAGCACAACAAGGACAAACCTTAGACAGAGTTGGCATATATCTACCAGAACCCGTCTTCAGCCATGGACAACTATATGTTGCATTCTCCCGAGTCAAGAGCTCTGCGCACGTTAAAATAAAAATCATCGATGGACGTGAACAAGGCTACCTAATACCAGGGACTGATGCATGTTTTACTAAAAATGTTGTGTTTAAAGAAATTTATTCGAAATAGTCACTAAAGATATTTAACGTTACTTGATGCTTCTGTGTTTTCCTTTCGACAAACATTCATACACACCACACTTTTCAATACACTGCCCTCTGGGCAGGCTTTACATCTAGTATATATATATATATATATATAAAATCATCTAATATATATCCGAACATTAGCCGAGCACTCCAGCTACCTCTATCACCATCGCCCGGTGCCTGCCTGTCAGCTCAATTCGATATAAAGTAGTAAAAGTTGCGGCACTCCAGGTCTATAACGCAAACACTTCGATTTATTCCATATATGATTTATATGGAATAAATCGAAGTGTTTGCGTTATAGACCTGGAGTGCCGCCACTTTTACTTAGATATGCACTCTGGGACTCCAGCATAAAAACAAAATAGTTTGTTAATCCAATAAAATTACATCTGGTCCGGCTCAGGACGAGCCTTTATCTATAGTCATATATAGCTGTAACAAAGCACTTTAATGATATATTTGAGTTGGAAATAAAACAAATCATAATGGGATGTGAGGGAAAAACACTGAAAAAAACCAATGGGTCTGAAACAGACTGCATGAAATTTAGGTAGGAGATAAATCAAACTATCTAGTATCTGAAGAAGAAGAAAATGAAATAGTTTAGGTGGTTGAGAGGGAAAACTCAAACTACATACCGAATAGTCAACACAGGAAAGAGATCTGAAATAAAGACAATGGAAAATAAACCTAGAACAAAATAAATATAAGGCAAGATTAAACTTAAGAGGGGGGTTGAAATGAGATACTACAAAAAGAACTGTGGTGAATTGAGAGGCAACAAGTATGGAAAACCAGAGGAATTTTGTCCACTGGCACTCTCAGCTTACACTGTTTTCTTTTTATATTTAAAGGTTTTTTTGTAAGCAAGAAAAAAGGTCACAAATTGACCAACAAAAATGGACTCGCAAGGCCATAGGAACTCACATGTTTAGTACATATGGTGTAGAAAAGTCGGCAATATAGACACATAAGGGAAAAATAATAATATCATAAAGACATAACCATGTCTTTAAACAGCTTTGACAAATAAAACATAAGTTGTCGGCACACATCAAGGGATCAGAGGAGTCTACGTAAATGTCTCAGAAAAAAAATAAATATGGGGGGGTCATCCCCGGATAGGGAGGTCACATCAAAAATAAAGGGGCAACATATAAAAAAGGGGGAGGGGAAACAACAACAAAAAAAACACTCCAGGACCCAAAAATAAAAGAAAACAGTGGCAGGAACAGCAAGGGCCCAATATGTAACCTTCGTGGCACGCTCCTAGAAGTCTTAAGGACAGAAGGAGGCCATGAAAGTATGCTGGTCACCAGGCCAGGGCACTCAAAGGCAGGGCCACCATCAGGGCATTACGCCCCATGCTGTAGAAAGGGCCCCGATAGCGCCCTTACTTTTTATCAGCTCCGGTATCGGACTCTAGGAGTCTGAATCTGGAGCTGTGTACTGGCCGGCTGCTTCCTGGCTGGCTGGCTGGATGGGCGGGCCAAGCAGCGTGCATGTGCCTCCATAGCACGTTGCTTTGGCTCCGCCCTCCAGTCACATGTGTGACAGAGACAGAGAAGACGTGGAGAAGAAGGAGCAGGAGAAGCAGAAGGAAAAGAAGATAGAGAAGGAGAAGGAAAAGAAGATGGAGAAGCAGAAGGAGAAGAATACTGCTGGAGCGGTGAGCCAAGGCCCAGCCAGACCCCGGGCCCAGCCAGACCCCAGGCCCAGCCATACCCCAGGGAAATGTTTTACCAACAACGAGTGGGAAATGTTTTACCAACACACAGGACAGGGTATACCTGAAATAGGCCAGACGGTATGCAAGGATGTATTGCAACACAAGCCCAAATCAAGCAGTGTTAGAGTGGTCAGAGATAGCCAAAATTGTACACAAGGGTGGTTCTCATACAAGCCAAGTAATAACGGAGATTGAAAAAACAACCAAATAGTGAATCGCCAGGAGACACTCAGCACTGAGGGAAGCAAACTGCACAACAGCGTGATGAGCCGGATCGCGCGGTCTGTATTTAAACCCGGTGGGCGCGCTTCATCATGCTGCGCCCCACCTCCTGGCCAGCCCTGCGAGCTCCGGAAGCCGGTACAACTCCTAGCACCCAGCTTGTCGATTGCGCCGCTGGGTGCCGGGGCCCCCTCTGGGCCCCAGATGTGACAGATACGCTCATGCACACCGCACATTACTGTGAGTTTTATTGCTGTGGAACTGTGTTATGTCCTTTTTTTGTTTTGGAAGGGGGAAAAAAGCTGTTAAAGTTTGAGAAAGATTACGGGGGGGCCCATCGTGAGGTACAATAAGGGGCCCCATCCTTTCTGATGGCTGCCCTGCTAGAGGGCCAGGGATGGCGGTCAGAGCCATGGTGGCCGCCACAGTGGTACACCCCAAGACGCCAAAAAAAGGGGGAGATAGCAGGGGGACAATCCAGAGTGTGTGTGGGAAGAAAAAAATGAAAATGAAAAAAAGAGGACAGCAGGAGTCTCAAACATAAAAAGAGAATAAAGTCTGCAGGATGAAGTGGTGAACACTCTCAAATAAGGGGGAAAAAAGGGAACAAAAAGAAAAAGAGGGACAAAGATGAGGGGGGAGTCTCTTCCGCCTGTATCCAAAAGCGGGACTCGCAGCACAGCAGGGAGGATAACAGGGGTCATCGCGTCAAGCCTGGGTTCCTTCACAGGACATGCAAGCCCCACTGGGAGACAGCCATAGCGAAGAAACGACAGGCCAGGGCAGAGCCGGAGAAACCCCTCCAACCGTACGGTACCACGAAGGCCTCCATCCCGGAAGGCTTTGACGGCGACTCACAATCTTCGCGGCCATGCTTGAATCACACAGAACCGCCGTGGGAGCAATCGGGTCGCCCATGTAAGAGGGCAGGGCGGCATCCATCCCAAAGGCCACCGCGGCAGCAACGGAAGGCTCCAATTCGACCACCACTAGCAGGGTCCCGGCAGCCGGTCCAGACTCAGCATCCCGCAGGGGCACATTACCTCCCGGCACAAAGGCAGCATCCTTCTGCTCCTGACCAGCCTCCGGCGGGACCAGCCGAACCTGCCTGGGCGACACTCTGTCCGTCCCCCGAATCAGGGCACGGAAAGCCGCAATCGCCCGGGTTATATCGCCCTTCTTAACAGGCAAGTCATCGGTGTCCCCCAACAAGGAGCCAGCTCTCGGTGGCACACCATCAACCTCTGGCCCCTGTGGACCTCGAGACCACAGGAGGGACCGCAGTGGGTGGCATCCAGAGTCCCCTTCCGAAGCCCCCACCCAGATCTTATTGAATCTTATTGAATCTCCAGACTCTGCACTCTGAAGGACTCACAAGCTCACAACACACAGGCAGCACCACTCCAGACTCTGCACTCTGAAGGACGCACAAGGTATCCTGAAATTGACCATGACGTCATTCCAGCCACCCCACTGCTTCACTTCTGTTTTCCTAGTCTGCATGTTATGTATTATCCCCAGGCGGATTACTTTTCCCTTTAATGCCTTCCCTCCATTTTTGATTTTTAGTTTTTTGTACTAGCATAAACTATTTCACCACCATGCTTCCCCCACCCCCACCTCCTCCTCGCATGTCATTACCTGCTTGCTCTTCTAAAAGCTCTGCCTCTTCCATTGCTACAGCTCACAACACACAGGCAGCACCACTCCAGACTCTGCACTCTGAAGGACGCACGAGGTATCCTGAAATTGACCATGACGTCATTCCAGCCACCCCACTGCTTCACTTCTGTTTTCCTAGTCTGCATGTTATGTATTATCCCCAGGCGGATTACTTTTCCCTTTAATGCCTTCCCTCCATTTTTGATTTTTAGTTTTTTGTACTAGCATAAACTATTTCACCACCATGCTTCCCCCACCCCCACCTCCTCCTCGCATGTCATTACCTGCTTGCTCTTCTAAAAGCTCTGCCTCTTCCATTGCTACAGCTCACAACACACAGGTCAGGCAGCACCACTCCAGACTCTGCACTCTGCAGTGCCACCCAGTCCTAGGCCCAAACTCAATCATTCCCCATCCACCTGCTGCCACTTTATTCTAATCAACCTGTAGCTTGCTATTCTCTCTCTAGCCACCAGATCCACACTCCCCAGCTCCCCTTCTATTTCACCTACCCGTGTCCTTTAGATTGTAAACTCAAGGGATGTCTGGCTGAGCACTTGTGTAAATGCTGTATCAGTCCTCGCAGGACCCCCCTGTGTTCTAACCCAGAAAGACTCCAGTGCCTTCATCCAGTCCTTAGGCTAGGGTCAGACGAATGCAGTGCGAACGCGCGTGCAGCCGCACTTTATCACGGCCGTAGTAGCAGCAAATGACGGCCAATGACGGGCAATATACGAAGTACGGCCGCACGAAAGTGCGGCTGCGCAACGCAAGTGGCAAACAAACGCATTTTTTCGAGAACGTGATACCGCTAGTACTGACGTACAGAGTGCGCTGCGTCCGCTAACGGCGTGTGTGCGTGATTAGGAGACGTCAGACGCTGCTAATGTCCGGCCAACATAACGTCCAGACGTAAAAAGGGTTTTATTGATGATCCGTACAAAATCACGGACGAAAATGCGCATCGTATGACCGCTATCGCGTATTCCGTGAAAAAATACGTCCATTCGTTCGAACGCACTTTTTCACGGACGACGTGAAAAATGCATTTGTCTGACCCTAGCCATAGATGACGCTTAAGGAATGGGACACATAGAGCCTGCTATCACCCCCAGAAATAAGGCAACGCTGTAGATCTGTGGTCTTTGGGTTAGAAATGGAACTGGTTGGCTTTAATCAGAGACACATCTATACAGTTACACATAGGTCATTTACATACACAAAATCACAACATCTTCTAGTGGGACCTAAGTATACTGACACATAATGCACAAACATTGACTTCTTGGAATGATAAATCTAATTCCATTAGGTCAGTTACAGTAAACATTACTTAACATTTCTAACAAGGAATGGACAAACAGAAAACTAATTACATTACCTACAGACAGCAGATTACAAACTATTCAACTAGAAACAGATAAAAGGGAAACAAAGACTAGACAATGCATTTATACATAATCACAGATTACACATTCTGCAAATAAAATAACGAGAGTCAGGCCTGCAACTTCAAAACACATCTTCAAGTTCACATTCACATACAGTAATAAAAGTACATTTAAAATTACATCACGCAATATAAATGAACATAAAGTCTCTTGGGGTATGGAGCGTGGAGCGCTACGTCAGTTCCATGACAGATTACAGTAATACAAAATACTGTAATGTACAGTATAAAGTAAAAATGAGTCCACTGCAATAAAACTCACAGTACTGTACAGTAATCTGCGGTGTCTATACAGAGCTCCATAGCAATAAAATTTACCCTCCTACACACTGCACATTGCTGTATCACAGTGCTCCACAGCAATAAACCTCCCAGTACTGTAATCACTGGTGTATTTTGGCCTAGGCCAACAAGGCCTAGGCCTAGGGCGGCACTCTCCAGGGGGCGGCGGCCCGCCGGGTGGCCCCACCCCTAAAAAAAAATAATTTTTTTTTTTTTTACTTTTGCAAACTATTTTACCAGGAAGGAAACATTGAGATGTCACTAATTTTCAAGTATGTCCTGGGTAGGCAACGCCTAGGCTTTCACTTTCCAGGGGGCAACAAAAAACCTCAAAACTAATTGGGTTACTCACAGAGCACCGAAATGACGCCAACATTTTGGTGTTCTGTAGTTCCCTGCACTTCGGGGAATAAAATTTCCCCACACTGCAGTAAATTCACCATTCACCGCAGGGTCCCCAAAGTGCATGGAGTCGGCCGCTGAATGCTGCCACCGCAAACCTTGGCCTGCTGTTTTCAAAAGAACTACTGAACGAAAATGTCTGGAATTTACATATAAGATCCTATGATTGATAATAAAAAGTTCTGTTACAGAAAAAGAAGAACCGATATTAAAAAAAGGGGGGGGGATTTTGCCAAAAAAATTCTGAAAAATTACTAAATGGTACTAAAAAAAAAATCTATAAATAAAGACTTTTTACTGCAGATTAAAATAATAAGTGGTTTATTAGATATTGCATAAAAACGGGAATATTTTTAACATTGAAACCTATGGGATTCGCCTGAATACCTGAACCTGCTGATTGAAACCACGAACATCAGGGTATTTCACTGACATTTCTCTGCTGTTTGGTGTTCTCTGAATAGGTTAACCATTACTTCTCTATGGGGATTTGCACTGCCTTCAAACAGCACCGTACTTGCTGGCAGTTCGCCAAACTTGTGTGTGAGCATATCACCAGAGCAGTGGTGTACTTAGAGGAGTGGCGGAGGGAGGGCCGCCCCAGGTACCAGTGATTATTGGGGTGTCATTAGGGGGTACTAGGAGGTTCCACTGTCACTGTGTGTCAGCTTTGAGCTGTGTTCTCAAACAACGAGCAGCGGAGCATGGCGTTTGCATACGGAATAAAATCGAATAGAATAAAAATCCCCCTCTCCTCCCTCCATAGCTCCTCCCCTGCCCCGCAGCAGCTCTAGGAGGGGGATGTGATTTGTGTCCAGAGAGAGAAAATGACAGTAAACGGCAGGTAAAGGGGGGTATCAGCAGAATATGAAGCCTTGTCTGCTTACTGCTGTTTAAAGTGGACCTTTCCTTAACCAGCACTGCAGTGATAGAAATTTGTCATTGAGCTGCCTGGCTCCTGGTGAGGCTGCGTGCGTGCAGGTCACACTCGGTCCGGCCAGTCAGGTGGTACTGAGTCTCAGTACCACCTGACTGGCTGAACCACGTGACACGCACGCAGCTGCCCACCCTTTCGTTAACATGGACTGTCACTCTATTGTGGACTGAACACCCACCAGGAAGGGAATCAAAGCCACGGTGCACCCTCTGGCAGTGGCACCCCACTACTGACAAGATGGCTCCACGCACAGGCACAGCCGCGATCCTAACGTGGCCTGGAGGGACCTCCTGCTGAGTCTGTACACAGTCCCTGCTGACTCTGCACACAGCCCTACCGCGGACGGAGGCCGGTAAATGTAGAATAAATAATTGCTGTGTGCTCATATACACTCGGTTTGCTGGGAGTTTTATTGCAGTGGATTCTGATGCACTCATACACACCACACATTGCATTGCTGGGAGTTTTATTGCCATGGATTCTGATACGCTGACACACATCACACATTGCATTGCTGGGAGTTTTATTGCAGTGGATTCTGATGCACTCATACACACCACACATTGCATTGCTGGGAGTTTTATTGCTGTGGATTCTGATACGCTGACCCGCACATTGCATTACTGGGAGTTTTATTGCTGTGGATTCTAATACACTCATACACACTGCACATTGCATTGCTAGAATTTTTATTGCTGTGGATTCTGATACGCTGACACACACCAAACATTGCATTGCTGGGAGTTTTATTGCTGTGGATTCTGTGATACACACTGCATAGTACTGTGAGTTTTATTGCCTTGGAGCTCTGGGATACACTCATACACACTGCACATTACTGTGAGTTTTATTGCTGTGCAGTTCTGTGATATGCTCATACACAGTGCACATTTCTGTGTGTTTTATTGCTGTGCAGCTCTGTGATACGCTCATATGCAGTGCACGTTTCTGTGCATTTTATTGTTCAACCAATTAGAGCGGCTGTGATCCAGTATACTTAACATGCGTGGCTGTTCTTTGTAAAAATGCTTGAATTTAAACATTTCATAATTTTATTTATCTCAATAGATACATTTGAAATGGTATACAAAATATACAAGTAGGCACTTGGTATCCACTTTTAATATAAAGAGAGGAAAAGGCGGAGCTCTAAGAGGAAAAGGTGGAGCTTAAAGAGGAAGGGTGGGGATTAACCAGGAAGAGGTGTGGCCTTGACAGGAAGGGGTGCCTCAAATTTAAATTAGGGGGTGCACGAGTTTAGTCAGGCCTAGGGCAGCACAAAACCTAAATACACCACTGACTGTAATGTGTGGTGTCACACACAGGAGGGAAAGAGGACAGGGCCAGATTGCCAGTGTCACCTCCTCATCTGTTTACCTAGTAGGGGGAAACTGAAATGGTGGCCAGAAATAGAGCAGAGGCTAGCACTCCTAATCCCCCTAGCACATACAAATTTACTGTACTTTCTCCTGTACCTGGTGGTTGGTGTCAGCGAGAGATGCTTGATGAGAGAGCGTTTGATGAGAGACGATGGGAGACAAGCGGCTGGTGATTAGATCTGCCCCCACCGCGCATTGATCTGACTTCTCCCCACCTCTGGACGCATGTGCGTAAACGTGCCGCGGTCTGCCACTGCCCTGGCCACGCATGCGCGGATGCGCACGCACTGCTCGTAGTGCAAGATGGCGTTCGTGTATCAAGGCAAAAATTTGTAAAAAGAGTTGCTCGTTGTGCGAAACACTCGCACACAGAGTTACTCGTAATCCAAGGTTTCACTGTACTGTATATATAATGTTAGTACAATACTACTCTATAGATCTTGCTTTGCTTTTATCAAGGAACTGCTGAACTATTGAAGATATGAAAAAGAAGGACAGGATCCCACTTACAGATGATTCAAGGCTATTAACCCCTTTACTACCAAGTTATTTTCCAAAAAAGAACATTGTTAGAAACCAGTGGTTTTTAGTAAAGTCATTTTAAATTAATTATACAGTAAGAACTAGTTCTTACTGGAAATTACTTAGTTGGCCAGTAGATGGCGCCCTCTACTGACAAATTGAGTTACAGCCTTTACAGCTGCAGCTCGATTCCCCCCCCCCCGCATCGGCTGCTGAATTCCTGATATTTCATCAGTTGATTTTACAGTTTTAGCTCTTTGGGCATTATGCCCACAGGGCTAAAACTTTGGGGGCACCTTCTGCAGCCGAAAAGCAAATGAAATTCATTTGCAGAAAACAAATTTAATTTGCTTTTGGGCTGCAGCTCAGCACATCTAAATATTTCGATATCGGTCACCAGATGGTGCCTGGGAAGTCCAAGATATCTCGATCGTGAAGGGGTTTAGTACTAGGCTGCTTTATAAAGGGATCTACAGTTTGTGAGTAATTATTTTCTACTAAAATTTTAAATATCGATATATGGTATGACATTATTGTACTATTTTCTTTATTTGTCTTATTTTTATTTGTTTGCTCGAGCATACCCATTGTATGAAGTGAAGATCTTCTTTCATCGTTATCTTATGGTTTGAAATTTACATAAATTCAAAACTATACGTGTATGTGCTTTACCAATGTTTTGTTCATATTAACAATAAATATATAAATACGCTATATGGTCAAAAGTATTGGAGCACACCTCTTAATTACTGAATTCAGGTATTTCAAATCAGACCATTCCTACAGGTGTATAAAATCAGGTGCTGAGCCATGCAGTCTGCATTTACACATTTTTGTGAAAAGTGTGTCATTCTGAAGAGCTCATTGAATTCAAGTGTGGTACTGTTAATGCCACCTTAACAATAAGTCAGTTAGTGAAATTTCATCCCTGCTAGATATTCCATGGTCACCTGTAAATGGGATTATTGGAATTTGAAAGCATTTAGGAACAGCAGCAACAAAGCAGAATACCATATAAAGTCACAGGTAGAATCAGTGAGTGCTGCAGTGCATACTGCGCAAAAGTGACCAAGCGCTCTGCTGATTCCATAGCTGAAGCGTTCCAAACCTCTGCTGGCTTTAATGTCAGCACAAAACCTGCAACAGGAGCTTCTTGGAATGGGTTTCCATGGCTGAGCAGCTCAATAAAACTTCACATCACAAAGCACAATGCTGAGGGTCAGATGGAGTAATGTAAAGCACACCGCCACTGGGCTCTGGTGCAGTGGAAACATGTTCTGCAGAATGATAAAACACTATTCTCTGTTTGGCTGGGCGAATATGGGTTTGGTGTTTGGTGGATGCTAGGACAATGTTACCTGCCTGACTGCATTGTGCCAGCTGTAAAATTTGGTGACAGATGTATGATGATGCTATGAGGCTGTTTTTCCAGGGTTGGGGTAGGCCACCGCCCTGCAGTGAAAGGAAATCTTAAAGGACATCAGTGTACCAAGGCAATGCCGTGCTTCTGAATTTGTGGGAACAGTTTGGGAAAGGCCCTTTTCTATTCCAGCATGACTGAGCCACAGTTTACAAAGTGCATAAAGACATTGTTGGACGAATTTAGTGTGGAAGAATTTGACTAGCCTGCACAGATGAAGACCGAAAGGGACGTGTTGAAACGCCACGTCTCACATATGGGTCATTGTGTGCCGGACAGAGGAAAACCAATGTGGCGGTTCTCTGGGGGGGTGGATATCCAGGAGACCAGAGGAACTTCCACATATGGAAAATGGTGAGTAGATGGGCAATGGACAATTATCCAATAGGGAGAGGAGGTAGCACTATATAATGAGAATGCAAGATTTATTTTATTGCCCTTGAAAATGTCTGTGTATCAGACGAAACACGTTGGGCTTTTTACAATTGTTTACAATAAATTTATACTGGTTCCTGAGTCTTCCGGTGGACTTTCTTGGGAGGAGTGGACTCTCTTAATTTTTGCAGTAGGCGATGACTGGAGATGTTTTCCCTGTTCCCTGCTGAGAATATCTGAGCCAGAGAAGCCATCATTTAGCTGTGTTCCAGTTCATGTATGGATCTAAATATAACCTCTGGTGAGTTTATCCAATTTTGCTGGAACTATGTAAATAATTATTATAAAAATAACCAATACACCACTCAGATGTTATTCCTTAACCCTTCAAAGAAAATTAGACAATGTTCCATCCTTTACCATTAACCGTGGTATACCTATCACTTTCTAGTACTTATCGTGAACGCACACAACTTATTAAAATAAAAGAATTAGGTAAAGAATGTAGTAATAAAATTATGCCTGTTAGTAATATGTAGTAAAATGCCAGTCTGTGTTTTAATTCTGAAGTTAACACTTGAAATATTGAGAATGAAACATTTGGAAGTGATCAGAAACCAGGCCATAAAATGATTTATGATGATCCTGCTTCGGTCATCTGAGGAGGAACAAAAAATGTAAGATATGTAACATTCGAAACAGATTTGTGTAAAGAACAGACTAGCTGTTCTAAGCCATGCAACAGCAACTTATTTTTCCAACTTTTTCTGCAGCTGTCCCTTAGAATTCACTTGGGTGAATGGACCTGGAAATCTGTTCTCTATTCAAAATATTCTCAGTCTTTCTTTTATTACTATGTTCTTTAGAAAGCTCCACCAATTATCACTAATGAATATATTGGGTGCCTGACGAATGCAGAATGTGTTATCATAAGCATCTGGCTTGGTGTCATGCTGTTTCATTATTTACTAATCCAATGAATTCTTTTCTTGGGGCTTTTTGTGCCAATTGGATACATTTAATGCAGAAAACTGAAATAAAATAAACTTTAAAAAAAATTCTGTCAAGTGAGGCCATACACAAAACCATTGAGACCGTAGGTGGATTAGGCCTCTGAGTATTTTGTCTGTAAATAATATATATCTAACTCACATGGCAGGTTGGATTTGCTGACATGAGCCTAAAAGACTGAGCAGGGATTTCAAGATCTGCCCCCCCCAGATGTTTCAACTGTCCATCCATTGCTTTCAAAGAATGGGTTTGAGATCCCTGCCTTAGATTATGCACTAAATGCTGTTGTTTAACATTATTGCATACAAACACTGCTGTTCCATTCACAATAAACATCTGAGATCCTGATAGGGAAAGTCAAAGAATGGCAAGTGAAGCGTTTATCAACTAAATTTTCCCTATTCGGATCGTCGAAATCTATCATGGTTGCAACAATGGCGATTTTCACCTTTGCAATGTGATAAGAAAATTTCAAAGAACTCTGTAGAATAACATAGGAGACGTTTGCATGTTAAACAACACATAGATGGGCAGGGAGAACTCTAGGAATAGAAGTATTCGAACAGCAACATCAGTTTCAGGGAAGCTTACAGCATTTTTTGAAAATAAAAAGTGTTGGCCAATTGGCAGCTCATTCCCCTGTTCCATGTGAGGACAAACTTATTCACTAAACACCAGAGCTGTTGCACACAGTGTTGAAAATTGCCAATTTATGTCATTGTTTGCAATACTGCTAAACAAAGGTGCTTGAGTAATCCAAAATTTTTAAAGAGAAGCAGGGAAAGAAAGATAAATATGGGCAGGGGTGTTGGGGGGGCGAGTCAGTGGGCAAATTATAACCAACACGTTTTTCCACCCTGAGAAGTAAAACCTTGTCACAAATTAGGTTAATCACACTAAGCCAAGAGTGTGGAAGGTTTATGCCATACGCATGGCTGTCTTTAACGCGAGGAAAAAGTGGCAGATGCCCGGGCAAGGTCAGTGTTGCGAGGGCCAAAGCAGCTGTCCCTTGAGCCTGCAAAACACATGGCCTCCCGGGTGCCCTCCCTCCGTGGTGACAGGCGACAGCAGATAGGAGGTGAGACCCCAGTGTGTAACACTGAGCGGAAAACAACAATAAGGTGAAAAAATACTATCAGGGTTATTCAAAGAGAATCGAAAAGCCACTGCACGTTCGGTGACTTTTCGTTCTCTTCAATTCGGTTCGATTTGGCAATCCCATTTTGGCAACCCTGCGGTGTATTCAGCAAGCAGCACAGGGTCCCTGAATTGCAGGGAAAAGTCGCCGCAAACCCGCCGAAAACTCACCGCAAAACCTGGCGAAGGCACACCGAAACCTGCAAAAACATCTGGATTAACCCGCTGAAAACGCCTGAAAAACCCGAGCAGGAGCCGATCACATGCAGCGCAGCCGCCAGAAAAACCCGACACTGCAGACGAATGGAGTGAATAAATTAAAACAACAGCTTGCTTGAATGTTTGAAAAGTGAAACGCTGTTTGCGAAGAAACTACTGAGCGAAAATGTCTGAAATTTATGTATGAGATCCAATGAATGATAATAAAAAGGTCTGTTACAGAAAAAGAAGTAAAGTTAAAAAAAAAATCGGAATTGTTTTGAAAAAAAAATTCCCGAAAAATGCTTAATATCCTACCAAATCTATAAATAAAGAGACTCTTTACTGCAGAATATTATAATCAACGGTTTATTAGAAATTGAATTAAAACTGGAATATTTTTAAAATTGAAGCCTATGGGATTCGCCTGAATAAATCTGCCGCATGAAGCCACCGAATGGCAGGGCATTTCGGGAACCTTTCACTGCTGGTTTTTATTCTCTGAATAGCCGAAGCATTGCTTTTTTATGGGGATTTCACTGCCCTCAAACAGGCACCGAACAGGCACCGTATGTGCAGGCAATTCGCCAAGATTTGGCGAATTGCCTGCTCTCTGAATAGCCGAATGGCCAAGAAAGGTAACCGAACTCTGATTTTCAGCGTTCGGTTCCCTTTCGGCAGCCATTCGGATCTCTTTGAATAACCCTGTATGTATACAAAATTCTTAACTAAAATAGGAGCTGAAGTATACTCCCAGGAGGTGGTTCTGATGTTCCTATGCAAGCTAATCGGTATAACAAGGAAGAAAAAAAGTCCTATGAAAGTAAAACCACAAACATAGTGCAGTATAGCAGTGGGAATGAGACCGAAAATGGCTTCTTTGCATCCACTCCTTGCTCAAATCCTGTATATCAGATGACTGCTCTCACTTCTTCATGCGTATATGGAGAAGAAGATCGCAATCATCAGTCATCGTCAACCGCAATGTTCTGTATGGTCAGCTTCCCCCATAAAGCAGAGTGGTAGCCCATGTATTCATTGAAAAAGTATATATTTTATTCTAAAAAGAAGAGTTACAATAAAATAAGCCCGACTCTTTTAGTCTGATAAAACTGACTTTTTCAAGGGCAATATGCATGCATTTACATGCAATCCTAAGGATTTTACTGGTTTTCAGACGAAACACGTCGTGGGCTTTATGGGGGAAGCTGCCCTATACAGAACATTGCGGTTGGTAATGACTGGCAGTGGCGTAACCAGAGTTATGGGCGCCCGGGGCAGAATTCTCCCCCCCCCTCATTATATAAATGTCCACTCTGGTTATAAGCAGGCTCGGACCGGGACAAAATATTGGACCCCCAGAATTATATACACAGGCACTGGACCCCCAGAATTATATATACAGGCTCTGGATCCCCCCTCCCAGCACATACCCCTTGCAGCTATGCAGTGTAGGGTAACCCAGGTGTGGGCTGCCCAGTGCACCCTTTCCATGCTGCCAGAATACACGTGGCACCCCATATGCACAGCCCTGCAAACGTTTTCCATACCATGGGCCCAGGGTACCCCCTCCAGCTCACACATGGAAATATTGCCCCCCCAGCTCACATGGATATATATTGCCCCAGCTCACATATGGAAATATTGCCCCCAGCTCACACCTATGGATATATTTGCCCCAGCTCTCACCCATGGATGTATTTGCCCCCCAGCTCTCACCCATGGTGGATGTATTTGCCCCAGCTCTCACACAGGGATGTATTTGCCCCAGCTCTCACACATGGATATATTTGCCCCCCAGCTCTCACACATGGATGTATTTGCCCCAGCTCTCACACATGCATATATTTGCCCCAGCCCTCACACATGGATATATTTGCCCCAGCTCACCTCTCCTCGTCATTGCCGGCGGCCGTGTGCTTTTCCCCTCGAGCGGTCGCCAGCATAAGCTTTGCTGCGTGGCTGGGGATCTAACCACCAGCCAGATCTTGCAAGATCGCGGCCGGTTGGTGGATAGATCCCCAGCCAAGCAGCAGAGCTTTAAGCTGGCGGCCGCTCGTAGTATAGCAATGCGGCCACCGGCAATTTCCCCCCCCTGCACTCACTTTGTCGGGCTCGGTCCAGAGCAGGAACCTGCGTTAGCGGCAGGACTCGAGCCCTGCCCCCCAGGTCTCCGGGCGTAACAACCGGGGGCACCAGCAGCCGGCTCCCCCCCTTGGCCCTGTGCCCGGGGCACCCGCACCGGCTGCCCCCTCGGTTGTTACGCCACTGATGACTGGTGATTGCTATCTTCTTCTCCATATACGCATGACCAAAGGGGTTATTCAGAGAGGTCACCGAAATGTAACCGGACACTGAAATTCAGCATACGGTGACATTTCAGGGCCATTCGACTATTCAGAGAGCAGGCAGTTTGCCAAATTTTGCAAGCAACTGGCAATGTCAATCCGTAAGGCAAAACTAGACCAAAATATCCCCACCATAAACTGACCACATTACTGAGGCAGATCAGTAATCGAATTCCAAACTGGTAGCATCTATTTCATTTTACCTGATGGAATCAGAGGAGCATGGGGTAACATAGGCATTGGCAACAATTCCATAGGTTTCATTGATGATAACTTGCTACTACAATAAAATGTAGCAGGTATCGCAGTACAGCTAGAGGCGCTAGAGTGAATGTCGGTGCCAGTGGAAGTGTCAGCACTAATTGTGAAACTGGTGGTCTCTCTCGGCGGGGAATAAGAAAACAGTCTCCTTGTATGTAAAGGATGTTGGACTGCATTAGCAAAAATAAATTAACACGTGCATGTTAACCCCTTCACTACCACGCGATTTTTGTTGGAAAACAATATTATAACATTCATTTGAAACACAAAATGCAAAGTTAACAATTAAATACAGGGTACAATATAAAGTTTGCACATAGATTGCTGTTCTGAGATTTTAATGAAAAATTTAAATAGTGTAAATTTGCTAATTTTTAATTCTTCATGTATTTGTTTATACATTGGATAAAAATTGTTGAAATAAAAGATTCTGAATTCAATATGGTGTCCCTTATCTTGTACAATGTCACATGGGGTCTGCATTACTGGCGTACAGGCAGAAATGGCCTTTGTGTCAAATCCTGCAACTGTGACAATGATAAATAATGAAAATGGTGAGATTTCCTGCTTCTGGGGATTTGCAATGATCACAATGAGATTATTAGCAATGCAGCTACCAAAAAAACACCAGCAGGTCATAAATATGCTATCAGTATATTGCATAATGCCTGTATATGTAAATTACAGTAATACATTGTTTCTGCACTGTACAGGGATTTTTCAGTCAAAATAACCCACTGAATCTTATTCATGCGCAGCAGTGATTGACCCCAGAGCTCTCCCTGTATTCTGTCCTCTCCCTGGATGGTGTACTGCAACAGTAAATTGTTTGAACTTTTTGTTAGAGAGAGGTTTGAGGCTGCTATATACAGTTTATTTTATCTCTCTGCAGGGTGCCTGAGACAAATAAACAAGTGGATTTCATTTCTCCACAGGGAGCTCACTAATCTGTCTTTAAAAAGGCGTGAAAATTGGGGTTTGATGTGTTACTGAGTGCTTATCAATGTATTACAATGCAAAATCGAGATAACTTGACTTTGGGTGTGAAGGGGTTAATGCAATTCCATGTTGAGCATTGTATACAAAGTCATTGATGCATGAAACACAATGCACCAAACACAATATCATTTTTTACCTTTTTCTTAAAATTGCTTATTTTCTGTTCTGTTTCTTTAGTTTCTTATTTGATTGCTTAAAATAGAGAACAGCAGTGAGACTCCCCATAGAATCTATTCACAGAACACTGAACAGCAGGGAAAAGTTGCCAAAGTGCCCTACTGTTCAGTGTTTTCATTCGGCAGGTTTATTCAGGCGAATCCCATAGGCTTCAATGTTAAAAATATTCCTGGTTTTATTCAATATCTTATAAACCATTTATTCTTTTATTCTTCAGTAAAAAGTCTCTTTTTGTATTGATCTTATAGGATCTTTTAAGCAATTTTTTTTTTTTCTGCAAAATTTATTTCCCTTTTTTTTCTTTTAAAAGCGCCTTTTCTTTTTTCTGTAAGAGACCATTTTATTATCATTCATAGGATCTCATATGTAAATTTGAGACGTTTTCGTTAGGTATTTTTTTTGCAAACAGCGTCTCAATTTTGAAACATTATATTTTTATAAACTTTATAACTTTGTATTGTTATTTTTTTACCCCGTTCGTCAGCTTGTCGTCTTTTTCCAGCGGCTGGTCTGCGCTGTGATCGGCGGCTCGTCTGCTTCTTTCGGCGTGTTTTTTGAAGTGGTTCCGGCGGGTTTTTGGTGGGTTTTCGGAGGATGTTCTGCAGGATTGCGGCAGGTTTGCGGCGGGTTTTCCCTGCACTCCTGGGACCCTGCGGTGAATACTGAATTTACTGCAGGGCGGGGAATCAAAGTTTCCCAAAGTGCAGGGAAGTGTGGGGAACGAGAGAGCACAATGTGCTCTCTGAATAACCCCCATGGTGTTGATGTATAATCTACTCTTGCATTGTAAGCTTTCGAGCAGGGTCCTCTCTCCTACTGTTCTGTATGTTTAACATGTATGTACAGTATATATGTTATATCTCACCCATTATACAGCACTATGAAACTTGTTGGTGCTTTATTAACACTTGTAACTGTAACTGTACAGTCCAATAAAATATACACACATATATATATACAGTTGTGTTCAAAATTATTCAACCCCCAATGCTGTAAAGGGTTTTAGGGAATTTAGTGTACATTTGTAATTGTATTCAGAATGAAATCCTACAAGGACTTTTTAACCACTTGGATGCTGAGGACGCGCTCAGCGCGTCCTCAGCATTCCCGCTGGTATGCGGAGGACGCGCTGAGCGCGTCCTCCCATTGGGGTCAGCGTTCGGCCAGGTTCCGGCCGATCGCTGGCCCCCCTGGTGCGGGCTGACATCCTGGATGTCAGCCGCGCATCCGGGACCACAGCCGCCGGAATTAGGTGTCATCGCGGCAGCGCGATGACACCTAATTCAGGCGCCCCCCCCGCATGTGCGGAGGAGGCGCCTGAAAGGGAGGGGGGGAGGTCCTTCGGACCTCTCTCCCTCCCGATCGGCGGCGCACAGGGGGTTAACCCAGGCATCATTTGGAAGGGCACAGCCTGCCCTTCCAAATGATGCCTGGCATTAACCCCTGGGGAGCTGGATCGCGAATCGGCGCTGAAAAGCGCCGATTCGCGATCCTTTCCCGGAGCTGGCCGACATCTTGGATGTCGGCCAAGCCTCCGGGAACTCCCCCTGAGGACTGGCGTCATCGTGCGTAGCACGATGATGCCAGTCCTGGACTTAACCCTTAACTGCCACCAACGGTGGAGATAGGGAGTTCCAATGAACTCCCTATCTCCCAATCTGTGGCAGTTAGGGGTTAAATTTTGGTATGGTTGGATCGGCCAGAGCATGGCCGTTCCAACGATACCAAACATGAAAGTGAAAAATGTTGTAAAAAAAAAAAAATGAAAAATAAAAATAAAAATAAATTAAAAAAAAAAATTATAAAAAAAAAATAAACACTTTTTTTTATTTTTTTTGGTTTGTTAATGCAGCAATATTGTTCCCATTTCAATTATAATGTGAACAATGATGCTGCACTAACGATTTTTGTATGCGGTGCGTTTGTTAAAAATCGCGTAATTTTCCCCCAAAAAAAATGTAACGAGACCCCATCTCTAATTTTTTTAACAAGCGCACCCCATACAAAATATAACCGCAATTGCTCGCATGTTAAAATGTGAAAAAAAACACTTTACACATTGTAAATTATTGAAAATACATATTTTATTGCATTTTTTGTTATAATATACAGACATGACATAACGTATACATATAATAATGACATATTATGAATATACCGAGTCTGACGGAAAGAACGATATATAATATGTCTGGGTCATATACTAAAATAAGCCTTAAAAACACGTTTAAACATGATGAGCAAAACCGGTAAAAATGACCTCAGCACAGGGGCGGGAAAAGCCTCAGCAGCGAAAGGGTTAAAGAACCATATGCAACTAAAATGACATCAATTGGTTTTGTAATACAGTAGTAAATGTTTATTTTGTGAATTCTTCATTGACACAATTATTCAACCCCTTAAAGACTACCACTCTGAAGAACAGAGGTTCATTCAAGTGTTTTCAATCAGGTATTGAAAACACCTGTTGATGTCATGGAGCAGCAATAAAGCATAATAAGCAGCAATTAGGCAGCTTTAAAATGACTGTGATACTCAGCTCCTTCTAGACATTTACTGGTGTGGTTACAAACATGGTGAAGTCAAGAGAATGGTCCAGGAAGACAAGAGAAGAGGTGATTACTCTTCACAGGAAGGGCAATGGCTATAAGAAGATTGCAAAGATGTTAAACATACCAAGAGAGACCATAGGAAGCATCATTCGCAAATTCAAGGCAAAGGGCACTGTTGAAACGCTACCTGGTCGTGGCAGAAAGAATATGCTGACTTTGACTGCTGTGCGCTACCTGAAGAGTAGAGTGGAGAAAAGTCCCCGTGTGACTGCTGAGGAACTGAGAAAAGATTTGTCAGATGTGGGTACTGAAGTTTCAGCTCAGACAATACGGCGCACACTGCGTAATGAAGGCCTCCATGCCAGAACTCCCAGGCGCACCCCCTTGCTGTCTCCAAAGAATAAGAAGAGTCGACTGCAGTATGCCAAAAGTCATGTGGACAAACCACAGAAGTTTTGGGATAGTGTTCTGTGGACTGATGAAACAAAATTAGAACTGTTTGGGCCCATGGATCAACGCTATGTTTGGAGGAGGAAGAACAAGGCCTATGAAGAAAAGAACACCTTGCCTACTGTGAAGCATGGCGGGGGGTCAATCATGCTTTGGGGCTGTTTTGCTTCTGCAGGTACAGGGAAGCTTCAGCGTGTGCAAGGTACCATGAATTCTCTTCAGTACCAGGAGATATTGGATGACAATGTGATGCAGTCCGTCACAAACCTGAGGCTTGGGAGACGTTTCAACAGGACAATGATCCCAAGCATACCTCCAAGTCCAGTAGAGCATGGTTGCAGATTAAAGGCTGGAACATTTTGGAGTGGCCATCGCAGTCACCTGACTTAAATCCGATTGAGAACCTCTGGTGGGACTTAAAGAAAGCAGTTGCAGTGCGCAAGCCTAAGAATGTGACTGAACTGGAGGCTTTTGCCCATGACGAATGGGCGAAGATACCCGTAGATCGCTGCAAGACACTTGTGTCAAGCTATGCTTCACGTTTAAAAGCTGTTATAACTGTAAAAGGATGTTGTACTAAGTACTAAGATTGAATGTCACTTGGGGGTTGAATAAAACTGATAATGATGTGAGCACAGAAAAGACATTTGTGGTTATTTCATTATAAATGTTATGTTATATTTGTCTGACCTACACGTGCCTCTTTGATTTAATTGTAAGCAAGATGACTGAATGATCAAAATCAATGTCAAACTGGCCAAAACACTCAATTTCAGTGGGGGTTGAATAATTTTGAACACAACTGTATATATATATATATCTATAAGGGTTGTGGTGGTGGACAAAAAGTGAGATAAAAAGCCTCCACACTATAATACTGTAAGTGTGTTTATTATTGCAGAAGCCAATTGCACATCACAGCAATTCAATGAATTGCATCCCAGAGCTCCTGTGCCACATTCCCCATATGCAGCAAATAATTTTGGGTAGGATATGCAAATGGCATCTGTCTCACTTTTATGCATCCTGGATCTGTTATTACACAGAACCCTAAAATCAATGCTATGCCACACTGTGGCTTTCTAGCAGAGATAAGGTTTATGCAACTGGTCAAAGCCACTCCTAGGACAGCGCTGTTTCGGGTTTGTTGGACCCTCATCAGCTAGGAGCTAGGCATGATGACCAGTTGCAGTGGATGCTTGGCACCCGTAGGCAAATCAGTATCTATAAGGTTTGTGGTGGAAGACAAAAAGTGAGATAAAAAGCCTCCACACTATAATAAGTGTGTTTATTATTGCAGAAGCCAATTGCACATCACAGCAATTCCATGAATTGCATCCCAGAGCTCTTGTGCCACATTCCCCATATGCAGCAAGGAATTCTGGGTAGGATATGCAAATGACATCTGTCTCATTTTTATGCATATATATAATATATATATATATATAAAACACACCAAGAATCAACTCACCCTGGAGCTCCCCATCAGCTCGAGGCCTTTATAGGCTGCCACGGTGGAGCACCTGTGAACAGGGAGGGGTGCATACCAATTAGGGATGTGCGTTTCGGGTTTTGGAATTTCGGAATTTTTACGAAATTTCCCGATTCGTGTTTTCGGATGTGGCCGATTTTCCGAAAATTTTTAGATCCGAAAATGGCAGATCCGAAAAGTTTTCCGAGCCGAAACGAAAATTTTTCGGAATTTTCGAATGGACTTGAAATGTGTCAAATCGAAATTTATTTTTGCTCTATTCATGATTTCGGTTCCATTCGTTATTTCGGTTCCATTTCGGTAATTCTGGACATCGTATATTTAACTATTATCGGTTATATCGCTGATTCTGTAAATTTTGTATTTGTAAATGTGTATCACTTGTTTCTTGTGGCATTCCGGTCAGTTTAGCGTTTTTTAAATCGTTTTGTTCATTTTTTTTGTTCCTTGGCTTTCATACCATTTTAATATGATTAAATAAAGTTGTGAAATGTATATTCAATTATTCATAAGAAAAAAAGGATCTTTATTTAATAAAAAAAAACACGATCGAATCGCCAGAATTATCGTAGACACTTTGAAACGAGGAGAACAGACGTTCCGAAAAGACTAAAATTTCCGAAATTTCCGAAAAGTCGATACGAGCAAAGTGACCCGAAAATACGAAAAATGGTCGATATTCCGAAAAAAAATGTACACAAAAAATGATCCGAACCGAACCGAATCGAAACAGAAATCGGTCGAAACGAGCCGAATCGAAAAGTTTAAACATCCGAACAAATCGAACCGAATCGAACCGAAAAAAAAATCGGTGCACAAGCCTAATACCAATTGGGAGTTGTCAGCTCCCTAAATATAAAATACAAAACAGCAAAAGGTTGCATTCAACCTCAACACTAAGCGGGTGCATCTAAGACATAAAATACAAAACACCAAGAAAGAGCACTCCATATTATTGACCACCTTCTTCCATCATTTTCTGTGGAAAAAAACACCGTTTTAAAAATGTTAAAAAAACCTGACTGAGGTAAAATGATGGGGATTCAGTTCACAAAGTTATGATCATAATTTGCTTAAGCCTGTCACAGTCGCCAATGCACCCCATCTTTGACAGGCACATCTGTTCACAGGTGCTCCACCATGACAGCCTATAAAGGCCTCGAGCTGCCGTGGAGCTCCAGGGTGAGTTGATCCTGTAAGTGCGGACTCGGTCAAGTTAGATAGGACCTGTCAAAGATGGGGTGCATTGGCGACTGTGACAGGCTTAAGCAAATTATGATCATAACTTTGTGAACTGAATCCCCATCATTTTACCTCAGGTTTTTTGAGCATTTTTAAAACTGTGTTTTTTTCCACAGAAAATGATGGAAGAAGGTGGTCAATAATATGGAGTGCTCTTTCTTGGTGTTTTGTATTTTATGTCTTAGATGCACCTGCTTAGTTTTGAGGTTGAGTGCAACCTTTTGCTGTTTTGTATACATACATATATATATATATGTGTATGTATGTATATATATATATGTGTATGTATGTATATATGTACATGTACTGGGATTTGGCGTATGTCAGACAGAGGTGATGAGTCGATTAAGATTTATGTACATGTAAACAGTGTTGTGGATTTATGATGTTACCTTAATAAAGGCTCAGCACAAGCTGAAATATCGGGCCACAGGTTAATTTTTAATGAATTAATAAAGTTTATTGCTTTTACTTAGAGTCACTGAGTGCATCTCCTAGTATTTCTGTGTGTATATATATATATATATATATATATATATATGTATAATTTGTAGGTTCTGCAATAAAACAATGCTTAAAATAGTTACACAGGATGAGCACAAAATAGTCGAAATTACCTCAGAATGCTGGATAAAATAGCTCAGCGCCGAATGGGCTAAACACATGGGTCCATCTCACCCACTTCACAAGTGTCTGTAAGCAAAAAAACTATTTTGTGATGATACTGAAGAAAAAGAAAAGAGAAACAAGTTCTCAAAAACAATTCTAGGAAACCAAGTACAATTCTTCCTCAACATCTAAAATTGTTTTGTATTCTCGATGCCAACAAGGCCTTGTGATACACAGATGGTATAGCTTGGTGTCAGCAAAGCATCAATAGTGCGTCTCACCATCGCTAAGAGGAAGATGCCTGAAAGTTATTATCCAATGATTAAAGCAGCCAGGCAGGAAAGACAGATAATGAAGCAGGGATTTGAAATATGCAGTGCCGGCTGCAGGCACTTTGCCTCATAATGCTGTCAGTGAATGTTGGATACACTGTAAATTAACCGAGTGAACCCGTGTCCTTTATAAGAATCTATTTTAGGTCTTTAGTTGGGTTGGTGGGATTTGCCTTTGAAGTAGTTATTTCACATGTCATTGCTCACACCAGTGAAAAACCATAACTCCCTAATCTAACTTGGGAAAGGTTTGGAATTTCAATTAATGGATGACCAAAAATGTAATGTCATATATAAACACTTTTTTCAGCTCTTTGTTGTTTTAATAAACAAAATATTTTGTGTAGTAGCATATAGCAATACTGTAAAAAAATCCTAATAAATCTGCTTTTTTCATTTTTATCATGCACGTTCACTATAATAATGAAAAAATACTACATTACAATTAGTCAATTCTCACATTTTAAAAGTAAAACTATATTGTACATATTATTATTGTCGTCATTTATATAGCGCCAACAGTTTCCGCAGTGCTTTACAATAACCAAAGGAAACAAGATACAGATAAACGGACATATGATGGAAATAAGAGGTGTAGAGGGCCCTGGTCATAGGAGTTTACAGTCTAGATGGATTGGGGTTGAGGAAGACAATGGGAATTTTACTGGACGGCAGGATCATTAGTGCCAGTGGTTTGGGAATGGTGGGGCCATAGAAGCAGCTTCAATCATGTGTCAGTAGGTGAGCAGGGAGATGAGTTGCATCAGTGATGTGGTACGCTAATCTAAAGAGATGGGTTTTGAGGGATTTCTTGAAGGCCTGAAGATTAGGGGAGAGTATGATAGGGTGAGGCAAGTCATTCCACAGGACCGGTGCTGCCCTTGAGAAGTCTTGGAGACGAGAGTTGGCCGTGTGGTTGTAGACAGATGACAGGTGGAGATTGCCCACCAACTGAAGTAGAATTTGTTTCTGATTGTAGAAATCATTAATAATTAATAGGATTGTTTAAAATGTCTTGCATTTTATTACTTTGTATTCCTGTATCTATCTACTGTAAAATTTAAATGTGTTTGAACCGAGGACATACTTGAAAACGAGAGAAATCTCAATGTATCCTTCCTGGTAAAATACTTTACAAATAAATAAATAATACGGTTAATTTATACAAACTTATAGAAAGGTTTCGGTCTACACGATTTAGAAGAATCTACTGTATCTATTCATCTATAATTTATCTGTTTTTCTATCTGTATGCATGTCAATCTATTCCCTTAACATTTTCTTTTCAGGATATGTTGTCATTTTTTAAACAAATGCTTAATTGTTAACACACATATGAACATCACAGCAGGATGTTATGATTTGTATTACGAACATGCCATGACGACTCCACATTACTCTGACTCAATTAATAGTAACGCTGACACAAGGTTCAACATGCAGGTGGAGAAGGAAAGGTTTATTGCTCTCATATTTATGATTGCAACCTGCAGTCTTTTATAACTTTTCTTCCACTTTTGTTTTTTTACTGTCTATATTCTATGTTTATGTGCATCATCAATAAAACCTTGGGTCCTCTCCCTCCAGAACTGTTTGTTCTATTCCTCCAATCTTTCATTCGCGCTCGGTAAATTAATATTTCCCTGCAAGCATCGTGTTCCTAACACTTTCTGTAATCGTGTTTTGAGCTTTCAAACTTGCTTTAGAACTGATAACACAGAAAAATAGTTCAGATGACTGTCATGGTCTCCTTAGGAAGATAAATGTTTCAGCAGGTTCCTTGAAATCAACTTAAAACTGAGAGCGGTTTAATTGAAATGAACAATTTAGACAGTTTTATGCTCTAGTAGTTAAAAAAAATTTGCCTTCATGCAATGGTTTGCTTTAAGAACAAATTCGCTGTCAGAAGCAAGAGACTAATGTTGTGACAGAGAGAAAATATTTGTTGAATTTTACTCCAAGTACTCCACGTATAATCCAAAGAGATGAAGTCATTGTTCAGAACGTTCTGTGCTGGTTTTATACTAGACAGTGTTAAGGCCCTCTGTGTAGCAATGATAAGAAATATACTTTTTTTATATCTTCACTGGCTGAATAAATAAGGATTGTGTACTATTACATTGGCATCAAAAGCTTGGAACAGAATGAACTCAAGGCTAATAACATTATTGGATGTTTTGCAGAATTTTATCAGAACAGCGCAAAAAAAAGAATGAAGGCATGTGAGCAGCAAATGGAAGTTTTCTGTCCAAATTACCAAAAAGAAAGAAGAAAAGGATCATACCTCCTGCTTTAGATTTTAAATCCTTCAATGCTGACATGGTTGAGTAATAAATAGACTTTGTTCTTTGTATCTGGAGTACCACATCTCTTAACTGATTGATGACCTTAGTAACACAACAAGAGAGGGCGACAGCATGAGGCCCTCAACTCTTGTTACCGAATGTAGTCCATTTTTATCGAGTTTGGGCTGATTTGAAAGTAATTAATCCTTGGAGTAAAATTAGTTGTTTCCATAAACTATATTGACCTGTGGTCCTTTATCCCCTAATATTACAATTATTTTTATTTTTAAAAGATGGAGTTTTTGAAGCATGAGGGTACAAAACATAAATGGGCATGTATAATAAGTCATTCATACCCCATAGCAACAAAGGAAGGAGAAGGAGAGATACCATTGGCGACAAAAGAACACCCTAACATAGCAGTGTAATTAAAGTGAGGTAATCATTACAGAGGATCAAAATGTTTTAAAAAAAGAACCAAGGGGGTCCGGCGCAAGGTAATGGCCACGATGCGATGCTGCCAGGAGGCAGAGACCCCTAAAACGGCTGAGACTAAGGCAGATATTACGGTGACTGGCCCCCTGGATGCTGCTGCCATGGAGAAAGGTGTCACAGACAGCGACCTAGATGATAATTTGGCCCAGAAATTCTTACCCCCCCCCCACATGTACTTACCTATGAGTGCTGGAGATGAGGTTGCGATCTGCGCGTCCTGGGAGGTGGCTGTATTGGCGAGTCCGGTACCAGCGGTCTCGTCTTGCAGACTTGGGAAGGATGGTCATCTCCGGCCTGATTTCAAAATGGCACGAATGCGCCCACCGAAGCAACGTGCCTGCTGTGATCTAGAGAACCAAATCGCTCTGCGGGGAGTTGCCTGCAGTGGCTCCAACCCCGTTTCTGGACACGGGCTGAAGTGCCTCAGCTCACATTTTTCAGCGGGACTTTCCTAAGTTTTTATTGTATTCGGCCCCCTGAGAGATCTTTTTGATGCACACTCTCCCCCCTTACATTTATTAGTCCTCAGACGTCTTTTTGCTTATAATTTTGTTTCTTTATTTTTTATTTTTTTGGCTAATTCGGGTCTTCTCGGTACACGCCACTGAGGCCTGGTGCTCTGCTTGGCCACCGAGTTCCCGGGCCTGGTGCCAAACGTATCCCACGGCCTCCCATGGGTCCTTGGACTCACGGGATGACGCCGGGGACGGCACAATTTTGGCCTTTGCCATCTCCCCCACACCTTTTTTCTTTCCCCTTTTTCATTCCCCTCCCCCCTTTTTATTGGTTGTCTGTGGCTGTTTGTCTGTTGTACACAGCGAGTCTTTTTTGTTTCCTGAAGCTTTTTTATGCAGACTCTTTTGTGTTTTCGCTGTCATATTTTGTTTGGCTTTATTATTTTTCTTTCCATATGATTATATCGCTGACTTTCACAGGTCCTGAGTGGCCTTTATTTTGAAGACACCCCTGATTTTTACTTGCCATACTATGATGACATATGCTTTTCTTTATTATTTTTTACTTTATGTGCTGTTTACGTGATGACCTGATTTGCTTCCTGATGTCTTCTTTACATCTGACGCATCTGACGCAAACTTCAAAAATAAAGAATTAAAAATAAAAAAAAGGAGAAAGTTGCAATCCTCATTGGAACAAAATGTTCAAACACACTACTCATTCATTACAACAGCCAGGGAGAAGGCAGAATACAGGGAGAGCTCTGGGTTCAGTCACTACTGTAGAGGCATACAGGGTTAATCAAAGAGATCCAAAAAGTCACTGCACGTTTGGGGGCTTTTCGTTACCCACACTTCATGGGATTCGGCGATTCCTAGTTCGCCGACCCTGTGGTGTATTCAGCAAGCACTGCAGGGCCCCCGTAGTGCAGGGAATACTCACTGTAAACCCGCAGAACAGTCACCGAACACTCACCGAAAACCTGCAGAAACTGCTGAAAAAACCAAGCCGAACACACTGGAAAAATCCGAGCAGCTGGCGATCACAGCGTAGAGCAGCCACTGGAAAAAGCCGACTAGCAGACGAATGGGGTGAGAAAAAAAAACAGACCGTTCGCTTGAAGATTGAAATTTGAAACACTGTTTGCAAAAAAACTTCAGAACGAAAATGTCTAGAATTTACATATAAGATCCAATGAATGATAATAAAAAGGGCTGTTACAGAAAAATGAAAAACGATTAAAAAATAAAACAGAAAAAAAATTGACAAAAAAATCCCAAAAGATCCTAAAAAAATTTAAACATAAGGATACTTTTTACTGCAGAATAAAATAATAAACGGTTTATTAGATATTGAATTAAAACTGGAATATTTTTAACATTCTCCTGAATAAACCAGTTGAATGAAACCACCGAACAGCAGGCCACTTCGGCAACTTTTCACTGCTGTTTGGTGTTCTCTGAATAGACAAAGCATTGCTTCTCTATGGAGATTTCTCTGCCCTCGAACAGGCACCGTATGCGCAGGCAACTCACCAACATATGGCGAACTGCCTGCTCTCAGAATAGTCGAATGTCCAGGAAATGTAACCGTACGCTGAATTTCAGTGTCCGGTTACATTTCGGGCCAGATCGGCTCTCGTTGAATAACCCTGATAGGATTCATGGGGTTTATTATGAATGCAAATCCCTGTACAGTACAGATACAAGGTGTTACTGTAATTTAAACAGGCATTATGCCACATATAGATATCATTTTTATATTCTAGTGGTATTTCTTGGAAGCTGCTTTGCTAATATTCTGATTATGATCACTACAAATCTCTATAAGCAGGAGAGCTGACCATTTTTATCATCTACATTTATTACATTTACTGTATTTGACATAAAGACCATTTCTGCCTGTATGCTGATATTGTAGACATCATGTGAAATTGTGTAAGACCAAGGACACCATCTAGAGTTCAGAATCTTTCATTCCAACACTATTTCTAATGGAAAAACGAATACAGTAAAAAACCAAAATGAGCAAATTTACATTATTTTAATGTTTCACTATTTTTAGACCAATAATTTCTGTGCAAATTTAATATTATACACTATATTCAAGTGTTAACATTGCATCCCGTCAAATACATGATATGATAAAAAAAATTCAATAAAAAACACTTGTTAGTGAAGGGGTTAAAGCAGTGTTTCCCAAACCTGTCCTCAGGACCCTCTGCTTCCCCAGGTTTTCCAGATATCTGAAGCACAGCACAGGTGATATGATTTGCTGCTCAGTGATTGCAGGATTCAGTCTGATTTTCCCCAAGTACTGTAGATCTGCAAAATCTGGCCTGGTTGAGGGTCCCGAGGACAGGTTTGGGAAACACTGGGTTGAAGGGTCTTCTTATGAAACTTGCCATTCATTATAGTTTCCTAAGGATATAATATTTCTGCTACCACGACCACCATAAAGGTGGACCGTGTCCCTTGGTTCTTCAGTTGGACTTCTGCTGCAGAAAGCGAGGATGCATTCTCTTGTGCACTCACAAATTTCCCCTCCACTTTATAAAGGTTTGAAATATAAGTGTTCATCTGTGAAATGCATTTCTAAACAACTGTACAGCAACCAAACCAAACAGATCACTGGAGAACTTTGTGGTGTCTTTGTTTGAGCAGAATTTATATCATTGAAAAAAATTATAATTTTATTTTATGTTGAAATCACCACTTTTATGTACCAAAGTTAATGGAAATGCGGCTTAAACAAAAACAAATCAATCTGGGTCAGCTTCCTGAAGCAGAGAAATTGCATAAGTGTGCGCTTGTGCTTGTATTAAAGGGCATTGAAAACATTAGCTGTGCTTTTTATTCTGGCTACACTGCTCTATAATAAATTCCTGGCCATCTGTCATTTCAGTGGAGTGACACAACAGAGGTATCAAAGGCGGGAATTGAGCAGGGTAAAATTAAACATGTCTGAGAAATGTGTTTTACTATTCTGGAAACTTCTACATAGAGAAATCCTGGGGACAAAAATCTGTTTTGAGATGTTAATACTCATAACAAGAGAGTTCTGCCTGAAAGCAGCCGGACTTAGAAAGTGATTATAGCAAAAGGTACTGCTCAAAAAAAATCCCTTATGTTCACACAGATGGCACCCACACGTAACTGTGAGCATGGAACAATAGTGGACCCGGCAGGAGAGATGTGTTATTCCACTGGATTGCCATCCCTTTCAGGAGGTGCCTTTCTTATACATGTAAAAGCTATTCAGTTCAGAATTCTCAAAACAAAGGATAATAAAGATTAATTAGTTCAACAGCATGCTACAGGATGTCCCCATTGGTCATTAGACATATTGAGCAGTTTGATTGTCATAGTTTCCTCATAACAGATTTTTCCTTTCTAGCTTACACTCACCAGCCACTTTATTAGGTACACCTTGCTAGTAGCGGGTTGGGCTCCATTTTGCCTTCAGAACTGCCTTAATTCTTCATTGCATCGATTCAACAAGGTGTTGGAAACATTCGCCAGAGATTTTGGTATATATTGACATGATAGCTGCAGATTTGTCGGCTGCACATCCATGATACAAATTTCCCGTTCTACCACATCCTAAAGCTATCCAATTGGATTGAGATCTGGTGACTGGAGGCCATTGGAGTACAGTGAACCCAGGACATACTTGAAAACGAGAGAAATCTCAATGTATCCTTCCTGGTAAAATCCTTTATAAATAAATAAATAATTGTCATGTTCAAGACACCAGTGTGAGATGATTTGAGCTCCGTGACAGGGTGCATTATCCTGCTGGAAGTACTAGCCATCAGAATATCACTGTGTTCATAAAGAGATGGACATGGTGGTCAGCAATAATATTCAAATAGGCCGTAGCATTTAAACCAGTGGTTCTCAACCTGTGGACCCACAATTGTCCTTGGTCATTAAGTCGCGACCCAAAAATAATTGAACTTCTGAAACATTATAATTTATTCCACAAAACTTGTGCAATATTCTACAATGAATGCACTTTTTAAAAATTTTATAAAAACAAGCAGGGATTCTTTCCAAAATGGATAGTGCAGTAATCACAGAACTACTGAAAACGAAAGTGTTTGCTGTAAAATTAACTAATTGAAACATATGAAATTAATTAGTATCCGTATGTGTGGGTGAGGTCTACAGGCACCTGAAATGTAAATCCAGCCCTGGGTACCTGCCAGGACTCTGATGAGTTGAGATCAGATAACCCCCAGCAATGCAAAGATTGTAATCCCATCTACTGCCAGCAATGGGTATTGTAAAACTCATTTGTGTATTGATGTTGTGCAAGGGTGAAGGTAAAGGACAGAAGAGGCCTCTTTCTCATCCACTGAATGTGGCATCAGACAACATAAATGCAAGTGAGAAAAAGCAGCTAATATTTGTGAAAGAAGTAAAAAAATTATATTCGACCCCCAGATATTGCAAAAGTACTTTTTGAAATCAATCACCATGACAAATTTAAGAAACATTCCTTCTATAGACTGGACTGCAGTGCTGTCTGGATTTTGAGGAATTTCACTTTTTCCAACAGTAAAATATCTCCAAAATATATGATCTGTCCTCCCCAGATATACTGGAAAAACTGCAAATCATAGAGCTGATAATTGCAGTATAACCATAAAACACATAGAAAAAAGAAAAAAAAAGGATCTAGGGTAATATTCCCGCACACCAAAGTGTTAGCGTGAAAATAAACGCACACAAAACATACCATCATATGTCCCATAGAACTACTTGTATAATCCACTTGAACCCACCAAATGGTGGTATACAATTAGGAGGAATGCCGCAATGGATAACAGCAGTGGTAAGGTAAAAAACATTTATTACTCACACTTGGAGAATAAAAACAATGCAGCCAATATGAGTTCAAATTGGGGGTGTGTATAAAAGGCTCAATGCGTTTCGTCCCCTCTAGGGACTTCCTCAGGAGCGAATGTAATGTAATGGGACTTAGGGCACAATTTATATAAAACCCCCTGGAAATAAGCCTTCAATTAAGGGGCAAAGCAATGATAATTGATTATCTTCACGTGCGGCCGCCGCCATCTTGGTTCCCACTGCGCATGCGTTAGTCCCCTTCTCTCGCGGTGGTATATCATTCCGAAAGTCTCATCCTTTACTTCCTGGTTCCGGTCCTACGGGGCAAATTGTCTACTATCACAATATGACAAAATTATTTAAGAAAAGAGGCTAAATCTGTATCCACGTTCAAACCCCTTGGTTGGAGGGTTTTTAATTTATGAATCCAAAAAGTTTCCCTTTTGGACAAAGATAATATTCTATCTCCCCCTTGCCAATGGGGCTGAACAGCCTCTATACCAATGAATAAAAAAAATTTGATCAAAGGAGGGGCACTGATTGCAGTGAACTGGAACAGAGTGAGTTTGAACATTCTTTCTAATATTGTTCATATGTTTTAAAATACGACATTTTAATTTTCTAGTGTTGCGACCTACATATTGTTTACCACAAGAATACTGTAGAAGATAAATGACAAATGTATTATGACATGTGATGTGAGATTTAATCTGAAAAGATTCTCTTGTGTATTGACTCGAAAAATGGGTATGAATAGAAGGGATATGTCTGCAGGCTTTACAAAGCCTGCAACTCCTAAACCCATCCAGGGTTGCACGTGGAGGAATTGGAACATGGGAAAATACTAGGGGCAAGCTGGTTTTTAAGGTTGGGGGCTGTCCTGAAAATAAGCAATGGATTCTCTGGTAGAATGGTCCCTAATAAGGGATCTTGACGTAGTAGGGGCCAATGTTTGCGTACAATCCCTCGTACTTCATTCGATTGAGCGCTAAAATTCGTAATAAAAGACAGACCAAACACATTCTGCGTCTCCCTGGTCTTACCATTTTCAGTCATAAGAGACTTTCTTTTAATTCCACCAACCTGGTTCATAGTTTTATCCAACAAATTCACAGGGAACTGTTTTTGAACCAGCTTATTCTTAATATATTCTGCCTGTTCATAATAATCTGAATCTCTTGTACATTTACGGCGTAGTCTGACAAACTGGCTTCTAGGGATGGATTTCAACCAATTCGGGTGGTGACAACATTGATGGTGCACGTATCCGTTACCATCTGTCTTTTTTAAAAATGAAAAAAAAATGAAAAAAGAAAAAATGAAAAAAGAGATGTCCAAAAAATCAATGGACTCCCTTCCATAAACTGGAGAAAATTTAAACTGAAAATTATTCCGGTTAATATAACTAGTAAAATCCTCCAAAGAAGCCTGCATACCATTCCCTACCACTATCACATCATCTATGTATCTTCGCCAGAGGACCAGGCCTGCCCCCATGGCCAACACCTCCTCAATGTAAAGGAGTTCCCAATACCTCATGTATATGTTGGCATAGCTGGGGGCAAACCTGGTCCCCATAGCGATATCAGTAAGTTGAAGGTAGAACCCACCATCATTCCAAAAATAATTATGGTGGAGGATAAACGAAATAGCCTCCAGCAAAAAATTCCTTAGGGATAAATCAACTGACAAGTCTCTAGACAGAAAAAATTCAACAGCTCGCGTACAAAGAGGATACTTTAAAGGCTGCCCATAAATAAGTGGGACCCCATTCCAGCCTGTTGAGCATATTTCTGAAGATAAAAATCAATAAATTGAGATAAGATAGCCATAGTAGATCCATTCCCACTGATGATGGGACGGCCTGGGGGCAAGAGAAGGTCCTTGTGAATCTTAGGCAAAAAGTAATAGACCGGAATCCTTGGCTTATTCACATACAAAAAATTATGATTCTGCTGAGTTATAATCAGCTTATCCCATGCTGATCCTAAGAGTCTCAATAGTGATTTATTAAAATTCAAAGTGGGATCTTCTCTTAATTTTCGATATTTTTAAGTTATAAAAATCTTTATAATTTAAGTACCGATCCCAAGGTTCCAACCCCTAAAAAGGAAGATATACAGTTGTGTTCAAAATTATTCAACCCCCAATGCTGTAAAGGGTTTTAGGGAATTTAGTGTATATTTGTAATTGTATTCAGAATGAAATCCTACAAGGACTTTGTAAAGAACCATATGCAACTAAAATGACATCAATTGGTTTTGTAATAGAGTAGTAAATGTTTCTTTTGTGAATTCTTCATTGACACAATTATTCAAGCCCTTAACCCCTTCACCCTCCACCCTCATCCCTCTCCTTCTCCTCCTTCGAGACACACTGCATCCGCCTGTTCTCTCCTCTGGCTCTCAGGGTGGCAGTCATCTACCGCCCACCGGGACCAACCTCCCAGTTCTTTGACCACTTTGCTACCTGGCTTTCTCACTTCCTGTCTTCTAATCTTCCATGCCTAATTCTCGGGGACTTCAACATTCCCATTGACGATCCTTCCGCTCCTGCTGCCTCCAAACTTCTTTCACTCACGTCCTCCCTTGGACTCACACAATCCTCCCTCCTCCCTACCCACGCGATGGTCACGTTATTGACCTGGTCTTTTCCAACCTCTGCTCCATTTCTGAGTTCAAATGTCGCCCTTTCCCCATCTCTGACCACCACCTTCTCTCTTTCAACCTATCTGGACTTCCTAAACACCCTGCTCCCCCACCCCGCACACACACTCGCAGAAATCCACATGCTGTGGACCCACATCAATTCTCCAAACTACTTCACCACCTCCCTCATACCTCATCCTTCACCTGCCCTGATGCTGCCACTAATCACTACAACACTACGCTTATCTCTGCTCTAGACACTCTTGCTCCTCTTCGACTCTGCAAGGCCCCACGCCGCCAGCTTCAGCCCTGGCACACCCTCCAAACTCGCTACCTGCAAAGATGCTCCCGCACTGCAGAGCGTGCCTGGAGGAAATCCCGCTCTGAAGCTGATTTTGTTCACTTCAAGTTTATTCTCCGGTCATACACCTCTGCCCTCCACTTGGCCAAACAATCCTTCTTCTCATCTCTTATATCTACGCTGTCCTCCAACCCTAAACGGCTCTGGTCCACCTTCAACACCCTCCTCCACACCTGCACCTTCCCCCTCAGCTGCCTTCAGCGCTCAAGACCTGGCAGACTACTTCCTCAGTAAAACTCTAACTATCAGAAGCAACATCCCTACACAAGATAGTTATCTGCCACCTCCACTCCCACAGGTCCCTCTGCCACCCTCTGCCGCTTCCTCCCAACCACTGAGGAGGAAGTCAATTCCTTATTGTCCTCCTCACATCTCACCACGTGCCCGCTCGACCCCATTCCCTCACATCTAATTCCTCCCCTCTCCTCCTCCCTCACCCCTGCTCTCACACACATCTTCAACCTATCTCTCTCCACTGGCTCCTTTCCAGCCGCCTTCAAACACGCGCTAGTTACCCCTTTACTAAAGAAACCATCCCTAGACACCAACTCTCCATCCAACTACCGCCCTGTATCCCTGCTTCCCTTCACATCAAAGCTCTTAGAAAAACTAGTCTTCAACCGCCTCTCCCTCTTCCTGTCCTCCAATTCCCTACTTGACCCCCTGCAATCTGGCTTCCGTCCGCTACACTCAACTGAAACTGCCCTCACCAAAGTCACCAACGACCTCCTAACTGCTAAAAAACACGGCCACTATTCTATTCTCATCCTGCTTGACCTCTCGGCTGCTTTTGACACTGTTGACCACCCCCTCCTTCTACAGACCCTCAACTCTCTGGGTCTCGGTGACACTGCACTTGCTTGGGTTGACTCCTATTTATCCAACAGGTCCTTCTGTGTGTCCTTTGCTGGTAACTCCTCCTCTTCATTGCCTCTATCTGTTGGTGTACCTCAAGGCTCTGTCCTTGGTCCTCTGCTCTTTTCCATCTACACCTCCTCCCTGGGCAAAATCATCAACAGCTTTGGCTTTAATTACCACCTCTACGCTGATGACACTCAGATCTACCTCTCTACCCCTGATCTCTCTCCCCCTGTCCTTTCAAAAGTCAGTGACTGTTTATCTGGCATCTCCTCCTGGATGGCCTCCCACCACCTAAAGATCAACATGTCAAAGACTGAGCTCCTACTTATTCCTCCCTCTAATGCCTCCCCACCTCCTGACTTCTCTATCACGGTGGAGGGTATCACCATCTCCCCATCAAACCAAGTTCGCTGTCTTGGAGTTACACTGGACTCTGCTCTTTCCTTCATCCCCCACATCAAGTCTCTTTCCTCCTCCTGCCGATACCAACTGCGTAATATTTCCAGAATTCGGCCATTTCTTACCGCTGTCACCACAAAACAACTCATACACGCCCTGGTAATCTCCCGACTCGACTATTGCAATAATCTCTTATCTGGCCTCCCTCTGTCTCGCCTCTCCCCCCTACAATCCATCCTGAACGCCTCCGCCAGGCTAATTCACCTCACCCGCCGCTCTGTCTCTGCCGCTCCCCTCTGCGAGTCCCTTCACTGGCTCCCCATCCACTGCAGAATTAAGTTCAAAATCCTTATCCTTACCTACAAAACCCTCACTAACTCAGCCCCCACTACCTGTCCTCACTAATCACCAAATACACCCCAGCCCGCTCCCTAAGGTCAAACAGTGACCTGCGCCTAGCTTCTCCCCGCATCACCTCTTCCCATGATAGACTGCAGGATTTCTCACGTGCAGCCCCCACTCTCTGGAACGCTCTCCCTCGTGCTGTCAGACTTTCCCCTAACTTCTCTTCCTTCAAACGCTCCCTGAAAACATTGCTATTTAGGGAAGCCTACCACCCAACTCACTGACGCAACCATCAATCACTCTCACCTTACAGTCCTCTCCTCCTGTTTCCAACCCCAACCCTCCTAGATTGTGAGTTCCTACGGGAATAGGGCCCTCATCTCCTCCTGTACTGTTTGTCAAATGTTGTTCAATGTATTGTAACCCTGTCTGTACTGTGCTTATTGTACAGCGCTGCGGAATATGCTGGCGCTTTATAAATTAATAATAATAATAATAATAATAATTCACTGCTGAGGCATTTCACGCCTGTGTGCTGAGCTCATTTTTACCGCTTTCGCTCATCATGTTTAAACGCGATTTGAAGCCACATTTTAACAAATGACACCCTCCATGACCCCCTAGCTGCCACGGTTCTGGAGATATCGGGGTTCACAAGAACCCCCTATCTCCACCAGGGGATTTCCTTGGGAAATCCCGGCAGCTAGGGGTTCCCCGGCTATCTGATGTCATCACGCTATGCGTGATGACGTCAGACAGTGAGGGGAGTCCCGGGGGCGGACCCGCCATCCAAGATGGCGGCCCCCACCGGAGATAGGCTGCACTTCGGCGCCGCAAGGCGCTGAAGTGCAACCCAGCACTTGAGGGGTTAAAGCCAGGCATCGCTTAAAAGGGGAGACTCTCCCCTTTTAAGCGGTGCCTGGCTTTTACCGCTGCTCCTTCCCGATCGGGAGGAGAGGGATCCAAACGGATCCCCCCCTCCCTTCCAGGCTATCTCCCGGCATTGCCGGGGGGTCGCCTGGAAATTACGACATCGCGCATGGCGCGATGACGTCATTTACGCCGGGAGGCGCTTGACTTCAGCGTCTGAGGACGCTGAAGTCAGAACGCCGTGGGACCCCGGACAGAGAGGTGAGTATCTCCGCCGGGGGTCCCACACAGCTGATGACGTGTGGGACACGTCCTCAGCATGCAACGTGCATCAATGAGGACGTGTCCCACACGTCTTCAGCAGTGAAAGGGTTAAAGACTACCACTCTGAAGAACAGAGGTTCATTCAAGTGTTTTCAATCAGGTATTGAAAACACCTGTGGATGTCATGGAGCAGCAATAAAGCATAATAAGCACCAATTAGGCAGCTTTAAAATGACTGTGATACTCAGCTCCTTCTAGACATTTACTGGTGTGGTTACAAACATGGTGAAGTCAAGAGAATGGTCCAGGAAGACAAGAGAAGAGGTGATTACTCTTCACATGAAGGGCAATGGCTATAAGAAGATTGCAAAGATGTTAAACATATCAAGAGAGACCATAGGAAGCATCATTCGCAAATTCAAGGCAAAGGGCACTGTTGAAACGCTACCTGGTCGTGGCAGAAAGAAGATGCTGACTTCGACTGCTGTGCGCTACCTGAAGCGTAGAGTGGAGAAAAGTCCCCGTGTGACTGCTGAGGAACTGAAAAGATTTGTCAGATGTGGGTACTGAAGTTTCAGCTCAGACAATACGGCGCACACTGCGTAATGAAGGCCTCCATGCCAGAACTCCAAGGCGCACCCCCTTGCTGTCTCCAAAGAATAAGAAGAGTCGACTGCAGTATGCCAAAAGTCATGTGGACAAACCACAGAAGTTTTGGGATAGTGTTCTGTGGACTGATGAAACAAAATTAGAACTGTTTGGGCCCATGGATCAACGCTATGTTTGGAGGAGGAAGAACAAGGCCTATGAAGAAAAGAACACCTTGCCTACTGTGAAGCATGGTGGAGGGTCAATCATGCTTTGGGGCTGTTTTGCTTCTGCAGGTACAGGGAAGCTTCAGCATGTGCAAGGTACCATGAATTCTCTTCAGTACCCGGAGATATTGGATGACAATGTGATGCAGTCCGTCACAAACCTGAGGCTTGGGAGACGTTGGACCTTTCAACAGGACAATGATCCCAAGCATACCTCCAAGTCCACTAGAGCATGGTTGCAGATTAAAGGCTGGAACATTTTGGAGGGGCCATCGCAGTCACCTGACTTAAATCCGATTGAGAACCTCTGGTGGGACTTAAAGAAAGCAGTTGCAGTGCGCAAGCCTAAGAATGTGACTGAACTGGAGGCTTTTGCCCATGACGAATGGGCGAAGATACACGTAGATCGCTGCAAGACACTTGTGTCAAGCTATGCTTCACGTTTAAAAGCTGTTATAACTGTAAAAGGATGTTGTACTAAGTATTAAGATTGAATGTCACTTGGGGGTTGAATAAAACTGATAATGATGTGAGCACAGAAAAGACATTTGTGGTTATTTCATTATAAATGTTATGTTATATTTGTCTGACCTACACGTGCCTCTTTGATTTAATTGTAAGCAAGATGACTGAATGATCAAAATCAATGTCAAACTGGCCAAAACACTCAATTTCAGTGGGGGTTGAATAATTTTGAACACAACTGTATGTAGCTTTCTAAAGGAGGCAAACTTCGAGGACCCTGAGGTGAATGTTGAATTCACTGCAGGGTCGGTGAATTAAGGGTGCCAAAGTGCGGCGAAGGAGATTAGGGCTGAAACAACCAATCGATAATGAAAATAGTTGTCAACTATTCTCATTATTGATTAATCGTCACCAATTATTCGATTTGTGTACACTTTGTGCGAAGAATGTAATAGAGCCCTGTCGTTAACGCGTGCGCAAAACGCATTAACGCGGGGGGAAAAACCCTTTGCGCAGAATGTCGTATTACAATGTCCACGCAACCTCCGATCCAGGACCAGCACCTTACTTGCAATACCACAATACAAAAAGAAAGTGGCTCGATCCTCATTTTCCTACAGAGCACCACAGTTATGCAATAACCTCCCAGACATCATTAAATCTTCCCTCAGTCTAAAGTCACACAAGAGCTCCCTTCTAACATACCTCAATATGGAATGCACCTGTAAACATGTAACATGAGAAACAAGAGGGGTGTTTGTGAGGGTCCTGAGAACGAGCAACAGCACGATGGCCTGCTCTACGGTGGGTGCCCGCTCAGGTCTCACAAGCAAGGTTTTAGCTTGCTTGTGCCATTACAGGGATGAATTTTCCATATGCAAATCAGCCTGCTCTCACCCAGAAAGGGTGGCCAGTACTGATTGCCAAGGACGTCATCCCTGCACGAGAGGTGCAGCAACCCCCGATGATCGTTTCGGCCTTCTTGGGCCTCGTCAGGAGGGTATAGCTGACACCCCTCTAGGCACATCAAGCAAGGGGTCCACGTCTGGATGACCCATTACAATTATAGTGAGAAACAAGAGGGGTGTTTGTGAGGGTCCTGAGAATGAGCAACAGCACAATGGCCTGCTCTACGGTGGGTGCCCGCTCAGGTCTCACAAACAAGGTTTTAGCTTGCTTGTGCCATTACAGGGATGAATTTTCCATATGCAAATCAGCCTGCTCTCACCCAGAAAGGGTTGCCAGTGCTGATTGCCAAGGACGTCATCCCTGCACGAGAGGTGCAGCAACCCCCGACGATCGTTTCGGCCTTCTTGGGCCTCGTCAGGAGGGTATAGCTGACACCCCTCTAGGCACATCAAGCAAGGGGTCCACGTCTGGATGACCCTTTACAATTATAGTGAGAAACAAGAGGGGTGTTTGTGAGGGTCCTGAGAACGAGCAACAGCACAATGGCCTGCTCTACGATGGGTGCCCGCTCAGGTCTCACAAACAAGGTTTTAGCTTGCTTGTGCCATTACAGGGATGAATTTTCCATATGCAAATCAGCCTGCTCTCACCCAGAAAGGGTGGCCAGTACTGATTGCCAAGGACGTCATCCCTGCACAAGAGGTGCAGCAACTCCCGACGATCGGGAGACCTGTTGTTTGTGAGACCTGAGCGGGCACCCACCGTAGAGCAGGCCATTGTGCTATTGCTCGTTCTCAGGACCCTCACAAACACCCCTCTTGTTTCTCACTATAATTGTAAAGGGTCATCCAGACGTGGACCCTTTAGCACATATTTCCGGTGTTCCAGATGAGTGTTGGCGATGCCACTCGGCTAAAGGATCTCTCTCCCATATGTTTTGGTCATGTGTCAAATTAGCTTCATACTGGAGAGCTATAAGCCATTTGATTTATGAATGCATATCCGTGACCATTCCTTTTAGCCCTGAAGTCTACATCTTACATATTATTCCCACTAATTTGTCTTTACCTATTAGAGGTTTCATATCAATAATATTAGGAGCGGCTAAATTAGTTTTAGCACGTCATTGGAAGTCGTCTTTGTCACCTACAATATCTCAAGTGATAAGTAAAGTAGATAGGATATGTAAATATGAAGAAATGTTTGCAAAAGTACATGATTCAATGACTGTCCACCAAAAAAGGTGGCTAGGCTGGTTGTCCTTTAGATCTTTGGGTACGTCTATGTAACCAAGCAATTATAGACTGAGCTGACTGGAGAGATACTGTTTTTGTGTTTCCCCCCCTTTTTTTCTTCTTCTTTTTTTTTGTTGTTGTTGTGGTTTCTGTATGTTTACGTGGTGTTGTCCTATAAAGGAAGTAAAGGGAAACCTAAGTCATGTGATTAAAAATGTAAAAATCAATGAAAATGACTTAAATCCGATTGAGAACCTCTGGTGAGACTTAAAGAAAGCAGTTGCAGTGCGCAAGCCTAAGAATGTGACTGAACTGGAGGCTTTTGCCCATGACGAATGGGCGAAGATACCCGTAGATCGCTGCAAGACACTTGTGTCAAGCTATGCTTCACGTTTAAAAGCTGTTATAACTGTAAAAGGATGTTGTACTAAGTATTAAGATTGAATGTCACTTGGGGGTTGAATAAAACTGATAATGATGTGAGCACAGAAAAGACATTTGTGGTTATTTCATTATAAATGTTATGTTATATTTGTCTGACCTACACGTGCCTCTTTGATTTAATTGTAAGCAAGATGACTGAATGATCAAAATCAATGTCAAACTGGCCAAAACACTCAATTTCAGTGGGGGTTGAATAATTTTGAACACAACTGTATGTAGCTTTCTAAAGGAGGCAAACTTCGAGGACCCTGAGGTGAATGTTGAATTCACTGCAGGGTCGGTGAATTAAGGGTGCCAAAGTGCGGCGAAGGAGATTAGGGCTGAAACAACCAATCGATAATGAAAATAGTTGTCAACTATTCTCATTATTGATTAATCGTCACCAATTATTCGATTTGTGTACACTTTGTGCGAAGAATGTAATAGAGCCCTGTCGTTAACGCGTGCGCAAAACGCATTAACGCGGGGGGAAAAACCCTTTGCGCAGAATGTCGTATTACAATGTCCACGCAACCTCCGATCCAGGACACAAATATCAATCGTTTATATTTCCTAGAAATTCTCCTAAATTCTTTTAATTGTCTGTGTTTTGCTTTGAAGAATACACTAATCAATAATCGGATAAAAATACATATATTTATTACGTATACAAAAAAGTTTAAAATCTCATATCATAAACAAAAATTTATAAACCACAATCCATCCATCAGCACATAGACACTAGCTTCACAATATATGTATCTCTTGTTAGTAACTGCATATATGATTAATATCATTTACCTTATCAGTTAGTAACTATACACAAATGGTTAATAAACATTTCTGCTTAACGAAAACAATTAACATGTATTTCCCAGCAAACCAATGTTTAACAAGCTAGATCTTGTAGAGATATATGTATTTCTATGCTACGTGGAGCAACAAAAGATAAACTATCACTTATTCTATTTTTAGAATGTTAAGTAATAGAAACTTATCTAGTGAATCCTCCCCTAATATCGAGAATTAAACTTCTAATCTTCCGTTTTTTTTATATTGTAGTTATATAATTCCTTGCTTATTAATTTCAATCACAGTAATTTCCAAATTCAATATATATTTTTGTATATCATCTTTGCAACAGTTTCTTTAGGATAAATCCTTATATCCGATGTTTCTTCATATCTCTATCTGCAGATATAGAAATATTTTGAAGACTCTGGATCTAACAGGAATCAGACAAATCTCAGTCTATCTATTGCAAGAAATACTCCAGATATATATAATTACATAAATCTTAAATTTGCTTTCTCATACATTACCTCCAATCTGGATTCAATGAGTTACAGCCTTTGAATATTCTTTATGTAATATTGTTTTGGAATATGTGAAAATTATCAATGTCAGATAATCAATGCATGTGAGTTAGAGATGTGGACCTAAAATCTTGAGTGCATTGTGTCCTGGGATGGTCTGCAGTGCGTTGTCGTGTAAGTCTGAATGAATTTGCAACAAACAGTATAGCTTCAATTATAGTCAATTTGACGTCACTGACAATCTACCCTCTTCCATTTAAATATTACATTCTTTATATTAATATAATATTTACTATACCTCTAGAGGGCAGTGTTGCACTTCTAATTAATTCCACATTTAATTTTTATATATCTTATCTCAGGTCAAGAGATCAATCTGACTTACAAAGACCCTATTTTCAATGCTAGACTTTGAGTCTCTCCCTTCAAAATTAAATTAATAATCTCCACTCCTCTCAAAGTTTTTACTGAGTCTCTTTATCGGTGGAATTCCTTTCTCTGGCACTTAGCTCGGCATTATATCACATAAAGACATTTTATCGTCTCTGATCATGTAAAGCATTTATAGAAACAAAAAAATAACTCTTAAGGTTTTACCTAGCCGTGAACTATTTAAAAAAATCTCTGTTCATTTCTAAAACTAGGGAAAATTGAAAAAGAAAAGACTTTCCATTTAAAACAAGATGGCTACAGGCATCCATTTTAATTTTTTCATTCTAATATACCCGACACTACCCTCTCCATCTTGATACTGTAATATGCATTGGAATATCCAATCCTTATGAAAGAGAATGGATACTTCTTTAGACCTTGTCTGTGCCATAGAGTGGTAAGAATCAGGATACAGCCGAGATTGAAGACGAATAGTATTCTGAGATCTAAAATGTGTTGTGTGTGGGTCTGTGCTGTGATGGCGATGTTTCCATACATCCTACAAATCCGTCACTTCACGGGCAGATTATGGGGACCTCCTAGGCACGATATTTGAAGGAATTTTTCGTTTTTATTTTTAACCCTTATTTTATGGATAACTCACTGTTCCTTTAACCCTTTCACTGTTGAGGCATTTCACCGCTGTGTACTAAGCTAATTTTTACCGCTTTCGCTCATCATGTTTAAACGCGATTTGAAGCCACATTTTATTATACGACCCAGACATATCATACATCGTTCTTTCCGGCAGACTCGGCAGATTCATAATATATAATTTTTATATGTATATGTCATGTTCTGCCTGTATATTATAACAAAAAATGCAATAAAACTTGAATTTTTTTATCATCTGCAGCGTGTAAAGTGTTTTTTTTCACCTTTTATCACATGAACATTTGCGGTTATATTTTCTATGGGGTGCGCTTGTACAAAAATTAGTAATGGGGATTTATTAATTTTTTTGGGGGGAATTATGTGATTTTTAGCAAACTCACACATAGAAAAAAATCATCAGTGCAGCATCATTGTTCACATTATAATTGAAATGTGAACAATATTGCTGCATTAATAAAAATGCTCAGGCCTTTCGATTGACACCCTCCATGACCCCTTAGCTGCCAGGGTTCTGGAGATATCGGGGTTCAAATTAACCCCCTGTCTCCACCAGGGGATTCTGGGCAGCTAGGGGTTCCCCGGCTATCTGACGTCATCACGCTATGCGTGAGGATGTCAGGCAGTGAGGGGGGACCCGGGGGTGGAGCCGCCATCCAAGATGGTGGCTCTCACCAGAGGTAGGCCGCACTTCGGCGCCACAAGGCGCCGAAGTGCGACCCGGTGCCTAAGGGGTTAAAGCCAGGCACCACTTAAAAGGGGAGACTCTCCCCTTTTAAGTGGTGCCTGGCTTTTTTTGTGGAACCTCCCGATCGGGAGGGAGAGGAATCCGAACGGATCCCCCCCTCCCTTCCAGGCAATCTCCCGGGGGTCATTGCCGGGGGTCGCCTGGAAATGACGTCATCGCGCATGGCTCGATGACGTCATTTACGTCGGGAGGAGCTTGACTTCAGCGTCTGAGGATGCTGAAGTCAGAACGCCGCAGGACCCCGGACAGAGAGGTGAGTATCCCCGCCGGGGATCCCGCAAAGCTGATGACGTGTGGAACACGTCCTCCTCAGCATACAGCGGGAGTAACTGAGGACGTGTCCCACACGTCGTCAGCAGCGAAGGGGTTAAAAACATCTTTTCTTTTAACTTTTTGTCCTTGTTTCCTGTCCCCCAGGGCACTACCCGGACCTGGACATTGTTTTTAAATGTTTCTATACATCCTACAAATCCGCCAATTCACGGGCAGGTAATGGGGACCTCCTAGGCACGATATTTGAAGGAATTTTTCATTTTTATTTTTAACCCTTGTTTCATGGAAAACTCACTGTCCCTTTAAAAACTTTTTTTAACTTTTTGTCCTTGTTTCCTGCCCCCCAGGGCACTACCTAGACCCCCATACATCTTTCATGGCAAATATCTAGCATATATGCCTTCTTGGAGGGCACTCTAATAATCGAACTTTGAGTCCCATTGACTTGTACTGAGTTTGTGTTCGTGTTCGAGTTCGAATTCGAACTTTTGAAAAGTTCGAGTTCGAAAGCGAACCGAACTCGGGGGTGTTCGACTCATCCCTATTTAGGAGTTGCAGGCTTTATAAAGCCTGCAGACATATCCCTTCTACTCATACCCATTTTTCGAGTCAGTACACAGGAGAATCTTTTTAGATTAAATCTCACATCACATGTCATACTACATTTGTCATTTATCTTCTACAGTGTTCTTGTGGTAAACAATATGTAGGTCACACCACTAGAAAATTAAAATGTCGTATTTTAGAACATATGAACAATATTAGAAAGAATGTTCAATACTCTGTTCCAGTTCACTGCAATCAGTGCCCCTCCTGCGATCAAAAAAAAATGTTATTCATTGGTATAGAGCCTGTTCAGCCCCATTGGCGAGGGGGAGATAGAATATTTTCTTTGTCCAAAAGAGAAACTTTTTGGATTCATTAATTAAAAACCCTCCAACCAAGGGGTTTGAACGTGGATATAGATTTAGCCTGTTTTCTTAAATAATTTTCTCATATTGTGATAGTACTCTAGAGAATCTTGTTTCTGCCGGTATGTCACCTGGTTTTAAACACCAATTAATATTAATTTTAAATATATATGTTGTTTTTTTATTGCACAATGAGATTGTCAGTATGTAAATGCTACCGATTATTTTTAAAACAAATTTGTTATGGCGCTGATCGAGATTCCTGTTTGGTGTTCCACACTCTTCGTCTCCCCTTTTTTTTTTCCGTGCCGTTGTGGAGGGGAGGTCCTTGGCGGTGTTTGTGGGCCGAGTCTTTCTTTCTTTCTCCCGTGTGGTGAAGATTGGACTGTATCCGGCGGAACTATGGAGGACTGGAGACGCGGGGACGATTTACCCCGTAGGACCGGAACCAGGAAGTAAAGGGCCGGAACCAGGAAGTAAAGGATGAGACTTTCGGAATGATACCGAGAGAAGGGGACTAACGCATGCGCAGTGGGAACCAAGATGGTGGCGGCCGCACGTGAAAATAATCAATTATCATTGATTTTCCCCTTAATTGAAGGCTTATTTCCTGGGGCGTTTTATATAAATTGTGCCCTAAGGCCCATTACATTACATTTACACCTGAGGAAGTCCCTATAGGGGACGAAACGCTTTAAGCCTTTTATAAACACACCCAATTTGAACTCATATTGGCTGCATTGTTTTTATTCTCCAAGTGTGAGTAATAAATGTTTTTTTACCTTACCACTGCTGTTATCCATTGCGGCATTCCTCCTAATTGTATACCACCATTTGGTGGGTTCAGGTGGATTATACCAAGTAGTTCTATGGGACATATGGTGGTATGTTTTGTGTGCATTTATTTTACACGCTAACACTTTGGTGTATGGGAATATTACCCTAGATCTTTTTTTCTATTTGTTTTATGCATAAAACGCAGTTAAGTGAATGGATATTTTTTTTTACAACTTCAAATTCTTTTATTGCCTTATTCACATAGCTTACTGAAATCGTGGAGAATTTTTAAGCAGACTGAAGCATCTTTTATGTGGTGCTACAAAAAAACAAAAGATGTAAGAGATGGCTAAGGACCGCCGCCTCTATACAATTAGAGTGCTGTGTACAGGAGAATAAATAAAAAAAATTTATTAGATAAATACATAATGCATAATAAAATGCATATAAAGGTATCCAACAAAATGGATCAACTTGCGTGTATATAAAGCATGCATTAATCCCACAATGACACTCAAAATATAGTGGGTATGGAAAGGAAATAGATAGGGAGCATTTAGCTAGCACGGGCCAAATAACCACATAATAACCTTAGCCACGCTAACCTTAAAGATATGTATAGATTTCGATCTTTTCCCTAAGAGCTATACATGTCAAAAAAGGGGGAGGGTAATCAAAATAGATAGATACCCCATAGCTTCAATGCGTAAATTGTTTGGACTGCTATAACACCATATATGCCCTAGTCCAGCATTCCACGTGCATACGTGTAACTGTAACACTTCAATGTTCTTGAACTCAGGACATACTTGAAAACGAGAGAAATCTCAATGTATCCTTCCTGGTAAAATCCTTTATAAATAAATAAATAAATAAATACAAGGCCATATAAGAAAGGTGCAAAGGACAAAAAAAACCAGCAGAACCAGAGGGGTGATAACTCCAAATCTTTGGCCCTAAATTGAAAATTGATTTCTGTACTCTCCCTAAAAAAAAATCTCATAAAAGCATAGAAAGGGTGGGCAATCAATTTACAAAGCAATCAGGTGTGTCAGTGCCCAATGGCAAGAACCAAAAAATCACTAATATTCATCCCCAAAAAAATACACCCAAGTTAATACCAGACAGTAAATCATTGTGAACTACTAAGATCAATTCATCATACAGCACCTGATGCGCGTTTCGCCGCAACAACTATGGCTTTATCAAAGGTAGTCGAGCAGCAGGTTTAATCCATTTATTAGAGTGCTCCCCAGGGCTTACTATCTGGTGAACGGTTTAGCCTGCTGTGTTGTTTTTTTTCTTTTATGTAGTGTTTAAGCAGTAAATCCTATATGATTATTCATTTGCCATTGTGATATCTATAGATAGATGTACTTACACACATTCATGCATAACGTTGTAGCTATACGTACATATACATACACAATGAGCTCATTACATCACAAACACTAAGCTGCTGTATAAGTAACTGTGGTCAGAAGGTTAAAAAAAGCACATTATCATTGCACCAACATATCTATCCTACTAGCTACATCTAGATTTGCCAACTGTCCTTTGCAAAAATACCGAACAACCTACAATTCACAGATGGGGGTGTTGAGTGGTTGTATGATGGTGCACCCATCAAAATGAATAGATGATGAGGTATCTGTAAATATGTGTGTGAATATAGGACGGTATTTGTGTGGCGTGTCTGTGTATATTTGTATATCATTCATATCTTTATTGAGCACATCCCATTAAACATTCACATTGCAGTGTGGAAAGTAAGTGCACAATTGGCTTTAACCCATTTCACTCTTGTGTGCTGAAATCATTTTGGCCGTTTTGTGCTCATCATGTTTAAACGTGATTTGAAGTCATGTTTTATTTAACCCTTTCGCTGCTGAGGCTTTTCCTGCCTCTGTGCTGAGGTCATTTTTACCGGTTTTGCTCATCATGTTTAAACGTGTTTTTAAGGCTTATTTTAGTATATGACCCAGACATATTATATATCGTTCTTTCCGTCAGACTCGGCAGATTCATAATATGTCATTATTATATGTATACGTCATGACCTGTCTGTGTATTATAACAAAAAATGCAATAAAATATGAATTTTCAATAATTTACAACGTGTACAGTGTTTTTTTTTCACATTTTAACATGCGAGAAATTGCGGTTATATTTTGTATGGGGTGCACTTGTTAAAAAAATTAGAGATGGGGTCTCGTTACATTTTTTTTTGGGGGAAATTACACGATTTTTAACAAACGCACCGCATACAAAAATCGTTAGTGCAGCATCATCGTTCACATTATAATTGAAATGGGAACAATATTGCTGCATTAACAAACCAAAAAAAAGAAAAAAAACTTGTTTATTTTTTTTTTATAAGTTGTTTTTAAATATTTTTTTATTTTTATTTTTAATTTTTATTTTTTTTTTACAAACTTTTTTTATACTCATGTTTGGTATCGTTGGAACGGCCATGCTCTGGCTGATCCAACAATATCAAACATTAACCCCTAACTGCCACGGATCGGGAGATAGGGGGTTCCAATGAACCCTCTCTCCACCATTGGTGGCAGTTAGGGGTTAACTCCAAGACTGGCGTCATCGTGCTATGCACGATGACGCCAGTCCTCAGGGGGCATTCCCAGAAGCTTGGCCGACATCCAAGATGTCGGCCAGCTCCGGGAAAGGATCACGAACCGGCGCTTTTCAGCGCCGATTCGTCATCCGGCCCCCATGGGGTTAATGCCAGGTACCATTTGGAAGGGCAGGCTGTGCCCTTCCAAATGGTGCCTGGGATAACCCCTGCAACGCCGCCGATCGGGAGGGAGAGAGGTCCGAGGCCTTTCAGGCGCCTCCTCCGCACATGCGGGGGGGGGGCGCCTGAATTAGGTGTCATCGCGCCCCCGCGATGACACCTAATTACTCCGGCGGCGGTTCCGGATGCTGGGCTGACATCGAGGATGTCAGCCCGCACCGGGGAGGACAGCGATCGGCCGGACCCCGGCCGAACGCTGACCCCAAAGAGAGGACGCGCTCAGCGCATCCACCGCATGGAACGTGACATGCGGTTGGACGCGCTGAGCGCGTCCACCGCAGCAAAGGGGTTAAGAACTGAGACAAATTATTATTATTATTATTCTTTCAGCAGACTCAGGAGATTCAAAATACATAATTTCTTCTTTTTTTTAATTCAAATTTTTTTATTGGCGTACAACACATACAAGCAGATTTGCAGCAGAAACAACAGTACGTTGGTCAACAAGGCAGTGAACAGCACGCTGTAGAGTATCAAAATGCCTCCGAGCCGTAGCGTCAAGGCAGCTCAGAACAGGTGCAGGCATGATAACTCCACAGCAGTACACAAAAACAACGCTGTCTCTTCCCAACCCAGTGACCGTCCGCCAATGCGATGGTGTAGAAGGCTGTTGGTAGACCAAAACAGTAGAAGGGGAAAAAACAGCACCAGTAATACAGACTGGCATAGCAGTATAGAAGAGCGAAGAAAAAGTAAGAGACAAGAGAGAAGACAGAAGAGGGGAGGAGGAAAGGCAAAAAGGGGAGAAAAGGGAGAGAAAAGGTGGAAAAGGGGAGGCAGAAAGAGGAAAAGGAAAAGAAGAAAGAGAAAAAGGGAAAGAAAAAGGAAAAAAGAAGAAAGACAGGAAAAGGAGAGGGAGAGGTAAAAAAAGAAAAGAAAGAAAAGGGGGTGGGGCGGGGGAAGAAGACATCAGACGGGGGGACAACACTTATATATAATTTATATGTGTATATGTCATGTTCCGGCAGAATGCTATAACAAAAAATTTCAGAAAAGGGTAAATTTCAATTCAATGTTCAATCATTTGCAACTTGTAAATTTATTTTTCAACATTTTATCATCTATGTGTGAGTCTTTATGAAAAAAAATCATAAATGGAGAACCTGTTACGCTTTTCCCCCCCAAATATGCAATGTTAACCAAAACTGAAAAAAAGAATATAGGGGTTATTCAGAGAGAGCCGATCTGTCCCCGAAATCTCACCAAACAGGGAATTTCCCCGTACGGTGCCATTTCGGGGCCATTTGGCTATTCAGAGAGCAGGCAGTTCGCCGAACTGCCAGCAAGTATTGTGCTTGTTCGAAGGCAGTGAAATCCCCCATAGAGAAGGAATAGTCAACCTATTCAGAGAACACCAGTATTATTAACTTTATTACTGAAAAATGAACAATACTGTGCTTTTGGAAAAAAAGGAAACACTTTAATTTTATTGATTTAGTTTTTTTATTTTTACGTATGTAGTGGTCATGTTTGGTATCCCTGGAAAGGTTAGGTTCTGGCCTTTATAATGACAACTCATGTGACCACCTACATTTCAAAGATCCAGAGATACAGGGGTCCACATTATCCCTGCCTCTCCTGAATTGGGATTCTCCTGCTGAGCAGTGGGACTCCTTCTTTCTGACATCATCGTGCATGCACAAGTAGGCTTGTGCAAACTTGCGCAATTACCGATGTGCTAAGTGATTTCTCATGGGTTTAGCATCAGGGATGTAATAAGGGAGGCATGCGGTAACGCTTACACATCTGAACGCTAACGATAGTGTTCACTCCGCAATAGCGCCCAGAGTGTGTTCCGGGTCATCATACAGAGCTCAGTTATTACCTGACAGTGAATGTTTCATGGAACTTGGACCTGCCTTGGTTCATTCGCTTGTTTTCAGTTTCTTACTGTGGACGTCTCAACTTTCTGTTCCTCTTTATTTAGATCTCTTTCTTTCAGTTCCTGTGACGCCTTTATCTTCCGAGTAGCATTGTTTCTATGTAACTTTATTATGAAAATGGATCGTTGAGTTCAAGTAAACCCCTTGATATAACTGGTGAAACATCTCTCATGGATATTTACTAATTAAGTTTATAAACAATGTCTCCTCTATTTCCATTTTTATTGCCAAGTGAAATGTAGGCTATTGCAAAGCTGTTATCCTTCTAACGGATGGGTATATAAAGAACTGTTTTAAATGACCAATTTTGACTAATGCAGCACAAATTACAAATATTACTATGACTCCCACACAGTCAAGTATGTAGCCTGTGACCTCTGTGATGAGTGCCCTGATGGACCATTAATTAAAGGTCTGCCATGCTTGGGTGAAAACTAAACAAATTCTCTTGTTCATTTACCACTGGGGGAAGGGAAATATAGTATACGCATTAAGTGAAGTTAAAATTGTGTAAGATTAACTTTTCCCTGAAGGCATGCCTTTTTTTTCTACTAATCAGTGAAACAGGAGGATATCTAGTCTAAGAAGAGGAAAAGAAAATTGCCCCAGGCATAACTTGCAGGTTACATAGAACCCACATGGAAAATAAATATTTTTGAAATATTTTTTTAAAATACATTCTAATTATATTTTTCCCAAATATATTGACATATATTTAAAACACTACGGGCCCTATTACAATCTTTGCGTTAAAACGCTTTGAACGCGTGAATTTGTGCACCAAGCGTTAAACGTTAACGCGCGTAAATCAATGCTGCAATTACAATCCTCGCACATTTTTTCATCCATCGAGCAATAACGCAAATTAAACGGATGCGCAAAATGCAAGCGCAGCAACGTTGCGTGCAGAAATCAGTGTGCGGACTGTTTTTTCACGCAATTCAGCCAACCAGAATTAAGAACCACAATTATCTCACGTTAAGTTTTTGCGCCTGTCAAAGTCAATCTGAGTAAATATGCTGCAGCAATAAAAAATGCACACACCACTTCTCAAATTTATTGGTTTGGTATGTGTAGAATGTGTAACTATACTTTGCTGCACGTTTTTTGGGGAGTTGCAAAATTATGCGCGCAAGGTCTATTGCGCATAGATTATAATACCATCCGCGTATCTGCGCACAAACGTATTTGCGCTCACAATGTTAATTATAGGACGCATGCAGTAAAGTATGCTCACGCAGGGTTCGCGCAGGTTCACCTGCGGTAGATGTATACGCGCGTTTGTTGCGCTAAGGGTTTTACCCCTCGCGTTAATGTGTTTTTGCGTCGCGCAAACGTTTGCACGAAGATTGTAATAGGGCCCTACAATTTTGGTCATATTTAATATGTTTCAAAAATATATTTCAGTATATTTGTGAATATATTATTTAATATACTGTATGTTCAGAATGCAGGCTGAAGTATATTTCAAAGTGTATTTTGGAATGCATTGTGAAATATGCTGTGAATATGTTCTGGAATATATGTTAAATGTACTACAAAAATGCAAAATATGTGGCAGATAAATTAAAAAAATATACACTTCTATTATATTCTGGTGGCTAGGTTGAACCCAATTCTCATAAAGTTGATACTTGCTTCTCCATAGTTTTACTGGCGGAACTTGCTGAACGGGATTTGACTTGCTAATCCATGGACAAAGAGCAGAGACGTACCGTTAGGTGTCTTATTCAAGGACACATTATGGAGAAGTGTTCTGGCCAGGAATCAAACCTGGGTCTCCATAGTTATAGAGAAGTGCTGTTACCTCTACTCCATCCAGGCAGTTGTCACGTACTGGCACCGGGGGGCACCAGAGTATGAAGGGATGGTTGAGCCCAGGTTGCAGTATACTGCACAGACACAGGAATGGGTGGAGGTGGATGGAAAAACAGACTGACCAGGTTGCTGAAGATGGTGAGTGCGGTTGCTGGAGTCCAAGGATATGGTGAGTGGGTTGAAGTTGGTTGAAATACTGGAGCAGATATTGGGATAGGGTTTCTAGAAAAGGCTGGGGTTATACAGGAGCAACAGAGCACAGCACTTCTCTCTGTGGGGAATGAAGCACAATGATGAAGCGAGGATAGGATGTGGGCGTGGTGCCTTTATTTGGTGAGTGGTGTGACGGGCTTGGTGTTTTAACTACTTGTATACTTGAACCAGTGCTGGATCATAAAGAGCAATTCTTTAAGCAAGCCACTAGGGTAGTTCCAGAATGTCTGCTGTGATGAGACATGAAAGCTGGTTGCAGTCAATGAATGCAGGTTCAGGGGTTCCAAGTAAGGAACGTGACAGCAGTATAGTTGTGTTATGTTACTGGTATAGACTTACTTAGATTTAGGTCTTCCCATGCCTTTGGGCATATGAGGCAATAAGCGTTCTACAACAGATCCAGACAACTGCAGCGATTTCAGCTTTTTCCCATGAAACCCCGATGGTGTTGAGGTCTTGTTTGAATGCTGTAGGCCATGTCATGGGTGGCCTGCCTTTTTTCCATTTTCATTTAGGTGGTATCCAGTGGATTGCAGCCTTTGGTATGCGTAAGTCTGGAAGTCGTAGGATATGTCCAGCTAGGTGCATTCAGCGTTCAGTTACTATTTCGTCCAGTTTCCATAAATTTACTTCTTTGCAGGTCTAACTCATTGATAATGTGGTATCTGTAGGAAATGCACAGTATTTTTAGAAGGCATCTTTGATTGAAAACATTAAGCCTCTGGGCTATTCTTTTGGCAACTCATCCATTGCCGGTCCCAATTCCGAATGCGTAAGGAGGAGGGTTGGATTTCAGGCAAACACCCCGGCCCTGTAAAAACAAATTTTGCTACAGAAACTTTAAGTGTAAATCAACAGAACTGGCATATAGAAATGTAATAACTGGTTCATAGTTCAACTCCAAATAATAACTAAAAAAAAACATTAGACCTGTTTGGGCAGAGTGTAAAATCCATTTCTTGTCAACTTACATTACCAAACCTGAATTTGTAAATTGTCAATGAGCCTAGAGTGGTGGTCATTATAATTTGGAGTTGAAATATGAGCCAGTTTTAACATTTCTATATGCATGTAACACACTCCAGTTATAGTGGCTGGATGGAGTAGAGGTAACATCACTTCTCTATAACCATGGAGACCCAGGTTCAAATCCTGGCCAGAGTACATCTCCATTAAGTGTCCTTGGGCAAGACACCTAATGGTACCGCCTTGCTCTTTCACTATGGCGAAGCAAGTCAAATTCTGTTCAGCATGTTCTTCCAGAAAAGTACTGTGAAGAACCAATCTTGACTTTATGAGAAGTGGGATCAACCTGGCTACCAGAATATAATAGTAGTGTATTTCTTTTCATTTATTTGCCACATATTTTGCATTTTGAAGTACATTTAACATATATTCCAAAATATTTCACAACACATTTCACAATGCATTCCAAAAAACACTTTGAAATATACTTCAATATTGTCAGGATCCGAACCCCCAGATCCTCTGGTGCCCCCTTTGTTTTCCTTTCTTGCCATGTTCTGCATGAACTATGCAGGTTCCAGGACTTTATGTTTCCCTTTGCTCATTTCTGGACTCTGATCTGATTTGCATTCTGAACCTGATACATCACCTGCACTTGATCCAGCCTGATGAGTCCTGCATAAGAGGAAGCTACGCCCCTTATCCCACGCTTCCTCATTGAAGTTCCTAGCTTAGCTAGTGCAGACCTGCCTTCCATAGATCCTTGCCTGGAACTCCTCCTGCTCTTGATCCATAGACATTCCTGCACACCCTCTGCTATTCCTGGACATTCATTACCGGTATCCTCCTTGTCCCCCCCTGTACACCTCTGTTATATTGCTATTAAATATGTACCAGACCCTTGCATATCCTGACAACTCTTTTGCCTGCTCCCATTGTACCTCCGCCTGATTTCTATGTTATCTGTATCCATTGTTTATATTCCTAGTCCGTTGTCTGTTTATTTGTATCTACAAATAAACCCTGTTACCTTGTATCCTGCCTTCTACTATAACTACTGCATCTTGGGCTCACACCCACACTTCTGCACATATGCTAGGCCAGGGTCGTGACAGAATGAGGAAGCCCAAAACCAGTGAGCCCACAGTGATCATAGTCTATGTAGAAAGACTGAAAAATGCCAACCAGAAGGTCCAGCAGCACCTGAATTCGTTATGGGATTACCTGCAGCAGAATTTAAACGACACTTCTACTAAGGTACGCATTCCTGTCCCAGAAGGTGCTCGAGGACCCCTGACCGAGGAGTAAAGGGCAAGGAGAAGGGCGCAAGGCCTCTGTTACTATTGCGGGGGTCATTCGCATAGAGTATCTGCCTGCCCACTGCGCCCACCAAAGTCAGACACCAAAAATGTTCTTGTGCCTGTGTCTAACAAGCCTGCGCCTAGCGAACCCATGGAGACTACTCCAGAGAAGTCTAGAAACCCTACACGTAAAGAGAAAACGCTGTCCAGGAAGTTGTTGGTAAAACCGGTGCCTGCCCCGCAGAAAATAAATTCACCAACTGTCAAGTCAAGAAAACCTGCCCCCAAGGAAAAACCCCTACCCAAACCTGCTCCCAAGAGAACTCTGGTGATTAAGTCACCTCAGCAAAAAAATGCTCCAGCTCCCAGGAGATCCGTACCCATAATGCCCAGAAGAAGGGTATCGCTGGATCCCAACTCTGAAGAAGAGTCAGAGACCCCTATGGAGTACACTGAACCAGAATCCAACTATGAAGAGCCCATGGAGCAAGAATCCACAGAACGAGATCCAGTGGTGCAAATGGACACAGAGCCTACCCTGCTTACAAGTGTGAGGCCCATCACTTTGTACCAGCAAGACTCCCCATACTATGCTAACCAGGAGTCTGGTTCCTCTGAGGTGGAGTTCCTTGGAATCGGAAGAAGAATGGCCCAAACAGGCAACCAGACATCCTCACGGTGGTCCAGGTCGTAACATCAAGTTAATGGGGTATATTGGCGTTACTGGATCTGTCCGCTGCCCTGCTGGAAAGACTCGTCGAGCCACTGTTCCCTAGTACCATCAAGCCTTGACTCTGTGCCAGAGAATAGCCTACATAGGCACCATCTTTATGTCACCCACAGTTTCTCGTTTGTCTAAAAAATCGGAACCCCCAAGGGCTGGAGCCTGACCAATTCATCATTGACCAGCATCCCGCAGGATCTTCAGAGGTCGCTGCTCTGCACGTCGCAGAACCGTCAGAGGTCGCTGCCCTGCATGCCGCAGAATCTTTGTCCACTGCCCTGCACGCCGTAGAATCCGTGTCCACTGCCCTGCAGCGTAAGGACGACTCCTTGTCCGCTGCCCTGCACCTCGCAGGATCTCCAGAGTCCGCTGCCCTGCACCTCGCAGGATCTCCAGAGTCCGCTGCCCTGCACCTCGCAGGATCTCCAGAGTCCGCTGCCCTGCACCTCGCAGGATCTCCAGAGTCCGCTGCCCTGCACCTCGCAGGATCTCCAGAGTCCGCTGCCCTGCACCTCGCAGGATCTCCAGAGTCTGCTGCCCTGCACCCCACAGAATCCTTGGAGCTGTCACCGCCACGGGGCCACCGCCGTAGAGCCAAGCCGCTCACTGCCCAGCAGAAGGATGATACCGAGGTCGCCTCAGAACCGTGCTGTACCCAGGTCGCCTCAGAACCGTGCTGTACCCAGGTCGCCTCAGAGTCGTGCTGTACCCAGGTCGCCTCAGAGCCGTGCTGTACCCAGGTCGCCTCAGAGCCGTGCTGTACCCAGGTCGCTCAAGAGCTGTGCTGTACCCAGGTCGCTCAAGAGCCGTGCTGTACCCAGGTCGCTCAAGAGCCATGTAGTACCGAGATCCAAGCCCCACCGAGCCGTGCCCAGGGCGCTGCCCTGCCGTGCCCAGGGCGCTGCCCTGCTGTGCCCAGGGCGCTGCCCCACCGAGCCGTGCCAAGGGCGCTGCCCCACTGAGCCGTGCCAGGGGCGCTGCCCCACCGGTCATTGCCGAGGGCGATGCCCCACCGAGCATCGCCGAGGGCACTGCCCCACCGAGCCCAGCAGTCAAGGTGTCACCACCGAGCCTCGCCAAGGGTGCTGCCCCTCTGAGCTTCGCCAAGGGCACTGCCCCACCGAGCCCAGCAGTCAAGGTGTCACCGCCGAGCTCCGTCAGTTTACCTCTTGGGTGAGTTGATGTCGCTCCCAAACACTTCCACGTTCTTATGATACAGCTGACAGTTGACTGTGGAATATTTAGGAGCGAGGAAATTTCACGACTGGATTTGTTGCACAGGTGGCATCCTATCACAGTTCCACGCTGGAATTCACTGAGCTCCTGAGAGCGACCCATTCTTTCACAGATGTTTGTAAAAACGGTCTGCATGCCTAGGTGCATGATTTTATATACCTGTGGCCATGGACGTGATTGGAACACCTGATTCTGATTATTTGGATGGGTGAGCGAATACTTTTGGCAATATAGTGTATGTAAATCTCCGTTCTTAATCTTTCAAGATTATTTTCTTTCAGGAATCATACCAGAGGATTGGAGAAAAGTGGACTTGGTCCCTATATTTAAAAAAGATTTAAAATGTGTGCCTGGGAATTATAGACCTGTGAGCTTAACATCTGTGGCTGGGAAAGTATTTGAGGGGTTACTAAAGGATAATATTCAGGAATTTATTGGGAGGTATAATGTAATTGGCAAAAATCAGCATGTTTCATGAAACACAGATCATGTCAGACTAACCTAATTACGTTCTATGAGGAAGTAAGTAGAAGTATAGATCAGGGGGTCACAGTGGATGTAATTTACTTGGATTTTGCCAAAGCTTTCGACACAGTTCCACACAAAAGGTTACTATTTAAATTAAGAAAAATTGGTCTAGATGAAAATACTTGTTCTTGGATAGAAAACTGGCTAAAAGATAGGGTAGAGAGTGATCATAAATGGTACATTTTCAAGATGGACATCAGTGGTAAGCGGTGTCACTCAGGGGTCTGTTATAGGACCTATACTATTCAATTTATTTATAAATGACCTTGCGATAGGCATTGAAAGCCATGTATCAGTGTTTGCAGATGACACAAAACTAGGAAAAGTAATACAATGTGAGCAAGATGTTACTTCGCTGCAGAGGGATTTAGATAGATTGGGGGACTGGGCACTTAAATGGCAGATGAAATTTAAGGTAGATAAATGCAAAGTTATGCACTTTGGAGTGAAGAACACACAATCAACTTATACCCTAAGGCTAGGGTCAGACGAGCGTGATTTCTACGGACTGTACGTCCGTGCAGTACGGACATCGTCAGTACGGATGACGCAGTAGTGGTCACACAGTCCGTTTTTTCACTGAAGTTATTTTTGACGGATGTAGGAGGGAAAAATAAATTACAATGAAAAAACATTCTGTCCGTCAAAAATGCTGGACGTATAAATGCAGTCCGTCTGACCATGCTCCATCACTCACACACAAAGCTATGCAGACGTTGCAGACGTGGCGCACTCCGCACGTCCGTTCTAGCAGTATTACGTTCTTGCCTAACCTGCGTCCGTTTGCAGCGTCCGTCATGCGTCCGCAGTTCAGTGCGGACGTACTTCATGTGTCAGGCTCCAATGGACTTTCTTTCATGCTATCACGGACGTACTTTTAGGCGCAATCACGGACGTGAACACTACGCTCGTCTGACAGCAGCCTAAATGGTACGGAGTTAGGGAAATCCAAGCAGGAGAAGGATTTGGGAATAATAACCTCTGAATTGGCCCCTGAATTGTAAATTTCACTGTACGGTGCAATTTCTGGGCAATTTGTCTATTAACTAAGTTGTCTATTTTCCAAATACAGGCGAATTGACAGCCAACAACAATGCATTTTGTCACAGCTCGCCGAAATCCGACAGCACCGAAATCTCCCCACAGAAAACGATTGTGTCTTCTATTCTCAGAACGCCGAACTGCAGTGAAATTCTGGCTAAAATGCCTTGATTTTTGGTATTTCAGTTCAACTCAAATCCTATAGGATTCAATGTAAAAACGTAATATCTTTAAAAAAATTTAAAGAGCGTTTATTCTTTTCATTTTCCACAAAAACTCTTTATTTTTTAGAACACCTTTTTGTATTTTTTTGGAGCACATTTTTGATTTTATTATTTTTTTAAAATACTTTTTTTTATTAGGTAAGAGACCTGTAATTTATTAGGTAATAGATCTTTTAACCCCTTAGTGACCGGGCGGTTTTACAAAAGTCCGTCCGAAGGTGCCCGCTGCTGTTTTTACATTTCTGCGCTGTTTGTGTTTAGGTCAAATTTTACTCTTACTCGTTTATGCAACCTACACATATTATATACAGTTTTTATATATAACATATTATATACAGTTTTTCCCATCATTAAATGGACTTTCTAAAAATACCATTATTTACATCATATCGTATTTTACTATAAAAAAATATGAAATATGATATGAAAATTAACTCCCAAAATCTACAACCACCAAAAAAGACCCCAGCTAAATAGTTTCAAAATTTTGTCCTGAGATTAGAAATACCCAATTTAAACATATTTTTGTTTTTTAACCCCTTCACTGCTGAGCTCAGGCTAGGGTCAGACTAACGCATTTTTCGCGTTGTCCGTGAAAAAGTGTGTTCGAACGAATGGACGTATTTTTTCACAGAATAAGCGATAGCGGTCATACGATGCGCATTTTCGTCGGTGATTTTGTACGGATCATCAATAAAACACTTTTTGCGTCTGGACGTTATGTTGGCTGGACACTAGCAGCGTCTGACGTCTCCTAATCACACACACACGCCGCTATGCGGACGCAGCGCACTCTGTACGTCAGTACTAGCGGTTTGACGTTCTTGATAAAATGCGTTCGTTTGCCACTTGCATTGCGTGGCCGCACTTTCGTGCGGCCGTTCTTCGTATGCTGCCCGGCATTGGACGTCATTTGCTGCTAGCACGGACGTGATTAAGTGCGGCTAAACGCACGTTAATACTGCGCTCGTCTGACCCTAGCCTTATTCTGACCATTTTATGCTCATCATTTTTAGATGCCAGCTTAAGTCCTATTTAATTAAACCCCCACAGACAAAAATTTTTTGTTAAAAAAAACAATTATTTATTTATTTATTTATTTTATTTTTTTAAATTGTTTTTAACCACTTGAATGCTAAGGACGCGCTCAGCGCGTCCTCAGCATTCCGCTGGTATGCGGAGGACGCGCTGAGCGCGTCCTCGCATTGGGGTCAGCGTTCGGCCGGGTTCCGGCCGATCGCTGGCCCCTCCGGTGCGGGCTGACATCCTGGATGTCAGCCCGGCATCCGGAGCAGTGGCCGCCATTATTAGGTGTCATCGCGCCCCCGCGATGACACCTAATTCAGGCGCCCCCCCCGCATGTGCGGAGGAGGCGCCTGAAAGGGAGGGGGGGGAGGTCCTTCGGACCTCTCTCCCTCCCGATCGGCGGCTCACAGGGGCTTAACCCAGGCATCATTTGGAAGGGCACAGCCTGCCCTTCCAAATGATGCCTGGCATTAACCCCTGGGGAGCTGGATCGCAAATCGGCGCTGAAAAGCGCCGATTTGCGATCCTTCCCGGGAGCTGGCCGACATCTTGGATGTCGGCCAAGCTTCCGGGAACTCCCCCAGAGGACTGGCGTCATCGTGCGCAGCACGATGACGCCAGTCCTAGCATTAACCCCTAACTGCCACGAACTGTGGAGATAGGGAGTTCCAATGAACTCCCTATCTCCCGATCCGTGGCAGTTAGGGGTTAAATTTTGATATCGTTGGATCGGCCAGAGCATGGCCGTTCCAACGATACCAAACATGAAAGTAAAAAAAATTGTAAAAAAAAATAAAAATAAAAAAATAAAAAAAAATTAAAAAAAAAAAATAAACACTTTTTTTTTATTTTTTTTGGTTTGTTAATGCAGCAATATTGTTCCCATTTCAATTATAATGTGAACAATGATGCTGCATTAACGATTTTTGTATGCGGTGCGTTTGTTAAAAATGGTGTCATTTTCCCCAAAAAAAAATGTAACGAGACCCCATCTCTAATTTTTTTAACAAGCGCACCCCATACAAAATATAACCGCAATTGCTCGCATGTTAAAATGTGGAAAAAAAACCTTTACACGCTGTAAATTATTGAAAATACATATTTTATTGCATTTTTTGTTATAATATACAAACATGACATAACGTATACATATAATAATGACATATTATGAATCTACCGAGTCTGACGGAAAGAACGATATATAATATGTCGATGTCATATACTAAAATAAGCCTTCAAAACAGGTTTAAACATGATGCGCAAAACAGGTAAAAAATGACCTCAGCACAGGGGCGGGAAAAGCCTCAGCAGCGAAAGGGTTAAACAAACCTGGTCATGTGTGGTATCATTGGAAAGGCCATGATCAGACCTCTCCAATTATATAAAACACAAACATCTAGCTGCCACAGATCGGGAGATAAAAATAAAATGGGAACAATTTGTTTTAGAAAAAAATCCCCCAAAAAATGCCTAATAGATCCTAAAAAAATTAAATAAAGAGACTTTTTGCTGCAGATTAGAAAGTAAACAGTTTATTAGAAATTGTATTAAAACGGGTATATTTTTAACATTGAAGCCTAAGGGATTCGCATGAATAAACCTGACGAATGAAACCACCGAACAGCAGGGCATTTTGGCAACTTTTCACTGCTCTTTGATCTCTGAATAGATTAACCATTGCTTCTCTATGGGGGATTTCACTGCCGTTTAACAAGCACCTTACTTGCTGGCAATTTGCCAAAATTTGGCGAACTGCCTGCTCTCTGAATAGCCGAATGGCCCCGAAATGTCACCATACAGGGCTATTTGTGAATAACCCTGTAAGTTTCACAAAACACACACACGTCTATTCACTAAAAGGTGAAACTCAGGAGAATTGGCAGGAAAAGTGAAAAATCCAGGTCGAAATAGCCAAACAAACCATTCTCCTATTTATCTCAATTTCCAAATCGGCTATTTGGTCTAGATTGTTCCCTTCTCCTGACAATTCTCCAGAGTTTCACCCTTTGGTGAACAGACCTGATAGTCAAAAGCACTATTCTGCGGTCAAAGCTTGAATACTGCCTTGCTTCATACATCAAACATGATTAATAAATGAGAGGAGCAGATATTCATGTTATAAAGCATGTATGGTGAGGAATAGAAGCGGAAGCTGATAGACAAGTAAAGTACACTTTGAAAACGAATATATTTGGTGCACAAATCCAAGACTTTTCAGTTATTTGTTTTTCTTTTATACATTGCCAGACACCCCATGCTGAGCTGGCGAAAGAAAATGTTATTGCTGAAAGATGACACATTTCGTCTCTTGTAAAAAAGATTATGATATCGTCGTCTCTAAATATAAGGGTTCCTTCACTTAAAGTTTAGTGTAGAACTTTCAAGGATTCACATTGTAATATACTATAGAAAAGATGACACTGGTTCTTAAAAAATTATGGTCACAATTCAAAATAAATTCTAGATGGTTTGAATAAAAGTTTTCATTGATTGTTGTGAAATGAGCAAAAAACCCTCAAATAATCTAAACCAAAGTTGATAAGAAAACAAGGATAACAAAATCTGATCATATCTGTCGCAAATGTGGGCATAATATAAATAAAATAATTTAAAAAATTGATGATTCAACCTTGTCATGCCATGTGTTGATAGTTATATGATTCTGGCCTACATATGTTTTGGTGCTTATTTGTTTATACACTGATCAGTCCCAACATTAAAATCACCTACCTAATATCATGAAAGTCCCCCTTATGCTGCTAAACGGGTTCTGATGCATCGAGGCATGTACTCCACGAAACCTCCGAACATGGGTGGTATCTGACACCAAGAAATTAGCAGTTGATCATTTAACCCCTTCACTACCAAGTGATTTTCCAAAAAAAATATTGCCAGGAACCAGTGGTTTTTTGGAAAATAATTTTTAATTAATTATACTGTGAGACATATTTAGAAATGCTCCCGCCGATTAATCTTTTACTGTACTAACATATTTGGCCAGTAGATGGTGCAATATACTGCCAAACTGAGTTACCGTTACAGTTGCAGCCCATGGTTGAGTGCAACAAATGTATCAACTTGCTGAATGTCCTATTTCAGGACATACAGTTAGCTGATTTTACACAATTTTAGCTCTTTGGGCATTATGCCCACAGGGCTATAATTTTGGGGGCACCTTCTGCATCTCAAAAGCAAATTAAATTTGTTTGCAACAAACAAATTTCATTTGCTTTTGGGCTGCAGAACTGCAGATCTAGATATCTCAATATCGTGGTACCAGATAGTGCCTTTAAAGCCCGAGATATCTTGATCTCGGTAGTGAAGGGGTTAAGTCCTGCAAGTCATAAGGTGGTGCCTTCATGGATCATATTTGTTGTTCAAGCACATCCAACAGATGCTCAATCAGATTAAGATCTGGGGATTTGGACAACACCTTAATCTTTGTCATGTTCCTCAATCGAATCTTGAACAATTTTTGCAGTGTGGCAGAGTGCATTATCCTGCTGAAAGAGGCCACTGTCATCAGGAAACACCATTGCTATGAAGGTGTGTATGTATGTGGTCTGCAACAATCTGTAGGTAGGTGTCACGTGTCAAGTGTGTTCTAACTCCTTTTTTTCATGGTCAGCTTTATATTTTCCAGCAATTTCACAGTAGCTCTGTGTGATCAGACCAGATGAGCTAGGTTATCTCTCCCCGCCTGCATCAATGAGTTTTGGGCCTCCATGACCCTCTTGCTGGTTCACCAGTTGTCCTTCCGTGCACCACTTCTGGTAGATACTAACCCCTGCATGCCAGGAACACTCAACAAGACTTGCCATTTTGGAGATGCTTTGACCCAATCATGTAGCCATCATTATTTGGTCCTTTCAGAGTTCGGCAGATCTTTTCACTTGGCCATTTTTCCTGCTTCCAACACATGAAGTTCAAGAACTGACTGTTCACTTGCTGTCTAATATATCCCACTCCTTGACAGCGGCCATTGTAGTGATATCAATAAATGTTATTCACTTCACCTGTCAGTGGTTTTAATGTTGTTGCTGTCCAGTGTATTATTTTAATCCAATGTGGTTTTTTTTTCTGTTACTTTTTTTTCCTCGCACTGGTTTTGAATCACCTAGCAGTTTAGAAGTGATGGCATGTCTTTCATTGGCATGTGAGGGTTTAGTGCATTCAATGTGAGATCCACACATTGATTATTTAACATTTTATCTAAAGTGCACTCTCAATAGATTCTCATGTTAGAAACTCATGTATTGATACTACGGCAATAACTGACAGATTTTGTATAGTACTGCATGTTTGCAATGGTCATCTCTGCACTGAAACGAAATGTCAGGTTTTTGAGTATCAAAGAATGCATATTACTAAATAAATAACTTTAAGTTCATTAATTGGATTCTACAAGAATGGCTGGGAGGACCTTAAGAGGAATGAGCTCATGAGCAGGAGACTTTCTGATGAAGTTTGAGATTGTTTTTTCTTATATACGGTCATCCACTTTTTGACCCCATAAATAAATGTCAATATAGTGTTTTATTTTGGTAACAACTTTCATGTGTACCTCAAGAGAGTGTGCTAAATACTTAAAAAAAAATTGTGGCACTGTTCCATAGTTTGTGTTAATGTAGCATCTCGATATGTAATCGTTAGTTCTAGGAGAAGTAAGCTTAACGTCTGCCTTCGGTATGCCAGTCCTGACGCTACACTCGGGTGAAAATGTTTCCACTTTGCAGCTTCCATGAGCTTAATGTACTTAAAAGTTTACTATGGGGGTTATTCAGAGAGCACTGAATTGTCGATGACATTTCGGTGCTCTCTCGTTCCGTGCTTCCACACAGCCACGAGTATCTCCTCCTGGAGTCCATAGGATTCCATGGAGAGTTGCATTTCCAAGCCGCGAACCCTGTGCGATCTTACTATTTGTCCCCAGTCTCACTCTGCTCACAACCAGAAGAAGCAGATCAGGCCACTGTTAACACCAGCTTTCATGACTCGCAAAAATGTTGCCATGCGCATTCCAATGGTAATTTGCGCAAGCACGTTGTAATACCTAACTTGTTGAGACACTAAAAAAATATTGTCCTCCCCAATTCAGATATAAGGGGTTATTCAGAGAGAGACGATCTGGCCCCGAAATGTCTCCGAACAGTGAATTTCCCCATACGATGACATTACGGGGCCATTCAGCTATTCAGAGAGCAGGCAGTTTGCCAAATTTTGGCAAACTGCCAGCAAGTACGATGCCTGTTCGAAGGCAGTGAAATCCCTCATAGAGAAGCAATGGTTAATCTATTCAGAGAACACCGAACAGCAGTGAAAAGATGCCGAAATGTCCTGCTGTTCAGTGATTTCATTCAGCAGATTTATTTGTTTTTTTTGGGGGGGGTTTGAGCTGCAGGTAACAGATTTTGCAGTAGCGGAATCCGTTACCTAAACCTCTGAGCTGGTGTTAGCTTTCTCAGCACCAGCTCTCAGTAACTACTGTTAGGACGAAGTGATCCTATCGCTAGATAAACTGTGCTTGCACTTGCACAAAGTACAGTAAACTCACGCTACGAACCGCAAATTGACGAGCGCTAACGAGTGCTTGCGGGTTTTTTAACTCGTTAGCGATTTGAAGGCGTTCTGACTGCAACGACCAACGACTATGACCTCCTTTAAGCTACTGCTAACGCTGATGCTAGTGTTAGCTTGACGGAGGTGATAGAGCCAAGGGGGTGAAATAGCTCAGCAGTGTAGGGGTTAAAGGGGAGAGAAGTAAAAATAATAATATGAAGGATAAAAAACAATGCAAGTATAAAAATCAAATATTAAAAAAATTCTATAGCCCATATTACATTCCTAATGCTAAAACGGGTACGCAAAGGATAAAAACCTGCACCTGCAGGTTTCTCCTTAGCGTTCCCATTTTGGCATGATATTACGGTGCATGCGCTAATACAGCAGCCTGCACCGTAACACAGCGCTAAGCTGCGGAATGCTCGCGACAGTGCTAAGCGCCACGGCAAGCATCCCCTCCATGGAGTCCTTAGGACTCCATTGAGGCTAACGCTGCTGGTCACATGACCTGCAGGATCTAGCCTCACGAGATCTGGCAGGTCAGCGTAGTGATCTGCAGAGGGAGATTGGGGGACTCTTTTCCCCCAGTCTCTCACTGCTCCCGGCGGCCAGAAGAGGCAGTTGGAGCCGCCGTTCTCGCCATGGGATTGGAGGTGAGTATCTGATTTTTGGGGGGATGTTTGGCTGGTGCTGACGGATTCCGCAGAAGTAGAGTCCGTTAGCACCAAGTCTTGGCTGTGGTTAACTTTCAGGTTAACTGCAGCAGGACGGTAATTAACGTTAGAACATTGTAATCCTAACGCTAATTAACTCTTTGCGCTCCCTATGTTAAGCATAGGGGGCGCAAAGTACAGTAAGCTCACGTTGGAAAGCGCAAGCTCTGAATCGCTAACAGGTTTTTTCACCCGTTGGCGCTCGGATTGTAATATGGTGCGCCCGCGCTAGGGCCACCAGAGCTTACGTTAACGATCACACAGGTAAGCGCTAATGTTAGCGTCAGGAATGTAATAGGGCCCTGTATATGTACAGTACGTACTGCTAATCCTCCAACACTTTCACTCGTGCATACACTAATAAAATGTGCCGCACACGTGACTCTCCTATGGCCCAAACTATTACCTGTAATTTATTTATTTATTATCCTGTCATTGTGTTCATTTAGCATTCGAATGAGGATTGCTGAGCTTCCAAAATGGCTTAAAAGTAGTTAATGTTTTTGAAAACCCTTCTGCTTAATACAATGCTGGCGGTTTTGGTGAATATCTGAAAGCAGCTAGAGGGAAGTCACATAAAATAGGAGATAGATCAAGATCAAAATGATTTTGCAAATATATCCCTAGATCATAAAACACTGTTATATTTCAATACTTTTAAGTTCTTTTAAATCATAACAATCTTTTTAAAGTTATATTTAGTTTTCAGACTGATCAGGGGAAACACAGCAGGTTTTTCTTTATAGTTACACTTCACAAATGTTCAGTTGCAGGAGACAGTGAGAGCAGAAGAATGATATGAGCGATTGGTAGCAGGTGAAGCTCATTTGAAAGCATTTGATATGGACCCGGTCCCACATTGCCCATCGCCTATTAAAATGAAAGTATTTCACCACAGAAATTCTTAGTGACTGTTTCTGCCTGGACCTTTATTGCTAAATATACTGGTATATTGAGATCCTAACAGCTACATCATCTGCCCCTTCTCAGTCCCAGAACCTCTCAAGGTACTTGTAGTCACCCACCAGTCTATCAATCTGGTATTGCGTTGACGTTGCTAGGTGGTAGAGAAGCCACTTAGCTTAGCATCCACAACCATCAGCCAGACACCTGTTGGAGTTTGGAAAATAATATCTCCCTATTACAGGCAGAATATTGCTACATACGCACGTTTATTGGTTATTTTAATCACATCAATAAAAATATTGTAATATTTCCATTAGCACTACATCTTCCAGATAAAGACTAAACACAAACATACTGTACATGCCAACAATGATAAAATACTAATAATATTTTATACAGTTGCCATCCTCAAGCAAACAGTCTTTAGTTATAGGCTGATGGGTAAACACCAGCGTAGCCTGCGTATAGCCCTAAGTGTAGCAGACCCATTGTACTTTAGTTAAGGCTATACATATTTCCTGTAAGGCAGGGGTCACCTGAGAAATAAGAAGGCAAGAAACCCACAGGCACAGACCCACTCAGAGCCAGTGCAGGGGCTCTATATTTGTGAGTGGATAATTACCAACACCTACTACTGTAGATTCCTTGTGAGAATATATTACACCATGATTGTGTTATTTTATGTTTTCTATATTTGTTGAAGCATCGCTTGAAAGTATATGAACACATTGAGAGACGCAAGGAACTTCAAACAGCATTGTTTGCGCCATATCAGGTCATATGTATATATTTTTTGTGATACTGGTGTAGCGCTCACTCCCGGAGGAGCCGCTGAAAATTGAACCACGGGTCAGTCTCCCCGCACTAGGGAATAAATATACTCCAACACAGTTGTGAGTTTTTATCATTTAAATCGTTTACTAAAATAATGAGCAGATGTTGAAAACACGGTATTCACAGATATATTACAGTATTTTCGTATCGCGGTAAAACGCGTGGCGGAAAAGAAACGAAACACGAGGCTTCGTATTTCGGAAAATAAAATATTCGTAACCGAACAGAAAATAAAAGCAGTTGCACGAATATTCGAAAAAAGGAACACGTAGCGGAACCCAAAAATACAATCTCTTCGTATTACGATAAACGTGCAGCGGAAAAGAGGAAAATATATTCGGAACGTATCTTTACTCTTGTTCCGATACGCAACAAAAGTGAGTCCTGCACAGGTTAAGTCCCGGAATGTAAAAGGTGTGTATATGTGTGTATGGTACCCGGGTACTGTTCAACTGGCCAGTGAATTTACTTAAAGAATCTCTTCGACTAGTCAAGTTGGGGCCCTGTGGACTTTAAAGAGAAAACAGCAGCGAGTTCTTTATTTACAGTACAGCCTTGGAGGCCTCTCACCCATCCGACGGTTGCTTTAGGCTCCGCTGACCCAGGACGTCTCTCCGCTCGATATTGACTGGGGATACTAGCGGCCGGATCCGTTGTCTGACTTTCCGCAGCTTGTCCACGACTTGTCCAACTCACCGCCTGCTCTCCGTATTCCGTCAACCCGCAGCAACTCCTTACTCGAGGTCTTTGGTCTCTTAGATCTGCAGCAATCTCTGGAACTTGGAGCGCTCTCTTTCTCTTCAGGCTGAATGTCCAAATAAATGACTCTGACAGGTCTCGCTCAGGCTCTGGCTTAGGCCCTCTTGCGATCTCTCTCTCTCTCTCTGTCTCTGCTCCCTCTGACTCCCTGGCGCGCTCTGGAACTTTCTCCACGAGGCAGAGGATGTAAGTGTCCAGACCCCACCCACTTCCTGTCTTCCTGCAAAGCATGCCGGGCGTTGTAGTCCCAATGTCCAGTATCTGATCGCGACAGTCTCCATCTTGTGGCCAAAAATAGGTACTGCCACAGCAAGATGATTTCTAACACAGCGCTACACTGGTTTAGGGGAAACCACTGATTTCTGCTACTGGCCGTTGAGGTTCTTTTGGTGATGGATACACATTGTGTGGGCTACATAATAATTTTATTAGTGAAAGGCTGCTCCAACGGGCAAAGAGTTGCTACTGAGTGTGCACCTCTACCAGGCAATGCATTCGGAGATGTGTCCAGGGTGCCTTCAGTGGGTTTACTATACATTATTCTTACATCTGTATTACCTCTTGGTTTTGAGAACATACAGTTGTGTTCAAAATTATTCAACCCCCAATGCTGTAAAGGGTTTTAGGGAATTTAGTGTACATTTGTAATTGTATTCAGAATGAAATCCTACAAGGACTTTTTAAAGAACCATATGAAACTAAAATGACATCAATTGGTTTTGTAATACAGTAGTAAATGATTCTTTTGTGAATTCTTCATTGACACAATTATTCAACCCCTTAAAGACTACCACTCTGAAGAACAGAGGTTCATTCAAGTGTTTTCAATCAGGTATTGAAAACACCTGTGGATGTCACGGAGCAGCAATAAAGCATAATAAGCACCAATTAGGCAGCTTTAAAATGACTGTGATACTCAGCTCCTTCTAGACATTTACTGGTGTGGTTACAAACATGGTGAAGTCAAGAGAATGGTCCAGGAAGACAAGAGAAGAGGTGATTACTCTTCACAGGAAGGGCAATGGCTATAAGAAGATTGCAAAGATGTTAAACATACCAAGAGAGACCATAGGAAGCATCATTCGCAAATTCAAGGCCAAGGGCACTGTTGAAACGCTACCTGGTCGTGGCAGAAAGAAGATGCTGACTTCGACTGCTGTGCGCTACCTGAAGCGTAGAGTGGAGAAAAGTCCCCGTGTGACTGCTGAGGAACTGAGAAAAGATTTGTCAGATGTGGGTACTGAAGTTTCAGCTCAGACAATACGGCGCACACTGCGTAATGAAGGCCTCCATGCCAGAACTCCCAGGCGCACCCCCTTGCTGTCTCCAAAGAATAAGAAGAGTCGACTGCAGTATGCCAAAAGTCATGTGGACAAACCACAGAAGTTTTGGGATAGTGTTCTGTGGACTGATGAAACAAAATTAGAACTGTTTGGGCCCATGGATCAACACTATGTTTGGAGGAGGAAGAACAAGGCCTATGAAGAAAAGAACACCTTGCCTACTGTGAAGCATGGCGGGGGGTCAATCATGCTTTGGGGCTTTTTTGCTTCTGCAGGTACAGGGAAGCTTCAGCGTGTGCAAGGTACCATGAATTCTCTTCAGTACCAGGAGATATTGGATGACAATGTGATGCAGTCCGTCACAAACCTGAGGCTTGGGAGACGTTGGACCTTTCAACAGAACAATGATCCCAAGCATACCTCCAAGTCCACTAGAGCATGGTTGCAGATTAAAGGCTGGAACATTTTGGAGCGGCCATCGCAGTCACCTGACTTAAATCCGATTGAGAACCTCTGGTGGGACTTAAAGAAAGCAGTTGCAGTGCGCAAGCCTAAGAATGTGACTGAACTGGAGGCTTTTGCCCATGACGAATGGGCGAAGATACCCGTAGATCGCTGCAAGACACTTGTGTCAAGCTATGCTTCACATTTAAAAGCTGTTATAACTGTAAAAGGATGTTGTACTAAGTACTAAGATTGAATGTCACTTGGGGGTTGAATAAAACTGATAATGATGTGAGCACAGAAAAGACATTTGTGGTTATTTCATTATAAATGTTATGTTAGATTTGTCTGACCTACACGTGCCTCTTTGATTTAATTGTAAGCAAGATGACTGAATGATCAAAATCAATGTCAAACTGGCCAAAACACTCAATTTCAGTGGGGGTTGAATAATTTTGAACACAACTGTATATCCTTTTTTGGTGGGTTTTTACCAATGATGCTGTATTGCCCTACACCATCTTTGCCTCTTTATTCAAGGAATGTGTATAAACAATAGACTAACAAAATTGAGGCACATTCCAAATATGCCATCATAGCTGCTGAAGGATCACAACCACTTCTCAATGGAAGACTCAAACACTTTGGCGATTGTTTTTTTTTCTTTCTGAAATATTCCTTGATAGGGAAACTGTTGTTAATACTAGTAATAAAACTAATAATAGTAATAATAATAATAGTTAATGTTGTAAAAGTTCTAAATGGATGCATGTTTGCAACCTACATTGTGCCGCTCTGCCATTTTGTGAGATTGTTGATTTGAAATGTAAAGTAGAATAGACTTATGTCAACTAACCTTAAGCTTGGGTCCAATGTTCCACAAAATGTCATATTGTCAACATAGTTGGTATGGGATATTTTCTCAAACATTATTAAAACAAGTCAACAGGGCCATATTAACATAGCGACTATAGGAGCTGCAGCTCCAGGCCCAAGTCCTAAAATAGCCTCAGTGAACAATTCTCAATGTCAAAACTGATTGCCAACACAATCAGGATTCAAAGAGATCGGAATGGCTGGAGAAAGGCAACCGAACGCTGAAAATCAGCGTTCGGTTAACTTTCTTGGCCATTCGGCAATTCAGAGAGCAGGCAATACGCCAAATCCTGGCGAATTGCCTGCACATTCGGTGCCTGTTCGGTGCCTGTTCAAGGGCAGTGAAATCCCCATAAAAAAGCACTGCTTCGGCTATTCAGAGAACACAAACCAGCAGTGAAAGGTTCCCGAAATGCCCTGCCATTCGGTGGTTTAATCTGGCAAGTTTATTAAGGAGAATCCCATAGGCTTCAAAGTTAAAAATATTCCCGTTTTAATTCAATATCTAATAAACCATTCATTATAAAATTCTGAAGTAAAGAGTCTCTTTATTTATAGATTTTTTAGGATATTTTAAGCATTTTTCTGGATTTCTTTTTTGCTGAATACTCCGCAGGGTCACCGAAAAGGGATCGGCAAAAGGAACCGAATTGAAGGGAACGAAAAGTCACCGAACGTGCGGTGACTTTTCGAATCTCTTTGAATTACCCTGAATGTGATTGAGACGGATGGGACAGGGAACCATTGTGAAATGAAGAATGCATCAGGCAGACAATAGGACAAGAGAATAATGGCTCAGAGGCACAATGGGGTTGGCAAAGATGAAGCAGAGGCATAATAAGTGTAGAATTAACAAGAGAGAGGCTCACCAAAATGTTTAGCTCTAGGCACACAAACCCTTAAATCAGCCCTGCAAGTAAAGCAATATTATTTGTCCGTGTGTCTAATTTTTGTCACGGAAGTGATAAAATAACACTAAATTGCATACAGAGTTTTAGGTTTATATACATTGTAATTGATTATTTTAATATTAAACTCAAGAGAGCTCTTTGAATCTAGAGTATTTACAAAATGTGATTTAACCTGTAATATGTGTGAATTGGATGGATGGATAGGAGGACTGTATTACAGTCAGGTCCAGAAATATTGGGACATTGACACAATTCTAACATCTTTGGCTCTATACACCACCACAATGGCGTTGGAATGAAACAAACACAATGTGCTTTAACTGCAGACTGTCAGCTTTAATTTGAGGGTATGTACATCCAACTCAGGTGAACGGTGTAGGACTTACAGCAGTTTGCAGATGTGCCTCCCACTTGTTAAGGGACCAAAAGTAATGGGACAATTGGCTTCTCAGCTGTTCCATGGCCAGGTGTGTGATATTCCCACATTACCCCAAGTACAATGTGCAGATAAAAGGCCCAGAGCTAATTTCAAGTGTGCTATTTGCATTTGGAATCTGTTGCTGTCAACTCTCAAGATGAGATCCAAAGAGCCTTCACTATCAGTGAAGCAAGCCATCATTAGGCTGAAGAAACAAAACAAACCCATCAGAGAGATAGCAAGAACATTAGGCGTGGCCAAAACAACTGTTTGGAACATTCTCAAAAAGAAGGAATGCACCGGTGAGCTCAGCAACACCAAAAGACCCGGGCGACCACGGAAAACAACTGTGGTGGATGAATGAAGAAGTCTTTCCCTGGTGAAGAAAACACCCTTCACAACAGTTGGCCAGATCAAGAACACTCTCCAGGAGGTAGGTGTATGTGTGTCATAGTCAACAATCAAGAGTCTGCAGTTAAAGCACATTGTGTTTGTTTCATTCCAACTCCATTGTGATGGTGTATAGAGCCAAAGATGTTAGAATTGTGTCGATGTCCCAATATTTCTGGACCTGACTGTATGTAGGAACATGAAAGTTGCTATCTTTTCCATTAGAATTCACTTCAGTAATTCACTGCCTTTTTTCCCACAAAAAAAAGCATGTAAGGATATGGAGTCACACAGCACGCAGACAAAACCCAGCAAGGAAAGGAAAACCGTAATCTGAGAAGCTGTTCTTTGATAATCGCCAGGTACTAATCTAAAGAAGGTATACAAACAATACATAGAAGTACATATCAGGGACAGGAGAGATATCGTAGTAATAACAAGCCAGAGGTCGGTACACGAGATAAACATATGCCAAGGGATGAAGACAGAAATCACAGTCAAATATACAAGCCAGAAGTCAAACCAGATAATCAAATGCAGGAGCTAGAAGACATACGCTGAGGGGTAGAATAAACCACGTCAGGGCTCAGAGCACAGTCAGTGACTGATATTTAAAGGCCTAGGTCTCTACTCAGGTGCAGCATTCAAAGTGGCCTGATTCATAGACTGGCGCCCTCTCTGTTGGGGAGACCACACTGCAGGGGCACCAGCAGGCATGACAGAGCAAATAAAAGAACAGAACAATACAAATAGATTACTACCCTACCCCCAATACTCAACATAGCAGTGAAAAAATAATTGTCAATTACTCTGCTACGCAGTCCTTCAAAATCCTGTAATAATTTATTTTGCATATTCACCTTTTCTCAAACAGAGGTCAAAGTCTTAACACAACAGATTTTACAAGATCTGCTTAATTTGTATTACATTTCAGACCTCCTTCAAAAGTGTTACTCAACACTCAAGTCGGCAGATTACTATTTATGTACAGAAATGCCAAATAAAGATACAATTTTACAGTGATGTAAAATGTTAAAGCAGTGTAATTAAGGGGTAGCAATAATATTATTGAACATGAAAAGGTTCTTTGGTAGAAATGCTCACTCTTGTGCTGCATGCCTTTTACAATTCTTTTTATGGAATATGTTAGCGCAGAGAGAGAATGATGATTAAAAAAAAAGTTATTTTAGCAGCGCAGCCATACCACATTTATCATCACCTTGTATGTGCTCTGTAATACAACCTTCCCACTTCCAGACTTCTCAGTAACAAATAATGAATTGAGGCAGCCCGAAGACCCAGTGGAAAGCTAACACACTCAATTCAATGTCTCCTGCCTCCTGTAGAGATCTAATTTTCTTGAAAAATGTGTATTTGTCACCAGAGAAATAAAACCTAATTTTTTTTTATTTTTTTTTGTTGCTGAGCAAATACAATTTAAAGATGAAATGAAATCCAAGAAGAGAAAAAAAAAGGACTGGCAAGCTGTTGGCATGAATTTTTAGAAGCCAATACATTTAGCTTTATGGTACAGAGACTTGTAAAAATAATTATTACTATTTTTAATCTTATTGTGTCAACATACTCCACAACAACATACAAGGATTACAATAAATTAAAACACAATATTACATATTGGAGTCTATCAGTTCTTTGTTTCTCCTATAAATGAAAAAAATAAATGGACTGGTTTATGCATTTCTATATTGTATACAGTAAACAGAAATAAATATACAGTATATAGAAGCCTAGTTATAGTGCTTACAAGCAAATTCTATTTAATTTAGATGTGAAATTTACAGTTTATTACTTTATTATTACACCTCAGTAGTTTGCTATTGGTCATTCACTCATATTTAATTAAATTTGAATGTATTACCCTTTCAAATTTATTACGATACTTAAAGCACCACTCTATTATGTACATGTGTATCATATTTTATGGTACGTTATGCTTCATATGTGTTTGAAATAAATATACATTAAGATTAATATTTTTTGCGATCTGTGAAATTTATTTTGTCATTTTTCATTTTAAACTTGTTGCACAGTGTTTTTCACCTGCACGGAGTTCCGTTTGGATTTTGGTTGATGTTTAGAAAAAAGTATTTTTGTTACAGTTACAAGTATTTAGAAAACGGCAACAAGTTCTGTGTGTCCCATCAATTTTCGGCTCATATAGTTTGCCATGGTTAATTTTGCATCTTACAGATCACAGGCTCTATTACATTCTCCGTGCAAATTCGTACACGCAGCGCATTTTTTTTGTGCGCAGCGTTAAATGTCAACGCGCGTAAATTAACGCAGGTATTACGATCTGAGCGCATTTTTTCATCCATCAAACAATATCGCGCGTAAAAAAGATGCGCAAAAACACACGCGCATTAACGTTGCGCGCAGAAATTGGTGGGCAGACTGTTTTTTCACGGGATTCAGCCAATCAGAATCAAGAACCACAATTGTCTCCAGTTCAGTTTCAGGGCCTGTCAAAATCAATCTGTGTATATATGCTGCAGCAATAATAAAAACACGCACAACCTCTCTATTTTATTGTTTGGGTATGTGTAGAATGTGTAACTATACTGTGCTGTATTTTTTTTTGTGCTGGTGTATTTCGTTTCGGCCAGAACGTTCAGATTTGCAGTTACCATCAGCTTTTCAAAGATGGTAAAATTATGTGCGCAAAAGTTGTTCGTAAAAAGTTGCGTATCGATTGTAATACCATCCGCATACCAGCGCACGAACGCATTTGCGTTCACAATGTTAAGTATAGGATGCGCGCACGAACTTGCGTTCACGTGGGTTCGCGCAGGGTCACTCGCGATAGACGTTAACGCGCATCGTATGCGCGAATGTCGGAATACGACGTTCAGCGCAAAGGGTTTTGCCCCTCGCGTTAAAACGTTTGTGCGCATGCGCACATTTTTGCGCTTACTGTGCAATAGTGCCCACATGTTTTCAAATCTCCATAAGAATAGTAAATTTCTTGTCGAGTTCTATTGAGGGAGTCAACTAGTTGTGTGTTTTTGGTTGTTTGTATTTACAAAATGTACATGTATTTCAGCAGTGCAACATTAAGCTGTTGTAGCTACACTTGGCCATGTAAGATATTAGAGGCTGTCTCAGCATCATAGAACTTCCCAAACCTTTTCACAGCTGTGGTTGTCATCCCCAACAAATTGTTTAGATCTACCATTGATTTTGGAAAGGGGATATCACATTCCCATTCAAGAGGTAATGTCAACAAAGTGCTAGTATTATGTCATAATAATAAAATATGGGATGGCAAAGCACTAACACATCGAAATATATTGAAATAGAGTTAAGCTTGTAATTTATTCCCTCAAAGTATGGCAACAGAATTTTAAAAGGTGGTGAAAGTTTCACCTATGTACAAAATTCATTACATACACTGTTAATATTGATGATACTTGCGAACCACTTACGTTGTCGGACACTTTCAATGAATTCTAAAACTCCCCTATCAGACGTGAACTGCTTCTCACTTACCGTTGAATTAGGATAATGATCTCATGCCCCTGCTACATGATGCTCCAGCGGGAGGCACGTTTCATTTCATCAAAATAGAGAGTTACGGGAGGGCTATCCCCATGCATCTGCTGAATGTGGTTGCATTTCCTTCCAAGAAACCTGATTACATTTCTGGATCTCTCTGAAGCTTTGAATAGCTGCTAGAATCCTAAATTTTCATCGTTACAGAGGGCAGCGAGGAGAATTGATTCATTATGAAACACTTCAGAAGCTTAAAGCAAAGGTTGGATCGTCTCCAAGAAACTACAATGTACTCTATTCTTTGTGCTGCTGCACAGCTTATTGGAAAAGGTGGCGATGGAGCATTTTCAGAATTATTTAGATTTAATTATGGCTTTCTAGTATGTTGAATTTTCAGTCACTCTTTGACATGGAATATGAGTTTCAAAGAAATGCTGAAAACCCACCATATGAGGTGAACATTTAAGTATGAAGATTATCTTTTAAAAGACAATGGGCACTATTCCATTCTTTGTTCTAAAATGGGGATGCTAATGGGGAAAGCCCTTGTCTGCAGGTTTCCCCGTAATGTCCACATTTTAGCTCAATATTCTGGGGCAGGCGCTAGCTGAGCACCTAACCCCCTAAAGCAGAGCTAATCTCTGAGATACTCGCAAAAGCGCTTCCTTGCCATTCCGAGTATCACCTCCTGGAGTCCATAAGACTCCATGGAGGGGTGCACTTCTGGGCTGCGAGCCCTGCACGATCTCTCTCTATATCTTCCTGTTCTTACTCTGCTTGCGGCCAGAAGGAGCAGCGGATCGGGCTCCCATTCTCACTGTGGGACTAAAGGTGAGTATTGGATTTATTGCAGAGGTTTTTAGGGGGTTTGGGTCGAAATCCCTACAACTAGGTTCCCTAATGCCAAAATCCCAACCGCCAACGTCCCTACACAGACAACTCCCTGACGGCCAACTTCCAGACATCCAAAATCCCAGTGGCTAACACTATCACTACTCCCTAACCCCCTAAACCTAGCCCTAACCCCCTAAACCTAAACCTAACCCCCTAAACCTAGCCCTAACTCTAACACCCTAAATCTAGCCCTAACCCTAACCCCCTTAAACCTAACCCTAACCCCCAAACCTAGCCCTAACCCTAACCCCCTAATCCTAGCCCTAACCCTAACCCCCTAAATCTAGCCCTAACCCTAACTCCCCTAAACCTAACCCTAACCCTAACCCCCCTAAACCTAGGCCTACCCCTAACCCCTAAACCTAGCCCTAACCCTAGCCCCCGTAAACTTAGCCCTAACCCTAACCCCCTAAACCTAGCCTTAACCCTAACCCCCTAAACCTAGCCCTAACCCTAACCCCCTTAAACCTAGCCCTAACCCCCTAAACCTAGCCCTAACCCTAACCCCCTAATCCTAGCCCTAACCCTAACCCCCTAAACCTAGCCCTAACCCCCTAAACCTAGCCTTAACCCTAACCCCCTAAACCTAGCCCTAACCCCTTAAACCTAGCCCTAACCCCCTAAACCTAGCCCTAACCCTAACCCCCTTAAACCTAGCCCTAACCCCCAAACCTAGCCCTAACCCATACCCCTAATCCTAGCCCTAACCCCCTAAACCTAGCCCTAACCCTAACTCCCCTAAACCTAGGCCTAACCCTAACCCCCCTAAACCTAGGCCTACCCCTAACCCCCTAAACCTAGCCCTAACCCTAGCCCCCCTAAACTTAGTCCTAATCCTAACCCCCTAAACCGAGCCCTAACCATAACCCCTAAGCCTAACTCCCTAAGGGTTAGGGTGTTAGTATTAGGGATAACCGCTGGGATTTTGGATGTCTGGAAGTTGGCCGTGTAGGGAACTTGGTATGTCCGGCACTTGTTCTGTCTGGAAGTTGGCTGTCGGGATGTTGGCATTAGGGAACCTGACCTGTAGGGATTTTGTCTGGCACCAGTTTTTAGGGTGTGCTAAATGATTTCGTAAATGCAGATTCATTTAGCAACAGCTTTTAGGAGTAGCTAAAATTTTGGATTATGCGTTCCGACGGTAATTTTATTACAAGACACGGAGGCTCATATTTAATGCCAAATCTCTTTATTACTACTTCACAGCAGCAAGAGTTAAACAAAAAACTATAATGGTATCTGCGGTTCTCCCCATAGCACATAGTATAGTCCATGCCCATATTCGGACAGCGCTGCCTCATTTCTTCTCTCTTTCTTGCTGCTTCACTGGAGAGATAAGTATACAAAATTTTCTGTCTGATAATTTAAAATAAATTGAGTTCCAATTAATATAGCGGTTTCCCCTCTCCCATAACGAATTAAGATGTATATATTTCGTTAGTGTGCCTCGGCGCCGGCTGGTACGGGGGGGGGGGTTTAGTAAGGTAATACCGCCGTTTTTTTCCAACGGAATTTAACACATTTAATGGTTTAGGGATGTTTTTACATATAACCAGAACCTTTTCCTTTAATATTGCATAAAACCACTAAGTTTTTTCTCACAGAAAAGGCTTGTTTCTCGACAGCCTGTTTTACAGTGCTAAACGCGCTTGTTAGTTCCCGCCCATTCTGCCCAGCAACAGCCACTTCAGTAGCTGTGCGCGCTGGGCAGTGAAAAAAGAGCGCAAATCTCTTCATGTCGACAATGCGTCGCTCGCAAACCGGAGAAGACATGTCACGCTCCCATTCCCCTGCACGTTCGGAAACCTCCGATTCCAGAGAGATGCCTCCTCCCAGGTTAGATCCTGTGCTGCCCTTGCCTAATTCTATAACTCCTACCCATAGTACCTCCAGACCAGGGGAGACTAATTTACAAACTGAACCCTGGGTTATGGCTATGGCACAATCCTTTGCTAATTTTATGGCCTCACATGCAGGACCAATTTCTCCAATGCCACAGGAGGGCAATAAGATTACTGAGGTGACTCCCAGTACTGAAAATACTGACAAAAACCCTCAAAAATCAGGTAAAGCCAAAAATAAAACGAGACACTGTACCCCTAGGGGTCGGTCAGCATCTCACGATGATGGTGGTGATTCTCCCACAAATGAACGCGAGGGACAGTCCCGCAAAAGAGCCCACACTCGCAGGGCGTCAAAAGCGAGATCCTGGAAAAAAGCCAGGAATGCAGGCCCATCGGAATCAGATTCCGAAGCTTCAGGGGTTTCTGACGGTACAACCGCAGACCCTAATGAAGTGCAAGCCCCGTCCGAATCTCCTGGTTCCACGGGCACTTTAGTTCCACGTAAATCTGTGACCGGTGATTCATCGGATGTAGATTCTTTTAATCCGACTAAATTAAAACATCCAAGGTCATCACACTGGGCTTTGACAAAAAAGGTTGAGAAATATCTTGATAAATATGTCAGAACGGCTTTAACCCAAAAAGACAGGTCTAATATGCGCACTGAGTGCCCTACACCTTCTACAAAAAGTTTAATCTGTCAAACACCGGATGTTGAACCGGACATGATCCAATTTTTGGCTAATACCAGTTGGAACCCCCGTAAAAGGTTGGATTTCTCATTCTGTTTATGTCAAGATAAATTATTGGATGCATTGGGTCCTTTGTCCCAAATGCTAGAAATGCTTGAACACTCTCGTGTCACGGGAGTATCTCCTGATGTTCCCCAACTCAGAGGTTGGGCCCAAAGGACACTTTGTCTTCTGGGCAATGCCAATACGGCCCTTTCTGCAGAGCATAGAAAATCTATCCTACTCCGTATTGACCCTAATCTCACTTCACTGGCTACTAAAGATTTGGGCCCAGAAGCCAAAGGGGGTCTTTTTGGGGACAATTTTGCTATTCGCATGGGCAAATATGCAAAAACATTTAACACCATGACTAATGTACAAGCAACCATGAAAAAAGTTTTTTCACCACCCACTAGGGTTTTTGGCAGGGCCGGCAGTCGTAGGGGCAGACTGTCCGGCCGAGGCTCCTACAATTCCCAAAGAGGTTCTCCTGCCCCTTCCTTTAATCAAAGGAACACCTAACAAACCCCATTTTATGAACCGCAACGTTTCTACCCGCAAAGATCCTTCACCAACAGAGGACGTGGACGGGGATCTTATAGGTCCAGACCACAGGGTAAGTTTGACTTCTTACCCTTGTTCAATACCAGATACGCTTGTAGGGGGCAGGATAGCTCATTTTCTCCAGATGTGGAGACAAATAACGCTAGACCCTTGGATACTCAACACGGTACATGGTTTCTGGATAGATTTCGTTCAGACTCCAGTCCAGGAATGCCCTCCAGTTCCATTAACTTTTTCCTTACAAGCAACAGTATTAATTCAAAAATAAATTGCCTTCCTTCTCGAGAAAGGTGCAATTCAAAACGTACCCCTCACAACTCCAGGTTTTTTAAGCAACCTGTTCTTAGTACCAAAAAAAGACGGCGGTTATCGCCCAGTGATAAACTTACGCACACTAAACCAATTCATACAATACCAACATTTCAAAATGATGGGTATACATTGCCTCAGAGACCAGCTATACCCCGGGAATTGGTTAGCAAAAATAGACCTGACAGATGCTTACCTAACGGTCCCATCTGGGAAAAACAGAAATTCCAATTCACATGCCTTCCTTTTGGCCTATCCTCAGCCCCCTGGTGTTTCTCGAAACTCCTCAAACCAGTAGCTACGTTCCTAAGAGCACGGGGTGTACGTCTGATAGTATATCTAGACGATATCCTCCTGATGGCTCCCACGGAACACATGCTTACACAACACCTACACAGGTCGTTACAACTCCTGACCAAATTGGGTTTCTTGATAAATCAGAAAAAATCTATTTTACATCCCACGCAGACACTAGATTTTCTGGGTTTCACAGTAGATTCCACCACAGAAACGTTGAGCCTACCTCGTTCCAAACTCCGCGACTTTCGTCGGGAGTTATGGAGAGCTTTACAAACACCCACACTCTCAGTTCGGCATCTTGCACGCCTCATAGGGCTTCTGTCAGCCTCCATACAAGCAATATTCCCAGGCCCCTTAAACTATCGAGCGCTACAATGCCTAAAGGCGGCAGCCCTACGTCAGTCACAGTCCTACGACGCCATCACGGAACTAGACGACGAGTGTCGTCAAGAAATCCAATGGTGGCTGGACAATATGGAGGCCTGGAACGGGCACGCCATATTTGGCTCGGCTCCAGATATAGTGATAGAAGCAGATGCCAGTCAGCATGGTTGGGGAGCTCGGTGTGGGGACGTTTCGGCAGGCGGCCTATGGTCACCGCAGGAACGTTGTCTACACATAAATTGTCTAGAGCTTCTAGCTGGATCGTTCACGATCCGCAGTTTCTCCAAGACCAATTCCAATTGTTGCATTCTGCTCCGGATGGACAACATATCCGCCGTCCAGTACGTCAACAAGCTAGGGGGTGCTCGATCTCGGCCTCTAGCCGTGCTAGCCAAAACCTTTTGGGATTTCTGTCTAGAACGAAATATACAAGTACAGGCAGAATACCTTCCGGGTCTACACAATGTGGTAGCCGATTGGCATTCTCGATTCCTGAGGGATGGCAGCGATTGGCGTTTAGATACGCAGATTTTCTCAAAAATTCAGGATCTTTGGGGACCTTTTTCCATAGATTTATTTGCCACTCGGCTCAACACACAACTACCCAGGTTTTACAGCTGGCGTCCGGATCCAGAAGCTCTGGCAACGGATGCCATGCTACAGGTATGGAAAGGGGGGAGACTCTACGCATTTCTGCCCTTTGCTCTGCTAGGTCGGACATTGCTACACACTCGGCGGGACAAAGCATCAGTAGTGTTAATAACCCCATGGTGGCCAGCTCAGCCATGGTACCCCTTTCTATTAGCGATGACGACAGATTATCCTCGTCTTCTACCGACTCCTCCATTTCTCCTAACGAATTCAGACAGAGAATTTCATCCCCTAGTGCAGACGGGCCATCTTCAACTGATGGCGTGGTTGCTCTCAGGGGACCCCGCCCCGTCCCAAGACTTTCGCAGGGAGTTACGAGCCTCCTCGATGCCTCAAAGGCTCCCAGTACTTCCCGTGCTTACAAGAGTGCCTGGTCAGTCTGGGCTAGCTGGTGCTTGGGACGAGACGTGGATCCCATTTCAACCTCTGTAGAGAATGTGCTTCAGTTTTTATCAGACGAATTTGACAAAGGAAAAGCTTATCGAACACTTAACCTATATCGTTCCGCTATTTCAGCACAACATGTAGGTTTTCAAGGCATTTCGGCAGGTAAACATCCTTTGGTCTGTAAGTTGTTGCGGGGAGCACGCTTATCGCGACCTCCTCAACCGAAGTATTCTTCGACTTGGGATGTCTCGACAGTTTTCCCTCTGTTCTCTGAGTGGGGCCCTAACCAAGATATTTCCCTACAGAAATTATCTGGTAAATTAGTAATGCTACTCTGTCTGATATCTTGTCGCAGAGTTTCGGATATGAGGGCCCTAGATGTTCACGCAAAAACTTTTTACCCAGAGGGTGTCAAATTCTCTATATCTCGTAGAACTAAAACAACCTCTACCTCGATATTTTATCCAGTATTTCTAGATCTTCCTGATCTTTGCCCGGTTGGTTGTTTGAGGGAGAAAGAACTTCGTACAGCTCCCTTACGCACTCAACCTGTTGGACCGTTATTTATTTCACATCGCCATCCTTTTAGGCTGGTCTCATCGATGACTTTAGCAAGGTGGATGCGATGGGTTATGTTTCAAGCTGGTATTGATACTTCTATGTTTGGCGCGCATTCAGCAAGGGGCGCGATGGCTTCTAAGGCCTTTTCCGCAGGATGTCATTTAGAGGACATCATGAGGGCGGCGGACTGGTCTAGAGAATCCACATTCAAACAATTCTATTTTAGACCGATGGATCACTGGTCCACCAAAACTATTGCGCTGCTTTGAACTGGCATTAAATATGAGCCTCCGTGTCTTGTAATAAAATTTAAGATTTTGTTAAGTCATGACATAAAGTCATGATTTTATTAAAGACACGGAGGCGAGTATTTCCCGCCCGTTTCATTGACCCACCCACACGGGTAATGTAGTATGTTGTTATTGCTGATGTGATGATCTGCATTTATTCCATTGTTTCTGGGGCTACTTGTTCGTTCTCCTGACACACAACCCTGGCGTTCTTCACATTCTGTCTTCTCTTTCAGCGTTCTAAAGGGTGGATTCCATCTGCTGCATGAATCCTGTTCCAGTATTTTCTTCTATCCTGTTGGTTGACCAGTTCCGGGTTCCGCATTGTTGGTTTAGATTGTTCCAGATTCAGTTTGATTCAAGAAAGAGAGAAGAGATGAGGCAGCGCTGTCCGAATATGGGCATGGACTATACTATGTGCTATGGGGAGATCCGCAGATACCATTATAGTTTTTTGTTTAACTCTTGCTGCTGTGAAGTAGTAATAAAGAGATTTGGCATTAAATACTCGCCTCCGTGTCTTTAATAAAATCATGACTTTATGTCATGACTTAACAAAATCTTAAATTAGCGTTAGCACATTGTAATACTTTACTAATCGAAGCACTAATGAATGATTACGCTCCCCAAGTTAAGTATAGGATACGCAAAGTACAGTAAGCTCGGGGAAGCAAGTGCATAAACTGCTGTGTTAAGTGATTTCTTACGGGTTTAGGAAGGTAATATCGGGGACATGCGTTAAAGTCACTGATCCTGGTGGTAACGCTTACACATCCGAATGCTACAGTTAGCGTTCACTAGGGAATAGTGCAGTAAGCAGTCCGGGTCAGTAACAGAGAGGGTCCTCGTACAGTCAGAATCGGCAACAGAGTAACTGAATCTAAGAAATAGAGAATCAGTGAATCGAATACACGAAACACTCAGCGATGCGGAAAAATGACTCCACGTCAAGGCAACGACTCAGGGCGCACGCTCTTTACTTAAAGGACGGAGGCTACGCGTCATCATGCTGCGCCCCACCCCCTGATCAGCCGCAAGCATGCCGGCCACCGCCAGAGCTCCTGGCACTCGTCTAGCCAACATCGTCGTGCACCCGGTACCCCCCTGAGACCCCCCAGGCGCCCCAGGTGTGACACCATTCCTGTCCTGTCAACCTGCCTGTATCCAGCCACGCTCCTGCCCAGTCCACTTGCCTTTGTTAGCCCTGTTCCTGTCCATTTGCCCTTGTCCAGCACTGTTGTACCTTAGTCTCACCCCAGTCTGTCCTGTGCCTCAGTCTCGCCCAGGTCTCCCCTGTGTTTCCTTTTCCCTGTCATCTATATATTTCTGAGTCACATTATTTCCTTTGTTTATACCTGATCCTCTCTCCTTCTCATTACTTCAGCCCTACCACTTATTTGCCTTCCCTGCTTTATTATTTACTTCAATAAACCCTTATTCCCACTCCTATATCTGGCTCCTCTCTGTATCACTACAAATTGGGCTCCTCCCATACACCATGACGACAAACTACCTTCATAGAGGAACTCTGCATATACTGTATACCCTATTGTTCACACACATATACAGGGTTATTCAAAGAGAATCGAAAAGTCACTGCACGTTTGGTGACTTTTCGTTCTCTTCAATTCGGTTCAATTTGGCAATCCCATTTCGGCAACCCTGTGGTGTATTCAGCAAGCACCACAGGGACCCCAAATTGCAGGGAAAAGTTGCCGCAAACCCGCAGAAAACTCACCGCAAAACGAGGGCGAACGCACACCGAAACCTGCAAAAACATCTGGATTAACCCCCGAAAACACCGGAAAAACCCGAGCAGGAGCCAATCACACGCAGCGCAGCCGCCGGAAAAAGCCGACACCGCAGACCAATGCAGTGAATAAATTAGTAAAACAGTTTGCTGGAATGTGTGAAAAGTGAAACGCTGTTTGCAAAGAAACTACTGAGCGAAAATGTCTGAAATTTACATATGAGGTCCAATGAATGATAATAAAAAGGGCTGTTACAGAAAAAGAAGTAAAGTTAAAAAAAATCTAAATTTTTTTAAAAAAACAAGATCCCGAAAAATGCTTAAAATATCTTAAAAAATATATAAATAAAGAGACTCTTTACAGCAGAATATTATAATCAACGGTTTATTAGATATTGAATTAAAACGGGAATATTTTTAACATTGAAGCCTATGGGATTCGCCTGAATAAACCTGCCGAATTAAACCACCGAATGACAGGGCATTTCGGGAACCTTTCACTGCTGGTTTTTCTTCTCTGAATAGCCGAAGCATCGCTTCTCTATGGGGATTTCACTGCCCTCGAACAGGCACCGTATGTGCAGGCAATTCGCAAAGATTTGGCGAATTGCCTGCTGTCTGAATAGCCGAATGGCCAAGAAAGGTAACCGAACGCTGATTTTCAGCGTTCGGTTCCCTTTCGGCAGCCATTCGGATCTCTTTGAATAACCCTGATAGAAACAGCACTAAACATACAAACTTACCAGAAATATGTCTCTGCTTTTACAAACACACACATTCATATAAAACAATTGTACTCAAGTACATGCCACTTTTTATTATATGACTTGGCATAGGATGGCATCATAGAATCCAATATGAAATATCATGGCATATTAAATGGAACATGGGATACAGAGTTGGCATTAAAGCAATATGAGCTGACTTTGTGTATGATGGTGTTAGATTCCACTTGTTTGACCCTCTTCCTCCCCCCCAAAAAATTAAAATATAGCAAAGTCATTTGTTAGCCTTATAATATAAAACAGGAAAACGCTATTATCAGACTTTCAACATTGTTTTGAGCATTTTTATTGTTTGAGTTAGTGTATTTACCGTTGTACAACGTGTAACTGTCCTTGGTTTACTTTCTTGATCTTTGTGTAAATGAACCATTTCATACTGTGTTAATAATGGACCATTCAAGAACATTGAAATATATTGCACTTGATTGCAGTTACCACAGAGATGAAAAACCACAGTCCGAGACTATTCATTGATTGTTGTGAGAGGCTGTGTTCTTGTTGGGAATAGATTGAACAAATAAGAATTAATTGCCATGTTTACCTTTTGCATAATCAGTAAAATGACATTAAAGACTCATCCCTACCCTCTTGGGTCTAGAACAGATTGCTTTGGACACCCAAGCTTGCTTTCATTACTAGCAGGCACATTTGCCCTTGACAGTGACATTAATCAGGAAAATGAAGCTTTAGATTCGCTAAATTCCTCATTTTAATCTACATTAAAGTTAAATTGTTGTATTCCCTAAAGCTATCGTGTAAAACACAGAAAAAACCCCCATTATTTTAAGGATTAGCTTCAAATTCTCTATATCTATCTATGTTTGTCTCGTTATCTGTACATTGCAAAGCTTGTTATACTGTGGTTATTGAAGCTTTTTTAAATACAATTCACTATTTTTATTTTATAAAAATTATTGAACTCATAATCTGTTCATAGTAAGTGTAAGTTACCAACACAGGTTTAGCCCTTTCGCTGCTGAGCCTTTTCACACCTCTGTGCTGAGGTCATTTTTACCGCTTTCGCTCATCATGTTTAACTGCGTTTTGAAGCCATATTTTAATATATGACCCAGACATATTATATATCGTTCTTTCTGGCAGACTCGTCAGATTCATAATATGTCATTATTATATGTATACGTCAAGTCCTGTCTGTATATTATAACAAAAAATGCAATAAAATTTGAATTTTCAATAACTTACAACGTGTACAGTGTTTTTTTCACATTTTAACATGCAAGCATTTGCGGTTATATTTTGTATGAGGTGCGCTTGTTAAAAAAATTAGAAATGGGGACTCGTTACATTTTTTTTGGGGGGAAATTTCGCTATTTTTAACAAACGCACCGCATACAAAAATCGTTAGTGCAGCATCATTGTTCACATTATAATTGAAATGGGAACAATATTGCTGCATTAACAAAACAAAAAAAAACAAAAAAACTTGTAAAAATCTTTTTACATGGTCATGCTCTGGCCGATCCAACGATATCAAACATTAACCCCTAGCTGCCACGGATCGGGAGATAGGGGGTTCATTGGAACCCCCTATCTCCACCATTGCTGGCAGCTAGGGGTTAACTCCAGGACTGGCGTCATCGTGCTATGCACGATGACGTCAGTCCTTAGGGGGGGTTCCCGGAGGCTTGGCCGACATCTTGGATGTCGGCCAGCTCCGGGAGAGGATCACGATCGGCGCTTTTCAGCGCCGAATCGTGATCCGGCTCCCCAGGGGTTAATGTCAGCCACCGTTTGGAAGGGCAGGCTGTGCCCTTCCAAACGGTGCCTGCCTTAACCCTGTGCAATACGGCGATCGGGAGGGAGAGAGGTCCGAAGGACCTCCCCCCTCCCTTTCAGGCGCCTCCTCCACACACGCGGGGGGGGGGCGCCTGAATTAGATGTCATTGCACTGCCCCAATGACATCTAATGGCCCCGCCGGGGTCCCGGAGTGCTGGGCTGACATCCAAGATGTCAGCCCGCACCGGGGGGCGCAGCAATCGGCCGGAATCCCGACCGATTGCTGCCTCCTGTGCATGGACGCGTCCATAGCACAATGAGAACCACTTGGCTGGATGTGCTGAGCGCGTCCATAGCAGCCAAGTGGCTAATGTTCATTCAGGTTATGGCTCAGTTTTTATTCACCATAACATAAAAAGTGATTGTAATTAATATGTACTTATATAATGAGTTTCTACAAAAATATACCTTTCCAGTGCTCAGATGTTCCAAATGTATTCAATTAGATTTTATTATTATATTGTTAGACTTTGGGCCATATTACATAGTTGGTGCTAACTTAACCAGAGCTGTTGTAAACTTCCCAGAGCCATTATAGCCTATGGAGGTTTTACGTTTAAAACAGCTCTGGTTAAGTTAGCACCAACTATGTAATATAGCCCTTTATTAATATAGCTCCAGCATATTCCGCAGCGGCAGCGCTGTACAGTGGGCACAATATAGACATGGTCACAATACACTGAGGGCTCTATTACATTCTTCGTGGAAATGCGTACGCGCAGCGCATTTTTTTGCGCGCAGCGTTAATCATTAACGCGCGTAAATTAACGCAGGTATTACGATCCGAGCGCATTTTTTCATCCGTCAAAAAATAACGCGCGGAAAAGACGCGCAAAAATGTACGCGCATTAACTTGGGCGCAGAAATCGGTGGGCAGACTGTTTTTTCACACAATTCAGCCAATCTGAATTAAGAACCACAATTGTCTCCCGTTCAGTTTTTGCACCTGCCAAAATCAATCTGTGTATACATGCTGCAGCAATAATAAAAACACGCACAACCTTTTAATTCTATTGTTTGGATATGTGTAGAATGTGTAACTATACTGTGCTGTATTTTTTTTTCGTGCTGGTGTATTTCGTTTCAGCCAGAACGTTCAGATTTGCAGTTACCACCAGCTTTTCAAAGACGTTAAAATTTATGCGCACCAACGTCGTTCGTAAAAAGTTGCGCATCAATTGTAATACCATCCGCGTACCAGCGCACGAACGCATTTGCGCTCACAATGTTAAGTATGGGATGCACACACGAACTTGCGTTCGCGCAGGGTTCACACGTTAGACGTTAACGAGCATCGTATGCGCGAATGTAGTAATACGACATTCAGCACGAAGGCTTTTGCCCCTCGCATTAATGCGCTTTTGCGCGTGCACAAAAAAGTGTGCGAAGAATGTAATAGAGCCCTGAGACTGAGCAACATTTTGATAAACCAGTACTAGAGGAAGCAAGGGCCCTATTCCCGTGGGAACTTACAATCTAGAAGGGTTATGGGTGGAAACAGGAGGAGAGGACTGCAAGGTGAGAGTGATGGACTGGTGGGGCAGTGGGGTGTATTGGTGAGTCGGGTGGTAGGCTTGTCTGAATAGAAATGTCTTAAGGGAGCCCTTGATGGAAGGGAAACTAGGGGAAAGTCTGACAGTATGAGGGAGAGCGTTCCAGAGGATGGGGGCTGCACGTGAGAAATCCTGCAGTCTATCATAGGAAGAGGTGATGTGTGGCAACATGTGCATAGACGAATAATTCAATATTTAGTCCAAATTTTGTATAAACCAGATCAATAATCTAACAAAATTTGTACGAACCAAACTAATTGTAATTTTTGGGGATATCAACATATCAAACCCAGTGCTCTTTATATAGAGAGAGGACTCCCTTTTCTGGGTCTCATACAGAGTGCTGTTGATTGCTGACAAGTGTGCCTCATGAGTAGCCCCGGCATGAAGCGGAGTAGTTTATCCCACCCAACCACTGTACCAGAAAGGTCAGAAGCGGAGGTGAAAATGGTGTGAGAAATTTGAAGATAAAGGGCATATGGGCTTTTGGACAGATTAGTAAACCATCAGATAGATTGGAATAGTTATAACCTATGATTATAATTATTTTGAACTGATATTAAGATAATTGATATTGCTTGTAGGTTTTACAATGGGGGTATTTACTGATAACCTCTGAAAAAATTCTCTGGAGTTCTATCCATTAAGAAGGGTTCAAAAATGCTTCATCTCCCCGGTGTGCCTATGTAGAAACATAGAAACATAGAAAAATGTCAGCAGATAAGAACCTTTCGGCCCATCTAGTCTGCCCAATTACATGGATACTTGACCTGGATTTATCTTTTGTTTAGGATAGCCTTATGCCTATCCCATGCTTGCTTAAATTCAATTACTGTTTTGGCCTCTACCACTTCTACTGGAAGACTGTTCCATGTATCCACCACCCGCTCAGTAAAATAATGCTTCCTGATGTTACTTTTAAACCTTTGCCCCTCTAATCTAAGACTATATCCTCTTGTTTTGCTATTTTGTTTCCTTTTAAATATACTCCCTTCCTCTACCTTGTGGATTCCCTTTACGTATTTAAATGTTTCTATCATATCTCCTCTGTCTCGTCTTTTTTCCAAGCTGTACATGTTAAGATCATTAAGCCTTTCTTGGTAACTTTTCTCCTTCAAGCCGTACACCATTTTAGTAGCCCTTCTCTGAACTCTCTCTAAGATGTCTATATCCTTCTGGAGATACGGTCTCCAGTACTGCACACAGTACTCCAAGTGAGGTCTCACCAGTGCTCTGTACAGTGGCATGAGCACTTCCCTTTTCCTACTGCTAATACCTCTCCCTACACAACCAAGCATTCTGCTAGCATTTCCTGCTGCTCTATTACATTGACTACTTACCCTTAGATCCTCTGAAATAATGACCCCTAAATCCCTTTCCTCAGATGTTGAGGTTAGGACTGTATCAAATATTCTATATTCAGCCCTTGGGTTTTTACGTCCCAGGTGCATTATCTTGCACTTATCCACATTAAAACTCAATTGCCACAACTCCGACCATTTTTTTAGTTTACCTAAATCATTTGTCATTTGGCTGATCCCTCCAGGAACGTCAACCCTGTTGCAAATTTTTGTGTCATCAGCAAAAAGACATACTTTTCCATTAATACCTTCTGCAATATCACTAATAAAAATATTAAAGAGAATGGGTCCAAGTACTGACCCCTGAGGTACCCCACTGGTAGCAAGACCTTGCGCCGAATAAACTCCATTTACCACAACCCTCTGTTGTCTGTCACTCAGCCACTGCCTAATCCATTCAACAATATTGGAATCCAAGCTCAAAGATTGCAATTTATTGATAAGCCTTCTATGCGAAACAGTATCAAAAGCCTTACTGAAATCTAAATAAGCAATGTCTACTGCACCACCTGTGTCTATTATTTTTGTTACCCAATCAAAAAAATCAATAAGATTAGTTTGGCATGATCTCCCTGAGGTAAACCCATGTTGTTTCTGATCCTGTAATCTATGTGTTTTTAGATGTTCAACAATCCTTTCCTTTAACATGGTTTCCATTAATTTCCCCACTACTGACATAAGACTAACTGGCCTATAGTTCCCCGATTCCTCCCTACTACCCTTCTTGTAAATGGGCACAACATTTGCTAATTTCCAGTCTTCTGGGACGACTCCTGTTAACAAGGATTGGTTAAATAAATCTGTTAACGGTTTTGCTATTACATCACTGAGCTCTTTTAATAATTTAGGATGGATCCCATCAGGCCCCATTGACTTATTTGTCTTTACTTTAGACAGCTGCTTTAGAACCTCCTCCTCCTCTGTAAACTCATATGTAAATGTCTCTTTAGTGTTCTCTCCTAACTGAGGTCCCTTTCCTTCCTTTTCTTCTGCAAAGACTGAACAAAAATATTCATTGAGGCAGTCAGCGAGACTTTTATCCTCTTCTACATACCTTCCTTCCTTTGTTTTTAATCTAACTAATCCTTGTTTTACTTTTCTTTTCTCGTTTATGTATCTAAAAAATGTTTTGTCCCCCTTTTTTACTGACTGAGCTATTTTCTCTTCTGCGTGTGCTTTGGAAGCTCTTATAAATTGCTTTGCCTCTTTCTGCCTAATCTTATAGGTTTGCCTATCCTCTTCACGCTGAGTTTTTTTATAATTATTGAATGCTATCTTCTTGTTCTTCACTATTTTGGCCACTTCTGCAGAGTACCACAGTGGTTTCTTCCCTTTTTTGTTTTTGCTAACAAGCTGAATGCAATTTCCTGTGGCCTTCAATAATGCTTCCTTTAAATAATCCCATTTCTCCTGGACTCCCTTTAAACTCCTCCAGTCTGATAATGACTCATTCACACAAAATCTCATTTTAGAAAAATCTGTTTTTTTAAAGTCTAAAACTTTTGTTTTTGTGTGGTGCGGCTCCATCCCTGTTCTTATATTAAACCATACTGATTGGTGATCACTAGATCCCAAATTTTCACCTACAACAACGTCCGATACCAAACCTCCATTGGTGAGTATTAAATCCAATACAGCCTCTTTACGGGTCGGCTCCTCAACTACTTGTGTTAGAGATAATCCCAGTAAGGAGTTTAGAATATTTGTACTCCTGGTGCAAGCTGAGGATTTGCAATGGTGCAGCATTTTTACATTTTCTAGGAATTTCTATTAATGTTTGGACAATTATCAGTTTGTAACAATCATTTCAAATATATGTTTTTGTTTTTTTATGCGTTTATTTCCAGGAGAAAACATCTAGCTGCAATAAACATTTCATACGTGTTCATGGGCTCTAGTCCCAATACTAATAATACAGAGATATTCCTAACCTCGCTCACCCAGGGCAGGAAACCTTAACGAATTCGAAATTTTTGTATGTGAGGGTTCTCTGTGATCTCACATCTAATTTCCATACCAGGTGATTAACCCCACAGTGACCAGGCGGTTTTTTTATTGTCTGTCTGAAAGTACCCACTGCTGTTTTACGTTTCTGCGTTGTTTATGTTTAGGTCTAATTTTCCTCTTACTCGTTTATGGAACCCACGCATATTATATATCGTTTTTATATCCATTAAATGGACTTTCTAAAGATACCATTATTTCCATCATGTCGTATAATTTATAAAAACAACAAAAAAATTGTTAAGGAGTATCTGGGACACACATGTACATCGATACATAACTTAAGATGTTGACCCCTTTTGGATGGCTCCTATTATCTTCATCCATTATAAAATATGAATATAAAAGTTGAAAGGGTCTCACTGTAAAAGAAAAAACATACATAGGGCAATATAACCTATACAACAAGTAATTTAACCCTTGCTGTATGTAAATGCTCACAAGATATGTATGATATATGCACATCAATAATACTCAGCCTCCATGATGACGCTGGCAATCACCCTTCTGATGATTGGCATCTATGGAACTGACCTGTTGCACTTAACGAAGATAAGTGATTGAGCACAAGAGGAGAGTTAAAGACAGCCATATAGGAAGACAAAAAAAGTTGTTCACAGGCATGGCATTCTGGGAAAACTTGTTGGCTGAATAATTACATTTTATGCTTGCCAACGGCTGCCGTCTCTCTCTCACTCCATCCCATGGACGCCTGAAAGTGACGTCATTGTGCACGGCGATGACGTCACAGAGACAACTGGGCCCATAAAATCGTCAGGCTGGCTTCACTGTAAATTCGTTCAGCAGTTTAGCGCTTAGCGCTGCTGTGTGAATCCCGTGGTTTAGTGCCGGATTACGATGCAGGCTGCTTTTCTAGCGCCTGCGTTGTAATATCACGCTAAAATGGGGACGCAAAGGAGAAACCTGCAGGCGCAGGTTTTCTCCCTAGCGTCCTCGTTTTAGCGTGAAGAATGTAATAGGGCCCAACATATGTGAAGAAAAGAATGGTAAGCGCCCACAATATGGCCCCCGAGTGCCCAGCCACACCAGATGGTTAGTGGTTTCCCCAAAACCAATAGACAAAATATACAAAAATATGTATCTGGTCTGCGCGAAATACGCTAGGAGACTCGGATGGTTTCTCCAATGACGTCACCAATGTTCATTATCCAACAACATTGGTGACATCATTGGAGAAACCATCTGAGTCTCCTAGCATATTTCGCGCCGACCAGATATGTATTTTTGTATATTAGGGCCCAACATATGGTCATAAATTGCTTAAGCCTGTCAATACCGTCAATGTATCCCACCTTTTGACGAGTCCTATTCTTGTCACCTAATGACTGCCATTATGTGATCAACTCAACGGTGTTGGCAGGCTTAAGCAATTATGGCCATATATTGCTGTCACAGACCTCCGCTCGTCTGCCTGTCCTGCGCTCCAGACACCCCCTTACCAAGATCAGCCCGGCCGCTGAGTTGTTCAGAACTCAGTGCCTCGAGCAACCTGATTTGTAGCTTCAGACGGGCTTGGTCTGATCCTCTGCCCTGGAGCCTTTTCAATGACTTTCCAGATGGCCGCTCCATGCCATCTGAGTAGGGGAAGTAAGAGTACCCCGAAAGAGACACCAGACAGGCTGTATGTTCAATCAGGAATAACTATCTTTTATTGAAAAACGCCAGTATTTATGGGGTCCGACAGGGATCATTTGCATATAGCAAACCCCCTTTGAAACCGCTGGGCAATTCCACTGGAACATAATTACACAAACATCGACTTCTTGGAACTCTAATTACATTAGGTCAGTTATCACACACCTCATTTACATAATCCATTGTCCCAATAGATCACATTGGTACAATGATCACAATTTACACAGCAGATAAACAGACACTGCATTCTTGCATAATCACCGATTACTCAAACATTCCACACAAAAGAGGGCATTGGATATAACCTCAGGCCTGCAACTTCAAAACACATCTCCAAGTTCACATTTACACTCAGTAGTAAAAGTACATTTAAACTAAAACCAAGCAATTTACAGTACACACACAAAATAAAAAAGCATAAAGTCTGTTTCTTTTGGGGATTCCACCATGGAAATAAACAGTCATGGTGGTTGAAGCGGGGAGCGTTATGTCAGTTCCATAACAATTGCGAACTAAATTCTCATAATTTTCCAACAGAGCTTAGGGTTAAAAATCTTGTAAAAAGTCTTGAATGCGTTAAGAACTGTTGAAATCCTGAAAGGGTTAAGAGTTGTTACAAGCTTTAAGGGGTTATCATTTGGTAAAATCTTGAAATGTTTAAATATATAAGCTACTGATTGGAGTCTTTGTATGTGTTAGCCGGAGTGCACTCCTTTTGGTTTGTTGTGTTAGCACTGCAGCTCAGCAGTGGGTGAGCAAAAGTACCCTTGAGTCTTTCAGAGTTAATATTAGAAGCATGCTTGCTATCTGAATCCACCACCCTCTACCCGTTCCAGGGCTGAGCTGTTAATCAGACAACAGATGTTTAACCCCCCCATGAAGAGAGGAGGCAAAAAACATGGCCGCCTCCATGAAAAGCATAGGCAGATTTGGAGCAACAAAAACTCAAACTTCATTGGAAGTTGTAAAATATACAGGTTTATTTATAGGGACACTAACACGTACAGAAGCTGTAACTAGATTACTTGTGCATTACAAACAAAAATTACCTTATAAAACACATGCTGCTATTTTTTTTCTTTGAAGTAATTGCATGTAAAAAGGAAAAAATATATCTCCTGTTTCCATTTTGTGGGGTTTTCTCCATGATGCAACATTTACCACAATCTGTGCAAATGTTTTACTTTGTGGCTTTGCTTTATCTTATACAGTATTTAACAGTTAATGCGGTGGTGGAGGGGGTGTATTATTTTGTCAGGGCTACTCAAGATAAGTGATGACCACTGAATGAGATATAACAGGGAGCTTAAAAACTTTCTAATCTACCCCCTGGTGATGTCCTTTGAATACATCCCACACAATACAATGAATTGAGTCAGTGATCGACCCATAGACTCTATTCTATGGCCAAAGTCACCCAGGGAGGAGCAACTGATGTAAAGATATTGGGAGGTGGGCAGTTTACAATGCAAAAGATCACAAAATGGATGCACCCAGTGACACCTACAGAGTAAAATATTTTTGTAACTAAACATACAAGAGAAAAACAAAGCACATGTACAGTCATGGCCGAAATTATTGGCACCCCAGACATCTTCCCAGAAAATCAAGTATTTCTCACAGAAAAGTATTGCAGTAAGACATGTTTTGCTATACACATGTTTATTCCCTTTGTGTGTATTGGAACAAAACAAAAAAAGGGAGGAAAAAAAGCAAATTGGACATAATGTCACACAAAACTCCAAAAATGGGCTGGACAAAATTCTTGGCACCCTTAGCTTAATATTTGGTTGCACACCCTTTGGAAAAAAATAACTGAAATCAGTTGCTTCCTATAACCATCAATAATCTTCTTACACCTCTCACCCGAAATTTTGGACCACTCTTTGTTTGCAAACTGCTCCAGGTCTCTCTTATTGGAAGGGCGCCTTTTCCCAACAGCAATTTTAAGATCTCCACAGGTGTTCAATGGGATTTAGATCTGGATTCATTGCTGGCCACTTCAGAACTCTCCAGCGCTTTGTTGCCATCCATTTCTGTGTGCTTTTTGACTTATGTTTGTGGTCATTGTCCTGCTGGAAGACCCAAGATCTCGGATGCAAACCCAGCTTTCTGACACTGGGCTCTACAGTGCGACCCAAAATCCTTTGGTAATCCTCAGATTTCATGATGCCTTGCACACATTCAAGGTACCCAGTGCCAGAAGCAGCAAAACAACCCCATAACATCATTGAACCTCCACCATATTTCACTGTAGGTACTGTGTTCTTTTCTTTGTAGGCCTCATTCTGTTTTCGGTAAACAGTAGAATGATGTGCTTTGCCAAAAAGCTCTATCTCGGTCTCATCTGTCCACAAGACGTTTTCCCAGAAGGATTTTGGCTTACTCAAGTACATTTTGGCAAACTGTAGTCTTGCTTTTTTATGTCTCTGTGTCAGCAGTGGAGTCCTCCTGCCATAGCATTTCATTTCATTTAAATGTCGACGGATAGTTCGCGCTGACACTGATGCTCCCTGAGCCTGCAGGACAGCTTGAATTTTTTTGGAACTTGTTTGGGCCGCTTATCCACCATCCGGACTATCCTGCGTTGCAAACTTTCATCAATTTTTATCTTCCGTCCACCCACAGAGAGATTAGCTACAGTGCCATGGGTTGCAAACCTCTTGATAATGTTGCGCACTGTGGACAAAGGCAAATCTAGATCTCTGGAGATAGACTTGTAACCTTGAGATTGTTGATATTTTTCCACAATTTTGGTTCTCAAGTCCTCAGGCAGTTCTCTTCACCTCTTTCTGTTGTCCATGCTTAGTGTGGCACACACAGACACACAATGCAAAGACTAAGTGAACTTCTCTCCTTTTTATCTGCTTTCAGGTGTGATTTTTATATTGCCCACACATGTTACTTGCCCCAAGTGAGTTTACAGGAGCATCACATGCTTGAAACAATCTTATTTATCCACAATTTTGAAAGGGTGCCAAGAATTTTGTCCAGCCCATTTTTGGAGTTTTGTGTGACATTATGTCCAATTTGCTTTTTTTCCTCTCTTTTTTTTGTTTTGTTCCAATACACACAAAGGGAATAAACATGTGTATAGCAAAACACGTGTTACTGCAATACTTTTCTGTGAGAACTACTTGATTTTCTGGAAAAATGTCTGGGGTGCCAACAATTTCGGCCATGACTGTAAGATATCAACAATGTAAAATAAACAAAATAAGGACATTTCACTTTTTGGTGGCAGTGGCCATTTAAGCTACAATTAAAAATATCTACAAAAGACGGCAGGTGCACTTTAACATTATAAATGATACTGAATAATACATTTTATTTTCTATCTTTAGCTACACTTTACCTTACTGTATTATAAAATGTTCATTGCATATTTCCATTGCGCTAGAAGCAATTATCACATCATAAATAGAGTTACAATATGAATAGTGAAAATTGGAATACTGTTACCAATTCATGAGATTCATTATAAGTGGTAATCAAGACCTAGCTACATCAATCTTTTTTCCCAGTTGTGGAAGCTCAGCATAAGCAGCAATTGTGAGTAAAATAAATAAACGGTCAATGTGTCCAACAGACGATTAATGCTGCAGCGTTTAAAATATTTAGACTATTAGTAAAGTGTTTATTTTCTGTAGGCTAAAATAAACAAATACAAATATAGAAGTAGGCTAATAGTCCTGCCAGCTGGTGTGATATATTTAGTCACATTAGAGAGGCATGTCCTAAAACAACCCTCTCAAAGATAAATACGGATTTGCAAAACCAAGCTAAAGAAAGATTAATTAACCACATAATCGATCAGTTGTGTGATGACAACTTTGCACTTATTGAACAGCGCAAATTTGTGGCTTTTCTACAAGTTTGACAAACAAGTGAAACATTGGCTAGGTATTCAATTTACGTATGTTTAGTAAGAGGGTTAAAAGGCTGTGGTGAGGTCATACATCAGACTCATAAAAATCCTACATCTGGACAGCCACATATTAAGATTCACTTAAACATAAAGGACTATTGAAAAAAAATGATAGTTTCATTTTTCATCTGTAGAAAACCAGATCCTTTAAAAAATGAATTTGAGTTTTTCATTGAAATGAAAGGAAATGCATACACATACTGTTATTTTCATTGTATGTTAAAGAGATAAAAAATAGTGTTCCCTTGTCTGCCCTTAAATAATTGGGCAGAGGCGGCTGAGAGCCTCTGCCCAATTATTTATTTATTATGTTGGGGTTCATTTACTCATCTTTTCTCCCTTGCTGCTCACTGCTCTTCCTTTTCAGCTTAGGGACACCTGAACCCGTAAGTCCCTTTTCTGTGCAATTTATGCTCCTATACGACTTGAATGCACTTTACTTATGCAAGTTCCTTAGCACATGTGCAGAATGATGGATCACCCATGTGAAGATCCCATCCTTTGGCTGCCTCTCTGAGACCAATCGCTACAGTGACTGTTCTCAGAGAGAGTGACGTCAGCACACTTTCTACGTGTTGATGCCACTAGTGACCGATCTGGTGACCAGCAGACGGGAAATTCAAAATCCTGGCTGCTGGTGACTCTGGGTGGGGTGGAAGAAACACCTCCACTTCACCAAGCTTTTCTGCCAAATCAGGGGAGCTGGGAAAAAGAGTGAGAAGGGGGGACGCTCCTCACATCCTTACCACTTTGAAACTATAAACTGGTGAGGATGAGTAGAGTGTTCCTTTAGCCGCTTGACTGCAGACGATGCACAGAGACGTCCTCCGCTTTCCCACTAGGATGCAGAGGACACGCACAGCATGTTGAAGCCCCAGGGGCTTGGTGCCAATCTGGCATGGATGACGGACTTCTCCCGCAGCAGGCTGACAGCATGGATGTCAGCCCTGCTGAGATGACCACCTGCTACCTGCCCAGTCGTCACATGCAGAAGGAGGGTGTACAAGGGTTTAACAACTCCAAGGTTCTTACTAACTCTACCCCTCTCAGGGCCCCAAGTTATGCCAACCTAGCCACCCCAAAAACCATACACACCCTTCCAACTATACGCTGCCAACACGAAAGTAATAGGACACTTCCAAAACCACAGTAACTGTATAGCACTCCAATCCAAGACCATAACCATTTACAGCTACAATATCTCCCAAATGGTAAATTCTACAGTAAAGTTAAAACCAAACATACATGAGGAACGCAAATCATCTAGAGCCAAAGACCGTACTGCATTACAAAGTTTTAATGGCAAAAGATAAAAATAAAACTTTACACAGTGCCAATATAACATAAGCAAGACATACAAAATATAATAAAACGTGCAATTACAGTTCTTGAATTAAACAGAACACAGAAACCTATCTTAAGTAGATAGCACTAGAATGCAGGATTCCATGGGTATTTCAGCGTGTACGTCCCTTGTTCTTAGATGTTGCTTCAAAAAAATCCTTAGGAAATACCAATTGTACTGGGGTTGCTGGCCTTTATCTGTCCAACACCCACCAACCCCACCTATTTGGATCATGTTTCCATTCAGCTCTCCACTCAAGAGAGCAGATTATCAGATAAGGGTCATAAATACCGAATTCCTTTGTCCACTGCGCCAACTCAAACGCTTTCGAAAAGAATGCGGGAAACCCCTCCCACACACACAAATTCTGCATTTAAATCTAGCACAGCGCAAGAATCATGCCTGTACATGACACCTGTCTCCGGGACCTCCCTCTGCCCACTGACATCATCACTCATGGGTGGGCGCGACTTCCCTTTGCCTGTCAGGGGATTCCTATGGAGGAGATACAGGAGTCTTTTGGGCCCTTCTATCTCCAGAACCATAGAAGACACAGGGTCAAACAAGGTATGGCTTTTCCAATAATACTAAATCTGACCAGGTTCCATGTAAAAACAAAATGGTTAATACATTTTAAAAAAAATTGTTTTTTTTCCTAATGCAGCACTATTGTTCACTTTTCAATTACAGAGTGAGCAATGATGCTGCACTAATTCACCTTCCCATTTCCCATGCCACCAGCAAGTGTGGAGGCATAATAAGTCATTTTCAGAGACACGATGGGATAGCTGTTCATCGGCTGCTAGTGACATACTGAGCAGTGCCAGTGGGTTTGTTCCTGGTGCTGTGCAGTATGTCCAATGCTGGTGTTACACAGCATGTCCCAGAGCATCCATTGCATCTCCTGGAGATCATAGCATTATATGGAGGCCAGAGAGCACTCTACATCAAATTTGAAGTAAACAATCTCGCTGAGCTGTCAGAATGACACTGGGAACACTGACGGTTCTATGAACACTCACTATTGCTGGCTTTTCACTCAACAAACATGACTATAAGCTAGACAAGTAGCGATTCTGAGGCCACAAAATATATCTACACTTGTACTTAGGGCCTAAATAGAGTACAAAGTGGTAAGGAAAGGTACTAAAATTAGAACTATTGAAACAGAAAAAAGGGATAAAGGATTGGAAATAAATAAAATATTTGTGGGAAAAGATGTCATATGAGTTTTTATAGCTTCAACCCCTCCCAAATATGCTGGCTTAGCATAATATTGTGTGAAGTGCACATTGATCATACAGTATAGTAAGCCATAATAAGAGCCCAAAAGCGAACTGGTAGGTTGTACTTAAACTAAAACCATATCCTGTGAATCTCCATAATGCACATCAGAAACTTCAAGAGCCAAAATAAAACAATTTAAGGGCCAACAGTTAACAGCTAAGACAATGACATACAACATTAAAGTAGATACCGGACTCCAACAAACAAACAACCACCCAAACCAACACAAAGAAGAGTAAACGCACTTAAGAGATCTTAGATTTTTTCCTACTCGAATATTTATTTATTTATTTTATTTATTTATAAAGGATTTTACCAGGAAGGATACATTGAGATTTCTCTCGTTTTCAAGTATGTCCTGGGTTCAAGAACATTGAATATTAATAAATACAGGGTTATTCAAAGAGAATCGAAAAGACACCGCACGTTCGGTGACTTTTCGTTCTCTTCAATTCGGTTCGATTTGGCAATCCCATTTCGGCAACCCTGCGGTGTATTCAGCAAGCACCACAGGGTCCCCGAATTGCAGGGAAAGGTCACCGCAAACCCGCCGAAAACTCACCGCAAACCCGCCGAAAACTCACCACAAAACCCAGCGAAGGCACACCGAAAACTTGCAAAAACATCTGGATTAACCTGCAGAAAACGCCGGAAAAACCCGAGCAGGAGCCGATCACTCGCAGCGCAGCCGTGGGAAAAATCCGACACCGGAGACGAATGGAGTGAATAAATTAAAAGAACAGTTTGCTTGAATGTTTGAAAAGTGAAACGCTGTTTGCAAAGAAACTACAGAGCGAAAATGTCTGAAATTTACATGAGGTCCAAGGAATGATAATAAAAAGGGCTGTTACAGAAAAAATAAGTAAAGTTGAAAAAAAAATAGGAATTCTTTTTAAAAAAAAATCCCGAAAAATGCTTAAAATATGCTAAAAAATCTATCAATAAAGAGACTCTTTACTGCAGAATATTATAATCAACGGTTTATTAGATATTGAATTAAAACGGGAATATTTTTAACATTGAAGCCTATGGGATTCGCCTGAATAAACCTGCCTAATTAACCCACCGAATGGCAGGGCATTTTGGGAACCTTTCACTGCTGGTTTTTGTTCTCTGAATAGACGAAGCATTGCTTCTCTATGGGGATTTCACTGCCCTCGAACAGGCAACGTATGTGCAGGCAATTCGCCAAGATTTGGCGAATTGCCTGCTCTCTGAATAGCCGAATGTCCAGGAAAGGTAACCGACCGCTGAATTTCAGTGTTCGGTTACCTTTCTCCAGCAATTCGGATCTCTTTGAACAACCCTGATAGTCTTTGATATATATATAATTGTATCTGCAACCTGTATATAACTCTGCCAATGGAATACAATCATGGATTCCTGTTTTGGATTGCTGTACAGCATTTGTTCCATTCATATTTGTAGGACTAACAGAATCTATTAAAATGACCCTCAATCCATCACTAAATATATGAAATCATACGAGCAATCTTCTTTTTATCTATTAATTTCGATAATTATTACTGTCAATTAAACAGCAGTATATAACACTGCATTATTTCATTGATTTGCATGAGTGTCACTAAACTAATGCAAAACTATAAAAAATATTAATCAACAAGTAAAACGTAAGGGGTTATTCAAAGAGCATTTCGGTGCTCTTTTGTTCCCCTCACTTCAGGAAATCAAATTACCCGACCCTGCGATGAATTCAGCAGTCACAGCAGGGTCGCTGTAGTGCAGGGAAAAGCAGCCGAACAACCGCTGAATCAAAAGTAAACACCGCTGCAAAACCGCCAAAAACATTGGATCCAATCCGAAAAGCTGCTGCTAAAACGCCAGAAAACATCAGGTCCGATCCGATAAGCCAGCGCAAACCCGCCGAACGTACCTGCAAATCCGCCGCAAAACCGCCAAACGCATCCAAAAAAAGCCAATGATCGGCCAAACATAGCGCCGACCAGCCGCCGGAAAAAGTCGACAAGCTGACCAACAGCGTAATTTTTTTTAAAAAAACAGCAACTTTTAAAAGCTGTTTGCAAAAAATATACTGCATGAAAATGTCTGAAAATGACATATAAGGTCCTATGAATAATAATAATAAAAAGGTCTGTTACAGTAAAATAAAACGCTATTTAAAAGAATTGGGGAAAAAAATTTTGCCGAAAAAATCCTGAAAAAGGACTAAAAAATAAATAAAGAGACTTTTTGCTGCAGATAAAAAGAATAAATGGTTTAATAAATATTTAATAAAAACTGATTTTTTTTTTACCTTGAAACCCATGGGATTCACCTGATTAAACCTGCTGAATGAAACAACCGAAAATCAGGGCATTTCATTGACATTTTGGTGCTTTTTCGGTGTTCTCTGAATAGACTAACCATTACTTATCTATGGGGAGTTCAGTGCCGTCGAACAACGCCGTATTTCACTGGCAATTCGCCAATATTTGGCAAACGGTCTGCTTTTTGAATAGCCGAATGGCTCCGAAATTGTAACATTCGGGAAATTCACTGTTCGGTGCAATTTCGGAGCCAATTCGGCTCTCTTTGAATAACCCTGTTTGTTTCTTATCTTAACCAATAAACACTCCACAAGCCCCATTCACTTATCAGATCTGTATATGTTTTCTTGCGACAAGCGGCTTCACAAAACATGTCATAACATGTCTCTGCTTGCCCACTAACAATCTATAATCTACATCACATGTGGTAAATGTGCTAATTGATATATTGGAGGGGTTTTGCCTTACAAGATGCTTTATGGTTAGATTTATCAAGTTGAAGCCACAGGGATGAAGGTAGAACAGTGTTACGGATGTAGTAGACAATACTGATATTTAAAGGCTTTTATTGTGTTAATATAAACAAGATTTTCCAACAATATTCTTAAACATTTACTTAAACACCCTGAAATCTCTCATTGATAATGCGCTGGCTTTAGAAAAAAAGAGATTTATTGTGCACTCCATGGGTTGCTTCATGCAGTCTGTGGTATGGTTTGTCTAAATGTCAGATACTGATCAAGATTTCATCCATCACACCCCAATGTTTATTCTTTAGGGTCAGTGAAGGATAATAATAAGGTTGCAGTAGGGCACTGCACCTTCTCTGACAATGAAAATACACAGGCATTAATGGTGTGCCTATTCATGCCTTGTTATAAACCAGCATAAGCTAAACACATAATAAAAGTGTTTTAGGAATGGAATCTGTCACAACACACTTTATGGGATATATAGCTGGGTTTTTTGTAAGATCAGACAAAAAAGTAAATTGAATAACTAAAGCCCCCTTCTTCAATATTCCCCATTAGTCTAAATTAAGATTTATTAATTTGAAGCAAATAGTACAAAGTGTTGACTGCATTTCTGAAAATGTTCACTTTTAGGAATAATTGCCCATTCCTGGAGCAAAGTGTCTGTTCTCTTTATAAACATTTTGAAAAATGGTTCTTCTGCAGGGCTGGTTCTAACATCATGCGATTCAGGCACTTGGAAAAGGCGCTCACGGTGTGAGGAGAGTGTCTGGCCTCAATTTTAGGAAGGCACAGTTTCCCATGGCACAAGACACTGGCAGAAGCGAGTTCATGCTGTTCAGCCATTCTACAAAGCATTCATAATGAGGGGAAATGACTGGGCCCACAACATGCCAGAGACCTCTGACTTAAACTCTTAGGGCCAAATTACCTCCATAAAGGGACATGCATGGTTTGCTAGTGTGCTTTTAAAAACATGCTATGCCTTTTGAATGAGTCAGTAGTGTCATTCGGTAGGCATAAAAGCAAGTAAATATTATATTTTTTCATATTTACCTGGTTTTCTTTCTTGCCGTTTTCCACGCCCACCTCAGGAGACATTTTAAGCTAACCAATCAGTGCCTATACCTAGGTAGAGCTAGAAAACGCACTGAGCATGTGCATCTGAGTTGCTCCTCCTCCCTTCTGCACTGTGAGCTGAGGGGAGGGCGGGGCTGAAGTTTCACCCCAGCTACTGCAGAGACAGGGAAGGAAAGAAATCCATACACACAGGGAGAAAAAGAGACAGCAAAGAGAGGGACAACAATGAAAATCACAGAAACACAGGAAGAAACGGTAAAGAGAGAACAACAGCAAGATAAAGCAGAGGGCCACAAAGAAAAGGTGCAGAGAGAGAGCGCGCACAAGAGACAGACAGCACAAGAAAGAGTGTGAGAGGGAGTGACTGTGTGAGGAAGTTTGAGTAAGACAGTGAGTATGTATACCATGAAAGAGTGCAAGTGAGCGTGTCAGTGGGTGAGTGAGTCTGTGTGTGAGAAAGCACAAGTGAGTGTGTGAGCTAGTCAGTGGGTGAGTGTGTTTTGCTTTCACAGTTGCAGAGATGCTAATATTCAGTTCCTCAGTTTCCCCAGTCTGAGGTCCTGAACATGCACAGGGTATCACTCACACAGGGTTTCACGTGCACAGCTTGTGTTAGTTCTTTTCTTTTTTTTATTCAAGATTTTTATTTTCAGAAAGGAAAGGTCCCAAATTGACCTCTATAATCGGCCTCGCAGGGCCAGATATAATACTCTCAGGAAAAACACAGATAACATATAAAAGGGGGGAGGAGAGGGAGGTGTCATGAAAAATCAGCAAATATCGAAAATCGGGAAAGGGAGGGGGATTATATCAAAAATACTTCAGAAAATAAAATAAAACCTAAAAGTCTCAGATTTAGCTCTAGCCGGGGAAAGGCAGCGGAAAAAAAAGGAAACAAAATAGTGTCCGAAGCGTCTCTAGGGTTTCACGAACATGTCAGTAAGGTCCTAAAGAGTAAAGAATAAGGGGGAAAGGGGGAGTGGAAAATCACATCAAGGGCTCAGAGACGAAATCGGCAAAACTGAATACATTCAACCAGGGTCAGAAGAGGGCAACCGTGGCAGGAACCGATCCCCTGCGATTTCCCCAGGGAGTCAAAAACAGGCCATGCTTCTCCAGGATCTCCAAAAACATATGGCACTTTATCCAAAACAAAAGTAAGTGTGCCACCTGCACCCCATCTATAGCGAATATCCTTAACCCGGAGGCAGGCCACTACCTCCCGAAATCTCTGGCGAGCCGCCAATGTCAAGAACGGTAGGTCATTGTATAAGATTATTATGTAAGCATAAAAAAAACACAGCGCTTTAAAAGACCAAAGTCCAAAAAAAGACAGTGGGGTAGACACTCAATATGTCCTTAAACTGAAATCGTTGTCTTTAAGAGTAGATCTTCTCAAAGCAATGCCGATGAAGTATGTACTGTAGGGAGGAAACACAAAAACAAGGGACCAAAATTGCGCAGTAGGACAGTACCCAAAGTGAGAGTATTATGTATCAATAATCAACTCACATTCTGTGGAGCCCACAACCGGCTCCCAGGAATAAGGCGAGCAGGGACTTTATGTTGGGTGCCCATAAAACCTTCAAGCGACTTCTTCGGGATTCACCAGAATAAGGATACTGTGAGAGAATTGACAGAAATCAAAAAGGCACCTCCTAGTGCAATAAATCACACACAACTTTGTTTTTTAGAAGGAGATAGCCAAATTCAAACTCACACACTGTTGAGCCTCTATTGGCTCCGTCACAACACGCTTAGGGAATCATAAGGTGTTCCCCAGACCTTCTTTGCAGGAGATATGGAGGCAGACAGCAATTAGAATTTTTTTAAAAAATAAAAACATTTATTCACTTTAAAATAGATAGATCATATCTACCAGACCAAAGACCAGGACGCGTTTCGCCAACAAAGGCTTCCTCAGCTGGTTATCAGCTTCCTCAGCTGGTTAATGGATAACCAGCTGAGGAAGCCTTGAAAGTCGCTTGAAGGTTTTATGGGCACCCAACATAAAGTCCCTGCTCGCCTTATTCCTGGGAGCTGGTTGTGGGCTCCACAAAATGTGAGTTGATTATTGATACATAATACTCTCACTTTGGGTACTGTCCTACTGCGCAATTTTGGTCCCTTGTTTTTGTGTTTCCTCCCTACAGTACATACTTCATCGGCAATGCTTTGAGAAGATCTACTCTTAAAGACAACGATTTCAGTTTATGGACATATTGAGTGTCTACCCCACTGTCTTTTTTTGGACTTTGGTCTTTTAAAGCGCTGTGTTGTTTTTCTGCTTACATAATTGTCACTCGGGTATTTAGAGAAACCCCCTATACAGCATTCAGCGAGTGGGATAGACACCATTCCGGTGGGCACTTCACCCCTTTTTCCTTTCTATTGCATTGTATAAGATTACCTCTGATGATTCAAAAGGAAAGACGCCCCAAGCCGTGGGTAGCGACATCAGTCGTTGCTTCGTGGCAGTGTCCTGACACATTGCAATTATATCTCTGGGAGCCGACTCAGGAGCCGTCGCCGACTTCCGAACTCTAACCAGCCAGACCGAAGGTCTCTGGACCTCCAGGGGGGAGTTTCAACAGATGTGCCGCCAGGCGGTTCGCATATGCCAGAACCTCCTCAGGTTGTCCTGACTCCGGCACCTCTCTTATACGAATGTTGCGCCGGCGGTGTCTGGCATCTAACACCTCTTCCGTCTGTGACAGAGTCTCGACTTGTAGTTGGAGGGAGTCTACCTTTTGGGAAAGGTGAGTATGTGCATCCTCGACGATCTTCGTGCAGTCGTTAATGGTCACCAAGTTCTCTTGCACCAGGGTCACCTCAGCCTCAACACCCGATCGGCACTCCACATGGCCCGCATCTCATTCATCATTCGTTTAATGTCACCTTTAGTTGCAAGTTGTACATCTTCTCCCAGGGCAGCAGCCAGGAAGGCAGAGGAGGCAGACTGAACGGCAGTGGCATCAGGAGACGCTGACAAAGCGGCCTGTTGACGAGCTGCCTTAGCCACCCATTTCGCAGCGTTCTTTCTAGATTTCTGATCCTGCGGCGGGGGCTCAGAAGAGATTTGGTCTGCATTCTCTCCACTCCCCCTCGACCAAGTGAATCCGTCCTCGTCGGAAGAGCCGTATCCCGGAGGTAAAATGGAGGAGGAGAGGCCCGTGGAACTCGACCTCCCGCCGCACAGCAAGTCGCGGATGTCCCACTGTCTGGAACCGGGCATCGGATCAATCCCCTTCGCCGTCTTCTTACCCATCGGAAGGAGACACGCGGTCCGTGCGAAGCACCTGGCTTCAAATCCGGGGGTGAAGGGAAGTCCAAACACCTCCTCAGGCTCTTAAAAATGGCCAGCCGTGCTAGGCCGCAGAGTCTACACTGGGGCTTCCTGCTCTCAGCGGGCCTCCTCTGGATGTGGAACAGGGCTCTTCAGTACAACCCTCGGGTCAGCTAACCTTCCCGAGGTCAGCTGACAGGATAGCACCGAATAAAGTTGGGGATATCTCGCTAAATTACAGTCTCAATGCCGGAGCTCCTTCAAAACGTGGCTGATCTCGTTCGAGTCTAGCTTCGCCCCCCCAGCTTGTGTTAGTTCATACAGTCACAGGTATTTATTAAGCTCTAGCAAGTTCCGTAGTTCTGTACAATGGGAGAGGCAGAATAAAAAATGTCCATACAAGTAAAACACACAGAACAGTAGGAGAGAGGACCCTGCCCAAGAGTTTACAATCTAAGAGGAGAGGGGCGACACACTAGGTGAGGTAATAGCTGAGTATGTGAAGTAGTAGTGGGCTGCATTGGGGCTGTGGGCAAGATGGAGCAAGAAATGTAGTTCATGTGAAGCTTTGATGAGTGGAGTAGTGAGTGGGGAGGAGGCGGGGAATATTCAAGAAGTATGAGCTGAAGAAACATCCCTAGCTGGGGGGCGTCACCGGAGAAGAGGAAATGACAGACTTTAAAGCAAGGAAATAAACTTCTTTTTACACATTTTTAAAACTTTTTTTTATTTATTCTAGTTTGTCTATAGGTATAAAAGTGTTTAAATGTCAACAAATTTTTTTTTCTAGACATGCATATCCCTTTAATGCTAGCGTTAGTGCTCACATAAGTGAGCGTTAGCGCTAGGTTAATTGAAGTGATAACATTACGGCCAGATCACCTTCCGATCGCTAACGGGTTAAAAAATTCATTAGTGCATCGGTATTAGTGCTTTTTAGTGTGAGCTTACTGTACTTTGCACTTCCTATGCTTAACATTGGGAGTGTAAAGAGTAAGCAATCAGTAATTAGCATTAGGATCACAAAGTCCTAAAGCTAATTACTTACTGCTGCAGCCAACTGAAACGTTAGCCACATCTGTATGCTGTAGCTGATTCCTCTTCTGCGGAATCAGTTAGCAGCAGCTGAAACCCCCCCCTGCCAAAAGTCCCCAGTATAATTGTGTGAATAGTTAAACGTATTTGTCTGTATATATGCTGTTTTATGCAACGCTCACAAAAAAATATAGGTTTTATTTATGATGAGCTATTGGGATGCTGACTTATAATAACTGTAATTAGAAAAGATGAGATGTTGCCACTATTTGATTGTTAATTATATTAATAGCTAGTAACTCAAACTGGAGTTATTTTACATCATCTAACCTTGTGTTAAAAATGCTTAGATAGTTGTCTTTGATTTCTTTGTTTAAAATAAATTTTCTATATGCTCTTTTCTACAAATGATCACGTTACCAAAATTATAGGTTATATTGATGTGTGATTAAGGTTCAAATAAGAAAACTCAGATGGAAAAATCTTTATTGTGATAGTGTTGTCAAGCCTATTATTTTCTTCTATTGTATGAGGCTTTAACACAAAAATGTCTTATCCTTTCATGCATATTTAAAATCTGAGATAAATCAAAGCCATCACTGAAATGAGAATTTGATCAATCGTTTTTATGATCACGTTAGTCTTTACTCTAGACATGAATTTGGGGGACAGGTTCTCTAATTTAGTTTGACATGTCTCTTTCATTGTGTGGTGATGAGCGCTGGTGCATTAATTGGATCCCCATCATTCTTTCCACTAGTGTCCCCAGATAAGAATCAATTCCTTACTATACTAGCTAATTCCTTAATGTAATCATTAATCACACTATCTAGTCTGATCCCTTCCATAAATATGCATACCATTAGTTAGTTCCCTTATGATGGGGTATATTATAAGCATATAAGCATAATAACATGCTTTTCCAGCTTGACTTTAAATCTATTTTTAATTGTTTTTCCTTTATTGTCATTATAAACCTATCTAATCATAAATAATTGTTTTTATTCATCACAGAGAAAATAATGGGACTGAGAATGTATCTTGCCTTGGTGTCTTTTTCTCAATTAGCGCAAAGGAGCAATGGTATATACATAGAGGTCAGAGACAGGGACGGGCTGGCCTGGGAGGCAGGAAAGCGAATGCCTCCTGTGCTGGTCACTGAAGAGGTGCAGAGGGCCACCGCACATCACCCCTTACTGATCAGACCGCACAACACTTTGACAATTATGAGCCAAGGCTGAACACTGTCTTGCTTAAGCCACGGCTGAAAGGAACAGTGTGCTCAGTTGCTGCCGCTCTGTACAGAGAGTTTTAAAGCGGCAGCTGTGGCTAAAGCAGGAGAGTGTTAAGCCGTGGCTCATAATCAGCAAAACTGGAGCAGTGGGCTGCAGTGCCTGTGAGCAAGGGCCAGGTGCTCTATGTGAAAAAAGAAAAAACTGGTTAGTTGATGTGCCAAAGTTCTGCGCTGGCTGCGAAACGCAAGCAGTCTCTGGCATCTGCGCTTGAGCGCGGCTCTGTAAGTCTCGAACGTGCTCCCACAAGATACACACATTCTTGCATGATCTCGCAGTAGCGTAGCCAAGACTCCCAGAGCCATTCTCAGGCTCAGATGCTAGCAGTCAGTCGCGGTGTATGGCTAGAGCAGGAATAGGTTACATCAAATAAACAGTTATTTTTCTCACGTAAAGCGGCATGCCCTTGCTCACAGATACCAGAGCCAAACTCTTTATAAAGTAAGTTAGTCTCAAAAATGCAAATGGCGGATGTTAGAGTATGCTGCTCACAAAAATGAAATGCACCTGTGCTACATTTATAAACTAGGGGAAGAAATGAGAGGGGGGGGATAGAGGGGGGAATTGTGGGAGTAATTAGGAAAGAAATAAGGACATAATTTAAAAAATGGGGGAAGAAATGAGAAAATAATTATTTACTTACCATTTATTACATAGTTACAGAGTTAGATAGTTAAACAAGGTGAAAAAAGACTTGTGTCCATCGAGTTCAGCCTTTCACACAACACCTACTGCTGTTGATCCAAAGAAGGCAAAAGAAAAACAGTCTGAAGCACTCGCCGAATATGCAACATACTGGGAAAATATTCCTTCTTGACCCCAGATGGCAGAAAGATTTCTCCTTGGATCAAGCAGCTTCTTATTTTTTTTATTGTTACAGTGAGTGTTATTGCTATGGATCTTTGCGAAGCTCTGATACGCTCATACACACCACACCTTACTGTGAATTTTATTGCTGTGTAGCTCTGTGATACACTCATACACACTGCAGATTACTGTGAGTTTTATTGCTGTGGAACTCTATGATACACTTATACACACTGCATTTTGCTTTGAGTTTTAATGCCGATACAAAATATTCTGGGACAGTGCGCTGGTCCTCCTACAATTGGGCCACTTACTTGCTTTTGCGCCCCAGGCCAAACGTTGTCAGCCCTCCTCTGCACTTGATCACTTTGTATAGAACTGAAATATAAACCAGAGTAACCCCTTCACTGCCAAGAAATTTCCAGAAACTCACTGTTAGGAACCAGTGTATTTCTTTTTATTTAAATTCATTATACAGAAAGAAACATTTGGGAATATTCCCCATGTGTTCCTTATTGAATCTATTTGGCAGGCATATTTCACCATCTGCTGGCCAAAAGAAGTTACTGCAGCTCTAGGCTCCATGCAGTATCAGCTGGGGATATGGCATTCAGGACACATTCCCAGCAGGTTTTAAGAAGAGTTAGTACCTCGGGCATAGTGCCCAGGGTGCTTATCTTTGGAGGCACATTTTGGAGTCCAAATGCAAACTAATTTTGTTTTCAAAATATGTCATTCATTTGCATTGCTCCTGTAGAACACTGTTAGGACTATAATTAAAGGGACCAGAAGGTTTAACTTGCAGTGAAGGGGTTAAAACCAAGGTAGGGCATGCCAGGAGAATGTCAAACATGGGATTACTTTCAGATAGGCACTGTGATCTAGGGGATGTCAGAGATGACTCTACGCTTTGGGGCAAAGAAGACCTTTTATGAAACTCATGGTCAGGTCTTCGGTATAAAGTAAAAAGTGCATGAGGTGCTACAGGATAGTGTTCATAGAGGGTGTTAGTAATATATTTGTAAAATAAAGCAAAATAAAAAAGGTTAAAAAAAAAGCCACGTGACTCATACAACTCTCTTGAATTGAAATACCTGGTTATCAGCAAAGTTTGCGAGCAATCCCCTTTTCATAGGACAGATCAACTCTTGAATCAAATTAGCTGCACAGCAAAATTCCTATTGGTACGTTTATAAACCTAATTGTAAAGACCTTGGGACCTGGTGACTCCGCATCATGAGTTTTCTTGCCCCCTTCTTTCCTTGTTTGACTGTGTCTATTACATCCACTAATATTTCTCATTTTCCCCATTATCTTCAATTCTATTATAATTGTTCGTAATGTAATATTTTTTTATCTTAGCTTTTTACTCTACATTATTGTATGACATGTTTAAATTTACATTTTTTTTCATTGTGGATTATGCAAATAACAAGATCTTATGCTCTGTGTTTGTATTGGTTTTCAAAACAAATACTTATTGTCACTACTTGTGATTAGTGTAAAATGTTTACAAATATATCAGTACCATCATAGTAGTTTACATTTGCCATTAAGAGAAACCTGCATCCAGGTAAGAGGATATGTTGTAACTGATTGCATCCTCACATTAATCAATTACTGTAATCAATTAATGTATCATATGTAGTAGCTCCAGAGTTAAAATTTGTACTTGTTTCATCAACAACAATATTAGAAATTTTAAATTTACAGTGTGTTTTCTTCAAGAGATACAATGGAATTTTTTTTTAAATATAAAATTCTTGTAGAAAATAGTAAAAAGTAATTTAGTGAAATAGATCGTCTGTTAAGGCATCATAGAGCTCTTCAAAAATTTGAATTGCCATAAATATTTATAGGATCTAGAATTCAACTGTCGTCTTGTTGGACTCACTTGACATATGCATCATTAGCTTGGATCTCTACATCTCCCCTTTATCTAACTGTCAAAGTAAATTCTCGTTTTCATTCAGGCAGCCTTTATTGAATTTATTCTTCCTCCATGCATTCTGATTCCTGTCCTGTGTTACCTCCATACAGGCCTTGGAATTTAATTTCTGAAATGTTTATATATATATTTATTGACCAGCAGTGGAGACTCATTCATTGGGTCAGAATTGGCAGCACCCACCAGTTTATTGGCAAAAAAAAATGAAAAAAATATTTGCATGGAGTCTTCCGATTATTTTTCCTCCTGTTGGGCGGAAGGTGTTGGGTGAAAAATAGAATCTGTAGGTTATTTTTCAAATTTGAATAATGACAGCAAAGGAGCATCAACAACTGAGTGTGTCAGGAATGGATGATTTGGTCCAGTGTCCTGTCTGGGGGCATTTGACATATAATCTATGGGCTCTATTACATTCTTCGCGCAAAAATGTGCGCGTGCACAAAAACGCATTAACACGAGGGGAAAAACCCTTTGCGCTGACCGCCAAATTACGACGCTCGCGCATACGATGCGCGGTAACGTCTAACGTGAGTTACCCTGCACGAGCAAAAGTTTGTGCACGCATCCTATACTTAACATTGTGAGCGCAAATGTGTTCGTGCGCTGGTACGCGGATGGTATTACAATCGATGCGCAACTTTTTACGAACGACGTTTGCGCGCATAATTTTAACGTCTTTGAAAAGCTGGTGGTAACTGCAAATCTGAACATTCTGGCCGAAACGAAATACACCAGCACGAAGAAAAAAATACAGCACAGTACAGTTACACATTCTACACATACACAAACAATAAAATTGAGTGGTTGTGCGTGTTTTTTTTATTGCTGCTGCATGTATACTCAGATTGATTCTGGCAGGTGCAAAAACTTAACGGGAGACAATTGTGGTTCTTAATTCTGATTGGCTGAATCGCGTGAAAAAGCAGTCTGCCCACCGATTTCTGCGCGCAGTGTTAATTTGCGTTCGTTTTGCGCGTCTTTTTTATACGCGATATTTTTTGACGGTTGAAAAAATGCGCTCGGATCGTAATACCTGCGTTAATTTATGCGCATTAACGTTTAGCGTTGCGCGCAAAAAAATTGCACTGCGCGTACTAATTTGCGCAGAGAATGTAATAGAGCCCTATATGTCTACTGTATACAGAATAGGAGAGTTCTACCTACCAGCCATTAAGTTGCCACAAGGATGTTTGTGTAAAACGTCCACTCATTACGCCTGCTGCCATCATTGGCTCATAGCCACAGGGAAGCAGGAAGAGAACAGAATTTATCTGCTCTCTCTAATCTCAGTTTTAGTCTGAATATCTTTGCTCTGTACAGATAGAATGAGACTGAGATTAGATGATTATATTAGTATGTACTCCATCCCATGCCCTGCTTTTTCTGCCATTGTCCCTTCACTGAAGCCAGCCTGAAAGCAGGTCTCCCAGCTGCTCAATCACTCTTCACTCAGGCCTATGTATCTGGTCGTTACAGATTCTCCTGCAAAATTCTGTGACGATGATTTAAGCGAACAGGGTCCCTACAGATAAATTTCATACCAGAAAAAGAGTTGAGGCTTAGTGGCAGTTGTGAAGAATCAACTCTGTGTCCAGAGTCATTTCATCCCCATGTGTTGAGTTCAATGTGACCACTATATGCTCATCATGTTTATTTGAAGCAGCAGAGACCGCACCAATTATTTTTGCATGAAAATATATTTTTTCTTTTAATTGTTTGTAAAGATTATAAGAAATAAATTTAAAATATAAATATATTTATATAAAAATATTTTCTTTTCCTGGGAGGGTGGGTGTATAGGTAAAAATAAGTTCTAGGGTTGTTTTTTACATCTGAATAAAGTCAGCAAGGTAAGAAACAATTAAGAATATAAATTATTGGCGTTTTTCCCTCTGGCCTGCCTCATGCATGTCTCAATAGAAGGGTTCTGCCCCCAGGCCATTAAAATACCACAAGATCATTTTGCTAAATTGTCCCTCCAGGATGCCTGCCACACTCTCAATGGCTCAAGGCCATAGAGAGGGCAGGTTCACAAAAGGAAGAGAAGGACAGCACAGCCAGAGACGGGACAACAAGCAGGTAAGCTTCCTCCAGTCACCACCCTCCTATTAGGACTCTAGCTGTTAAACAAACATACAGGGTTATCCAAAGAGATCCGAATTGCTTGAGAAAGGTAACCGAACGCTGAAAATCAGTGTTTGGTTACCTTTCCTGACCATTCAGCTATCCACAGAGCAGGCAATTCGCCAAATCCTGGCGAATTGCCTGCACATACGGTGCCTGTTCGGTGCCTGTTCGAGGGCAGTGAAATCCCCATAGAGAAGCAATGCTTCGGCTATTCAGAGAACACAAACCAGCAGTGAAAGGTTCCCCTAATGCCCTGCCATTCGGTGGTTTAATTCGGCAAATTTATTCAGGAGAATCCCATAGGCTTCAATGTTAAAAATATTCCCGTTTTAATTCAATATCTAATAAACCATTCATTATAAAATTCTGCAGCAAAAAGTCTCTTTATTTATAGATTTTTTAGGATACTTTAATCATTTTTCAGATTTTTTTTATTTTTTTTAAAAGTCCGATTTTTTTTTTTTTTTTTTTTTCAGTTTACTTATTTTTTTTGTAAAAGCCCTCTTTATTATCATTCCCTGGACCTCCTGTGAAAATTTCAGACATTTTCGCTCAGTAGTTTCTTTGCAAACAGCGTTTCATTTTCCCAGATTCATACAAATGGTTTTGCTAATTTATTCACTGCCCCCTCTACCTCACAGCTGCTTTGGCTCTGTGTGATTCGGCTCCTGTTCGGCTCTCGGCTTCTTCGAAGGTTAATCCAGATGTTTTTGCTTGTTTTCAGCGTGCATTCGGTTAGTTTTCGTCAGGTTTTCGGCAGCTTTTCCCTGCAATTCGGGGGCCCTGTGGTGCTTGCTGAATACACCGCAGGGTCACCGAAATGCAATCGGCAAAAGGAACCGAATTGAAGAGAACGAAAAGTCACCGAACGTGCGGTGACTTTTCGAATCTCTTTGGATAACCCTGATAGAAATATTGGGCAATATTACATTGTTAACGCTAACGTTAGCACTCAGCTGTGTGAGCGTTAACGTTAGGTTAAGTGGAAGAGGGGTCGGTACGGGCGCTCTTGTCTAGGTAGGAGTGTTTGTTTTGTTTTGCTGCCGTCTAGGGGGTAGCACAAACTCTCGAAAGGGTGTGCAGATATCAATAGAAAGGAAACGGGGGTATCCTAGTGGTGCAACAATTGTTACATACAACAGATTACAGTGCTGTACTAATGGACCGTCAGATATACATAAATCCTTACGGTTCGTCTAAATGCAACTTAAGTCGTGCACATACAGCCAGTGGCGTAGCGTGGGGGGGGGGCCTTGGGGGCGGTCGCCCCGGGCGCAATTTTCTTAGGGGCGCAAAATTTCAAAAAGACATTTGAACCACTAATGTTTTCCAGCAGGGATCAGCACAGGTGTCCATGAGAAGCCCTTGCATGGGCAGCCACCAGTTTTGCGGTGACTTAGCACTCAGCGTCTGGAAGGGAGGACCAGGACAGAAAATTCTGGTCCTATCCTGACTCCTCCTTAATGCTGACATGAGTCACGTGAAGCAGCGCAGCATTATTCGATGGAACACCCTGTACCACGCTTGTCAGCCCCCCTTGAAGCCCTGTGTCAGCTGGCAGCCCTGCAGCCACTGAACAGGAAGGAGGGAGGGAGGCACCTGCCCTGCAGCACATTTAAAATCCGGTCTCTACTAAGAACCCTGGACAGCCCCCCCCCAGGCCACCAGCAACTCCATGCAGGTAGGCGACACTGTGACACCAGAGCAACGTGAACAACACACAGTGTCGGGGTACTGGGGGCATGGGGAGAGGGTGACTGGAGGTTCGGGGAGAGAATGACTGGGGATACTGGGAGAGAGTGACTGGGGGTACTTGGAGAGAGTGACTGGGGGTACTTGGAGAGAGTGACTGGGGGTACTTGGAGAGAGTGACAGGGGGTACTGGGAGAGAGTGACAGGGGGTACTGGGAGAGAGAGTGACTTGAGGGTACTTGGAGGGAGAGAGTGACTGGGGTACTTGGAGAGAGTGTGACTGGGGTACAGGAAGAGAGAGTGACTGGGGGTACTGGGAGAGAGTGACAGGGGGTACTGGGAGAAAGTGGGGGTGCTGGGAGAGAGTGACTGGGTAACTGGAGAGTGAGTTACCCAGGATACTTGGAGGTAGAAAGTGAATGGGGGTACTGGGAAAGAGTGACTGGGGGTACTGGGAGAGAGTGACTGGGTATAGTGTGAGTGGAACTATGCTAGGGTATACAGGGACAGGGTGACTGGTAGCAGTGGTGTAGCGTGGGGGGGCATGTGTGTTTCATTTTTTTTATTATCTCAGTATTTTATTAATATACAGTACATGTGTTTGTGGGGTAAGGGGGTCAATACTCTACTGGTGGAAGGGAATCAGGGTGTGTTACCATGTCCACAGGTTGGTGGGCATGCAATTCTTACCTTGCCCCGGGCGCTGACAACCCACGCTACGCCACTGCATACAGCTTCTAGAAAAAAAGTGCTAGTGCCGCGGTTCACACAGTATTAAAGTGCAACAGTGACAGCAGGTGCATATAGTGCAAGCTAGTGCAAAATGTACGTATCGATGCCGTAGTATAAAGGTATATCCCAAGTCAAGATATTTTAGCGTTCACCTGGGGATGCATGCAGTTTAGTGCAAAAAAGGGTGGGTGTGATGTCTCGAGACGCGTTTTGGCGCTGTTCCTGCGCCTTCCTCGGTCGATATGTGGAAGAAAAGGGCCCCCTTTTCTTCCACATATCAACTGAGGAAGGCGCAGGAACAGCGCCAAAACGCGTCTCGAGACATCACACCCCCCCTTTTTTTGCACTTATGTATATCTATTAATACTTGTATTATATATCAATAAATCCTTCATCTAAGTACATAGGAGTAATTGATTATTGAGTCCAACCTGATCAGGACAGACCTGTGAGGCTTATCGTGGACACCGTGACCTGTATCTAAAGGAGCAGCTGAAAGAGGTTCTGGGGTTTACCATTAAGCAGCACCGCACGCATAGCAGTTGAGCCTGGAGAGATAAGGCTCCCAAATCGGTGAGTGTAACCAACCCTCTCTATCACACTAAGCCATTAACCACTGACACTGTGCTATGAGAGCACCCTCTCTTTTTTATGTTTCTCCATCTGAGGAGGAGGTAAATGGAGGTAAAACAGGGCTATGGAGGTAAAACAGGGAAGCTAAGGAGAAACCTGCAGATGCAGGTTTTCCTCCTTAGCATCCTCGTTTTAGCAGGCAGTATGTAATACTGCCCATTGTTTCTATTTCCCTTGCCAAGGTTGGTGTAAACTTTACCAGAGCGGCTGTAAATTTATCAACTTCATAGACTATAATGGTAATGGTAAGTTTACGACAGCTCTGGTTAACGTAACACCAACCTTGAAATAGAGCACAAGGTTGGCCATCACTATAGCTACAGTCTATAGCTTATATTTTGAAATTCCTTCAGACTTTTCAGGGGTAAATGGAACATATATTTAAAATATTATAGTAATTGTGTCTACATGTATTTCTTACTATTCAGACAGCAGAGAAGAGACTGTGCAGGGACGCATTCTATTGCCAAATTACGAAAAACTTGAAAAATCAACGGTTCAGCTTCAAGGTAAGATAACTGTTATTTTTTCATTTTATTTCTATAAATAGGCCCACCACAATCCTCAGCACCAGGCCCATGATTGCATTTTTTTAATTGTGGCCATTAGTGGGGCCTCATGTTTAAGTTTCCCCTAAGGCCTCACAAAGTCTAGAGCTGTCTCTGTGCACAAGATCCTGTGAGGTGTCACTGGAAAGGTCAGAGTCTGGCCTTTTCAACGATACCAAATATGACCATGTAATGTGTAAAAATAGAAAAAAGAAAAAAAAAATCAAATGCAATTTTAGAGCACCCCATAGAATATATATATAGCAACAAAGGTTTGGATGATAAAATGTGAAAAAAAAAATCATTTTACAAGGTGTAAATGATTGAAATCTGGATGGAAATTGGCATTTTATTCACATTTTTTGTTAACCCTTTCACTGCTGACGACGTGTGGGACACGTCCTCATTGATGCACGTTACATGCTGAGGACGTGCCCCACACGTCATCAGCTGTGCGGGACCCCCGGCGGAGATACTCACCTCTCTGTCCGGGGTCCAGCGGCGTTCTGACTTCAGCGTCCTCAGACGCTGAAGTCAAGCTCCTCCCAGCGTAAATGACGCGATGACGTCATTTCCAGGCGACCCCCCAGCAATGCCGGGAGATAGCCTGGAAGGGAGGGGGGATCCGTTCGGATCCCTCTCCCTCCCGATCGGGAAGGAGCAGCGCTAAAAGCCAGGCACCACTTAAAAGGGGAGAGTCTCCCCTTTTAAGTGGTGCCTGGCTTTAACCCCTCAAGCGCCGGGTTGCACTTCAGTGCCTTGCGGCGCCGAAATGCAGCCTATCTCCGGTGGGGGCCACCATCTTGGATGGCGGCTCCACCCCCGGGTCTCCCCTCGCTGCCTGACGTCATCACGCATAGCGTGATGATGTCAGATAGCTGGGGAACCCCTAGCTGCCGGGGGATTTCCCAAGGAAATCCCCTGGTGGAGATAGGGGGTTCTTGTGAACCCCGATATCTCCAGAATAATAAAAATAATAAATAAATGTAATTTTTTTTTTTAAAAAAAAACATTTTTTTTTTGAGTTTTGTTTTTATTAACCCTTTCGCTGCTGAGGCTTTTCACACCTCTGTGCTGAGGTCATTTTTACCGGTTTTGCTCATCATGTTTAAACGTGTTTTGAAGGCTTATTTTAGTATATGACCCAGACATATTATATATCGTTCTTTCCGTCAGACTCGGTAGATTCATAATATGTCATTATTATATGTATACGTCATGACCTGTCTGTATATTATAACAAAAAATGCAATAAAATATGTATTTTCAATAATTTACAATGTGTAAAGTGGTTTTTTTTCACATTTTAACATGCGAGCAATTGTGGTTATATTTTGTATGGTGTGCGCTTGTTAAAAAAATTAGAGATGGGTTCTCGTTACATTTTTTTTTGGGGAAAATTACACGATTTTTAACAAACGCACCGCATACAAAAATCGTTAGTGCAGCATCATTGTTCACATTATAATTGAAATGGGAACAATATTGCTACACTAACAAACCAAAAAAAAGAAAAAAAAATGTATATTTTTTTTTTATAATTTTTTTTGTTTAATTTGTTTTTATTTTTATTTTTCTTTTTTTTTTTTTTACAAAAATTTTCACAGTCGTGTTTGGTATCGTTGGAACGGCCATGCTCTGGCCGATCCAACAGTACCAAACTTTAACCCCTAGCTGCCACGGATCGGGAGATAGGGGGTTCCAATGAACTCCCTATCTCCACCGTAGGTGGCAGCTAGGGGTTAACTCCAGGACTGGCGTCATCGTGCTATGCACGATGACGCCAGTCCTCAGGGGGAGTTCCCAGAGACTTGGCCGACATCCAAGATGTCGGCCAGCTCCGGGAAAGGATCACGAACCGGCGCTTTTCAGCGCCGATTCGTGATCCGGCACCCCAGGGGTTAATGCCAGGTACCATTTGGAAGGGCAGGCTGTGCCCTTCCAAATGGTGCCTGGGTTAACCCCCGCAACGCCGCCGATCGGGAGGGAGAGAGGTCCGAAGGACCACCCCCCCTCCCTTTCCAGCGCCTCCTCCGCACATGCGGGGGGGGCGCCTGAATTAGATGTCATCGCGTCGCCGCGATGACATCTAATGTCCCCGCCGGGCTCCCGAGTGCTGGGCTGACATCCAAGATGTCAGCCCGCACCGGGGGGGCGCAGCAATCCGCCGGAATCCGGCGGATTGCTGCCTCCTGTGCTCGGACGCGCTGAGCGCGTCCGTAGCACAGGAGAACCACTTGGCTGGACGCGCTGAGCGCGTCCATAGCAGCCAAGTGGTTAATGCAGCAATATTGTTCACATTTCAATTATAATGTGAACAATGATGCTGCACTAATTTTTTTCTATGGGGTGCGTTTGCTAAAAATCACGTAATTCCCCCCACAAAATGTAACAAGTCCCCATTTCAAATTTTTGTACAAGCGCACCCCATAGAAAACATAACCGCAAACGCTCATGTGATACAATGTGAAAAAAAACACTTTACACACTGCAGATGATTAAAAATTCTATTTTTATTGTATTTTTTGTTATAATATACAGGCAGGACATGACGTATACATATAAAAATGATATATTATGAATCTGCGGAGTCTGCCGGAAAGAAAGATATATAATATGTCTGGGTCTTTATTAAAATGTGGCTTTAAATCTCGTTTAAACATGATGAGCGAAAGCGGTAAAAATGAGCTCAGCACACAGTGGTGAAATGCCTCAGCAGTGAAGGGGTTAAAGTATTCTGACGTATGTATATAAAAATTATATATTTTAAATCTTCCGAGTCAGCTGAAAATAAGGATATATAATATGTCTCGATCTTATAATAAAACCTAACGTCAAATCGCGTTTAAACATGATGAGCACAAATGATGAGCATGATGGGCATGATGAGCAGGTCAAAATGAGCTCAGCACACAGGCGAAATGGCTCAGCAGCAAAACGGTTAAAGATACTATTGACAAAAACAATGAATTCACCTTCTGTTTCTTTCTTTCTTTATATGTGTTTTTTTTTTTTGCAAATTCCTAGTCACTTCTTTGATAAATGAGGATGGTTTTCATGCCAAATACTCTTACTCTGCAAAAAAAAAAATATGGAACTATGCATTATATATTTAGAGGATTCTGCATTAACAGCATGCAACTGTATAATGTGTTTATTTTCTTGCTTTGTCTGCAAGTGACAGCTCATTCAATTTATTAAGTTAAGGATATATAGTGTGCAGCAGAGTCAGCAGCCTAATCCATTACGTTAACAGGATCCATTGGGATTTAATGATCTGGTTACACAGCATTTAAGTCATGAATATTATTTTACTATCCCCTGACATCCTGTGACTTTCTCAAAAACATCCTCTGAAGGGAATAATTCAATACCGAGCTTTGACAAAGTGTATTAAGCCTTTCAATGGCTTCTGCTTCTTCGTTCTCCTTTTTCATATCCTTTTCATGGTATGGATAGAGGCTAATAGTCTACAGCTGACAACTCTTATTTCAACAACATTTTAGTCACTCCTAGTAAATCTCAATGCCTCTATCCGCAGGGGAGGAGAGATCAAAGGCTTTCGTTGTCAACGCAATTTACAGACCATTGCTCAAGAAGATGACAGAGACAAGGAGAGTGTACACCCCCTCCAGGATATTGATCAGCCTTTCCATTGAGAGCATGTAGCTCGGATGTTTACCTCTATGAGGCAGGATGCAGGAAGCAATAACATTGATTATCTTCATCAGGTTTTGCGCGTATACCTTGCTACTCGGAAATATGAAAACGCAAATATCATGTCATATTGGCCTTATAAAAGAAATGCATGTTATTTTCGTATATGCGTTTACATCTACAAAGAATTCACCCAAGAAAACAGAACAACATTTTTTATTATTTACATGCAAGAATATTAAGTACTCAACATGTTACAGTTACAAGTTTTTATAAAGTGCTAACAGGTTCCGTAGCGCTGTACGATGGGTAAGACAGAATAAGATATATGCATACAAGCTAGACACACAGAACAGTAGGAGGACCCTGCTCGAGAGCTTACAATCTAAGAGACAACTGATACATTTGAATTCTCAAGCTATAAGAACAAAATAATCAAGATCTTCAGAGTATAATGGCAGTATGGCTCATCCAAGACAGGGGGCATTGGATGCCCAAACCTCATGAATAAAGGCAAAATCTTTCTCCCAGAACCGATGAGTTAATTGGCAGTCCCAGAGAGTGTGAACCAAGGTCACACTCAGATTGTTGTGCCTCATTGATCTGCAGTGACTAAAACTATTTTTAAATATAGCAAGCAAAAACAAAAGAGTGGGTCCAGGCACTCCAGTCAACGAGTGTTTATTTTTGAGGGTGTGCAACATTTCGACTGCCTTAGAAATCATTATTAAGCTTGATAATGTCTGTTGAGGCAGCATTGCACATCATCTAAAACAAACACTCAAGTCTTGGAGTGCCTGGTTACACGCTTTCGCTTCAGAATGTAATGTTGAGTGGGCCACTTGGGGGGCGGAGCACCCTTGGCTTTCAATGTTTACTTGTTGTTCATTTATGGGAACCGTGTACATGATTACATTGCTTTTTTGTATTATTCTGGTTTTAAATTTAAGGCAGGGTTAGATATGCGCTTATGTATGATATGGTTACTGTAAAGCGCTGAGGAAACTGTCGGTGCTATATAAATTAGAGATGTGCATTCGTTTCGTTCCAAATTGAAATTCGGACGAAATTCACCATTTTCGTGGTTCGGGAGCATTTCCGAAAACAGAATATCGACCACCCGAAATTTCGGATCGAATCGATAATTCGGATCATTTGGTGACTCGGATCATTTCGGCGATCCGGATCATTTTGACGATCCAGCTCATTTCGACGATTCGGCTCATTTAGGGTGATTCGAATCAGTTGGTTTTTCACTTTTTTATGACTTATTTCATTTTTTATTGCTTATTTAAGAATGGGAAGTAGATTACTACCAATAGAATGAAAGTTTTCCTTTCCTCCTCCTGCCGATACCAACTGCGTAATATTTCCAGAATTCGGCCATTTCTTGCCGCTGTCACCACAAAACAACTCATACACGCCCTGGTAATCTCCCGACTCGACTATTGCAATAATCTCTTATCTGGCCTCCCTCTGTCCCGCCTCTCCCCCCTACAATCCATTCTGAACGCCTCCGCCAGGCTAATTCACCTCACCCGCCGCTCTGTCTCTGCTGCTCCCCTCTGCGAGTCCCTTCACTGGCTCCCCATCCACTGCAGAATTAAGTTCAAAATCCTTATCCTTAGCTACAAAACCCTCACTAACTCAGCTCCCCACTACCTGTCCTCCCTAATCACCAAATACACCCCAGCCCGCTCCCTAAGGTCAAACAGTGACCTGCGCCTAGCTTCTCCCCGCATCACCTCTTCCCATGATAGACTGCAGGATTTCTCACGCGCAGCCCCCACTCTCTGGAACGCTCTCCCTCGTACTGTCAGACTTTCCCCTAACTTCTCTTCCTTCAAACGCTCCCTTAAAACATTCCTATTTAGGGAAGCCTACCACCCAACTCACTGACACAACCATCAATCACTCTCACCTTACAGTCCTCTCCTCCTGTTTCCAACCCCAACCCTCCTAGATTGTGAGTTCCTACGGGAATAGGGCCCTCATCTCCTCCTGTACTGTTTGTCAAATGTTGTTCAATGTATTGTAACCCTGTCTATACTGTGCCTATTGTACAGCGCTGCGGAATATGCTGGCGCTTTATAAATAAAGAATAATAATAATAAATAAGTTTCTTTACTTAATTATTCTTTTAGGATTTTTTAGGCATTTTTTGGGTGAAGTGTTAGGTTTCCTAACTTTTTTTTAAAGAAACAAGGCTTTTTAATCCATAGGTTTCAATGCAGCATATGAATCTGCACACTGCCGGGCAGCGCCTCTCTGCAGTATAATTCAGCATATGAATCTGCACAGTACTGGGAAGCGCCTCTCTGCAGAATAATTCAGCATATGAATCCGCACACTGCCGGGCAGCGCCTCTCTGCAGTATAATTCAGCATATGAATCCGCACACTGCCGGGAACTTCCCAGCAGTGTGTGGATTAATATGCTGCATTAATTATAACTCATAAAAAATTAAAAACTAACTGATCAAAAAATAAATTGGTCTGAATCAATGAATCGATCTCCAGAGGTGCTGCCCGGCAGTGTGCGGATTCATATGCTGCATTAATTATACTGCAGAGAAGCGCTGCCCGGCAGTGTGTGGATTCATATGCTGCATTAATTATACTGCAGAGAGGTGCGGCCCGGCAGTGTGTGGATTCATATGCTGCATTAATTATACTGCAGAGAGGCACTGCCCAGCAGTGTGTGGATTCATATGCTGCATTAATTATACTGCAGAGAGGCGCTGCCCAGCAGTGTGCGGATTCATATGCTGCATTGAAACCTATGGGTTAAAAAGCCTTGTTTCTTTAAAAAAAGTTAGGAAACCTAAAATTTCACCCAAAAAATGCCTAAAAAATCCTAAAAGAATAATTAAGCAAAGAAACTTTCATTCTATTGGTAGTAATTTACTTCCCATTCTTAAATAAGCAATAAAAAAATTAAATAAGTCATAAAAAAGTGAAAAACCAACTGATCCGAATCACCCGAAATTAGCCGAATCGGCAAAATGATCCGGATCGCCAAAATGAGCTGAATCGCCAAAATGAGCAGAATCGCCGAAATGATCCAAATCCCCGAATCGATTCGAATCACCTAATCGATCCAAATCAATGAATCGAATGATCCGAAATGAAAGAAAAACTGTCCGAAATGATCCGAAACGAAAAAAAAACACCTGAAAAAAACTAAACGAAAAAAAGTCATGCACAACCCTAATATAAATGATGACAATAATAATAATAATAATAATAATAATAATAATAATAATGTGTGAAACCCACAGAAATATTTCCCTGTAAGGGACCACTGGGCAATTCAAAATTGTAATTATGACTTTATGTGATAGAAGATGGAAACTTAGTAAAAGACAGTTCTTTGAATGTCTGCTTTTTAGGAGCACATAGTAATAAGTCAAGAGATCTTCCATAGGTTCATGCAGGACAATGAGCATCCCTTGAAGGAATAGAGATCAAGTTGCAGAGAGGTTGACGAAATGCGTTGGAATATTGTCCCTATGTTGTTTTATGGAATAAATGCAAGATTTTACTGATCCCAGTCATAGAATCACTTTTCCTACTGTGACAGTTCATGGTTCTAATCCATCATCAGGATCGGTTCCAGTGAAAGCAGCACTGTGGAGGAGCCGGAGTATATTATTGATACGCATGTCTGAAACAGGTATCCTGTGAGCATTACCATAGAAGGGGTTAAAACTGTGTTTGCCTGTGCAGTACTGCTCTATGTATGGTTTCTGTTTTCTATTTAGAGTGATCCCTGTATGGGATTCATTGGTGGATGAAGCTGTGAAGAGCCTTCTCTTCGGGGATCCTCTGAAGATACATGTTATAAGATACGTATATTATTCTGTTACATAACTTCACCCCCTTTGTTTTTGTTTTTGCACTTATTACTCACACCTGATCTAACACCTACACAACCCCATGCATCCCATTTTTTTCCACACTCAACTCACCATCACCTTTGTACTTTCATCCCACACCTCTTAGATTCTAACTTGCTTGAGCAGAGCCCTCTTTCCTATTGCTCTCCATGTGTCAAACTTATTTTGTTAATGTATGTACCTGTATGTTTGTCCTATCCATTGGAGAGCACCATGGAATATGTTGGTCCTTTCCAAATTATTCTATTTGTAATTATATTAGGAACAAGCAAATTGCTTTTGGAATAACAAAAAAGCAGTGAGTAACTTTCAGTGAAGGTTCAAAACAGCCGATTAGCTGACATAATTACATTTTACCAAAACACACTTGTATCGATGTACTTATGATATGCATAATGCGTTACGTCTGTAAATTCACTAACTATTACTTAATAGTTAATAGTTAATATAATAATATGGCCATGGTAAATAGAGTGGTGAGAGACTTATGCTAACTTTTTTATTATTTATTAAAAAGGTATTCTACCAGGAAGGATACATTGAGATTTCTCATGTTTTCAAGTATGTCCTGGGTTCAGGAACATTAAACTGTTACAGTGTTACAGAAGTACAAATTAATAAATGTAAGATATTAAAAAAAACAGCACAAATATACAGATTAACAGAAAATAAAGATATAGTAAATATAATCACTATGTTACATGTTTACAGGCGCATTCTGTATCGAGGTATATTAATAGAGATCTCTTAAGGGACTTTAGACTGGGGGGAGATTTGATGGCGTCTGTGAGGTTATTCCATATTTGCGGTGCTCTGTAGGAAAACTAGGCTATAATGTAGGAAATTGTAACAGATGTTCATCAAGATATACGGAGAAATGTATTTAGAATAGAAGGAATAATGTCAGGCAAGCGACCTGTGAAACAAAAAGTACAAGACTGCACTCACAGATAAGGGGTGGATTACGTCCAAAATGCAACAGTACCTGGGTACAGACACATCCAAAAATGAAGACCAGAATTACAAAACATTACCGCTACACATGGGATCCTTTCAGCATGTCTTTTTATTGGAGCTCACACTTCAGCATGCCATTGACGTTTCTCGATGAGACTGAAACGGCACTGGTTATCTGAAGAGTGATCACCAGTAAGGCTAGGGTCAGACGAACGCATTTTCGCGTTGTCTGTGAAAAAGTGCGTTCGAATGAATGGACGTATTTTTTCACGGAATACGCGATAGCGGTCATACGATGCGCCTTTTCGTCCGTGATTTTGTACGGATCATCAATAAAACACTTTTTGTGTCTGGACGTTATGTTGGCCGGACATTAGCAGCGTCTGACGTCTCCCAATCACGCAAACACGCCTCTAGCGGACGCAGCGCACTCTGTACGTCCGTACTAGAGGTTTGACGTTCTAGAAAAAATGCGTTCGTTTGCCACTTGCGTTGCGCGGATGAACTTTCGTGCGGCCGTACTTCGTGTGTTCCCCGGCATTGGACGTCATTTGCTGCTAGCACGGCCGTGATTTCGTGCGTCTAAACGCACGTTATAACTGCTTTCGTCTGACCCTAGCCTAAGAAGACACGTTGAAAGGATCCCATGTGCTGTGCTGGTAGCATTTTGTTTTCCAGGCAAGTGACTTATCTGACAAAACAAATGTAAGCATTTTATAAGATACCTTAGTAGTTGTAAAAGATGAAGATGTAGTGTCTAACTCAACAGAATAATTTGGAAACTTGTAAAAAAAACAGTAAAAAATATATAGGTCTCTATTCCATAGTTGGTGCTAATGTAGCGTTTCGAAATGTAATCCTTAGCACTACGATAAATACATCTGGCATCAATATTCCATTCCTGACCCTACACTGGGGTGAAATCAGTTAGCGCCTCGCAGCTTGCGTGAGAGTACTGTACTTTGCGCATCCTATACTTAACATGGGGAACGCAATCATTATTTAGCGTTTCGATAAGTGTTGTATTACAAAGTGCAGGAGCAAATTAATGTTGGGATGTGAAGAGCCAAAAGTTAGCACCTCCTAACAGCTGGTGTTAAATGGTTCTGCTATTGGAAAATCACTTAACACCTCCTGTAAACCCCATACTCACCTCTCATCCCACAGCAAGAAGGGTGGCCCAACCTGCTGCTTCCTCTGACCGAGAGCATAGTGAGACTGGGAACAAATAGTTCCCAGTCTCCCTCGGCAATCACTCTGTGGCATTGCACGATCTCAGGGGGGCGAGATCACGCAGGGCTCGTGGCCCAGAAGCGCAACCCTCCGTGGAGTCTTATGGACTCCAGGAGGTGATACTTTCATTGGCACAGAAGTGCTACTGCAAGTATCACTGCGGTTAGAGCTCTGTTTCTGGTTGAGGTGCTGAGCTAGCGCCTGTCCCGTAATACCACACTAAGGGCGTTATTAAGCGAGCACTGAAATTTCAGAATTCACCGTAGGGTTCCCGAAGTGTGCCGAATGCCGACAATGTAGTCGCTGACTGCCAAACAAACCACCAAACACAGTCTATGATCCACCGAACACAGTCTACGATCCGCCAAATGCAGCGAACAATCCCCCGAACGCCGCCAAACTGACCTCCGAACACTGCAAATCAGCCTCCAAATGCCCTCTGAAAATAGCCCATCAGCCACTGAACACTGCTGAACTGAAAGTGAAAAAAAATGGCAATTTTATTAAAAGGTGTTTAAAATAATAAAAATGCATGAAAATGCATGGAAATAATAAAAAGGTCAAAAATAAAAAATAAAAGGCAGGTTACAGAATAAAAAAAACAACCTTCATTTAAAAAGAGGGAATCAACAATTTCACTGAAAAAAATCCAGAAAAAGGACTAAAATATTCCTAAAAAAAATAAGTAAATGAAAAGACTTTTTGCTGCAAATGAAAAGAATAAATGGTCGAAAAAAATATTTTTTTCATTGAAACCTATGGGATTTGCCTGTTTAAACCTTCTAACTGAAGCACCGAAAATCTGGGCATTTCCCCAACTCTGAATAGATTAACCATTACTTCTCTATGGGACAATTTCACTGCCGCTGAAAACTGCGCCAAGCATTAACAATGGAATAGGGTCCATAATTTGTTCATGGCAGTGTCTTTCAATAGCAATACTTTTATTGAAAAAGAGATATAATTTGAATAAGAAATAAATTGAATAATTTTATATAAATTGTACAGTACTTCTAAAATAACCATTTTCAGCTATAAAAGTCAAACCTAAATATTTATGTTTTTTTCTTCAAACTGCCAAATCTAAGGAAGCTGTGGAATTCCAGAGGACAAACAATGAGATCAAGGAGATTAGTTTACTGTACAAAAATCTGTGGAATGAAGCGGACATGTGCTTTTGTTATGGATTACTCAGCATGGAAACATTATGATTTTGCAGCTTATGGAAGCATAAGGCAGTCTGTGGAAAAAAATGCCGTATGAAAAAAATGCATATTGTGATGTCAGTAGGTTGAGTATTTCTGCGTTCTGGGAATGAAGAAAATGTTTTGTACTAAAAACACATTAAGAAAGATTAACAATCAAAGTCACAGTGGGTGATGGTACATACTGCCAAAGTCGGTTCAAACTGGTCTCTAGAAATTCCTTTGAGGCAGCGTATTCACAATGATGAATGGATTTAATAATATATTTATATATTCTCATCCAGAAAATGTTAAAATTGTGGGATGGAGGGTCAGTATATAACTATGAAGACGATAATATTAAATTATAACCAGAAAGATTATGTGATGGTGCTTTCGGTGGGATTGGTTGAGACAGACATGAAACACGTCTCTCTGCGGGGCTTTAAATTGTCACTGTTGATAACATACCTTCAGCAAGAGTGTTGTCACAGTATGTGGCCATTAGCTGCTCAAAATAATAAGCACTATTGAATTTCCCATCTCCATACAAATAAGAGGGTAAATGCTGATAATAACAGAGTAAGAATCACTGCATGTTAAGAAAATGTCAGCTTTTCACCAGACCCTTCAAGTAGTACAGGTTAAGATAATTATGAAGGATGTCAAAAACAAGTCAAATAACATTTTCCACTGATAATTTATGAGACTTTAGCTAGAAAAAAAATTAGAGCACTGAAAAAAGCTAGTACCATACCATGCTAGACTTGATTAGAACTTGCTGTGAAAAAAATCTCATTAATTCAGCCTGGCTCTTAAGATCAACCGCTAAGTCCTTGTATTGTCACTCATTCTCTGGCCCTTTCAGGATTTGCACTGCTTAACTAGAAGCATCTCTATGGAAACCATGCACTTGTGTTTTGCACATCCTTGGACTTTTTTGTCATTGACAAAGCTTGACAAATCCCATGCAGGATTGCGAATTAACATACTGAACTAGGTCTTGACCCACTTGTACACTGATAAACCATGCAGATCCAGTGTATTAACAATGTAACCATGTGGATGCAGATTGCATGTGGACTCCTAAGAATGAAAGACTTTACTAAAGTATAAAGTGAAAAAAATGGCTAAGAAGTCTTATATTAGATGTTTTTTTGCTGATATCAGCAAGATTGCTGATCCTAGTAAGGATACATTAGTTGTTTGCTCCTTTCAGTATAGGTGCAGTACCTCATAATGCCTTGTCAGCTGTCTGGCGCTAGCTTCTGATAATTGTATGGATCTGAGTATTGCCTCCAGCTGTCTCTTGTTAGACGGTAGCCACTATATAGTCTAATGTCTCCCGTTCCTCTGGGCCAGATCATTTCTTCCCATTTCTTTGCTGACTCTTGTTTTTGAGAAAGGATTTTACCAGGAAGGATACATTGAGATTTCTCTCATTTTCAAGTATATCCTGGGTGGCGAGTATGTACCGTTAGGTGTCTTGCCCAAGGACATTTACCGGAGAGGTGCTCGTCGGGATCGAACCCATGTCTCCAGAGGCTCTCTCCACACAGAGCAGTGATGTTACGTCTACTCCACCCAGCCGGTTGAGTCAGGTCTGGCTATATTTATTTATTTAGTTATTTATTTATTTATTTATAAAGGATTTTACCAGGATGGATACATTGAGATTTTTCTCGTTTTCAAGTATGTCCTGGGTTCAAGAACTTTGAACTGTTACAGAAATACAAAGTAATAAAATGCAAGATATTAAAAAAACAGCACAAATATACAGATTAACAGAAAATAAAAATATTCACTATGTTACATGTTTATAGGTGCATTCTGTATTGAGGTATGTTAATAGGGAGCTCTTAAGTGACTTTAGACTGGGGAAGATTTGATGGCGTCTGGGAGGTTATTCCATAATTGTGGTGCTCTGTAGGAAAATGAGGATCGAGTCACTTTCTTTTTATATTGTGGTACTGCAAGTAAGGTGCTGGACCTGGATCGGCGGTTATAGGATGAGAGAACTGCTGGGGAAGCAATCTATTCAGGTAGGGTGGTAGCTTCCCAGAAAAGCTCTTAAACACCAGGTTGGAAAGGTGAAGGGTGCGTCTAGATTCCAGCGACGGCCAGTTTAGCTCAGTTTTAACATGTCACAGTGGTTGGTCATGTAGTTAAATTGTAGCACAAAGCAGCAGAATGAGTTATACAATGTAGTAAGTTTCTGGAGATGTGTTTGCGGGGCAGCTGCATACACTCAAGGCTCAAGTCCGGCAGGAACAGCGTTCCCGCACTTCTCCCGCAGTGGGAACGCAGCGGGAATGCAGGTTCCCGCTGTGGGCCAAAGAAATTTATCCTCTGAGCGCTGGCATGCTCACTCGTGTGGCCGCACTTCCTGTGAAGACTGTGATGCAGTCCATAGCCAAGATCTTGCAAGAGTGCTTCACAGCCCGGTGGCCGCAAAAGGGAGCACGCTGGCACAAGGGAGCACGCTTGCGCCTGGAGGATTTCTTCCTGCTGAATGCTGGGCACCAGTTTCAAACTCTGTCTGACCTGGGCCGCATTGTTCCTCCGCCTGTGACATGTCAGCGGCCGTGATTAGCCACGGTATGAAAGTGCTCTCAATCCCGTTCAGACAGCTCACATTTCTTAATGTCTCGTTTGTTCATATAATAATCACATAAAAAAGAAACCTAACTGGAGCCATCTTCTTTGATTTTGCCAAGGCCTTTGACACAGTAGACCATGGCATCATTTACAAAAACTTAAAAACTCAGGTGTTGGTGATTGCACGCTAACCTGGTTTTGATCATATGTATCAGATCGATCGCAATATGTGTCCATCGCTGACACCACTTCTCTCCCCTTCTGAATCACGTGTGGTGTACCCCAAGGTTTGATACTCGGCCCCCTGCTATTCACGTTATTCATAAACGATCTGCCCAATGTCTGCAAAGCCTCAACTGTACACATGTACGCAGACAACACCGTAATCTATTCCAGCAAACCAAATCTCCTGCAGCTGGAGGCCGTGCTGCAAGGACAATTCACAGAGGTTGAAAAGTGGATGCAGGTAACTAACTTGTTCTAAATACTGACAAAACTGTTGCGATGCTCTTTGGAACAGCACCTAAACTACATAAATTACAACCTTCCCATCTATGTGTCAGGACAAAATCAAATGGCACGTTGACCACAGTCACTTCTCTCAAATATCTAGGTATGTGGTTAGACCCAAATCTACCTTTTGGCCCCCCGAATCGAAAAACTCCCTTCTACACTTTACCCCAAACTAGGTGCCATGTACAGAAACAAATCCTGCCTGAGCACCGCGATAAGAAAGCAGATTGTATAACAAATTCTTAGGCCAGTCATTGAATACATAGATTTAGTGTATGCAGCTGCCCTGCAAACGCACCTTCATAAACTTACTACATTGTATAACTCATTCTGTCGCTTTGTGCTACAATGTAACTACATGACCAACCATTGTGACATGTTAAAAGAGCTAAAATGGCCGTCTCTGGAATCCAGACGCACACTTCACATTTCCAACTTGGTGATTAAGAGCTTTTCTGGGAAGCTACCACCCTACCTGATTAGGCTGCTTCCCCTAGCAGTTCCCTCATTCCAGGCACACCAGGCACACCCTGTGTGCACGCCCTGTGTGCACCCTGAGTGCATGGAGCACAGTAAATATGGAATAACCTTCCAGACACCGTCAAATCTCCAGCCTAAAGTCACTTAAGAGATCTCTATCAGTATACCTTGATACAGAACACACCTGTAAACATCTAACATTTATTTATTTATTTGCAAAGTATTTTATCAGGAAAGATACTTTGAGATTTCTCTTGTTTTCAGGTAACATAATGAGTATATTTCCTACATATTTATTTTCTGTTAATCTGTATATTTTGATTTGCTTTTAATATCTTGCATTTATTACTTTGTATTTCTGTAACGACTGTAAAAATTCAATGTTCTTGAACCCAGGACATACTTTAAAACAAGAGAAATATCAATGTATCCATCCTGGTAAAATCCTTTAGAAATAAATAATTAAAATGTCGCACTCCATGTACTGCTGGGAGTGGAAATAGCTTTGGTTTCACCACTGGATAGGCCATAGAACTCAGGTTTTTTAGAGACCTTGAATTTGTGTCCAAACAAAGCATGAAGTTAAGTGTGGAAGGACCAAAAGCCATAAAGAATTTATCCAATAACTTGTTGAATGCATTCTAAGAAAAATCAAGATCATGAGTAGCCAAATGATGCCATTTGTAAGATGCGAAAGCATCATGGAATCTGTAGTTTTACCATAAATACAGATTTATTTTTTCGTCAATCCTGGTTTACCCAATTCTGAGGATGAAAAAAGGGTTCTACTTCTTTCTGTAGTGTCAAGGATTGGTGTATCTAATAAAATGGCTACAAAGTTATTTAGATTAAATATACAAAATTACAAACAAATAACTGGTACCAGGATGCCGAATTTCAGTTTGTCACTAGGTGTCCTTAGCAGCACATGCTCTGATTAAACAGAAATTGTTCAAGAAAAGCTAAAAAGCTCCACATGCATATTAGCATATATAAGATTTTTTCAAAAATGCTGTGTTGCTTGGTATTCTAAGTCGAAAAAATTAGCTAATTAAATTTATCTAAAATAGAAGATAAATAAAACTAAAATCTATTCACAAATTTAACATTATAGAGGTTTGTCAGAGAGAGCCGATCTGGCCCCGAAATGTAACCGGACACTGAAATTCAGCGTACGGTGACATTTCGGGGCCAGTCAGCTATTCAGAGAGCAGGCAGCTCGCCTAATTTTGGCGAAATGCCTGCATGTACGGTGCCTGTTCGAGGGCAGTGAAATCCCCCATAGAGAAGCAATGGTTAATCTATTCAGAGAACGCCGAACAGCAGTGAAAAGTTGCCGAAATGCCCTGCTGTTCGAACGTGTCATTCGGCAGGTTTATTCAGGAAAATCCCATAGGCTTTAATATTAAAAATATTCCCGTTTTAATTCAATATCTAATAAACTGTTGATTATTTTATTCTGCAGTAAAAAGTCTATTTATTTATAGATTTTTTTAGGATCTTTTCGGCATTTTTTGGGATTTTTTCAGCAAAATTTGTTTCTGTTTTTTATTTAAATCGTTTATTTTTTTCTGTAACAGACCTTTTTATTATCATTCATAGGACCTTAAATGTAAATTCCAGACAGTAGTTTTTTTGCAAACAGAGTTTCAATTTTCAAACTTTAAAGCGTACTGTTTTTTTGGTTTTTTTTTTTACCCCGTTTGTCTTCTTGTCAGCTTTTTCCGGCGTCTGCTCTGCGCTGTGATCGGCTGCTTGTTGGCTTTTTCCGGCGTGATTGGCATGGTTTTTGCAGCGGTTTCTGCAGGGTTTTGTTGAGTGTTCAGTGAGTGTTCGGCAGGTGTACAGCAAGTGTTCGGCTAGTTTGGGGAGAGTTTTCCCCACACTACGGGGACCCTGCGGTGAATGCTGAATACACCGCAGGGTGGCGAACTGTGATTCCCCGAAGTGCAGGGAAGCGCAGGCAACGAAAGGGCACCGAAATGTCAGTGACATTTCGGTGCTCTCTGAATAACCCTCTATAGTTCAAATTTTGCTATGCTGCCTTGGCTGTTGGGTTTATTCACTAAGTGGTGAATTGATAAAGAACTGGAAAGAAATTGCAAAGCTACAGAAATACTGAAGATTTTCAATTCTATCCTCTTTCATTCTCAATTATATTCTCTCGATATATCATGTTAACCATTGAAAGAACAGTGCAAGGGTATGTCATAAAAATGCTTTCAATATATTTAGATGTAGAAAATTGACACAAGCATTTGTTTCCTACCTTTAGAGCATTCAAACTAATTCCACATTTAAAAATATAATTATGCATTATCTATCTATCTATCTATCTATCTATCTATCTATCTATCTATCTATCTATCTATCTATCTATTCTATTGGAACACTTAGTGCTTTTGCATAAAATGAGCCTTATGATAGAAACACTTCTGTCGCAAGACAATCATATTGCTTTATTATAGCGATGCAGAATAAAAATGTCATTTTGCTCAGCAAGACCTGCATTTTTATTTGGGAGAAGGTGGGAGCGTGGGGGAGTTGACATGCTGCAGACTCGCATTTGCTTAGTAGTAATTTAGGCTGGTTTGTATAACTCAGGCAGTTATTCCTTAAACCCCTCAGGGCCAAGTTTATTGGACACGGTTAGAATAGGAAGTGAAATTAGAGGAGACACCAAGCAGTCTAGAATTTCTGTCGTCTACGTTCTCATTAATCTAGCGGTTTAGTCAGCTTTCTGTTATATCAGCAAAAGCTATCAGGCATTCCCAAATCTGGTACATGTTCGAGTCTTGTTTAAAGAATGCTCATATCTGCTCTACATTAGCACTAATGCTTGGAAACATATTTGATGTCGACCCCCATCCATATGAAGATTTGTTACATTGTTATGGAATATAATATATTAAATAAAATTAAAATTAATATAAAATATATACCTTAGGGAAAAAAGGCTCAGAAAGAGCTGAAACGTCAGGCTTTTAACTATCAGGGTAATTCAAAGAGAATCGAGAAGTCACCACACAATTCGGTACGTTTTGACGATCCCATTTCGGCAACCCTGCGGTGTATTCAGCAAGCACTACAGGGTCCCCGAATTGCAAAGGCCGCCGCAAACCAAACGAAAACTAACCGCAAAACCCAGCGAATGCACGCCGAAAACCCGCAAAAACATCTGGATTAACCCGCCGAAAACCACGGAAAAACCCGAGCAGGAGCCGATCACACACAGCACAGCCGCCGGAAAAAGCCGACACCGCAGGCGAAGGCAGTGAATAAATTAGCAAAACAGTTTGCTTGAATGTTTGAAAAGTGAAACGCTGTTTGCAAAGAAACTACTAAGCGAAAATTTCTGAAATTTACATATGAGGTCCAGGGAATGATAATAAAAGGGGCTGTTACAGAAAAAATAAGTAAATTTAAAAAAATCCTAAAAAAAATCTGACTTTTTTAAAAAAAAAAAATCCAGAAAAATGCTTAAAATATCATTAAAAAATCTATAAATAAAGAGACTCTTTACTGCAGAATTTTATAATGAACGGTTTATTAGATATTGAATTAAAACGGGAATATTTTTAACATTGAAGCCTATGGGATTCTCCTGAATAAACCTGTCGAATGAAACCACCGAATGGCAGGGCATTTCGGGAACCTTTCACTGATGGTTTTTGTTCTCTGAATAGCCGAAGCAGTGCTTCTCTATGGGGTTTTCACTTCCCTCGAACAGGCACCGAACAGGCACCGCATGTGCAGACAATTTGCCAGGATTTGGCGAATTGCCTGCTCTCTGGATAGCTGAATGGCCAAGAAAGGTAACCGAACGCTGATTTTCAGCGTTCGATTACCTTTCTCCATCCATTCGGATCTCTTTGAATTACCCTGTATGTATTAATAAAGGCTATTTTTTTTTTTTGGACCTGCAAGTGTATCCTGTATTCGTGGATATATATATTTTGGACCTAAGCACCAGGGTATGAGCTATGTTTGGTAATAATAAGCACCTTCATGGGTGAGTGCTGATTTAGTGACTACATATATATGTCTTATATATACACATCTAAGAAACAAGATAAATAATTGCTATATAAAACATCTCTCCATGTCCATGAAAAAACAATGTTTCTTGCTATACGCTGAAATGAGTCCAGATCGCGGGGCGCTGTAGAGTGATAGCAAGAAAATTTGGGACTATTCCTCAGGGTCAACCTGTGCAGAGTCGTGCTGTATGCCCTAACAAAGCATTCACACATGATGCGCTTGCGGCCTGCTGCTTGCTGCTTGCAGAAGGACAAATCACTCTGTCTGCCGTTGCCTAAAAAACGACCACATGCAAAAGCACTAGCACTACATCATTTCAGTGAAATGAAAGCAGAGCCCCTGCACGAGCATCGGTCACGAGGTCCAGGAGCTTCCGCGATCGCATGAGAATGGGGATCACTCCGTGATCACTTCTCGGTGGCTCGGCCTAATGCAATGGCCTATGGGAACTATATTCCCGCTGTGGTAGAAGGGCAGGAGTGCAAGTGGTAGAAGGGCAGGAGTGCTGTTCCAATGCATTCCTGCAGGACTCGAGCCCTGAAATAACCCCTAAAACTCTAAGAACCCAGATATGGCACAATGGGCTTACGAAATAACTAAGGATGAAACAACATCACAAGCAGAGGGATAAATCCTGCTAAGTCTTTTGTATAATTGGAATATTCCTTCTTTTGCTGGGTAAGAATATCCTATTATTTAATATATAATATGCTTGATGTCAGCCCTGGGAAGCATTATAAAATGCATAGTGAGATGTACTGTGGACCTGACATGCTTGATTGATGGAAGTTATAAAAGTACACATTCACTCCACTGCCAACCATATGACCTGGTAATGGGATGGTTCAGGCAGGAAATGGTGATATAAGTGTTTATATAAAGTACTTTGAATTCCCTTGCATGTTGATTTTCAGCAGATGAAAGGATGTGGACTTTTCAGAAACAACCTTATCTTTCTAAGATAAGGTTTCTGTAAATTTTGTCCCTTTTTATTTTATAGGCTTTTCTTGTATCAAGCTAATTGTTACATATTGCATGTCTCGTTTACGTTTATTTTACATTAGGCATTGTTGGTCAATTGTCTCTTATTAAACCAATTTATTAAGATCTCTTTTGTCTATAGAATTAGTATTTCTCCACGAGACCGATTTCACATTACTGTAGTCAGGGCAGCCGTCAGAAATGATGAGGCCCCTTACTGAACCTCAAGATAGGCCCCCCCCGTAAACTTCCTCAACCTTTAACAGCTTTTCGCCCCCTTACAAAACAAAAAAAAGGACATAACACAGTTACACAGCAATAAAACTCATAGTAATGTGCAGTGTGTATGAGTGTATCACAGAACCCACAGCAATAAAACTCACAGTATTGTGCAGTGTGTATAAGCGTATCACAGAGCTGCACAACAATAAAACTCACAGTAATGTGTGGTGTGTATGAGCATATCACAGAGCACCACAGCAATAAAACTCACAGTAATGTGCGGTGTGTATGAGTGTATCACAGAGCTGCACAGCAATAAAACTCACAGTAATGTGTGGTGTGTATGAACAACTGGGCCCTAGGGTCTGGCTGGGATCTGGGGGTCTGGCTGGGATCTGGCTGGGCCTTTGGGTCTGGCTGGGCCCTGGCTGGACCTTGGGGTCTGGCTGGGCCCTGGGGGTCTGGCTGGGCCCTGGGGTCTGGCTGGACCTTGGGGGTCTGGTTGGGCCCTGGGGGTCTGGCTGGGCCCTGGGGGTCTGGCTGAGCCCTGGCTGGACCTTGGGGTCTGACTGGGCCCTGGCAGGACCTTGGGGGTCTGGCTGGGCCCTGGCTGGACCTTGGGGATCTGGCTGGGCCCTGGCTGGACCTTAGGGGTCTGGCTGGGCCCTGGCTGGACCTTGGGGTCTGGCTGTGCCTTGGCTGGACCTTGGGGGTCTGGCTGGGCCCTGGCTGGACCTTAGGGGTCTGGCTGGGCCCCGGCTGGACCTTGGGGTCTGGCTGTGCCTTGGCTGGACCTTGGGGGTCTGGTTGGGCCCTGGCTGGACCTTAGGGGTCTGGCTGGGCCCCGGCTGGACCTTAGGGGTCTGGCTGGGCCCTGGCTGGACCTTGGGGTCTGGCTGTGCCTTGGCTGGACCTTGGGGGTCTGGCTGGGCCCTGGCTGGACCTTAGGGGTCTGGCTGGGCCCTGGCTGGACCTTGGGGTCTGGCTGTGCCTTCGCTGGACCTTAGGGGTCTGGTTGGGCCCTGGCTGGACCTTGGGGTCTGGCTGGGCCCTGGCTGGACCTTGGGGTCTGGCTGGGCCCTGGCTGGGCCCTGGCTGGGCCTTGGGGTTCTGGCTGGGCCCTGACTGGACCTTGGGGTCTGGCTGGGCCCTGGGGATCTGGCTGGACTTGGGGGTCTGGCTGGGCCCTGGGGGTCTGGCTGGACCTTGTGGGTCTGGCTGGGCCCTGGGGGTCTGGCTGGACCCTGGCTGGACCTTGGGGTCTGGCTGGGCCCTGGCTGGATTTTGGGGTCTGGCTGGGCCCTGGCTGGACCTTGGGGTCTGGCTGGATCTTGGGGTCTGGCTGGGCCCTGGCGTCTGGCTGGACCTTGTTTCTGGTTGGGCCCTGGCTGAACCTTGTGTTCTGGCTGGGCCCTGGCTGGACCTTGGGGTCTGGCTGGGCCCTGGCTGGACCTTTGGGTCTGGCTGGGCCCTGGGGGTCTGACTGGGCCCTGGTGGTCTGGCTGGACCTTGGGGTATGGCTGGACCCTGGGGTCTGGCTGGGCCCTGGGGTCTGTCTGGGCCTTGGGGTCTGGCTGGGCCCTGGGGGTCTGTCTGGGCCTTGGGGTCTGGCTGGACCCTGGAGATCTGGCTGGGCCCTGGCTCACCACTCTGCCTTCTTCTGTCCTCTCTTCTTTTCTCTTTTTTGTTCTTTTATTTTTTCTTTTTTTTTTCTTCTCTCTTCTTTTCTTCTCCCAGCCGGGTCCTCCGCTCTTCTCCCGGCCGGGCCCTTCGTCCCAGGCAGCTTCTCATGTGTGACGCTTGCGAGATGGAGATACTCAAGGAGGTAAAAAGACGTCTCAAGCAATATGGTCCGAACCCTAGCATGGACCTGTTCCAGTGCTTTTGGAATGAGGTCTGCTTATTGCAACAAGGGGGAGCTGTGTGGGACCAGGAAGATTTTAACCCTCTGCATGTGGAATACAATAAATACAAGGACCCAGGCTGGATTGAGCAAGGGGACATTCGTAGCCAGGAGGAGAACTGGCTGGCCACTACACCACAAACCCAGAGAGTGCCTACAGACTTGGATTGGCAGAGACCAAGTATTTTGGAAGCATTCTGCCAAAATCAAAACCCAGACAAAATATGTCTCCGCACCAACCGTGACTGGCAACCCACCCCCCACAAGTAAAGCTAAAAAGAAGCAGAGGGGTAGACGGGTGAAAGAAATGGAGGTGGTGCTGGAGAGCGAATGCAAACGTTGTGACCCGCTTCGAAGGGAGGTAGAGACCTTGTAAGGGCAACTAGACTCTTGCACCCAGAGCGAGAAAGAAACTGGCCTGAAATTGCACCGGCTACAGGATCAGCTACTAGATGGCCAAAGAGAGCTGGATGAGGTGAGACTATCCAGAGATGCTGCAGAGGTGAATGTACAGCGCCTGGAGATGGAGCTCACTGGCTTACGGGACTTACAGCTGCTGAGCGAGCCAAGGATAATGTTTGTTCGAGAGCGAGAGGAGGCCATGGCCATTGGCATTTCAAAAGTCCAGGCAGCCTTGGGGGGAAAATGTCTCCTGGAATCCCAGATTATGGAGCTGGCGGAGAAGCTGAAAGCCGAACAGAGTAACGCAGAGCGTTACGCTGAGCGAGTAGGCAAGAATCTCAAGAAGGCCAGACTGCTGAATGACCAACTGAAAGCAGACGGAGAGGCAGAGCGAAGCAAGGCCCAGCTACTCGAGAAGGCATGTCAACAGCTGGAGGGTCAGTGCGAAGAACTAAATGCTGAACTCCAGGCTTCTGTCACTGCCTGGGAAGGAAAATGTCAAGAGCTTCAGGAGCAGTTTAATGCAGAGACAGAGCAACGCCATGGTATAGGTGAGCAGTTGCGAAGCACTGAAAGCAGGCTGTACGCTTCCAGGCTGTTGCTGGAAAATGAGAGGCTTCAGACAGTACTACACCATCAGGTACAGGCCGAGTTGCAAGCTTCAGTTGCTGAATTGAAAACAAAGACTTTCCAGCTAGAAGTACAGCTGGACGCCAAGATTAAAAAACAGTAGGTTGTCAGGGAAGAGGCTGCGGTCCTTCCCACTGAACAAGTGAGATGCAGTACAGGTGTCCCAGATCCCCAGCTTGAGGGGACAGTGATTATGAAGCCTGTGGACTTTGTTTTGTTTGGTGAGAAGCCTGAGGAGCTCCCCGTGGATTTGGGAGTGGAGCTGGTGTTAGAGCATGGTGCGGCTGGCCTAGATCTCGGGAGAGAGAGCAGCCTCACATCGCCAGCAAAGCTCAACACAGCCCCGGATGAGGAGCCAGCAGCGGAGCAGAGCACCAGTGTTCTCTGGACCAAACCACAGGGGGATATCTATATTGCAGCCGTGGATGGGGTTTTAACCTGTGTGCCCTCTGGATGCTGGGCAGTTGGCCCAGATCCCCAACCACTGACTGAGGAGACACCAGCCACCCCACCTTCTCTCCAGCAGCCGCAGCAACCTCCTACAGAAGATGCCGGGGTCGGCTGGGTGAGTGACTTGTGCTCAGTTGTGACGCTTTATGGACATTTCTGTAGCAGTGATATGAGAAAGACTTTAAATGCTGACTGTGTTCTGGTCCTGGGGCTTCAGAAATATCCTGGAGAAAAAGACATGTGGAACTGGGGAGGAGGCCCAGTGTGCCCACTAACAAACAATTTTTCTCTGTGGACTGTGGTGGCCTGTTGCGTGGCGCACTGGACAAGAGGGGTGGCTTACCCCGAGACTATGGACCCACTGACGGTGCTTGTGCGCCAGCACCCGGGAACTTTACAAATGGTGCAGCAAAGGGACAAAGGGAGAGGTCTTGTCAGTGGCAGGCGATCCATTGGGATCAAAGCTCGCCCTGACGATCTGGAAGGGGGGGCATATGTGACGAAACGGCCGCCCCAATGTTTATTTGCGGTTATTTTGCTTGCATTTCATTGTCTCTGTATATAGGGTAGAGTGTTTGTTCTGTGTGCCCTATTACCTGATGTCTATGTTATATTAATATTCCCTTATGTGTCAGGGTCACCACGCTCTAGCCCCTGTCACTCACGTTAACCCTGCAATATGAACAATATAAGTTCCTGGACTTTCTGCATGCATCTGGCATCCTAGCCCTGGAGCCCCACCTGAGCTTACCTTGCCCTGATTGACCTAGCATATCAGGAAACTATGCCCTTCACAAACCACTTCCACATTGAAGTCCAAGACTGAAGACCTGTTTTGTGAAAGCTCCCTGAACTACCTAAGGATCTCCTGAAAACCTCTGATTCACATTCCAAAGACTTTCCTGAATACCCTCTGCAATACCTGGACAATCATTCACCTCCATGCCGGTACCCACTCCCCAGTGGCGTCACTAGGGTTGGTGTTACCCGGTGTGGTAACCTATTGTAGTCACCCCCCCGAGTTTTACGGGGTTTTGTTAACTACTCTTACTCATAAATTAGTACTCCCATATAACACTGAATGCTCATAATAGACGGTGCACATTACTGTGAGGTTTATTGCTGTGGAGCTCTCTCATATGCTCATACACAAATTTTGGCAAACTGACAGCAAGTACGGTGCCTGTTCGAAGCCAGTGAAAGTCCCCATAGAGAAGTAATGGTTAATCTGATCAGAGACACTGAACAGCAAAGAAATGTCCAGATGTCCGGTGTTTTCATTTGGCAGGTTTATTCAGGGCGAACGAACACCATAGGTTTCAATGTTAAAAATATTCCTGTTTTTATCCAATATCTAATAAACCGTTTATTCCTTTAATCCATAGTAAAAAATCTCTTTATTTATTGATTTAATTTTTTTTGTATCTTTGTAGGCATTTTTCAAAAAAATAAATCATTTTTTTTCTAATAGCAATTTTTCTTTTTTTTCTGTAACAGACCTTTTTATTATCATTCATCAGAACTTACAGGTGAAACTTCGAAAAAATTAGAATATGATGCAAAAGTTGATTTATTTCAGTAATGCAACTTAAAAGGTGAAACTAATGTAGCGCTGTTTAAAAACTCTGTTGATGTATTGCTCGGGTTTGGCCACCAGAGGGAGACAAGCGCAATGTAGAGCATACTGGACACAATGGGACTACGTTTTCCATCATGCTTTGCGGCAGGGACAGGAAGTGGGTGGGAGAGAGCGAAGGACATCCGCAGCCTCGTACGAAGGCCACAGTCAAGTTGAAACAAAGCACGCTGCAGTATTGTTTAAATCGACAGGGCCCCAACGTGACTAGTCGAAGATTTGCTAAATCCATTCACTGGCCAGTTGAATATAGTACCCGGGTACCTGAGATAACACACATACACACCTTTTTGGGACACTACTTTTACGGGACTTACACTCCAGAAACGATAGGGGTTAAACTTTCCTTTTTGCCGCCACGTGTTTTCCCGCATTACGAAAATCCTGTCACTCATATACCGTGTTCACATTATATATGCCACTTTATTGGGATCAGTAAAGTATATAATCTATAAAATCCATAACAGTGCTGGTGTATATTTATTCCCTAGTGCGGTGAGACTAACCCGAGGTTAAAATCAGCGGCTCCTCTGGGAGTGAGCGCTACACGTGGGGGCTCGTTCCGGGATTACAGTCTCTATAATAAAACCGCATTTAAAGGGTTAATTATGGATCCAGACACTGCTGCCAAATGGTGTGAGGAGCAAAGTAGTCAGATAGAGTTAAGCATAGTCATGGATATTCCTGCAGACACTTGGGCCGAAGATCAGATTCGCCGGGCCGTGGCAGCGCTGACACCAGATCATCGGGGGTTAATCCTGGACATTAAAGCGAACCCGGATACTTCTCACACGTATGTTCTTTTTGAGTGGAGAAAGGGTGCTCCAGTGTGTTTTCAGGGCGCGAGCGTGAAGCTGACCGATGAGGTGGAAGTTCAACTGATTCAGCCAAGTGCGCCACGTGGCGATCCCGCGAGTGTTCCCGCGCCCAGTCCACTGGCCATGATCGGGCCTGAATTCATAGTGGCTATTGGAGATTTGCTGGCTAAATGTCAAAGAACAAGCCCTCCTCACACTAACTTTGGTTATCGACGGTGGAGGAATTTTACAGGAAACGTACCAACTCCGGCGGGAGAAGAAACCTTTGAAGAATGGGTAGAACAGGCGATGCAGGCTCTGGATGAGTGGGACGTCCCTGAAGCGCAGAAGAAGCAAAGAATCACTGAGAGCTTAAAGGGACCTGCGTCAGAGGCTGTCAGAAACCTGAAATTGAGTAAGCAAGACTGCACTGCTTTAGATTACATAAACGTATTACAGGAAGTCTTTGGGCGAACAGAAAAGGCTGCTGAGCTCATGTACCAGTATGAACATACGTACCAGCGAAAAGGTGAGAGAATGACTGAATATATGAGGCGCCTAGATAAGATTCTGCACCAGATACTCCTTAAGAAAGGGGCCGAACCAGCCACAATAGATAAAATCCGAATGCAGCAGATATTGTGGGGCGCTCAACCTCTAGATCCTGTGATGCTACAGCTGAGAACCAGAGAAGGTAACCGAGAGTTGAAATACCTGGAGCTGATTCGAGCTGTTAGAGAGGAAGAGGCTCTGCTAGAAGAAAAGTCTTTAAGGAGAGGAGAAAGAGCCTACGCACAACCAGTAAGGCATAACGAATATCTGCAAACTGAAGATGAATTCGTTGGACGCCTATGGATCTGAAGTTGACGGACAAGAGCATCTGTTAGTTCCTATATCCACAGAGAGTACTGCCAAAGAACCAACCCTCCCTGCATATAGTGAGCTACACAAAACCGTTAAGAAGGTACAAGAAGCTCAAGCTGAGCTTAAACAAGCACACACTGATCTGTGCCGAGTACTTTTGAAGGTGGCAGAGACACAGACCGATATGCAGAAGTTCCTCACTGATATGGGGACAACAGGAGTTGCTATGGCGTCTGGCCAGGGTCCTTCAACCGAGTCACCACGAACAAGTGCGTCTCCGTCTTCGAAGAAGAGATGTTTCAACTGTGGGGAAATGGGTCATTTCCGAGCACAATGCAAAAGCCAAAGGCCTGAAGGAAATAGGGTAGAAGAGTTCCTAAAAGCCTTGGAAGGGCTGCTATCTACCTCACAGGCGGGAAACGCCAGGGGGCCCTAGTGAAGGAGCAAACTAGGTGCCCAATGGTTGAAAACCACTCCAAAATTAAAACCAGAACCGAACGGCAGAGAAGGCCCAAAGTCTTGCCAACTGCTGAGCCTGCCAGGACTTAAAGAGTTACTCCCCTAGTGACCGGTCCTACGTCATGGGGAAGCAATGCACACCCAAAACCTACACGGGCCAAGAAGAAGGCCAGGGTACAGCGAACCGGGTCTAAACTCCCTGCTGCTACGACAAAGTTTCCTGACCGGCTGATAGACTCAGGGGCTCAAGTTACGTTGATCTATCGAGATTTCTACGAGAAGCACTTGAGGCACATACCTCTACAGAAATTAAAGGACCTTGAGATCTGGGGTATCGGAACTGAGAAACTTCCCTATGACGGATATCTACAGGTGGAGCTAGAAATCGGATCCGAAGTCATCGGACAGTCTCGAGGTTGTGATGCATTGGCCATTGTGTGTCCTCGGCCTTCAGGGGCCAACCGAAGTTCTATGATAGTGGGGACGAATACTGATCTGGTGCGACGTCTCCTGACTCCTATAGTAATGGAAGAAGGTTCTACCAGGGGAGTACACCCGATGTTACGTCCGGTCTATCAGCGAATGGTCGAAGAGCAGAAGGCACCTGCCGAAGTGGGGCGCCTGTGGAGATTGGGAGGAACAGAGAAGGTTCTGTGATCAGGAGAAGTGGCGAGTTTCCGGGCTTCAGTCAAGTTGAATGGATCACAGCCGGGTCCCTATGTGGTACTGGAAACTGATTTCAATCATGGGAGTGAAGCCAGAGTAGAAGTAATCCCTGAAATAATCTCCACAAGAGCTTTGAAACGGACACGAAGAAGAGTCTCAGTTAGTGTATGTAATGTGTCTGATTCTCCAGTGATTCTGAAAGCACGAATGCCTATCGGGCAAGTAGCGTCTGCTACGCCTCTCTCCCCTACTGATTTAGGAGGGGGAGTGAACAAAGAGATTCCAGCTGAAAGGTTCTATCCTAAGGACGCTCCCATCTCACCTGAATGGAAGAAACGTCTTCAGTCCCAGATCCTAAAATGGAAGGACTTGTGGGCCTAGCTAAGAGTACTGAGCATCGCATTCGACTACAGGAAGATAAGCCGTTTCGAGAAAGGTCAAGACGAGTTCCGCTGGGAGACATGGATGATCTACGAGAACAGCTGAGTGAACTACAAAGGACTAAGGTGATTCAAGAGTCCAGGAGTCCGTACGCCTCTCCAAAAGTGATGGTTCGGAAGAAGAATGGTTCTATTCGTCTTTGTATAGACTATCGCACACTAAATCAGAGAACCATTACGGATCAATATGCCAATCCTCGGATAGAAGATGCCTTACAGTGTTTGTTCGGAGCAAAATGGTTTAGTGTACTAGACCTGCGAAGTGGGTATCATCAGATACCAATGCATCCTGAGGACAAGGAGAAGACTGCGTTCATCTGCCCACTGGGGTTCTTTGAGTTCAACAGAATGCCTCAAGGCCTTACGGGGGCTCCCGCCACGTTCCAACGGTTAATGGAGAAGACAGTCGGGGACATGAACCTGATCGAAGTGTTAGTGTATCTGGATGATATTATTGTGTTCGGGAAGACTTTGGAAGAACATGAGCAACGGTTAGAGAAGGTCTTGAAGCGGCTCCATGAAAAGGGGTTGAAACTGTCTCTGGAGAAGTGTCAATTTTGTTTACCTTCCGTTACGCATCTGGGACATGTTGTTTCACCGGAAGGTGTTTCAACGGATCCGTGGAAGTTGGAAACCGTAGCTTCCTGGCCTCGACCCCAAACCGTTACTAAACTTAGATCTTTCCTGGGGTTCTGCTCATATTACCGAATATTCGTAGGAGGATTTGCCAAGATAGCTCAACCCCTGAACAAGCTCCTACAGAAGGAAGATGCAGGAGAAGGCCCGAAGGCCTCTGATCGAAGTTTGTCGGCTCCGGGGCCAAGGAAGGCTCGAGAATCCATCCAAGAAGAATGGACTTATCAATGCGAAAGTGCTTTCATGAAACTGAAAGAGAGTCTAAGTCGAGCTCCTGTCCTGTCCTGGCTTACGCTGATCCTCATAAGCCGTACGAATTGCATGTGGATGCCAGCAGAGAAGGTCTAGGGGGAGTCCTATACCAAGAATATGGTGGATTGTTGAGGCCTGTAGCGTATGTAAGCCAAAGAAAAGAACTATCCTACCCACAAATTAGAGTTCCTAGCCTTGAAGTGGGCGGTAGTAGACAAGCTGAAAGATTATCTGTATGGAGCCGAATTTGTGATAAAGACTGACAACAATCCTCTTACGTACGTCCTTACTACTGCGAAGCTGGATGCAACGGGACATCGGTGGTTGGCCGCTCTGTCAGGGTTTCGGTTCAGCCTGAAGTATCACCCTGGAGTGAATAATCGAGATGCAGATGCTTTGTCAAGAAGGCCCTACTCTACAGAATGGACTCAGTTAACTCCAGATGGGGTGCAAGCCTTATGTCAAGGAGCGGAGCGCCGGGTCAAGGGAGGAGTTGAAGCAGAGGCTATAGGAGTTATGGCTGCGGCTGTTCCAGAGTTCTACTGTAATCCTACACAGCTGAGGGATGAAAGTCTGCCTACTTTCTCGAAACAGGACCTAAGAGCCGATCAGGCTAGAGACCCTTTGATTTCGTTAACCGTGAAGGCGCTAAACGCGAACCAACGAGAAATTTTACTGACAAATTCCCGAGAAGGAGCCCGATTGGTATACAAAGAGTGGGAACGGTTGAAGATGTTGGATGGGGTGGTCTACCGAAGGGGCCCCTCAAACAATGCTGAAGAAACCCAACAGTTGTTCCTTCCCACCAAACACAGAGAGGGTGTGCTGCGGTTCTTACACGATGAGCATGGACATTTGGGTGCAGAGAGAACTTTTAAGTTAGTGCAAGACAGATTTTATTGGCCCTGTATGAGATCTGAAGTTGAAAGTTACTGTCATTCGTGTTTGAGGTGTATTCAGAAGAAAACCCTACCAACCCGAACTGCTCCAATGAGCCACCTACAAAGTCAAGGACCCATGGATTTGGTGTGTATTGATTTCCTGTGCTTAGAGCCGGACGCTAGTGGGCAGGGAAATATTCTAGTAGTGACTGATCATTTCATGCTACTGGATACTCACCATACCGTCTTATGTTCGGAAGAGAAGCTCGACTGCCGGTTGATTTGGCGTTTGGGCTATCTCTGGATCAGACGTCTGTGGCCTCTCATAGAAATTATGTGGATAGACTTCGGAAGAATTTGGCCTCTGCGTTCGAACAGGCCCGTTTGACCTCTGGAAACAGGGAACAGAGGAATAAGCGAAACTACGACTTGAGAGTTCGGATACAGGATCTACAACCCGGTGATAGGGTTTTGTTGAAGAATTTAGGTGTTTCTGCAAGGCATAAGTTGGCGGATAGATGGAGTTCTCAAGTCTACATTGTCTGCAAGCAACTGCCGGGTCTGCCAGTTTACCAAATCCGACCAGATGGAAAGGCCGGGCCTCTTAAAAACTAGCACCAAAATCATCTGTTGCCATTGAAGGAAGCTGTGAGGATACCAGTTGGAGGTGAACTTCCTCTGCCGAACCCGCCTGCTCCACGTTTGACTCCCGTTACTCGGTCTCCGCAGACACGGGTTGTTGAAGAGAGTGAAGGGGATAGTGAGGAAGGAAGTTTTTGTCTGGACTGGGTGCGCTCGCCTGAGCCTGAAGAGGTCATTCCAGTTTCCGAACGGTGGGAAAGTAACATGAGGCCTGAGGCTCCTGAATTCCAATTGGAAGTTCCCGAAACTTTGGAAATTCCTGTAGTTCCTGGAAAATGTGTCTATAGACTATAGTTCTATGCCTTCACTGGAAGGATCATATTCCGAAGAGATGTCTGTTCCAGTTGTGGACGAAAGAACTGAACCCATACCTGTAGTATTTCCACCTGAAGAGGAGATGATTGAGCCAGAATCAAAACGTTCTATCCGACCCCCTCAGCGACTTACCTACGACTCACCAGGACATAGCACTGAAGAGGCTGTCACCACAGTGCGAAGGTTGCCCGAAGTGTCTGCTATGTTAGCCGAGGTAGTCAGGAGCATGAGTCAACTTGAAGACATATATCTGACCCATTGTATGTTTGCTGCTGAGCCTGTATATATTGCCTAATGTAATGTTGGAATGTTATGTAAATGTTACACCTCCTTGGAGAGACCCAAGAGTTCTAGGAGGGGGAGAGTGTAGTGCTGTTTAAAAACTCTGTTGATGTATTGCTCGGGTTTGGCCACCAGAGGGAGACAAGCGCAATGTAGAGTATACTGGACACAACGGGACTACGTTTTCCATCATGCTTTGCGGCAGGGACAGGAAGTCGGTGGGAGAGAGCGAAGGACATCTGCAGCCTCGTTCGAAGGAGAGCCAGGGTGAGCCGAGCGACGAAAGGTGGAAGACACCCGTGAGACTGCCAGAGAGTAAGACTAGGCCGGAGAGCAGGAGCTGCCTTGCGGGTGCTGAGAATCGGAGTCAGTGCTGGCGGAGGTCTATCCACACATCGCTGAGAGGTTTTGCACAGACACAATGTTCCAGTTTGGACCCCGAGTAAGGAGACCGCGATGATCCACTGGGAGTGCAGGCGGTAGGCCGTAGTTCTCGTTACCGAAATCGGACAAGCAGGAGAAGCGGATCCGGTGGCACAGAGTTCCAGTATAACCAAGCGAAGAGAGATCCTTGATCGGACAGCAGAACAGATTGTCTAGCGGATGGGTGAGAAGCCTTCCAGGCCACAGTCAAGTTGAAACAAAGCACGCTGCAGTATTGTTTAAATCGACAGGGCCCCAACGTGACTAGTCGAAGATTTGCTAAATCCATTCACTGGCCAGTTGAATATAGTACCCGGGTACCTGAGATAACACACACACACACACACCTTTTTGGGACACTACTTTTACGGGACTTACACTCCAGAAACGATCGGGGTTAAACTTTCCTTTTTGCTGCCGCGTGTTTTCCCGCATTACGAAAATCCTGTCACTCATATACTGTGTTCACATTATATATGCCACTTTATTGGGATCAGTAAAGTATACAATCTATAAAATCCAGAACAGTGCTGGTGTATATTTATTCTCTAGTGCGGTGAGACTAACCCGAGGTTAAATTCAGCGGCTCCTCCTGGAGTGAGCGCTACACTAATATATGAGACTCATTACATGCAAAGCAAGATAGTTCAAGCTGTGATTTGTCATAATTGTGATGATTATGGCTTACAGTTCATGAAAAACCCAAATCCACAATCTCTGAATATTGGAATATTCCATGCAATCGATAAAACAAGGATTGCACATAGAACAATATCGGACCTCTGAAAAGCATAAGCTGCATATGTACTCAGTGCTTAGTTTGGGCCCCTTTTGCAGCAATTACTGCCTCAATGCGGCAATGTGGCATGGAAGCGATCAGCCTGTGACACTGCTGAGGTGTTATGGAAGACCAGGATGCTTCAATAGCGGCCTTCAGCTCTTCTGCATTGTTCGGTCTCATGTCTCTCATCGTTCTCTTGGCAATGCCCCATAGATTCTCCAAGGGGGATCAGGTCAGGCGAGTTTGCTGGCCAATCAAGCACAGTAATCCCCGGTCATTGAACCAGGTTTTGGTGCTTTTGGCAGTGTGGGCAGGTGCCAAGTCCTGCTGGAAAATGAAGTCAGCATCCCCATAAAGCTGGCCTGCGGAAGGAAGCATGAAGTGCTCCAAAATCTCCTGGTAGATGGCTGCGTTGACCCTGGACTTAATGAAGCACAGTGGACCAACACCAGCAGATGACATGGCTCCCCAAATCAACACAGACTGTGGAAACTTCACACTGGACTGCAAGCATCTTGCAGTGTGTGACTCTCCATTCTTCCTCCATACTCTGGGTCCTTGGTTTCCAAATGAGATGCAAAAGTTGCTCTCATCAGAAAAGAGGACTTTGGAGCCACTGGGCAACAGACCAGGTCTGTTTTTTTTAGCCTAGGTAAGACGCTTCTGATGTTGTTTGTTGTTCAGGAGAGGATTGACGAGAGGAATACGACATTTGAAGCCCATGTCCAGGATCCGTCTGTGTGTGGTGGCTCTTGATGCACTGACTCCAGCCTCAGTCCACTCCTTGTGAAAGTCCCCAACATTTTTGAATGACTTTTTCCTGACAATCCTCTGCAAGCTGCAGTCATCCCTGCTGCTTGCGCACCTTTTTCTTCCACACTTTCCCGTTCCACGTAACTTTCTATTAATGTGCTTTGATACAGCACTTTGGGAACATCCAACTTCTTTTTCAATTACCTTTTGAGGCTTTCCCTCCTTATGGAGGGGGTCAATAATGGTTTTCTGCACAACTCTCAGGTCAGCAGTCTTTCCCATGATTGTGATTCCTACTGAACCAGACTGAGAGACCATTTAAAGGCTCAGGAACCCTTTGCAGGTGTTATGGGTTAATTAGCTGATTAGAGTGGGACACTTTGAGCCTAGAATATTGCCACCTTTTCACAATATTCAAATTTTCTAAGATTGTGGATTTGGGGTTTTCATGAGCTGTAAGCCATAATCATCATAATTATGACAAATCACAGCTTGAACTATCTTGCTTTGCATGTAATGAGTCTACCACATATATTCGTTTCACCTTTTAAGTTGCATGACGGAAATAAATTAACTTTTGCACGATATTCAAATTTTTCGAGTTTCACCTGTTAATTCCAGATGTTTTCATTCAGTAGTTCTTTTTAAAACAGCAGGCGACAGGTTTGCGGCTGCATTCGGTGACTGATTCCCTGCACTTCAGGGACCCTGTGGTGAATTCACTGGGGAAATTTGATTCCCCAAAGTGCGGGGAACAACAGAACACTGAAATGTCTGCGTCATTTCGGTGCTCTGTGAATATCCCTTTTTGTGGTGTTATTTTTGCCACCCCCTGGAAAGTGCCAGCCTAGGCCTTGCCTACCCAGGACATACTTGAAAATGAGAGAATTCTCAATGTATCCTTCCTGGTAAAATATTTTTGTGTAAAAAAAAAAATATATATATTTTTTTAGGGTGTCACCCTAGGGGGTGGTGTCACCTGGTGCGGGCCGCACCCCTGCACCCCCCTAGCGACGCCACTGCCACCCCCCCATCCTGCTACCTTCTGTCCCCATCTAGGATCTCCATGTACCAGACCATTGCTTTTGCTTCTAGACCATTCTTATCGCTTGTTCCCTGCCTGATACCACGTTCATGTATATATCTGTTTAGGATAGTTACATAGTTACATAGTTACATAGTTACATAGGCTGAAAAAAGACATGCGTCCATCGGGTTCAGCCTCTCCCACATAACCTACTGCTGTTGATCCAAAAGAAGGCAAAAAACCCAGTCTGAAGCGCTCGCCAATATGCAACATACTGGGAAAAAATTCCTTCTTGACCCCAGAATGGCAGTCAGATTTCTCCTTGGATCAAGAAGCTTTTACCCACATATTAAATATTATAACCCTTAATATTCTGTGTCTGCAGGAAGTCATCCAGTCGTTTTTTAAAAGTCTGTACAGACTCTGACCCAACCACCGCAACAGGCAGAGAATTCCACAGCTTTATTGTTCTCACCGTAAAATAACCCTTCCTATGCTTTAAGCTAAATTTTCTTTCTTCCAGTCTAAATGGATGACCCCTTGTCCTATGTATAGTCCTGTTAATGAATAGGTTATCAGACAATGGTTGATAATGGCCCCGTATATATTTATATAAGGTTATCAGATCCCCTCTAAGGCGCCTTTTCTCTAAACTAAACAGGTTTAAGCTTGTTAGTCTTTCCTCATAACTTGTTCCATCCCCCTTATTAATTTAATTGTCTCTGCACTTTTTCTAACGATATATATATCTTTTTTAAGACAGGTGCCCAAAATTGCACGGCATATTCAAGGTGCGGCCTGACCATTGATTTATACAGAGGCAAAATTATGTTTTCATCCCGTGAGTGAACTCCCCTTTTAATGCATGCCAGTACTTTGCTGGCCTTGGCGGCTGCTGTTTGACATTGCACATTGTTACTTAGTTTGAAGTCTATGATTATTCCCAAATCCTTCTCCTGCTTGGATTCCCTAACTCCGTACTCCGTACCATTTAGGTATAAATTGCTTGTGTGTTCTTCACTCCAAAGTGCATAACTTTACATTTATCTAGATTAAATTTCATCTGCCATTTAAGTGCCCAGTCCCCCAATTTATCTAAATCCCTCTGCAGCGAAGTAACATCCTGCTCACATTGTATTACTTTTCCTAGCTTTGTGTCATCTGCAAACACTGATACATGACTTTCAATGCCTATCTCAAGGTCATTTATAAATAAATTGAATAGTATTGGTCCTATAACAGACCCCTGAGGGACACCACTTACCACTGGTGTCCATCTTGAAAATGTACCATTTATGACCACTCTCTGTACCCTATCTTTTAGCCAGTTTTCTATCCAAGAACAAGTATTTTCATCTAGACCATTTTTTCTTAATTTAAGTAGTAACCTTTTGTGTGGAACTGTGTCAAAAGCTTTGGCAAAATCTAAGTAAATCACATCCACTGCGACCCCCTGATCTATACTTCTCTTACTTCCTCATAGAACGTAATTAGGTTAGTCTGACATGATCTGTGTTTCATGAAACCATGCTGATTTTTGCCAATTACATTATACCTCCCAATAAATTCCTGAATATTATCCCTTAGTAACCCCTCAAATACTTTCCCAGCCACAGATGTTAAGCTCACAGGTCTATAATTCCCAGGCACAAATTTTAAACCTTTCTTAAATATAGGGACCACGTCAGCTTTTCTCCAACCTCTGGTACTATCCTGAAAGAAAAGAATCTTGAAAGATTAAGAACAGAGGTTTACATATTTCAACACATAGCTCTCTTAGTACTCGCGGGTGAATTCCATCTGCCCTGGGGCTTTATTAACATTCACATTGTTTAATTTGTGTAAAACCTTGTCCTGAGTCAACCAGTCACTTTGTATTAGTAAGTTTTTATTAATGAATTTCATGTCTCCTGTTATAGGTTTCTCTTTGATAAATACTGAAGAAAAATAATCATTTAAAATTTCTGCTTTATCCTGATCTTCAGTTAACAATAACCCTGACTCAGATTTTAGTGAACCTACATTTTCACTCTTGGGTTTTTTAGAATTTATGTACCTAAAGAATCTTTTAGGGTTGGTCTTGCTCTCTTTGGCTATTTCTTTTTCATTTTCTAGTTTAGCCCATCTAATCGCATTTTTACATGCTTTATTGGCTGCCCTATATGCTTTATAGGATGCCTCAGATTTATCAAATTTAAAAGCTTAACCAGTGGAATATATTGTGACGTGTAGTTTTCTAGTGTTAGTTTAAAGATATTCCACTTATCCTCAGTGTTTTTCCCGTGAAAGAGTTTCTGCCAGTCAATGACATTGAGAGCTTCCTTTATTTTAATAAAGTTGGCCTTTTTAAAATTATATGTTTTAGCATGCCCCTATTATTATTATTGTTTATTCATTGCTTGCCCCATGTGTTGTTAAGTTCCCTTTGTGTCTATTTCCACTCTCTCTCTAGTCTATTCTCATCTTGCTATTTCTCATTTCTCTTGCTTTTCTAACCGCTCCTATTTAGTCCTCCTTAACCTCCCTTCCCATTAATCCCAGCCATCCCTCTTGCTTTAACCACCTTTTACTGCATCTCCTCTCCTCCCCTTAATCTATTCCCCTCTGGACCTAGTCTCCTCCAGTGTCTAGTTCTAATCTCCTTTTATGTTCTTGTGTTTATTCTAAAATAAACCCTTTTGTTACTTTGCAAAACCGGCCTATTTCACTGCATCCTGGGCTCACAACCCCACCTGCTGCAGCTATCGCAGTCTACACGTGACATTATGTGTTTATTGTAGAGTATTGTTTCTGTGTACCTTTTCTCTGTATAGTGTACATCTCTGTATTAGCTGTCTCTGGCTTTATATCGTACTCCTCTGTGGCGACCCCCCCTCTCTGTAAATTGTATACTCCCTGCTGTAAGAAGATTCCTTTTAAGATGAGAATGCATGTGTAAACAATCCATTGTGTTGGATGGCTCTTTCTATTGTTCTCTGTCTGGAGACTCTTGATCTTATCTGTAATGTATTCTTTAAAGGGAGGGGGCTGTGTCTCAACTGTTAATTGTGTGTATTTGAAATAAAGATGCATTCTCCATTTGGATTTTGAATGAGAAACAACTCCACAGTACGTGTCGTCTGCTCTGTATATACAAGCACAGTCTTATACAACGGAAAGGGGCGCCTGGGATACCAGGATCCTTAACAATTCAGTTCCCCGGTTTCCCCAGTCTGAGGTAATGAATGTGCACAGGGTTTCACGTGCACAACTAGTGCTAGTTCATGTGAAGCTTTGATGGGTGGAGTAGTGGGCAGGAAGGAGGAAGGGGAATATACAGGAATTTGGAGCTGAAGAAAAACCCCTAGCTGAGGGATGTGCCAGAGAAGAGGAAATGACAGTGTTTAAAGCAAGAAAATAATAAGCATTTTTTACATATCGTTAAAACTTTTATTGATTTATTCTAGTTTGTCTATTGGTCTAAAAGAGTTTAACCGTCAATTAAAAAAAAAATTCTAGATTCACTTAAAATTTGCGCCAGCACCTTGGAATACCTCGCGTCTCGATACATTAAAAAAATGATTGCAGGGCGGAGCTAACTGCCGACAGACAGGAGTGGACACACCTGAGCTCTCTAGCTGACTTCTTTCAATTACCTGCTTTTGGGTGTCCCTCCATTGATTTTTAGACCCCCACTTGTGAGACCTCATGCCCCGGAGGTGGAGAGCCGATACTGTGATGTGACATGGATTCCTCTGGCTATGGTAGTACCCACACCAGGCTTGGGGCCTATTCCTGTGGCCTACCTTTTGTGCTCTTCAGTGTCACCTAGGGCTCTCTGGTTTGATGCGCTGCCTCGAGTTTGGACGTGCTGGGTGCTTGCGGTCTGGTGGCCCACTTGCTTGCAAGATCCTTGGTCTGCAGTTGGGTCCCCGTCCCCCAGAGGCCACCTACTGCCTGGTGACGTGTTCCTCCTAATTGCGCTCCCCATGTTAACAATAAGAGATCCCAAATACAGTAAGTTCATCCAAGCTACGACGCACATACTGATTTCAAACCCGTTTAACTTCAACATTGGAATAGCGATGCCATATGTTAAACTTACTTTATTGCAAGTGCCAACATCTACTACTCGAGACGTTAGCATAACAAAAACTATGGACTACAGTCAGGGCTGGATTTATAACTAGACAGAGTAGGCATGTGACTACAGGCAGCTTTTACAAGGGGCACCTTGCTCTGTAAAAATAAATATATATACAGTGGCAAGAAAAAGTATGTGAACCCTTTGGGATTACGTGGAGTTTTGCATGAATTGGTCATAAAATGTGCTCTGATCTTCATCTAAGTCACAACAATTTGAAAACCACAGTCTGCTTAAAATAATACAACACAAACATTATATGTTTTCATGTTTTTATTGAACAGAACATGTAAACATTCATAGTGCAGGGTGGAAAAAGTATGTGAACCTTTGGACTTAATAACTGGTTGACCCTCCTTTGACAGCAATAACCTCAACCAAACGTTTCCTGTAGTTGCAGATCAGACCTGTACAACGATCTGGAGTAATTTTGGACCACTCCTCTTCACAAAACTGTTTCAGTGTAGCAATATTCTTGGGATGTCTGGTGTGAATCGCTCTCTTACGGTCATGCCACAGCATTTCAATCGGGTTGAGGTCAGGACTCTGACTGGGCCACTCCAGATGGCACATTTTGCTTTGTTGAAGCCATTCTTTTGTTCAATTACTTTTCTGCTTTGGGTCATTGTCCTATTGCATCACCCATCCTCTGCGGAGCTTCAGTTGGCGGACAGATGGTCTTATGTTTTCCTGCAAAATGTCTTGATAAGCTCTGGAATTCATTTTTCCATCAATGACAACAATCCGTCCAGGCCCTGAGGCAGCAAAGCAGCCCCAAACCATGATGCTCCCTCCACCATGTCTTACAGTGGGGATGAGGTTTTGATGTTGGTGTGCTGTGCCTTTTTTTCTCCACACATACTGTTGTGTGTTTTTTCCAAACAACTCAATTTTGGTTTCATCTGTCCACAGAATATTTTGCCAGTAGTGCTGTGGAACATCTAGGTACTCTTTTGCAAACTTCAAACGTGCTGCAATATTCTTTTTGGACAGCAATGGCTTCCTCCGTGGTGTCCTCCCATGTACTCCATTCTTGTTTAATGTTTTCCTTATTGTACGTAGATGTGTCAACAAAAATGTTAGCATGTGCCAGAGATTTCTGTAAGTCTTTAGCTGACACTCTAGGATTCTTCTTTACCTCATTAAGCATTCTGCGCTGTGCTCTTGCAGTCATCTTTACAGGACGATCACACCTAGGGAGAGTAGCAACAGTGCTGAACTTTCTCCATTTGTAGACAGTCTGTCTTACCGTGGACACATGAACATCAAGGCTTTTGGAGATACTTTTGTAACCCTTTCCAGCTTCATGCAAGTCAACATTTCTTGATCGTAGGTCTTCTGAGAGCTCTTTTCTGCGAGGCATGGTTCACATCAGGCAGTGCTTCTTGAAACCAGTAAATACAAAACTGGTGTGTGTTTTTAAAGGGCAGGACAGCTTTCAGCAACACATCCAATAATATCACACTGATTGGACTCAAGGTTGGCTCACTCCTGGCTCCAATTAACTCTCGGAGAAGTCATAAGGCTAGGGATCACATACTTTTTGCACCCTGCACTGTGAATGTTTACTTGTTATGTTCAATAAACACATGAAAACATATAATGTTTGTTTTGTATTATTTTAAGCAGACTGTGTTTTTCAAATTGTTGTGACTTAGATGAAGATCAGAGCACATTTTATGACCAATTCATGCAAAACTCCATGTAATCCCAAAGGGTTCACATACTTTTTCTTGCCACTGTATATATGTACGTATATTTTTTTGTACAATCTACAATCATTTAGACCACTGTATCTCTGGAGTCATAAGGGCTAGAGGAACATATGAGGTAACAATGGAAAGGCCAGTTTATGGCCTTTCCAGTAATACCAAATATTTCCAGGTTAGATTTATATAAAAAACCTAAAAAACCAAATACAATAATATTTTTCTTTTTTGTTTGTAATTACAGCACTATTATTCAGTTTACAATTATAAGTGAACAGTGATGCTGCACTAACTCACCTTCTCATTTCCCATACTGCCAGCTAGTGTGGAGCTGATGATTCAATGTATTGTTTCATCAAAATCCTTGATTGTGGCACTGCAGTGAGGAGAGACAGCGGGACTTTGGAACCCTGCATCTCTGAATTGTACACCACACAAGGTTAAGTGAGGTGTCATGGGAAAGGTCAGAGTCTGGTCTTTACAATGATTACAAACATGACCATGTAGTGTGTAAAAATACAAAAAGTAAGTGCTAAATGAATTTTTCTCTGTTTTACGGCAGAGGCAATATATGCTTTTACATATAAAACAAACAATGCCACTGCGCTACTTCAATTAAGGCAACAGATTATGCCCCTTCTTTTGATTTGAGCGTAGAGAGAAACTGTTTATCAGTTTTATAAATATATATATATGAGTGTTAAAGCTATGTTACGTGCCTTTAACGCATGCCCCCTATTATAACCCTAGCGCTAATGGGTTAAAAAAATCAGTTACCACATCGGAGGGTGCGCACACTTACACAAATTTACTGTACTTTGCGTTACCGATACCTAACATGGGGAGTGCAATCAGTAATTAGCATTAGGATTACAAAGTCCTAACGCTTATTACTCCAGTCTCCCTCTGCGAATCACTCCGCGGGCCCTGCCGATCTCGCTAGAGCAAAATCGCGCAGGGCTAGTGGGCCCAGCAGCACAACCCTCCATGGAATCGTATGGACTGCAGGAGATGATACTCGTGGCAGTGCGTTAGTACTGCTGCGTTAATCCAGGAGGTTAGTGCTGCATTACGGGGCAGGCTGCTGAATTAGCTCCTGCCCTGTAATATGGCACTAAAACGGGGATGCTAAGGAGAACCTGCAGGCCCAGGTTTTCCCTGTATAAGCGTTATCTTTTTTATAATAGGGCCCATAATCTATGGAGTTGCTAAATTTACCTGAGCTATATGCACAGTTACACATTTCCATCTAGCCCAAATGTTTATTTTAATATACTGAACTTTGACCTCTGTGATGAGCAATATACAATTCATTGTTTCCAATCTCATGGATTCTCTAATCAGGAGCAGATTTATCCTGTAGGTCCCTTCTTACCTCAGACAGACCGCCTGGAAATTAACCATATTTTTGTGTACACATTACTATACTTACTAAACCTTTCTATATTGTGCCTGTTATTTAAAAAAAATAAGTTTGCATATGCAAATTAAATGGTAAAAATGGCTTTATTGCGGGATGCAATAAACAAACATTCCTTGGGTGCTTACTCTCATTACATGATTGTGATGTAGCAATAAAACCAATCTTAACCCAGTTATTAATGATGAGAATGGTTTTGAACCTGTTTATTCTTAAGTGACATATAAGTGTATTACTAATAACAACAATTATTATTTATGATCATTTGTGCCTCGTGTTCCATTGCTCTGTACAACATATTAATCATATGTCTTTCTCTGCATTAATTCATTGTGAAGCAGGAAAACTCACAAGTGTTATATATATATATTTTTTTTTAGAAGTCTCAGCGGGAATCTCTTGTTCTCCTCTGAGTGTGAGGATAATTAAAAAGTACCGGAGAATATGTCTCTGGATTGGAATACAAAGAAAAGTGTGTCTTCTGCTAAAACACCCACTAATTCAGATTTTAATAGCACGTTTCAATCCCCTCACGGTTAGAAGACAGACACAGAAACAAAATAAAAACAAGCACAAGACGCATAAAAGAGTTATTGACTCAGATTGTCAGCAACAATGAAGAAAATTAGCAGCTGCTATATTCATGGTAAATCAGGTGTGCATGGCTTTGTGTAACATCTGTCTGCTACTGTTAATTTTCCATATGTTATAGCAGAGATAATAAAGAGGAAAAAAACAAACTGAGAAGGTTAACAAGCAGTCATAATTAAACAATTTAGAATGGAAGTGTTTGTGACATGGTATTAACTATTCCTTTTTTCTATTTTTAATAGATAACTTTCAACTAAATGGTTGGATACTTGTTATGGTTGAATTGTTTCTTAGTTCCCCAGAATGATTTGTTTCTAGATTTTAGCCAAGTTTTCCAGATAGAAAAATTAGGTTTAATTTTCTATAGTTTACTTTTCTTCTAAGGAAAGATAGAAAATCAGATACGTTATGAATTTTCTGTACCATTCAGATGTTCTTCTTCGCCGTGGATAGCAAGCCAAACATGTGTCAAAGTATTTCTTGATACAATACATTAGAAAGTATATCAATAACTAAATCTGTTGATGAAAGAAGTGGAGACATTCGGAGACTGCTGAGTCAAGGACATCCTTTGTGGTTAGAATAATAAAGCCAGACTTTTTTTTGTGCAAGGCCTGTAAAAGTTACACTGTGCACTCTTTTAACACAATCACAATTCCCTCAACTTTTACAAATAAGTGGATGCTGGAATATTAGCTTAGAATACTAAACCTTTGTAAAACATGTAAAATGTAGAAGGTGATACTATTTGAACCGAAACTGAGGCAAGTTTAAGATTACTGGCTTTCCTATACTTGTGATTACTTTTCGGGGACTTGGAAATGCTGTAAAAAAAAATACACAGAACAACTGGGCTATATAATCTTTTGACACGTGCCAACACTGTTTTGGATGGGTGTGGGTAAGGTCAGAACCCTGATTCATGCGCCATTGTGTATTGTTCACAAGTGCTGTTTTGCCTGGCCATAGTTAGCAATGTCAGTACAAGGCTGTGATGAAAATGCTCTTGTCCGCCTGTCCTGCTCTCCATACACCCACTTATTGCGGTCAGCCCGGCTACTAGGAATGCGGTCCTCAGTGCCTCGAGCAGCTGGAGCCGCTTGTTTCTGCTTGCTGGGAGACCTGGGTTGGCTGGTAGGGATCTGTGCTGGTGTTGGGCCGAAGTTACAGCGGCTTCTGGGGATCTGCAGGCTTTCCGATGTTTCTGCCGATTCGGTCTCCCGACTTGTAGACTCGATATTATGTCAGTCTTTCAGAAGGCCGCTCAGTGCTTTCTGAGGATGATTGTAGGTGGGTAGTGTAGCTGAATGACACACCAGACAGTCTGCTTTACTGACGTTTTCAGAGGGGTATTTATATAAACTACAGCAATGCACATTTGAACTTCCAGTCCACCCCAACAGTTCTGATTGGTTGGTTTCAAGAGAGACCACTGTAGGCTTCATTCTGGTCCTCTAGATTTATGCAGATGAAGTCTTGAAACCACAGTGACCACATGGTAATTTACAAAACCCATTGTAAAGGGAATCAAATAGTGCAGGGTGACGCATACAAATTAACAATCAGTCATTACACACAATTTACATAATCCATTGTCCCAATAGATCAGATTGGGACAGTGCTCACAAATCCCCAACCAAGCAACAGATAGACATAGCATTCTTGCATAACACAAATCACACAAACATTCTGCACAATAGAAAGGTCTGCAACTCCATTTTGAGCCATGTGGTCCTTTGTCCTCTGGACCCAGGGGTAATGGAGAAAATGAAGCTCTGTGCCAGGGCTGGGGTGAATGGATCCAGCAAGCATGGGCGGAAGTTCACATACACATAATGAAAGTACATCACACTAAAACCAAGTATGTTACAGTACATTAAACACCACACAAAATAAATTAACATAAACAGAGTTATTCAGAGAGATCCGAAAAGTCACCGCCCGTTTGGTGACTTTTCGTACCCCGCACTTCGGGGCTATTCGGCGATTCCTAGTTCTACGACCCAGTGGTGTATTCAGCAAGCACCGCAGGGCCCCCATAGTGCAGGGAATACTCGCCACAAACCCGCAGAACACTCCCCGAAAACTCACCAAAAACCCGCAGAAACTGCCGCAAAAACAAACCGAACACGTCGGAAAAATCCGAGCAGTTGGCAATCACAGTGCAGAGCAGCCGCCAGAAAAAGCCAACACGCAGACGAACGGGTGAAAAAAGCCAAAAAACTGTTTGCTTGAAAATTTGAAACGTCATTTGCAAAAAAAACTATTGAACGAAAATGTCTGAAATTTACATATAAGATCCAAAGAATTATAATAAAAAGGTCTGTTACAGAAAAATGAAAAAAGACGATTTAAAAGAAAACCATAAAAACAATTTTGCCCAAAAAATCCCCAAAAATGCCTAACATATCCTAAAAAAATCGAAAGATAAAGAGACTTTTTACTGCAGAATAAAATGATAAACGGTTTATTAGATATTAAATTAAAACTGGAATATTTTTTACATTGACGCCTATGGGATTTGCCTGAATAAACCTGAAGAAAGAAACCAACGAACGGCAAGGCACTTCACTGACATTCCTCAGCTGTTCGGTGTTCTCTGAATAGAAGAACCATTGCTTCTCTATGGGGGATTTCACTGCCCTCGAACAGGCACCGTACATGCAGGCAATTCGCCAAAATTTGGCAAATTGCCTGCACACTGAATAGCCGAATGGCCCTGAAATGACACCGTACACTGAATTTCAGTGTCCGGTTACATTTCGGGGCCAGATCGTCTCTCTCTGAATAACCCCTAAAGTCTTCCCAAAGGCAATTATCTGATTTCTTTGGGGTTTCCACCATGTGGATACAAATCGGGAAAAAATTAAGCGGGAAGCGCTATGTCTGTTCCATGACAGTGGCCTGGCTACGAGATTCGGTTACCCAGTTGGCCCATAGGCCATAGCTACTGTTGCCTATGGCCAATCTGAACTCGATGTGGAACCAGGAATCTCAGTAAAATTCAAAGCACCTAATAAAGCCCAAACGCTCCTCTATCCTAAATTTACATTAGAGATGTTGCCATTCTCAAAGTGAGACTCGTTTTATGAATGCTGTTTGCCAATGTAACAGTTGGCATATAAAACGTACAATTTCACTGGATATTCCCCTAGTATGCATCTAGAAGTCATGCATTAATGCCATGTGTTATTCACACTTAAGCCACCCTCTACTTGATAGACTGTTACAGATAATAATATATGGAACAAATTGTTAATCCTTCTGTCTAGTGCTCTATAGACATTAGATCACAGTGGGAGGTCTATAACTCTTTGAAGAATCTGTTACTGCCCACACATATCATATGTGAAGCTAGTGTACTGTAAAGACTTTTCGCCAACCTGTGTGCAGCTGTTGGCCTTGTAATTAAGGTTTTCTCTTTTGAAATGGATTTTCTGTAGGAAAATCATTAACAAGTCCCACTCGGTGCCTGTTTCTGGTTGGTAACGGTACTATATCTCTGCTGAACAGCTGCAGCCTTGCAAGGGCATCTTTTTGCTGACACTTGGAGATATCTTTCATAGTCTGGCATGTAGGTAACAACACACACATGGCTACCCCAGATACTAGTGAACTCTCTAGTGCCTCAATTCCAAACTATGTGCAAAGCTTCCATGAAAGAAACATAAAGTATAGATTAAATGAATTCAATAATGCTCAAAGCTGGCAGCTGGCTCTGGCTGGAGATAATACTGTGCCTTTGTCTTTACAGGTCTTTTGACATTCCAGCTACAAATTACATAGCCATATGTAACGGAAAGCTGCTTAGTGCCTCTTTTTTCATCAGATGATTAATTCACAGAATGGTTTCATCAGATAGTGTTTCATTAAGCTATACTTCAATATCCCTGCCAAAGTATGCTGTGTTTAACATGCAGTGCGAATACAGTAATTAGTATGTTCTGCTATGTGCAAAATTAAAAGCAAATGAGTAGATCAAAAGAGGTGACACTGTTGTATAAATAAAGTAGCTGTTCTAGTATAAGAGTAACTTGGCAATGCAGATGTTTGAGGACTTAATTTTCCATGATGCTCGTCAAGTCTCTGGACAGATGGACATGATACGGTTATCAAATCAACAGATCTGTTTAGTTATAGTATCGTTTCAGTATTTAGAAAATAATTAAATGGATACGATCTTCAAGTGATCCAATAATTTTTTTCCAAAATGTGCAGGAGTCTATTGAATAATAAATATAATATACCACACTCGATCCAATGCGGACTTCCTCAAAAAGTGCAAAGCAGAAAAGTCAGAAAGCACACTGTGCATACATTATGGGGGCTATTCAGAGAGATTTGAAATGTCGCCGCACGTTCGGTGCCCTTTCGTTACCCATACTTCGGGGCGATTTGGCGATTCTAGTTCACCGACCCTGCGGTGTATTGAAGTACAACCGCAGGGTCGTCGGAGCGCAGGGAAAACTCAACGCAAACCCGCCAAACACTCGCCGCAAACCCGCCGAACACTCACCGAAAAGCCGCAAAACCACTACAAAAAACACACCGGAAAATCTGACGAACCGCGGATCACAGCGAAGACCAGCCGCTGGAAAAGTCGGCTAAGAAAAGGAAAAAAAAAAAAACGTACGCTTAAAAGTTTCAGGATTGAAACGCTGTTTGCTAAAAAAAAATACTGAACAAAAATGCCTGGAATTTACATATAAGATCCAATGGATGACAATAAAAAGGTCTGTTACAGAAAAAAGAAAAAACTATTTAAAAAAAAAACGGAAAAAAGTTTGCCAAAAAATCCTGAAAAATGCCTAAAATATCCTAAAAAAATCTATAAATAGACTTTTTACAGAAGAATAAGCGGTTTATTAGATATTGTATTAAAACGGGACTATTTTTAACATTGAAGCCTATGGGATTCGCCTGAATAAACCTGTCGAATGAAACCACCGAAGAGCAGGGCATTTCGGCATCTTTTCACTGCTGTTCGGTGTTGTCTGAATAGACTAACCATTGCTTCTCTATGGGGGATTTTACTGCCGTTGAACAAGCACCGTACATGCAAGCAATTCGCCAAAATTAGGCAAACTGCCTGCTCTCTGAATAGCCGAATGGCCCCGAAATGTCCCCGTATGCTGAATTTCAGTGTCCGATTACATTTCAGCGACATTTCGGATCTCTCTGAATAACCCTGTAAATATTTAATTTACAATTTAGTTTCATTGTTGCGTTTGTTACATTTTTAAGCTGCATTTTCTAAATGATGTTTTATTGAACGTTAAATGTATTTTAATGGAGTGATTATTTCCTCATTTACAGAAAACTGAAAAAATGTGATAACTGCATAAGGTGTAGGCGCAGATTCACGCCATTAATGACAGTGTTTTCTAAATATTTTTTCCCAGTTCTAGGTGCTATGAGAGATTACTCTCTATGGTAAAGAACACACTTCAGTTCATTTGTGTAAAATTAATATTTGCTTATCCTTAAAAGGACACTACTACTACTATAGCTAGATTATGCGTGCATTACAAATAAATCCACATTATAAAACACATGCTGCTGGGGTATTTTTGTTTGAAGTAATTGCATGTAGAAATGATAAAAAAGTAAAGTTTTGATCTCTTGTTTCCATTTTGTATATTTTTCCCATGATGTAACATTTAGCAAAAACTTTGCTTTGTGGCTCTTGTTTATTTAATCTACATTATTTAACAGTTAAATAATGTCAGACATAAATATGTTATACAGACAATAGGATCTAGAGTTGTAAAGAAAACTGACAGTGTTAATGTCAATTTATAAATGACCTCAGAGGAATAGTTTGACAGTTCTGAGGATCCGATTGCACTTTTTGAAGATTTAACCAGCATGTTGTTACTCCGTTCCATATTGAAAGTTTCTAGTTAAGTCTTTTCATCTTGTGACCAAACTAAATAGATCGAGTTTCAGACTAGCTACTGAGATTGCCTCTGATGGTTTCAAAGACTCAATCTCCCTTCAGAAATACCATAGTTTGATGGATAATTAGAATCTTTCCTGAACTGGGAAAAGTGTGATTAGGAGTGCGACTAGGAGTACGACTAGGCGTGCAGCTATTTGTATGTAGATATAAATGTACATATTTTGTCCTCCACCATAACTTAAATGAGTATTGATTTGTCCTACGGGTTAAGCACAAATAGTAAAGAGTCATGGCCTATTTTTCTTTTTTTTTTTGACAAAGGATTTTTAGGCCAGCGTCAGAAGAACGCAGTGATCGCGTCCGTGTTGCCGCACAGTTTAACGTCCGTCGTAGCATAGAATCAAGATCAGTAGAGACCCACACACGAAGTACGTCTGCACCGAACTGTGCACGCACAACGCACGTGGCAAACGGACGCAAGTTAGGCAAAAATGTAAAACCACTAGAAGGACACGCAGAGTGCGCCACATCCTCGTAGCGTTCTGTGTGAGTGATGGGGAGATGTCAGACGCAGCGCATTTGCGACGTCCAGCACCTTGACGCACAAAATGGCTTTTCATATCATTTTTTAATTTTTATAATGTTTCGTATTAATTTTGTTTCCCATAATTACCTTTTTTGTTCTACGTCCTTCAACAAACACAGACCGTGTGGTGTCTACAGTATCTTCCGTCAGTACGTCTGCCATTATGCATGCACGTAGAGTAGTGCGCTCAGACTGCGTTCGTCTGACATTAGCCTTACCAGGAAGGATACATTGAGACTTCTCTTGTTTTCAAGTATGTCCTGGGTGGCGATTATGTACCGTTAGGTGTCTTGCCCAAGGACACTTACTGGAGAGGTGCTCTTGCCGGGTCAAACCTTTGTCTTCACAGTCTCTCTCCACGGTTATAGAGCAGTGATGTTACCTCTATTCCTGCTGATGAGGGCATAATAAGCACAAAACAGCTGTCCAGGAGTGGCTGTGGCTCGTTGGTGTTTTTCTCCTACCTTCCAAATGGCTCTTAACTAAACGTTGTTTAATGGTGGGAGCACCCCTATTTATAATCTTGGGTTTATCCTCTATGATATCTCTAAGTGATGCATCTTTCATAGAAATTGGAAGGTAGAAGAAAACTCCTAATTGTTTTAATCTGAAGAAGCATGCAGGCAATGCTTGGCATGTAGGAACCTACCGTTGAAGAAAGAATTTGTAGAGGTTTTTGATTTCAAAGGAGGTTTCAAAATAAAACAGGTCCTTAAATGTCATTCTAATAATATTATTTATGCTCTTGTTTGCCTGTGTCAACTTATTGATATAGGGAGAACCACTAGATCTCTATATGTCCGTATTATAGAACATGTTAGAAATATTCAACGAGGATTCCTCAATCATTCAGTTTCGGCCAACTTTTTGGAAAAACATAATTGCTCCCCCAATGGTTTGATCTTTTTTCCTTTGAAAAGGGTTAAGAGACACTGGAGAGGAGAAGATTTCATAAAGAAATTTAATCAGGAAGAGATGCGCCTTATCTTTCAGTTAAATTCGTTGATCCCGAAAGGGCTCAACAAGGATTTTGAATTGTGTCATTTCCTATGAAGGATGGGGTATCAATACTGAAGGTCCCGATTTTTATTTATTGTTCATTAGTGTTTTTATTTTTTTTTATTGCCTTTCACTGCATATTTTTATTATATATATTTTTATTGTTGGTATTGATGTAAGTGACATGCATACTGAGAATGATACGACTCGAATCTGGGATGGCCCCATAAAGAGTGATCGGATTCTCCTTATGGACTGGACTTGTATAAGTATATGGACATATAAAGGTATAGAACTCTTTGAGGATTTATATCGGGGATTGATGCTCCGGATTGAATATGTTATGGAAGTGGAAATTCGTTGAAAGTGCCCTGCTACGTGATCTCCCTGCTATAAAGGACAGGATTTGTTCTGCCGGGTAGTCATATGACTTTGTTTACGTTCTGGTGTGATACGCAAGCTGACGTTGCTATCTGATACTTTCAGCTTTGCTTCCGATGACCTGGAGCCGTCAAGTGCTGCGCTTTGATGATGCAGTATGTGGAGGCCGTAACACGCTTTATGATCGACTACATCGAACAGCTGCAAATGATTTCAATTGATTGGAGACACTGCCCTATATTAAGGTCTATGGAATATCATGTAGTATTAATTTTGCCACTGATGAAGCCTGATTTACAGGCGAAACGCGTTTGACTTGTATTTTGGATGTTTTATTTCATACATTTAATAAAGGGAGAACAATTCTTTTGGAAATAAATCATCTGTTTTCCTTTTTAATCGCCATTACAAGGCTTTCCTGTTCCTTTGGCCAGTCAATCGAGGACCGCTTCGGGGTGATCAGGCAGCCCATAACACCTGAGATATCTACATGTGAGAGCTGGCAGCTCTCACAAAATGCACTCCTACTCTTTGTATTGTAATACATGCTGTAACATACTGCCCTATTGGTTTTATTTCTGTTCTTTTTCGAGGATTTATGTGAAAGAAATTGGGACTATAATATTGCTGCTAAGAGATCTACTTGATCAACTGTTAAGAGATCCTCTCCATTCGGATACACTAGTCATTTATTTGGCACGAGCCAATTTTTCCTTATTTCATGTAAGGACTTTTATTGTATGATGTATTCCACGGGTTGTGTGAAGCGCTCCCCCATCCTTGTTCTTATTTTGAATTTTTGCTTTGGGTGATAGGATTCGCTACTACCCCAAATAGGAGCTTCCCATTAGTACAAAGCACCACTGAGATATACCTTTTTCTTGTGATTTTATACCTCAAATCATATAAGTTACTGAAAGCATACCAAGACTAAATTTAGCTTTTTGGAGGATGTGTAATTCCAGTGGTTGCCCTCCATTGGCTGTGAGTTGAATAAGATGTAATCTATATGTACACTAGGGAAACTTTGGGATAATGATAATACTGGGGTTATTCAGAGAGCACCGAAATGTCTGCGACATTTCGGTGCTCTATTGCACCCCGCACTTCGGGGAATCAAAGTTTCCCACCCTGCGGTGAATTCAACATTCACTGCAGGGTTCCCGGAGTGCAGAGAAAACCCACCACACACCCGCCGAAATCCTACCGAATACCCGTCGTAACCACGTAAAACCACCTAAAACACGCTGAACATGTGGGAAAAAGCCACATTGAACATTGAAGTCTATGGGATTCGCCTGATTAACCTGCCGAATGAAAACACCGAACAACAATAACTTCGACAACTTTTCACTGCTGTTCGGTGTTCTCTGAATAGATTAACCATTGCTTGTCTATGGGGGATTTCACTGCCTTCAGTCACCGTACTTGCTGGTAGTTTGCCAAAATTTTGCAAACTGCCTGCTCTCTGAATAGCCAAATGGCCCCGAAATGTCACCGTATGGGGAAATTCCCTGTTTGGTGTCATTTCTGGGCCAGACCAGCTCTCTGAATAACCCCTACTGTGTACTGAGCCATCCCCAATTTAGGCCTCGCTTTATTTCATATCTTTAAGCATTTGCAAATGATTACAATATTTTAGCAAAACGTCAACTGATTTATCTACAAAAATTATGACATCTGTACATAGATCACTTGGGATTTCTTTATCTGATTGTAATCATTTGAAAATACTTATCCAAAGGAATTAAATAATGCCTTAGTTGGATTGGGACCTTAAATAAGTTGCTGACAGCCTCTGTCCAATTCATTTTTACATTTTTCTTTTTTAGGTTATTTTACTTACCTTTCTCCCTCTCCACGTGCATATTCTCCTCTTCGGCACAGGCACTGCCTAACTTGGAAGTCCCGGAAGCTTTATAATGCAATTTGTGCTCTAATGCAACTTGTGTAGTGTAGGAGATGCAAATTGCACAGCGGAGCAGGACTTGTGCACTTTACATACGCAAGTTTCGTAAAGCCTGCGCAGAATGATGGATCTCAGCTGCATGCATGTGCAGATCCAATCCATCGCTGCCTTTCCAAGACTGATCACTACAGTGATTGGTCTTAGCGAGGGTGACCGATCTGGAGACCGGCAACCAGGACATTAAAAAACCCCAGTTGCTGGTGTTGCTGGGTGGGGCTGAGGAAACTCCAGCACTTCACCCAGCAATATCTACACATGGAGGCAGCACGGAAGGGGGGGCAGTCCTCACATCCTGACCAGTTGATAACTTTAAGGCTGGGGTCAGACCAGCGCACTTTTAACGTGCGTTCTGGCGCACATAATTACGGCCGCACTAGCAGCAGATGACGGGCAATGACGGCCAATATACGATGTACAGCCGCACAAAAGTCCGGCCGTGCAACGCAAGTGGAATTTGAAAGCATTTTTTTGAGAACGCTGAACCGCTAGTACTGACGTACTGAGTGCGCAGCTGCAGCATAGCGGCGTCATTAGGAGATGTCAGACACTGCTAATGTCCAGCCTAGATAACGTCCAGACGCAAAAAGAGTTTAATTGACGATCCATACAAAATCACGCCTGAAAATGCGCGTCGTCTGACCGTTTTTGCGCATTCCGTGAAAAAATACGTCAATGCGTTCGGACGCACTTTTTCACGTTCGCGGGGAAAAATTCTTTCGTCTGACCCTAGCCTAAAAGTGGTCAGGACGTGTAGAGTGTTCCTTTAAAGATGAAGAACATGTAAATCTAGGACATGTTATTCATACTATCATTAAACACCTAACATGACTTAAAGCCATTCCATCAGAGCTTGGGCTTCGATTCTACATTCTCTGATTCAGTTCTAGACACAACACATTGGTAACAACTCCTGTTAGGAATACCTGCCCGCCCCCTGATTTTAGACTGAAAGGTGCTCCCCCTACATCCCACAGCCCTACCCCAACCCACTTCTCAAATGCACTAATGTTTATTTGTTTTTACCTGTTTGCTCTTTATCGCTTACTAGACCTCAAAATACCAGTCTAAACCTTATATTCATGTATGATGCTAATCCATCTCTATGTCTTTATTGTTTCCCTTTTTGCTGACCCATTAAAGCTTCATTGCTATTATTGCCTGTTTCTTTTTATACAAAGATATAAAGCATGAAATCCTCGATACCCATCCAGCGGTTTGTCTACTGCATTTGGCGACGGCGGCTTGCAGCAGATTTGCACTTCAGTGACCCCTGCACTTTGGGGAAATGTGATTCCCCGAAGTGCAGGGAACAAGAGAGCATCGAAATGCCAGCGACATTTCGGTGCTCTCTGAATAGACCCCAAAGTCAATACAAGAAATTCATGGCAGGACAGCTGTAATTTCTGTTCACCTTGATTGAAGTCCATGGTCCTCATCTACTGCCTGGGAATATGGCCCTTCCATATAATATACCAAAGCTAAATACAGGTGGGAACCCCCACCCTAAAAAAAATTATTTTCCGCAGGGTGGGGAAATTTGATTCCCCAAAGTGCGGGGAAGTGCGGGGAGCGAGAGAGCACCAACTTGTTCGCTACATTTCAGTGCTCTCTGAATAACCCCCAGATCTTTTCATATTTCAATATGACACAATGTTATCCTTCAGGATCCACACCTTTTTTCCTGACAAATTGCTGGATTCTATTGGATCCACGCACTTTTTCATTAAGAAAATGGCAGATCCTACCAGATCCATGCATTTTTTTTGAGAAATCAGTCAGGATATTTTCATATTTCAATAAAACCCAATTTTATCACAATATCCTGAGTGATTTTTCAAAAGAAATTATTATTATGCTTTATTTATAAAGCGCCAGCATATTCCGTAGCGCTGTACAATGGGGAAGCACAAACATGAGACATACATGATAAATAAGGAAAAGACAACCCTGCCCAAAGGATAGCTTGTCTAGGAAGTCTAGCACTTTAATGCAGGGATCTGGTAGTATACAGGCACTTTTTTAATGAAAATAGTAAGGATACGGCTTTTACTCAGACCCATCACACCAACTGAAACATACCCAGGACATTTCCTGCCCGTGATCAGACCACATCTGCAACTGGTTTGGTTTACTGACGGGTAGAGCACTCCAGTGCAGATATCACACAAACTTAAAAGTGTGTGATCTTAAATGGGGAGGTGTGATCTGTATAATGGAGTGCTGTCCCCTTGGTATGTTGCATTTAATAGTCTTGAGAAGCTGTTATGCTTAGTATAGGATGAAGGCTACATTTTCTTCTGCTGTGTTATATATATATATATATATAATTTTTATTTCATCAAATTGTTGTAAATAGGCAACAACATTTAAAAAGAACCCTTATTTGGCGGTTGCAATATTTAGTGAAAAGGATGTGGTCAGATAACATTTGCTATGTAACGTAGTTTAATCCATTCACTTGTAGATACAGAAAAATCAACATATTCAACCCATGTCTATAAAGGGATTATGTTTGCACTGAAACAATTTTAAGGTTAGTTATAATTTAGGCAAAATACTGCTGTAATTTATGGATTCATTAACAGCTTGCTAGTATTGTGTTTTAAATACTGCTATACTGTGTTGCTTAATAAGTCGAGCGATTGGTATTTCATTTTGCCTCAGGTCAGCAATAAAACCCAATAAATATGTGATGACTTCAGGTTTTATGGCACTAGTTAAGTTACCATCTGCAATGGGAATTACTGCAATTAGGAAGAAATTACAAAGAAATAATATGAAAAAAAGTCCACTCTGAGATACTGGAATTTAAGTGCATTTTCAGAGCTAGAAGTGACGATTTAAGGAATGAGTACAAAAACTCAGCTTGTGCACGTACATACTAGTGAATCTGTAGTGTGTTTTTTAGTAAATAGAGGCAAAATAAAAAGTGAGTGTACTAGAAGTGAATCGGTGGCTACTGCTCAGATATTCCATTTTAGTTTTTCACACATATACATCTCTAGCAATTCTTCCAAACAATACAGACACACTTAGATGTGCAGTTGCCTAGACTAGTGGTTCCCAACCCCGGTTCTCAAGTACCCAAACAGGCCAGGTTTTCCAGGTAGCTGAAGCACAGCACAGGTGATATGATCTGCTGCTCAGTGATTGCAGGATTCCGCTTGAATTTCCCCAAGGTAATCCTTAAAACCTGGCCTGTTAGGGGTACTTGAGGACTGCGGATGCGTAACCACTGGCCTAGACCAATACTCCAATTTGTGTGGTGACAATCGCATGAAAATTATTATTACTATCATCATTTACATAGCACCAAAAGTTTCCACAGCGCTTTACAGTAACCAGTGGTAACAAAATATAAATAAACGGACATAGGATGGGAAACAAGAGGTGCAGAGGGCCCTGCTCATAGGAGCTTATAGTCTAGAGGGGTTGAGGAAGACAAGGACGTCAGGATCATTAGTGCCAGCGATTCAGTTATGGGCCATAGAAGCGACTCCAATCATGATGTGTGTGTAGGTGAACAGAGGGATGAGTTGCATCAGTGATGTGGTATGCTAATCTGAAGAGATGGGTTTTGAGGGACTTCTTGAAGGCCTGAAGATCAGGGGAGTTTGATAAGGCAAGGTAATTCATTCCACAGGACCGGAGCTGTCCTTGAGAAGTCTTGGAGGCGAGAGTTGGCAGTCCAGGTCTAGACAGGTGGCGGATTTACAGTCATTTCTCGCTCAGTCATTACCATTCAGGTTGCGATTTCAACCAGGGTTGCCAGACTGGCCTGGACACATATTCCATTTTCTTGCAGAGGAGAGCTCAGGGAGAGGTATTGCCCTGCAACATGTATAGTTCATATGCTGCAGGAACGAAACCTAGGCAAGTCATCTGAGATTCATTTTTTTATTTCTTACCTGCAGCATATGGATGCTACATGCCCATAAGCATGAATTTACGATGTGTTCAGGAAAACATGGTCTGTAACAAATTTGGTGGTCGTAGTTGAAGGCTCTAAGACGAGTTGCAAGGAATAGTTTTTGTCTATGAATAATAATATTGAATTGAATTTGAATTTAAGCAAACATGGGATAGGCATAAGGCTATCCTAAACAAAAGATAAATCCAGGTAAAGTATCCATGTAATTGGGCAGACTAGATGGGCCGAAAGGTTCTTATCTGCCGACATTTTTCTATGTTTCTATGTTTCTAATATTAGAACGGATTTTAGTATGTTTTGCTTTTAAAGCCAATATAATAAAAATTAAGTAATAAAAGGTTTCAGTTACAAAATACTGCTGATTTGCCAGATGATCACCAAAAGCATCAAAGTTCCATTTTCAAGCATTCAAATTCTCTAAGCTACAGTTTGAAAACATGATTATACTCTTACGTAATACTCCATTGCTTCGAAAATTATCACTTTAGGTTTACCGCTTAACCTATAAACACTCTAGTTTCCAAAAAACAAGTCTAAGCTTTAGAAAATAACCTTTCAATTTCAGACATATTAAAAGTACATACAGAAATTTATTCAAGAAAGATGTTATCTTTAAAAAATATTAAAAAAAAGAAGGTTTAGATCCAATGGTGAAAATCATCACTTATGCTGCTATGGGGATTATTCAGAAATTGCCGGTGTTTGCCAAAGTTGCAAACACCAGTGAAAATTGCCATTGTTGTAATGGTGACCAATTCGAGGCCGGCCCAAGCCACAGTGCTGCCTGGAGCGATGGATGAAATGCTGCCCCCCCAAAAAAAGTGACATGTATGTGTGTGTCACAGCAATAAAACTCACAGTAACGTGCGGTGTGTATGAGTGTTATCACAGAGAGCCACATATCCCGAAACCACTGTCACACATGTCCACATACAGTCACACATAGACAAACACCCACACTTACCCACACAGCCCTGGTCGCCGCCAGACCTGGTCGGGCTCCAGCCCGCTGGAAGGCCTGGTTGAGGCTTGGCTTCAGACCTGGCTCTGGGTCGGGCTCCAGCCCGCTGGAGGGCCCGGTTGAGGCTTTGGTCAGGCTCCAGCCCGCTGGAGGGTCCGTTTGAGGCTTTGGTCGGGCTCCAGCTTGCTGCAGGTCCCGGTTGAGGCCTGGGTCGGGCTTCAGACCGCTGGAGGGCCCGGTTGAGGACTGGGTCGGCCTCCAGCCCGCTGGAGGGCTCGGTTGAGGACTGGTTCGGCCAGCTGCAGGCCTGGGTTGGCTCGCTGGAGGAGTGGGTCGGCTCGCTAGAGGGCTTCAAAAGGCGCCAGGCCTGGTTGAGGCCTGGTCCACTGAAAGGGGCAGGCTGGTATCGTGGTTTGCTGGAGGGCCTGGTTGAGGCCTGGATCGGGCTCCAGCCCGCTGGAGGGCCTGGTTGAGGTGCTGGCTCGGTCTCCAGCATGCTGGAGGGTCCGGTTGAGGCCTTAGTTGGGTTCCAGCCCACTGGAGGGTATGGTTGAGGCCTGGGTCGGCTCGCTTCAGGCCTGGGTCGGCTCACTGGAGGGCTTCAAAAGGAGCCAGGCCTGGTCCACTGAAAGGGACGGGGCTGTCCCACTCGTGAAAGGGAGGGGCGTGGCCTGGTATCGTGGTTTGCTGGAGGGCCGTGCCTTGTCCAGGCCAGGTGCACCATGCTGCGGCCTTTGTCAGGGCGGCAAAATGCCACCCCTTACAAATGGACCCCTGGGGCCGCTGCTCCACCCTGCTCCATGGACAGGCCCACCCTGGACCAATTACAGCATTTCACAAAAGAGAAATCCAAACCGCGTCCCAAGAAATGTCTCTGTGAAGCTTCTTATGTCGCTGTTTTTTTCTTTTGTGAACTGCTGTTGCTTAATTACCATTGCAACAACATCGATTTTCACCAGTGTTTGCATCGATGGCAAGTAGTGGTTGAATAAGCCCGCCATCCCATATGTTTCTCAAAATTTTACTTTGGTGTTACTATTATTCATGTCATGGTCAAACTCTTTTTGGCTGACATTTGAGTATCTTTACAAGATTCCATAAGTACCTATTATCCTTGAGGAAAGGGTTTAGGAAAAAGTCATCCTTAACTGCTTCGCTGTGGAGGATGCGCTGTGCGCATTGTTGGTATGGCTTCACATAAGCCGAAAACATGCTGCGTGCCTCTTGTCCTCAGTGCCGCGGCCAGCCAATATTTTGGACGATCGTGGCAGTCCCCAGAGTGGGCTAACATCTTGTATATCGGATCTTGCTGTGAGACTGCCCCCTACCCATTGACGTCATCCTGCATGTGCTGGATGATGTCAGAAACAAGGATTCCTCCTGCGCAGCGGGAAAATCCCATAACAGGAGATGCACAGGTCCATTAGCTCTCTTACCTCTGGATTTGCATATAGTAAAAGGTTATTTGAGGTGTCTCTGCAAAGACCAGAGTCTGCTACCAAACATAACAATATGCAGTGCAAAATAAATAAAACACATATTTTACCTTTTTTTTCTTTTTGTTTAATTCTCCGTAATGCTCCATTGTACACTTTTCACAATGTAGCAGCAATTCTTCACTTTCTCATTTCCCATAGTGGCAGCAACTAGGGAACTGATGGTTCAATACGTTTTTAACTCATGGTTTCATAAAAATTGTAAACTGCCAATCCATACAGCTTCGGGGAGAAGCAGGTGTTCTTTGGACCCCTATTCTATACATTCCACTACATCAAATGAATGGTCATTGGAAGGGTCTGAGTTTGGCCTTTGTAAAGATTCCGAACATGACCACATAAAATGTAAAAATGAAATAAATAAAAATGAAAAATTTACTTTTTTTCTGTTCTAATTCAGGGGCATTATTTTCTTTTGCCTATAAAGCAATCAATACCACTGCAATAACTCACTAACTCATTTCCCATGGTGGGAGCAAGTGTGAAGGTGACGACGGAAAGCATTGTTACACATTGGTTCATCTCAACCACAAGCTGCCACACTGCTGCAACTCTCATTTCCCATGCTGGGAGCTTTGAGAGTTATATTCTTAGTAATATTATTTAGACATATGTAGGAAAATTCAGTTGGTTTCAGTTTGGACAAAAAAAAATTTGGCTAAACCGTAATTTCGTTGACTATCAATTCGGTTCGTTCGAAATTTCGCTTAGTTTCGGAACGATTCAAAGCTATTCAACACCAGAGGCCAATCGACAGTGAAATACGGTGCATTTTGCAGCAATTCGCCTCGATTCAGCAGTACCAAAAGTATCCCATAGAAAACTAATGAATGATTCATTTATATTGAGACTGCAGAATTTCACAAAAATTGAGGGGAAATGACCTGATTTCTGTGTTTCAATACAAAAGCTTCAAACAGGCAAATCTAATAGGTTTTAATGTAATAAATGTAACAACTTTTTAAATTTCTGTTAATGTTTTTGTAAAAAAAATTTAAATATCTTTTATTTTTTAAACCCCAGCTGCTAACCCTAGCTCCTAACCCAAATTCCTAACCTGAATTCCTAACCCTAATCTCTAGAATTAGTGTGTGAATGCCGTGGGAATGAGAGGGTATTCACGCAGCCGGCCATCTGAATGTACAGCCATGGCCTCGGAATTAGAGGAGAGCTGGTCGTGTGAGTTTTCACTTTGCCAAAGAGAGAGCGTCATAGGAAAGCTTATGACCTGCCACTACTTCATTGGCTAAAGATGAAACCCCATTTACTTGCGGCTTCCTTTCTCAGTCACAGTCTGGGTGTCGAGGAGGAAGGAGCAAGGAGTACTCCCCCCCACTGTCCTGAGGATTTTTTTATTTTGTGGCCTTGTTTTGGGAGGGTTCCATTTTTTTTACCGTTTGATTTTTTTTCTTGTATTTTTTTATTCTGTGGATGGCCCATTTTCCTGGGCTGAAGCTAAGGACTGTAGGCTTCAAACAAGGTGAAGGGATGTTACAGCCGTCCTGCCATGGATTTCTTTTATTGGTTTTTTTTTGGGGTGGGGATCCCACCTGTATTCAGTTTTGGTATATTCTATGGAAGGGCCATTTTCCCAGGCTGAAGCTGAGGACCATGGTCTTCAATCAAGGTGAACAGGAATTACAACTCTCCCGCCATGGATTTCTTGTATTGGCTTTGGGAGTTATTCAGAGAGCACCGAAATGTCACTGACATTTCGGTGCGCTCTCATTCCCTGCACTTCAGGGAATCAATTTTCCCCAACCTGCAGTGAATTCAGCATTCACTGCAGGGTCCCTGAAGTGCAGGGAATTGGCCGGCGACCCACCACAAACCCGTCGCTTGCCGCCGCCAACCCGTCGAACATCGAAGCGCCGGAGAGCCGCCAAACGCAGCCGCCGAGCTGCCGAGCACAGTGCCGAACAGCCACAGAAGAAAGCCGACAAAAAAACAATACAATTGAGGCTACTGTCAGACGAACGCAGTCAGAGCGCACTCTGCGTGCATCCACAACGGACAGACGTACTGACGGAAGATACTGTAGACACCACACGGTCTGTTTTTGTTGACGGACGTAGAAAAAAAGGGAATTATGGGAAACAAAATTAATATGAAATTATAAAAATTTGAAAAAGATATGAAAAGCCATTTTGTGCGTCAAGGTGCTGGACGTCGCATATGCGCTGCGTCTGACATCTCATCACTCACACAGAACACTACACAGACGTGGCGCACTCTGTGCGTCCGTCTAGCGGTTTTACGTTCTTGTGTAACTTGTGTCTGTTTGCCACGTGTGTTGTGCGTGCGCAGTTCGGTGCGCACGTACTTTGTGTGTGGGTCTCTATTGCTCATGATTCTATGCTACGACGGACGTTAAACTGTGCAGCAACATGGTCGTGATCACTGTGTTTGTTTGACGCCGGCCTGAAAGTTTCAAAATTGAAATGCTGTTTGCAAAAAACTACTGAACGAAAATGTTTGGTATTTACATATAAGGTCCTATGAATGATAATAAAAAGGTCTGCTAAAGAAATTTTTTTAAAAAAAGGGGGAAAAATATTTTTCTGAAAAAACCCCCAAAGAATGCCTTAAAGATCCTAAAAAAATCAATAAATTATTTTTAATAAGAGACTTTTTACTGCAGATTACAATAATAAATGGTTTATTAGATATTGAGTAAAAACGGGATTATTTTTAACATTGAAGCCTATGGGCTAGGATATGACCATATAACCTCCAGTGGATGAGAAGTGCCAAACGGTTTATTGGGGGAACAGCACCCCTTGGAAAATCAGTAACGTTTCGACCCTGAGGTCTTAATCATACATGATGTATGATTAAGACCTCCGGGTCGAAACGTTACTGATTTTCCAAGGGGTGCTGTTCCCCCAATAAACCGTTTGGCACTTCTCATCCACTGGAGGTCTATCCTTTCTTCTATTCAGCTTATCCAGGGGGCTGGTGACGTCCCCATCTGATAGGAACCTCGTGGAGACGGTTGGTGAATTGGGTCTCCCACCGAGCGTTGTTCGTGGCGCTTTGATATTGCATGACCATATAACCATCTGTGTGTCACGGCTGGCTCCCTTTGATCGGTCGGCGGCTGGCAGCGCCGTCCTCGCTGTTTGTTGATCCGATGAATTGGGGGGGAGCTTGATGACTCGACACCTGCTGGATTCAAAGGTAACGTGAGAGAGAGAGCGCACACAAGAGACAGATAGCACAAGAAAGAGTGTGAGAGTGAGTGACTGTGTGAGGGAGTTTGAGTGAGACAGTGAGTATGTAAACCATGAAAGAGCGCAAGTGAGTGTGTCAGTGGGTGAGTGTGCATGAGTGTGTAAGCAAGCCAGTGGATGAGTGAGTGAGTCTGTGTGTGAGCGGGTGTGAGTGTGTGAGCGAGTCAGTGGGTGAGTGAGGGAGTCTGTGTGTGAGTGAGCGTGAGTGAGTCTGTGTGTGAGTGAGATTTTCTCTCACAGTTGCAGAGATAGTTAATATTCAGTTCCTTAGTTTCCCAAGTCTCAGGTCCTGAGTATGCACAATGTTTCACGTGCACAGCTTGTGCTAGTTCATGTGAAGCTTTGATGGGTGGAATAGTGGGCGGGGAGGAGGCAGGGAATATTCAGGAAGTGGGAGCTGAAGAAACACCCCTAACTGAGGGGCATGACCAGAGAAGAGGAAATGACAGAGTTTAAAGCAAGAAAATAAGCATTTTTTACACATTTTTAAAACTTTTATTGATTTATTCTAGTTTGTCTTTAGGTATAAAAGTGTTTAAATGTCAATTTACTTTTTTTTTCTAGACATGCATATACCTTTATTTGTGGAGGTGTTAATAAAAGTAGAACTATACAAAATCAATTGTAATTGATTACAATTATCACAGTAATCCAAGGTTGGCTCATCGATTTATAGATATGTAATCACAGCTGTATTTAAGATAATCTTTAATTTATGTTTTGATATTCTATTCTCATATCTGTAAGTCATCATACATTTCTGAAATCTTACATACAGTAGGTTTCCGTGCAACTCACTGTGTTACAGTACATATTAATTATATATTCATGCATTGAACTAAATGGAATACTGAAAATATGCTTTTACCTGTGCACTTAGAAAATGAATAAACATATACATTTATATATAGATTTTAATTCAAATTGTATTGTAATTGTGGATTCACAGAGCACTATAATTTATCACAGTTGCAATCACCTTTCTTTAATTTGGCAAATTTGGTTTTTAATACAGTGCATATTAAACAAACCAAATAATGTGAGATGAGGGACACATTTCACAGTATGTTTCCATTTCTGTCTGGTAATATGGGTATATCTAATAAGTCTTGCTGTGTTGGGACTTTTCCAAGTGAGATCAACTGACAACCCAAAATGCATTTATAAAATGTTTATAAAAATTCCTTCAATTAGAAGCCTGTGCATGATCTACTATAAACCAGACCTTGACATAATAGCCAAACTCTAGCCATGATAAATTCTCCTTTCACAATGCCAATTAGATTTTTTTATAATTTCATTATATGAATGAATTTTTAATGTTCTCTATCAATTACATGCACACTCATAAACCCATATTAATTTTCTGACACTGGAGCAATCATACAAAAGTATACTGTTCCTCCCAGACACTCTTGCACAAACCCATCCTTACTGTCACATAATCGGGCTGAGCAACAGTAACATGTATTAAATACTGACAGATCTACAGAGACACTGATATCCACATACATGCAGCTTGTGACAGATATTGGCAATACACACAGTTAACAGAAATTGACACACATTACGTCAATTACATCCAGACAAAACCATACTAACACATGTGTGTATCTCTCTCTCTCTCTATATATATATATATAAATATATACACAGTATACTGCATATATGTGTGAATGTATATACACATATATGCACCATTGGTGGCTCGTCTATAGGGGCAGTGCCTTACCATATTCTTTGGAATAACATGCGCCTGATTAATACAATGTGTTATGTCCCTTTAAGCAGTGTCATTGTCTCCTCAACTGTTGATAGGCAGAGTAAAAAATGAAAAAAAGAAAGATTACATGATTATTTGTCTTTGACTGGTGTCCAGAAATCTGAGAAGGGCTCTACAGGAGATCTTAGCATGATGAACCGAACCACAGCCGTTATCATTCCCATTCTGATGGCTAATTGAGTTCTGCCGGGCATCAAAACACTGAAGTTTTACATTCTCAGAGTTATTTAAAATAAAATTGGGGATCAGCATTGTTATTATTTTTAGCAAATAAAATCAGTTTTTTCACTTTTAGATTTTTTTATACTAAATACTGTTTTATGTACACATCTGGTGGCTAATTTCTGGATTACATTTGTAATCTTTGAATTCATGGCCATTTTATTTGCCTCATTAATAGGAATATGTCTATAAAGTTGTATTCCCTATATGTGGGATTGTCCACATATTTTGGAGGTAGTAATGTCATAATGTCCATCTGAAAAAATTATAACTTCCATTATAACCCCTAAAGCGCCACAAACCCAGCTTAATACAATAAAAATAATAAACAGTGTGGCATGTAGCCTACCCATTAACCCCTAAAATAACAGTTATCAAGAGAAAACATGAAATATAAATACTGTGAAGCATGCAGCCTACTGATTAATCCCTAAAATGCCATCTATCAAGGGAAAATGTTACAAGAATACACTTGGAGGCATGTAGCCTACCCATTAACCCCTAAAATGCCATTAATCAAGAAAACAATAAAATGTATACTGTGAGGGATGAAGCCTGCATATTAACCTTACTACACAACTAAATCAAGGGAAAAAATAAAGTAAAGTAATACACAATCAGGGTTATTCAGAGAGAGATGAAAACCAGGAGAATTGCCAGAAGAAAGAACAATCTAGACCAAATAGCCGATTTGGAATGGGAGATAAATGGGAGAATTTTTTCTGGTTTGGCTATTTTGACCTAGAATTTTCACTTCTCCAGCCATTCTCCTGGTTTTCACTGCTCTTTGAATAACTCTGTAAGTGATATATAGTTTGACTGTTACCCCCTTCACTGCTGTGCCATTTCAGCCCTGTGAAAAAAAGAAAAGGTTACGTTGTTATTTTATGATTTATGATTTTGTTTTTACACTGAATATGGTCATGTTGGATACCATTGGAAAGGCCAGAATCTGACCTTTCCATTGACACCTATCGACCATATACAATGTATAGTGATGGAGATACAGCAGTCAGAAAAAGTGGAGAAGCTGGATGCTGTCCATGGTTGGGGGCAAGGAATAATCTTGGGGGGGAATTGCCCCCTCTTGTCGCCCTATAGCGACATCTATGGCTGCAACTCCCCACATCCCACTGGGGCAACCTGCTCTGTAAACCTTTTTTCAAGTGTTTGTGCACATCCAATCATAAAACACCCAAAAAGAGCCAGTCTAAAACACTGAAACATGGAATCAAAGAGATCAAAACTAAAGATGGCTGCTCTAGGCACAAATATTTTTATTTATTTAAGTAAGTATTGGTGTATTAGTAAAAAAGCAAAGTTCCGTGTTTTTGTTAATTCCTAAAAGAGATTAAAAAAATAAACTTTTATGCATTGCAGAATCACTAAGGCATTCCAGCCTCTGTAATACCATCCCGCTCTGAGTTCTGATGGTCATTATCCGATCAACTGTTTCTTTTAGATTGCAAGTTCCCACGTGAATAGGGCCCTCACTTCCTATTATAAATAAAATGTTATTTTGTCTCAAAGTATTGTACCATTGCCTACATTGTACTGACTATACAGATCTGTGGAAAATGTTGGAGCTTTATAAACAATGTAGTATAATAGTAATAGAGAAATTATGAAGGAACACATATAAATGCACCCACACAAAAACCTTTATTGCTCTTATTTAGCAAATTGTCATATTTCACAATCAAATTAGTCAAACTGCGAAATTTCATTGATTTAGCTAAACTACAAGTTGCTAAATCCACCATGTATTCCTGAGCACACAATACCGCTGTGTGCAAAGGGGGAGTGCAGAGTAAGTGTTGTCCTACAATCTACATGTCCGATTCAGTTCGGACCTATTCGGAAATGGTCCAATATGTCAGCAATTTGGATCGATCTGAATTGCTGGTGTCCACACCGAGTCATTTTCCGAATAAATAAATTTCATTCAATCCAAATTCTTCCAATTACCGGTATAATCAGCCAGGTCCGAAAATAATCTGAAAAACTCAGATTTTATTGGAATAGTTAAAGTATAGAAAAAAATTAACCCTAACCTAACCCTAAACCTAACCCTAGTGCTAATCCTATGATACCCAGAAACAGTCACCCTAGACCTGGCCCTAATCAAATGACACTATTGCCCTAAGCCTAGCTCTAACCTAACCTAACCTTAGCTCTAACACTCATCCTAACTAACGAACCGAACTCAATGCAAGTCAATGGGACTCAAAAGTTCGGTTTTTAGAGTGCCCTGCAAGAGGGCATACATGCAAGATATTTGCCATAAAAGGTGTATGGGGGTCCGGGTAGTGCCCTGGGGGACAGGAAACAAGGACAAAAAGTTTTTTTTAAAAAAAAGTTTTTAAAGGGACAGTGAGTTTGCCAGGAAATAAGGGTTAAAAATAAAAATGAAAAATTTCTTCAAATATCGTGTCTAGGAGGTCCCCATAACCTGCCCGTGAAGTGGCGGATTTGTAGGATGTATAGATACATTCAAAAACAAAAAATGACGTTTCAAATGACGGTAAACGGTTTTCCTTTAATCTATTCATAAACAACTGCTTGGGGCGGCAGTCTGTATTAAAAGAGGAGACCTTTTAGGACATGCAGAACAAGTTTAGTGATTTTTTGGCTAAATTATGGTGAAACTTATGCAGGCTTTGGATGAAAGTAACAATAGGTGCTTTAAAATTGGTGCCTTCACACCGTAACCCTTTTGTGGTATTGTGGAAGAGTGAAGGTTTGGACCCTGCGGTTCAAAAAAATTAAAATGATATAAATCTGGTACAGGCATCAGTGCAGCCAAATATTGTGCCTTTGGTGGCAGAAAGTGCCTTCACACCGTAACCCCTTTGTGGTATTGTGGAAGAGTTCAGTGGTGGAGGTTTTGTGAATGCAGAAGACATCCCCGATCTATTCAGTTACGTCAGCATCAGGGGATAGATAGCTGCTGATCCAGGACTGATTCAATTTTATAAATGTCAGCCGGTCTACAGAGTCGGTGGACAGACGCACTCTTTTGTCTGTGACAAAACCTCCAGCGGCACTGAATGTCCTTTCAGAAAGCACGCTGGATGAAGGGCAACCTAGTAGCTGCATAGCATATTGGCTAAATTCTGGCCAGTGATCCAATCTCAACACCCAGTAAGCCAGTGGATCATCTGCTGGAAAGGTATCCAGGTCTGCCCTTGCCCATAGGTAGTCCTGCACCATACGGTGAAGACGCTGGCAATGGGTGCCTACATTTGACGTCCCTGGGCATCGTGGACTAAAAAAATATAAAATGGCATCATTCAAGCGGCCCCGGCCTTCACCACTATTCCTCTGATCATCCACAGCCTCAGAAGCACCTGTGTCATCACTTGGTAACCTACCATTGCCTGGAAAGGTGTTACACAAGTGTCGCTTTAGATCGTCCTCAAGTTTTTTCATCCTGTGCTCCCTCTGTGCGGGCAGGATGAGCTTGCAACTTTACCCTTGTATCGTGGATCAAGAAGGCTTGCCAACCAGTAATGATCTCTCTCCTTGATAGGACGAATCCTGGGGTCCTTTAGCAGGCTTTGCAGGATAAGGGAGCCCATGCAGCGTAGGTTGGAGGTGGCATTAGCTTCCGAGTCTTCCTGGTCAATGAGGAGGATGACCCCATCGTGCACTTCCTCCTCCTAGCCACGTACTAGTCCTTGTGTTTCTGGGCACACAAAACCCTCCCTTGAGGAATCCCCACCTTCAATGCCCCCACTACTTAAATATTCCTCCTCCTCCTCATCCTCCTCCTGTCTGATCTGAGGAGGAACCACTGGAATGCTGTCTGCGTAAAGACTGGGGCCTTGAGAGCTAGGGAAGGCCTCCTCTTCCTCCCGCTGCTCTGCCTCTAGAGCCAGATCTATAATTCCCTGCAGAGTGTGCTCCAGCAGGAACACTAAAGGAATTGTGTCACTGATGCATGCACTGTCCCTGCTCACCATCCTCATTGCCTCCTCAAATGGTGACAGTACAGTGCATGCATCCTTGATCATCAGCCACTGCAGAGGGGAAAAAAAACAAGTTGACCTGAACCTGTCCTTGTGCCATACTCACACAGGTACTCGTTGATGTCCCTCTGCTGCTTGTGCAGATGCTGCAGCATTGCTAATGTCGAGTTCCACCTGGTGGGCATGTCACAGATCAGACGGTTTGTGGGAAGGTGGAATTCTCTTTGAATTTCTGCCAGGCGAACACTTGCTGGGTATGACCGTCTGAAGTGGCTGCAGACTTTTCTGGCCTGGCTGAGAAGCTCTGCCAGCCCTGGGTACCTGGTTAGGAAACGCTGTACCACCAGATTTAGAACGTGTGCTAGGCATGGTATATGCGTCAACTTACCCAGGCGTAGGGCGGAGAGAAGGTTGCTGCCATTATCACAGACGACCATTCCCAGCTGAAGCTGGCATGGTGTTAACCATCTCTGCACCTGCCCCTGCAGAGCTGACAGAATTTCTGGCCTGGTGTGGCTCCTGTCCCCTAAACAAACCAGTTCAAGCACAGTATGGCATCTTTTTGCTTGAGCCATTGCGTAGCTTCTGTCATGCGTTGGTTTAACTGCCACTTTGCCAGATACAGAGAAGGAGGAGGAGGAGGAAGAGGGAGAGGTGGTGGTGGAGCAGACAGACCTCATACAAGCAGCTTTCTGGAGGTGTGGTGGATGAACAAGCTCCAGCACAGAGCCCCGTCTTGGATCCCTCCCAGCTGCAATCAGAGTTACCCAGTGTGCCGTGAAGGAAATGTAACGGCCCTGTCCATGCTTGCTGGACAACGTTTCTAAAGTCACATGCACCTTGCTGCTGACTGCCTTTCCCAATGACTCCATAACATTGTGTTCCACGTGCTGGTATAGTGCCGGAATGGCCTTCCGTGAAAAGTAATGGTGTTTTGGAACCTGCCACTGTGGTACAGCACATTTAGCAAATTCACGGAAGGAAGCAGAGACCACCAGCTGAAAAGGCAGAAGCTGCAATGCGAGTAATTTTGCTAAGCTGGCATTTAGACGCTGTGCTTGGGGATGGTTGGGACTATATTTTTTCTTATGCTGCAGTAGCTGGGGCAACGTAATCTGATTGCGTAAATCTTCAGCTGATGGGATGCTGATAGAGGACGTTGTGCCTCGTGTTTGTTGTGCCTCCTCCTCCTCCTCACTTGACTCTTCTGTTCGATCAGGCACCCAGGTGGAGTCAGTGACCTCATCATCATTGTCATCACCCCCTATCTCCTCGTCACTGTAGCCAACTTGGCAGTATGCTGCAGCTGCTGGGGGCAACATGAGTGACAGTTATTTGTGTGTCACTGGCACCCCCTTCCTCTAGGTTGATTATACTCCCTTCCTCAACCTCAGAGATTGAATCAGAGCACTGTAATTGCTGCGCATCCTCAAGCAGCATGTTACTGTCATTGTAGTCAAACAATTCAGCTGACTCCTCCATGTGCGATAGTGAGGCTACGGCAGGAGTAGCTGTGGACATGGAGGCTGCATTAGATGCTTTGGCAGCTGAGGTGGACTGTAAAGCACAACAAGCCTGGCTGGCAGAGGATGAGGAGGATGAGGATGGCCTGGTTAGCCAATCCACCAAATCCTCTGTATGTTGCTGCTGCTTAAGACGGCCAGCACCAGTTAGAAAGGACAAGCGTGCCCCTGCAGAGGATGCACCACGTCCACGACGACCAGAGGCACAGCCTCCCGACACAGAGGCTGCTTGCCCTCTTATTTGTGCTTGGGAGCGTCTGCCTGTCCTTTTTGGTCTTTCTGACATGGTGAGTGATATATAGATTAAAGATATACAGAACTCTGATTCAACTCTGTTATAAAAATTGGAGATATGCTGCAGAACTCTGATTCAACTCTGGTATAAAGATTAAAGATTTCCAGAACTCTGGTATAACTCAGTGAGACACCCTGATAGCTGGCAGCCAGTGACAAGACACAGATTACAATTCCCAGAAACCACCTACAAGTCATTGAGACCCCCTGATAGGACCCCCTGATAGCTGGCAACAGTGTCAAGACACAGATTACAATTTGTAGAAATCTGCTAGAAGTATGTGGGACCCCCTGATAGCTGGCAGTGAGAAGACACAGATTACAATTCCCAGAAACCTCCTATAAATCAGTGAGACCCCCTGATGGGTGGCAGTGAGAACACAAAGATTACAACAATTCCCAGATATTTTGTAGAAATGAAACCCCACAATTGCTGGTGGCAGTGAGAACACAAAGATTAGAACAATTCCCAGATATTTTGTAGAAATGAGACCCCCACAATTGCTGGTGGCAGTGAGAACAAAAAGATTAGAACAATTCCCTGATATTTTGTATAAATGACTGACCCCCAAAATTGCTGGTGGCAGTGAGAACACAAAGATTACAACAATTCCCAGATATTTTGTATACATGACTGACCCCCAAAATTGCTGGTGGCAGTGAGAACACAAAGATTACAACAATGCCCAGATATTTTGTATAAATGAGACCCCCACAATAGTTGCTGGCAGTGAGAACACAAAGATTACAACAATTCCCAGATATTTTGTAGAAATGAGACCCCCAAAATAGTTGGTGGCAGTGAGAACACAAAGATTAGAACAATTCCCAGATATTTTGTAGAAATGAGACCCCCCCAATAGCTGCTGGCAGACTGGCAGTGAGAACACACACTAACACAACAATCTCCTCTCAAAAAACACGTGCTGAAGGCTGTGTGAAGCCTTATATAGTGTGCTGCGGGACTTAGCTCTGTGAGCCCATGATTGGGCAAAATTTGCCCAATCAGGACTCTGAGCCATCATTGGCATAGTCTTGAACCTGTCTTGCACCTGATCTGTGGTCAGGTGCAAGGCTGTAGCCAATTACAAGCTTCAGGCCAGTGGAAAAGTGCATAGTGGTCCATTGTGGGCGAACACGCGGCGAACATGCGGAAATGTTCGTAATTCACGAACATGCGAACAGGCAATGTTCGAATCGAACTCCGAACCGAACAGCTCATCCCAGCCCTGACCCTAGTCCACTAACACAATTTTTTACGTATTATACTTAAAAGTTGTGAGGATTGAAAATGGCCGAATATGTTGAAATTTTCCAATATGCCAAATTGGTCTGCTCTTGAAATTTTGGAAGTTTCCGATATTCTGAGTCGTCTGATTCCGATTAATTCCAAATTCAATATTTTTGGATTCCAAGCCAAACAGAGCTGAATTTTTCAGAGCTGCACATGTCTATGGACCTGCAACACGTAGAAGCTGAGGGAACAAGGGAAATCAATTATCTAATCAACAGAGAGGATTATTGGAAATCAGCGCTGTGGAATATGCCGTCGCTTTATAAATAAAGAATAATAATAATAATAATAATAAATCCAGCTTTTATAATTTTATAATTTAATAATTATGTACTTGCCTTATTCATAGCCACATAAATACTCAATTTAAATTTAAAAATAACATTAACTGACCCTCCTCCATCATTGTATTATACTGTACATGTCGAGCATTAGTTCCCAATTGCGGTCCTCAAGAACCAGTAACAGGCCAGGTTTTAAGGACTGCCTTGGGAAAATGCAGACTAAGGCTAGTGTCATCAGATGAGCATGTTTTCTACGGCCTGTGCGCCCGTGCAGTACGGACGCACTTTTTGACGGAAGACGCAGTAGTGGCCACACAGTCCGTTTTTGTGTCTGACGTTATTTTTGACGGATGTAGGAGGGAAAATAAATTAAAATTAAAAAACATTTTGTCCGTCAAAAATGCTGGACGTATATATGCAGTCCGTCTGACCACGTTCCATCACTCACACACAAAGCTATGCGGACGTTGCGCACTCCGCATGTCCGTTCTAGCAGTATTATGTTCTTGCCTAACCTGCGTCCGTTTGCCGCATCCGTCATGCGTCCGAACTTCTGTGCGGACGTACTTCGTGTGTGGGGCTCCATTTAACACAATTGTATGCTATCAAGGACGTATTTATGTGCGGTAACATGGACGTGAACACTGCGCTCGTCTGACCCTAGCCTTAATCCTGCAATCACTGTGCAGCAAATCATATCACCTGTGCTGTGCTTCACATATCTGGAAAACCTGACCTGTTGGGGGTACTTGAGGACCGCGGTTTGGAACCACTGATGTGGAGGACTGACATCCCTCTGGGTGTGCATCCACTCCTGTCATATGTTTTTCATTGTAGGTTCTATTTAACTTTGAATCACTGGGAGCCTCAAGAAGGATTCTATCCCCAGTAAGGCCCCATTCACACAGCGACATGAAAATCGCGTGTTTTTCCGCGCTATTTACATATATATGCGATATTGTGCTATTTTCGCGCGATATCGCGCAACTTTGCACAGGGACTTGGTCGCAGCTACATTGGGCTGTAACCAATTAAAAGGATGCTAGAGGTGACATCATTCCTCTTCCTGTTTCCTGCTTTATTGTCTTGTGTGAAAATAAATGACACCTCTGTCGCACGACTTTGAGCGATAATATAGCGCAATATCACAGTTATGCGCAATATTACGCGACACCATTGATGTCTATGGCAGCAAATCGCTTGAAATATGCAGAAAAAAGGGTCATGTAAGAGCGACAAGCTACAGCGATGAGCTACAGGCGACATTGAGCTGTGAGATGTGAACAGTTCCATTGAGATGCATTGGAGAAGCTACATAGAGCGATATCGCTTGGAAATATGCACTATATCGCGGCAAAAACCACGCGATAAATCGCTTAGTGTGAATGGGGCCTAACTGATTAAATCTCAGCAGTGCTGTCATTAGGTGTTCAGCTTACTGTAGGACCTGCCATCGATAGGATAAACTGACGTGGTGACACACTTAAGCACCATATGGCCAGATTTTGTGAACTAAATTCCCCATTTACCAACATTAAAATGATAAAAATTTGCAAAAAGTCTTAAAATATTTAAAAATTTGTTATTTGTTTTAAATCTATGAGTTGGTATGTGCTCCTCGTGTTCTGAATTGCTGGGATGTGTAAATGTCTTCTACAATTATAAATATATCTATATGTAAAATGTATGATTGTCATGTGTGTCAATTTTTCATTAATCTGAAAGGACTAACTTCATGAAAATGGAATTAAGTCGTCAGATAGGTATTGGATCGAAAGCGCCGTGGCTTACACCAGGTGGGAGCTCGCATCCAAGTCATGCCGCAAGGTCACTGCTGAAAAGAAAGGCGCCGGAACCCCAACGATATTCAACAAACCAAAAGAAGCAGGACCTCAAACAGGTAGTAGTGCCAGCGATATAAATTTTATTCAGGGGGAAAGCACAACTCACTGACGAGTGGCGTCTGCATTACCCCTGACTAAAATTTATAGCACTGGCACTACTCCCCGCTTGAGGTCCTGTTTCTTTTGGTTAGATAGAAATTGTCCATAATTTTCCTATTACGTGCGTTACAGATTTATGTGGTTTCTTCCTTTTATTTAAAAGGTATGTGCTTCTGAAAAAATTAAACAACTCAAAATTCTGCTGCTATCTGGAACAGGTGACATTTTGGTTAGAAACTTTACCAGTGGTAGGAGTAAGATGGATAGGATCTCTGCAACATAAAAAAAATATATCTAAATAAAGGCAGTCCCTTCAGAGTTTGTTGGTAACTGGTATAAAAGGAACTAGCACCCTTTGAACTCACCATGTGTCTTTTTTTCTGTATAGAATCAGCAACTGTTTCGCTGAATTAAATCACTATTCAGTGGGAATAAAGTAAGCTCTCTGACTCATACTGATTACATCACCTGACCTGGCATGAACTCACACTCCTAGGTCTATTTAAAGGTCCATCTGTGAGCCAGCAAGTGAGAAATAATCACTATGGGAAATTCATACCTCCATGGTATTTTTATTTTGCTCCCTGGCACCTGAGTTTTTGTTAAATTCCTTAATTAGGACTCAATTGCACATTGCATTTTCAGTTGTTTTCTGGCAGCTTTTCTTAAACTTGTCACTCAGTATTACTAGGTAAGCTGTAATCAAGTTACTTTTTCAAACGCTATTATATTGTTTATTGCAATAAATTAATGATGATAACATTTGCAGTGAAATGAGCTAGTTTTAAACAACTGGCATTGATTCATGTCTGATGGCAGATTTTGCAGAGGAGTTGAGTGAACTAATATCACATTAACAATTTTATACTGTATAATATCTGCTAAGATTATTAGAGTACAGATTGGAGTCCGTTCCTGGGATGTATTAACCATGGCACAGCTGTGCTCAGCACTTCCCTTTGGCTGACTGAATAGGATGCTAGTTGTAGTCCACAGCAGCTGTAGTGCGATAGATTGCTTTAAGCTCTGCGTCAATCCAAAATAATCCAACCTTTCAACAGACATTTGAAGGAAAGCATGGTAGGAAAAGTCATTTTAGGTCAGTCCAAGCAGTCAATGCTAGTGATTTTCACTAATATAGGGAAAACAAATTGCTGGCATAAACCGACAAGAATAGCAAGCTCAAGCAGGCTTCAACCACCTATTAAAGTATTCTTGATGCCGATTGTCTAAAAATAATACTTCTTACCAGGTGATCTGTTGAAGCTGGTTATCAAGGAGCACCTGATAATCATCTAGAATCTTTAATATAAGAAATAAAGGCTCATTGTTGTTAAACGTTTATACAAATAAATGCAAACACTAAAGAGTGGAGGTCGTCAAGAGACCACAATGTTACATTTTGCTTCTCTTCCAACAGTATAGAGATTTCCAATGGGCAAACAGTGTGTGTGTGTTGGTTTTGTACCGCCTGGAAGTCTTCTTCACTGTAAGTCCAGTCACTTATCTTTCTTACAACTAATTAGCTGCAAATGTCATTGTGTAGGAGTCATGCAAGATAAAACCTTTACAGAATAAATCGGTGAGCTAGATGTAGGGAAGAGGAAACTTCTCTAGGAAAAAAGACTTTCTAGGCAACTTCTACCAAAAGGAGTTCACCGGTAAAACTCAGGTGACATAGACTGGAGAACTATATATTTTTTTAATCAAGAAGGTGATACAGGCACTCCTGGCTTCTCAATCAAGGTAGATTAATTGGAGAAGATGCATCAGGAAGCTGGACAACATTCTGACTATTAGAGAGTGTTCTTCAAGTCTTGACAAAGAGTTGAAACATTCTACCGCTTTCTTATTCTGATGGAACTCCAATAAAACCTGTCTTGATTGAGAAGCCTGGAGTTACCAAATCACCTTCTTGTCTGGATAAGTACTTTGGGAATTTTCTGGTCCTGATTCGTGGTAGCGCCCAAGCTATTGATGGAAGTGGTGGGGTTAGTTGCCGCTTATTTTTTTGTGTTATGCTGTTGATTTACATTTTTTATTTTTTTTAAATTCCAATTTTTATTTTGTAATGACAGCATCATACAACCAATCAGAAAGCGAGGGCCACTTGAAGTCATCTAAATCAGCACGGCATTAAAAATATCAAATCAAAAGAAGAGTCAACAGCAATAGTCATCGGAGAAAAAGAAATAACACAGAAAACATCTAATACACTTTAGAGGAAGAAAAGAGAGAAGAAAAAAAAGGATATATATATATTATATATATATATATATGTATGTCAGCTTTCACTCAGCAGGGATCAGAGAGATAAAAAAAACGTACAAAAAAAACGTAACGAGGGTGCTATCAGAACGAAGGCGGTGTCTCATGAAAAAAAAGTAAAATTAAGATAAAAATTGGCTCAAAAAGTGAGGACTGGCATCGAAATAACACTCGAAAAGGGCATCAAGAAAGCAGAGGGCAAAAGAAAAAACGCAACCAGAAAGTCACCGAGCAACAAACAGTCAAAGCCAAAGTCAGCCCATGTCCAACAAGGGTGGTCGGGTCGCTACAGGCAGGGCTATGCCGGGTCACTCAGGGATTTACATATTTTTAATGATCCATGATACACCCATTTGTATCAATACATATAACTTGGAAGGATATGAGATGTGATACGCTTTGCATGAAACAACCATTCTTGACTCCCTTTGATTTTTTTGTTTTTTCCCTACAATAGAACTATCAGGGTCATGCGGTGTGTGCATCGGGTGTTGATGTGAGTCCAAGATGCAGTAACGAGATGGAGTCATGCAGGTTGCAGGGCACAACAGGGTTTATTTATTAAACAAAGCAGAAACTAGGGATGTGCGTTTCGATTCGGACCGATTCGTATTTTTCACGAATCGGTCCGATTCGTGGCTTCAGATTCGGCCGAATTTCCGAATTGGATCGGGTCCAAAAACGCCCGATACGAAAAGATTTTCGATCTGTAACAAAAAGATTTTCGTGTTTTCTTATGGACGTGAAATGTGTAAAATCGCAGGTTATTTTCGTTCCATTCATGATTTCGGTTCGGATATTTCTGTCGATATGATAATTCTGCCTATACGATAATCCTGTCGATACAGTAATTCTTCCGATTCTATCGTTTTTTTATTAAATAAAGATCCTTTTTTTCTTATGAATATGCATTGCACAACTTTATTTAATCATATTAAAATGGTATGAAAGGAACAAAAATGAACAAAATGATTTAAAAAACCCAAAACTGACCCAACTGTCTAACTTTAAAGAAAATAACAGAACAGAAAGTTTTAAAATGGAAAAGAAGCTGGACAAAATTATCCGAAACGAAAAAAAAAAAAGATTTAGGCTAGGGTCAGACGAACGCAGTGCGAACGCGCGTGCAGCCGCACTTTATCACGGCCGTAGTAGCAGCAAATGTCGGCCAATGACGGGCAATATACGAAGTACGGCCGCACAAAAGTGCGGTCGCGCAACGCAGGTAGCACACAAACGCATTTTTTTCGAGAACGTGATACCGCTAGTACTGACGTACAGAGTGCGCTGCATCTGCTAGCGGCATGTGTGCGTGATTAGGAGACGTCAGAAGCTGCTAATGTCCGGCCAACATAACGTCCAGACGCAAAAAGGGTTTTATTGATGATCCGTACAAAATCACAGACGCAACTGCGCATCGTATGACCGCTATCGCGTATTTCGTGAAAAAATACATCCATTCGTTCGAACGCACTTTTTCACGGACAACGCGTTACCCTGACCCTAGCCTTAAAACGAAAAAAAAAATGCAGCATATGAATCCGCACACTGCAGGGAAGCACCTCTCTGCGCGATATAATTAATGCAGCAAATGAATACGCACACAACGGGGAACAAGCGCCTCTCTGCGCGGTATAATTAATTCAGCATATGAATACGCATACTGTGGGGAACAAGCGCCACTCTGCGCTGTATAATTAATGCCGAATATGAATACACACACTGCGGGGAACAAGTGGCTCTCTGCGTGGTATAATTAATGCAGCATATGAATACGCACACTGCGGGGAAGCGCCTCTCTGCGGTATAATTAATGTATAGGTCTGTGTTATACGTATATGTATCCTGTCTGTATATTATAACTTAAAATGCAATAAAATTTTAATTTTCAATAATTTACAATATGTAATGTGTTTTTTTTTTCACATTTTAACATGCGAGCGTTTACGGTTATATTTTGTTTGCGTTGCGCGTGTTAAAAAAATTAGAGATGGGGGACTTGTTACATACTTTTTTTGGGGGGAAATTACGATTTTTAACAAACGCAACCCATACAAAAATCGTTAGTGCAGCATCATTGTTCACATTATAATTGAAATGGGAACACTATTGCTGCATTAGCAAAACAAAACAAAAAAAACTTAATTTTTTAAATTTATTTAATTTTTAAATTTTTTCTTAACTTTTAACATGGTCATGTTTGGTATGGTTGGAAAGGCCATGCTCTGGCCAATCCAACAATATCAAATGTCAACCCCTAGCTGCCACGGATCGGGAGATACGGGGTTCATTGGAACCCCTATCTCCACCATTGGTGGCAACTAGGGGTTAACTCCAGAACTAACTCTAACCGACGTCCCGATGTAAAACATCGGGACTTTGGATAGATTTCGACTTTTTTTTTTTCACTTCGGATAGTCGAAATCTATCCAAAGTCCCGATGTTTCACATCGGAACTTTGGATAGAGTAAGTCATAGAAACATAGAAAAATGTCGGCAGATAGGAACCTTTCGGCCCATCTAGTCTGCCCAATTACATGGATACTTTACCTGGATTTATCTTTTGTTTAGGATAGCCTTATGCCTATCCCATGCCTGCTTAAATTCAATTACTGTTTTGGCCTCTACCACTTCAACTGGAAGGCTGTTCCATGTATCCAAAAAGGATGATTTAGAAAGCCCAATTTGCATATGTTGAATTTACAGCATGTGGAAAGCATGTCGGTGATAGGATTTGAACCCACGTGTTGCAGTTTACATTGGGATTGGCAGTCTAGCCACTAAGCCACCTGGTTGCCTAAATCCGTCCTTTAAAAACTTATGCAGACTGAGTTTTAAGGATCCGCACGCTGGGTAGCACCTAGGCTTGTGCACCGATTTTTTTTTCAGTTCAATTCGGTTCGATTTGTTCAGATGTTTAAAATTTTCGATTCGGCTCGTTTTGACCGATTTCTGTTTCGATTCGGTTCGGTTCGGCTCGTTTTTCGTGTACATTTTTTTTCGGAATATCGACCATTTTTCGTGTTTTCGGGTCACTTTGCTCGTTTTTTGTATCGACTTTTCGTGATTTCGGAAATTTTCGTTTTTTTCCGAACGTCTGTTCTCCTCGTTTCAAAGTGTCTAACTCTATTAGTTTTGACGTAAACTACTATGGTTTACTTTTTTTTATACTTTATATATTTTTTTATAATAAATTTTTGGTTTGTTTTTCGGATCCGATAATTCATTCTGTCGATACGATAATCCTGGCGATTCTATCGTGTTAAAATAGAAACCAGAACAAAAGGTTTTAAAACGGAAAAAGAGTTGATCAAAATGATCTGAAACGAAAAAAAAACAACAAATAAAATGATTTAAAACAGACAAAAAAAAACAGAATTATCGGATCATTGGAAACAAGAAACAAGTGATACGCATTTACAAATACAAAATTTACAGAATCAGCGATATAACCGATAATAGTTAAATATACGATGTCCAGAATTACCGAAATGGAACCGAAATCACGAATGGAACCGAAATCATGAATAGAGCGAAAATAAATTTCGATTTGACACATTTCAAGTCCATTCGAAAACTCCGAAAATTTTTCGTTTCGGCTCTGAAAACTTTTCGGATCTGTCGGTCTTCGGGTCCGATCGATTCGGAAAATCGACCGAATCCGAAGACACGAATCGGGAAATTTTGTGAAAATTCCAAAATTCCGAAACCCGAAACGCACATCCCTAGTAGCACCATCCTGGTGCTATCCAGCGTGCTGTTCCTTAAAACTCAGTATGCTTAGGTGTTAAAGGGACGGAAGACTTACTCTGAATATCCAGAGTAAGTCTTCCGTCCGTTAAAAACTTAAGCATACTGACAGGGTAATTCAAAGAGAATCAAAGTCACCGCACGTTCGGTGACTTTTCGTTGTCTTCAATTCGATTCGTTTTGCCGATCCCATTTTGGTGACCCTGCGGTGTATTCAGCAAGCACCACAGGATCCCCGAATTGCAGGGAAAGGCTGCCGCAAACCCGACGAAAACTAACCGCAAAACCCGGCAAATGCACGCCGAAAACCCGCAAAAGCATCTGGATTAACCCACCGAAAACCACAGAAAAACCCGAGCAGGAGCCGATCACACGCAGCGCAGCCGCCGGAAAAAGCCTACACCGCAGACGAATGGAGTGAATAAATTAGAAAAACAGTTTGCTTGAATGTTTGAAAAGTGAAACGCTGTTTGCAAAGAAACTACTGAGTGAAAATGTCTGAAATTTACATATGAGGTCCAGGGAATGATAGTAAACTTAAAAAAAATCCAGAAAAATGCTTAAAATAACATAAAAAAATCTATAAATAAAGAGCCTCTTTACTGCAGAATTTTATAATGAATGGTTTATTAGATAATGAATTAAAACCGGAATATTTTTAACATTGAAGCCTATGGGATTCTCCTGAATAAACCTGCCGAATTAAACCACCGAATGGCAGGGCATTTAGGGAACCTTTCACTTCTGGTTTGTGTTCTCTGAATAGCCGAAGCAGTGCTTTTTCATGGGGATTTCACTGCCCTCGAACAGGCACCGAACAGGCACCGTATGTGCAGGCAATTCGCCAGGATTTGGCGAATTGCCTGCTCTCTGGATAGCCGAATGGTCAAGAAAGGTAACCGAACGCTGATTTTCTCAAGCAATTCGGATCTCTTTGAATTACCCTGTGAGTTTTTAGGATCGGCACGCTGGATAGCACCAGCCTGGTGCTATCCAGCATGCTGATCCTTAAAACTCAGTCTGCTTAAGTTTTTAAAGGACGGACTTACTCTATCCAAAGTTCCAATGTGAAAAAGTGGGTTTTTTTTGTTTTGTTTTGCTAATGCAGCAATATTGTTCCCATTTCAATTATAATGTGAACAATGATGCTGCACTAACGATTTTTGTATGGGTTGTGTTTGTAAAAATCGTGTAATTTTCCCCCCAAAAAATGCATGTAACAAGTCCCCCATCTCTAATTTTTTTAACAAGCGCAACTCATACAAAATAGAACCGTAAACGCTCGCATTTTAAAATGTGAAAAAAACACATTACACATTGTAAATAATTGAAAATTAAAATTTTATTGCATTTTAAGTTATATGTATATGTATCCTGTCTGTATATTATAACACAGACGTATACATTAATTATACCGCAGAGAGGCGCTTCCCCGCAGTGTGCGTATTCATATGCTGCATTAATTATACCGCGCAGAGAGGCACTTGTTCCACGCAGTGTGCATATTCATGTGCTGCCTTAATTATACCACAGAGAGGCGCTTCCCAGCAGTGTGCGGATTCATATGCTGCATTAATTATTATTTTATTTTTTTCATTTTAAATCTTTTTATTTTTTGTTCAGCTTTTTCTGTTTTAAAACCTTTTATTCTGTTTTTTATTTTTAAAGTTAGACCATTTGGGTCAGTTTTGGGTTTTTTAAATAGTTTTGTTCATTTTTGCTACTTTCATACCATTTTAATATGAATAAAGTTGTGCAATGCATATTCATAAGATAAAAAGGATCTTTATTTAATAAAAAAAAGATAGAATCAGCAGAATTACCGTATCGACAGAATTATCATATCGACAAGATTATCTTATCAACAGAAATATCGGATCCGAAAAAACATTCGCTTCATTCAAAAGGAATAGACACTTTGAAACGAGGAGAACAGACTTTACGAAAAACATGAAAATTTCCGATATCACGAAAAAAAAAAGTCGATACGAAAAACGAGCCGATCCGATAACACGAAAATGACCGAAATCACGAGAAAAAAGTCGATACGAAAAGGCCGGAGATCACGGTGTCTTCAGCTCCAGCGGGGGAGGGAATCTGTCCTGCTGCTCTCCTGTTTCTCGATCCAGTCCCGCCACCCCACTGCGAAAAACAGCCAGGAGACGTGGGCCCTCCGTCTCCACAGCCCTCAGCATAATCTCATCAGGGGTTGAAGCTCCCGGGGCAGCATGGAGCGGAGGTGGCAGGCGCCGAATGGCAGGCTGCAAAATGCCCGCCGTCATCATGGCCCCTCAGTAAAAGCTTCCAAAGGGCAAGTCTCTGGTCCGGAGGGGGGACAGAGTGGGCTCCGGATGTGACTGACGTAATGACTGAGCACTGAGGGACCGCGGTATCACAAAAATCAACGAGGAAAGTCAGCTAGTGTCCCCAAGGAGAAAAGTGCGTGCGGAGCTCCACCATAACACAACCTCTCTCCTTCGCAGTCAGCCACGCCCCCTCAGCATGCATACACTTTAACACTAAGGCTAGGGTCAGACTGAGGCAGTGCGAACGCGCGTGCAGGCGCACTTAATCACGGCCGTGCTAGCAGCAAATGACGGGCAATGACGGCCAATATAAGAAGTACGGTCGCACAAAAGTCCGGCTGCGCAACGCAAGTGGCAAACGAACGCATTTTGTCGAGAACGTAAAACCGCTAGTACGGTTGTACAGAGTGTGCTGCGTCCGCTAGCGGCGTGTGTGCGTGATTTGGAGATGTCAGACACTGCTAATGTCCGGCCAACATAACGTCCAGATGCACAAAGTGTTTTATTGATGATCCATACAAAATCACGGACGCAAATGCGCATAGTATGACCGCTATCGCGTACTCCGTGAAAAAATGCGTCCATTCGTTCGAACGCACTTTTTCACAGACAACGTAAAAATGCGTTCGTCTGACCCTAGCCTTAGAAGGCTAGTAAAATCAAATGAACCTTTAAGAAAAGCTCGAAAGTGACAATACAGCTGTAATACAGAAAGGTATCCAGTTTAGAAACTATTGGAAGTATAGTGATAAACTAAACAACTAGGGAACTTCTTCGCCATCAGTTATTAAAAATAAAATTTTTCCAAATATACATCTTTACAAATAGTAGTATGCATCATGGTGCGCAGTGAGAAAATACATTAATCAAGAGATTTAAGATTGGAGGGCATGAGTTTGACAGCCCCGCTTTAACCCTTTCGCTGCTGAGCTATTTCACGCCTCTGTGCTGAGCTCATTTTTACTGCTTTCGCTCATCATGTTTAACCACGTTTTGAAGCCTTATTTTAATATATGACCCAGACATATTATATGATTCTTTCCGGCAGACTCGGCAGATTCATAATATGTCATTATTATATGTATACGTCATGTCCTGTCTGTATATTATAACAAAAAATGCAATAAAATTTGAATTTTCAATAATTTACAATGTGTAAGGTGTTTTTTTTCACATTTTAACATGCGAGCAATTGCGGTTATATTTTCTATGGGGTGCACTTGTTAAAAAAATTAGAAATTGGGTCTCGTTACATTTTTTTGGGAAAAATTTTGCTATTTTTAACAAACGCACCACATCCAAAAATCATTAGTGCAGCATCATTGTTCGCATTATAATTGAAATGGGAACAATATTGCTGCATTAACAAATCAAACAAAAAAAAACGTATTTTTTTTTATAATTTTTTTATTTTTTTATTTTTTACTTTTACATGGTCATGTTTGGTATCGTCCAAGCAATACCAAACATTAACCCCTAGCTGCCACGGATCGGGAGATAGGGGGTTCATTGGAACCATTGGTGGCAGTTAGGGGTTAACTCCGGCGTCATCATGCTATGCACAATGACGCCAGTCATCAGGGCCATTCCCGGAAGCTTGGCCGACATCTTGGATGTCGGCCAGCTCCGGGAGAGGATCACGATTCGCCCACTTACTCTGTCGTACTTGGTTATCCCTGGCTGAGCCATCAGAATCATGTAATTGATGAGCGGTTATGACAGATTGCTAAATGGGGCAAAATTTGTATATCCACTTGCATTGACATTCCACTGTCCATCAATGCCTCAAACATACCTAACACGCTCCCTCTATCCATGACTATCACTCCTCAGTACCTCGACCGGGTCCCTGTTTTTGACATGAAACAGACTGACAAATAATAACCACGACACCATCCCTATGACTGTGCCATTGATCTCCTACCTGGCACTATGTCCCCTCGAGGCACAGTCTATCCCTTATCTGGAAAGGAAAATCAGGTATAAGAAGAGTATATTGCCAATTCCCTGAGCAAGGGGTTTATCCGTCACTGCTGGAGCAGGAGTCTTTTTATTGTCCAGATAAAGGAGGGAGACCTCTGTCCTTGCATTGATTACCATGGCCTGAAAAAAATAACTATTAAGAATGCTTACACCATTACTCTCATTCCTGAGTTGATTGACCGCTTGAAAGGCTTTAGAATATTTTCCAAGTTAGATCTTAGGGGGCCTATAACTTGATTAGAATCAAACAAGGGGATGAGTGGAAGACTGCGTTTAATACCAGACTGGGGTACTATGAATATCTAGTTATGCCCTTTGGCTTATGCACCGTGCCCGCAGTCTTTCAACCATTTATTAATGATGTCTTGAGAGTACACTCCTCGTTTGATCATTGTGCACGTAGATGATGTATTGTAACATTCACCTGATCTAGAAACCCACCATCAACATGTACGACTTGTTTTGTCTAGACTCTTATCAAAAGGACTGTATTGCAAACTCGACAAGTGTATGTTTAACCCCTTAACGCCGCAGGACGTACAATTACATCCTGCATTAGGCGGGCTATGATGCCGCAGGACGTAATTGTACATCCTCGGCGTTTGCAGCCCCCCCGGCAGATACTCACCTGCTCCGGCGGCTCCCTCGCTGATCTGAGTCCCACGGAGTCAGATCGGCAGGGTTTACTCCTCCGGTGCACTGACGTCATCGCGCCAGGGGCGCACTGACGTCATCGCGCCAGGGGCGTGGTGACGTCAGTTTCAGGCGTCCCCCCGCCGGAGCAGGGGAAGCACCTGAAGGGGAGGGGGGATCCTTTGGATCCCTCTATCTCCCCATCACCGGCGACCAGGACGCGGTGGCCAGCATCACTGGAAGGGTCACAGCCTGACCTTTCCAGCGATGTAGGGGGTTAACCCCTTAGTTGCCAGGTCGCGGCCTAGCACCAATCGGTGCAAGACCGTGGCTTTTTTCCAGTGGGGGCCGCCATCTTGGATGGCAGCCCCCACCTCTGGGTCCCTCCGCGTCAACGGACTCATCGCGCCATGATCGCGCGATGATGTCAGTTAACCGGGGAACCCCCTAGCTGCAAAGGGATTTCCTATGGAAATCCCATAGAAGAGATAGGGGGAGTTCTTTGAACCCCTCTTTCTCCTGATCGGTGGCAGCTAGGGGGTCATGAATGATTTTTTAATGCAGCACTATTGTTTACATTTCAATTATAATGTGAACAATGATGCTTCACTAATGATTTTTTTTGGGGGGTTTAGCTAAAATCACGCAATTTCTTTCCAAAAAAAAAATGGGTTCCCCGTTCTAATTTTTTTAACAAGTCTACCCCATAGCATATGACCGCAAGGGCTCGGATAATAAAATTTAAAGAAAAAACACTACACACTGTGGAAGATTGAATTTTTTTTTACATTTTTTGTTATAGCATTTTGGCAGGGCATGACGTATACATATAATAATGATACATTATTAATTTGCCGAGTCTGCCGGAAAGAACGATATATAATTTGTCTGGGTGGTACAATAATACGTGACTTAAAAACGGTCATAATGAGCTCAGCAAACTTCTACTTCCGAAACAGCGCCGAAGTTGTAAAATTACTCCCGTCCTTAAGGGGTTAATGTAATACAAGTAAATTTCTTGGAGTATGTTATTTCCTCCACTGGTTTCCTGATGGACCCTAAGAAATTACATTTGATAATTCACTGGCCTCTTCTTAAAGGTCTTAAGGCCATTCAATGTTTCGTAGGGCTTTCAAACTTTTTTTTTGAAGAAAGAAAAGATAAAGAAAAAAAAGTAAGAGGCTCGGGAGAGAGTGTCATATCTAATAGACTCATTCTATTGTAACATGTTTTCATCCACCTCATTGAAAATAAAAAAAAGACAAAAAAAGGACCTAATAAGTGTTAGAACCTGCTATCCAGTTCTTATCAGCAGCGGCGGCGCCCTTTTACAGCTCCGGTATCGGACTCTCCGAATCCAGAGCTGTACTGTAGGTGTAAGGATATAGAGTCACCCAGCACGCAGACAAAACCCAGAAAGGCAAGAAAGAACTCTAAACTGAGAAGTTGGTCCTTAGAATGGCCAGGTACTAATCTAAAATACATAGAAGTACAGATCAGGGACAGGAGAGATAACGTAGTAATAACAAGCCAGAGGTCGGTACACGAGATAAACATAAGCCAAGGGATAATCACAGAAAACACAGTCAAATATACAAGCCAGAAGTCAAACCAGAAAACCAATATGCGGAAGCTAAAGACACGCGCTGAGGGCTAGAATAAAACACGTCAGGGCTCAGAGCACAGACTGTGACTGATATTTAAAGGCTTAGATCCCTGACCAGGTGCGGCATTCAAAGTGGCCTGATTCAGAGACTGGCGCCCTCTCTGTTGGGAAGGCTGCACTGCAGGAGCACCAGCAGGCATGACAGTAGGTCTCCTCCTCCTGACTGGCTGGGTTGGGCCAAGCAGCATGCGTGGGCCTCCCAAGCATTCTGATTTGGGGCCGCCCCCTCCAGTCATGTTAGCAGCTGCCTGCGACAGAGGAGGGCCTGGGAGAAGAGCAGAAAAGACGGAGGGCCCGGGAGAAGAAAAGAAGAAGGAAGAGAGAAGAAAAGAAGGAAGAAGAGAGGACAGGGACAGAAGATAGCAGAGAGGTGAGCCAGGGCCCAGCCAGACCCCAAGACCAAGCCAGACCCCAAGGGCCCAGCCAGACCCCCAAGGCCCAGCCAGACACCCAGGGCCCAGCCAGACCCCAAGGCCCAGCTAGATTCCCAGGGCCCAGCCAGACCCCAATGCCCAGACCCAGGGACCAGACACCAGGCCCAGCCCAGACCCAGGGCCCAGACCCCAAGGCCCAGACCCAGGGACCAGAGCTCAGACCCCAATGTCCAGGGCCCAGACCAGACCCAAGGCCCAGACCAGACCCCAAGGCCCAGACCCAGGGGCCCAAACCCCAGGGCCCAAGCCAGACTCAGGGCCCAGGCCAGACTCAGGGCCCAGACCAGACCCCAAGGCCCAGACCAGACCCCAAGGCCCAGACCCCAAGGCCCAAACCAGACCCAGGGCCCAGCCCAGACCCTAGGGACCAGACCCCAGACCAGACCCAGACCCAAAGGCCATCATATACAAGCCGTTACTGTGATTTTTATTGCTGTGGATCTCTGTGATACGCTCATACACACTGCTCATTTCTGTGAGTTTTATTGCTGTGGTGCTATGTTATGTCCTTATTTATTTTTTTTGGAAGGGGGAGAAAATCTGTTAGAGGTTGAGGTAGTGCTGTGTGGGCCCCATCGTGAGGTTCAGTAAGGGGCCCCATCATTTCTGATGGCTGCCCTGCATAGGAGTCTAATGTGTGGTGAATAATCACTATAAGCTGTTCCATTAAACATAATTCCCCTATTTTATCTATAACCCGCTTCATGGATGGAGGCTCTGTATGTAACCAACTTTCTGTCACTGCTCTACGGGCCGACAAAGTCTTCATAGGCCTATTTCCCCACATTGTCTCCAACAACCTTCTATCGGTATTTTCTTTATTTTAGCCAACTGGGCTGGAGTGGTGTACCAATGCATAATTGATTTTATTGCTTGTTCTCCAGCCGAAACACTTATTGAATGCTTTTTTGTAGACTCCCAAATTTCTAACCAACCATCTGGATCTAAAACTATTACACGTGGTTTATTAAAGGTTTTTCTTCTATCATGGCACCCATTACGGCTATAACCAAGAAGGGAGCTGACACTCACAATTGGCCTTCTAAGGCACTTGAAGCCTTCAGTAAATTAAAAACTGCATTTTCCTATCCTTCAATACCCAGAACCAACGAAACATTTCTCACTGGAGGTAGATGCCTCGAAAACAGGAGTAGGAGCTGTATTATCCCAACGCCCTTCTGATAATAAACCCATGCAATCTTGTGGTTCCTTTTCCAGAAAATGATCTCCAACCGAGACCAGATCTTATATTGGGGATAGGGAACTCCTGGCAATTATTCTTGCACTCAAAGAGTGGAGCCATCGCTTAGGGGTGCCAATCATTCTATCTCTATTCTGACTGACCACAAGAACCTGTCATACCTATCTGAAGCCAAAAGGCTTAACCCCAGACAGGTTAGATGGACCTTTTTGCTTACCCATTTTAACTTCGTCATTACCAACAGACCTGGATCCAAAAATGCCAAAGAGTTCAGTAGTTTTTTTTTCAAAGAAAGTTTCAATTTTGACACTTTCAATCGTATTGTTGGGTTGTTTCTTATACCGTCCGGTGGCTTGTCAGCTTTCTTCTGCGGCTGGTTGGCGCTGTGCTCAGTGGCTCATCGGCTGCGTTTGGCGGCTGTCCAGCGTGTTTGCGGTGGCAGATGTTCGCGGTGGCAGGCAACAGGTTTGCGGGGTTGGCTGACGAGTTGGCAGCGGCATTCAGTGTCCGATTCTCTGCACTTCGAGGACCCTGCGATGAATGCTGAATTCACACTTTGTTGTGTAACACAGGTTCAGTTTAAAGAGAATTTGTAATGACAGGTTAGGCATCCCGAACTGTATCATCTTGTGAGATTGTAAACTCTAAAGCAGGGTCTTCTCTCCTACTGTTCTGTGTCTTACTTGTTGGCTGTGTATAAATACTTGTAACTGTAACCTCTTACCCTATAGTAGAAATAAATGATTCTCAGTATAGAGGCTTGTCTGTACGTGCCAGGTGATTTAAGGAAACATCACATGGGCTTAATGGTATCTGGGGGGCATTAGTTGGCTTTATTTTTTTGTTACACCATATTGGTTTGTTTTTAGTTTGGACTTGGTGGATTGATTCATAATTATTCAATTGTTTGAAGTTTTATACTGGCAAAAGTTATAAGAAGTCTTACTGTGCTAACCTAAGACACATTGAGGACACATGCACAAAGATTCAGATTGCCATGCTTCCTGTGTACATGTGTGTTACATTATTACAGTAGATTTATAAAATTGGATTAAAAGTATGGCACTGCTATTTTACAACGGTTTATCAGTTTTACCTTATAATCTTTATTTTATTTTAACTTTTACACACTTGTCTTTTACATTATTCCTACATCATTCCTACAACATGTGGTAAGAAGGTTTTATTTAAAGCAATAGCAAAGTTTATTTTACTGTTAAAATATCAATTGTTAATGCACTCTTTGTCAATAATATCATTTACAGTGTTATTTTTGGTCTTTTTTTTGGTCAAATGCCCATCCAATACATCATCCTTTACTCTGACCACTAAATCCCTCTGCATCTATGCATTGTACTTCAGTAAATTTTTGCATCTGTTACTCCATGCGTTTTATTGTGTTTCTATTTTAGTCATATTTTTGCATATTGAAGCTTGATTATATAGTGCAGATAGTTTTTTCAGTCAGTTTAACACTTATACTCGAGTTTCAGTATACAGAAAGGATGTTTATTGCATTACAGTCAAAGCTACGGGTAACCTGAAGTTACTATGACAGGGTAAAGGGATCATTTTCTCTTTGTATATTTACAAAGGCTTTTGTTTTTATTTACTATTTTATCTGTGGCATGATTTTTATTCCATCACGGTGACGATCTCTTACTTCAAAGAAATAATGTCTACTATGATTAAATGTTTTCTGACTTTGATCAATCTGAACAAATTTGATTCATACCACCCAAGTCTCTGAATGACTCACATAGCAGTGTACAGCAGAATAGTCTACTTAGGAAATTAACTGGTGCATAAATATTTTTCAGTCACGAGGGAGAAGGAAATAGATAATGGGCCATATTAAAAAACCCGTTAGCGATTCGGAGCTTACGCTTTTCAGCAGGAGTTTACTCTGCTTTGCGCTCCCTATACTTAACATGGGGACTGCAAAGTCCTAACACTAATTACCATCCCGCTGCGGTTACTCAAAAGTTAACGACAGCTAAGATCTGGTGCTAAGTGATTCCACGTCTGCAGAATCAGTCAGCACCAGCTAAAAAAGATAGAAAAAAATCAAATACTCACCTCTCATCCCACGGCAAGATCAGCGGCCCGATCCGAGCTCGATATCAAGATATCTCGGTATGCTGATCTGAAGCCCAAAAAGTAAATGAAATGTGTTTGCTTTTGGGCTGCAGAACGTGCCCCCAAAGTTTTAGCCCTAGTCAGATGCCAATATTGTGGATTGTTTTTAACCCCTTCACTACCGATATCGAGATATCTCGGGCTTCAAAAAGGCACCATCTGCTGCCCCGATATCTTGATCTGCTGATCTGCAGCCCAAAAGCAAATGAAATTTATTTGCCGCAAACAAATTTTGTTTGCTTTTGGGCTGCAGAAGGTGCCCCCAAAGTTTCAGCCCTGCGGGCACAATGCCCAAAGAGCTAAAACTGTAAAATCAGCTGCTGAATACTCTGAAATATCAAGCTTTCAGCAGCCAATGCAGGGAGAAATAGAAGAAAATAGACCAGCTGCTTAAACCTCTGACTCAACTTGGCAGTAGACGACGCCATCTACTGGCAAAAAACAGGTTATTTACAGAAAGAAGTACAATAGGTATAAGCGCAAATATTTTTTATTTTATAATTAATTAAAAATGATTTTACAAAAAAACACTGGTTTCTAACAATGTTTTTTTTTAAATTACTTGGCAGTGAAGGGGTTAAGATGTGTATTATAGTTCCCAGGTCCACATTGGTCTAAATGTATATTAAAAGCATTGAAATATGTGTATGTTGAACAGCTTACTAAAAAAAGTTAAACTTTACTAATGATATTGATGGTAAATAAAATATTCTTGCTAGAAAATCTCTAAGCATAAAAAAAATATCTGAAGTATTCTTTAAGATAATATTACCAACCATGATATGATGTTGAGAACATTGAATCTAGGATAGTTCAGACAGGGAAAGCAATCATTTCTTTTAGTTTAATGATAGTTTCTTAAATGTGTAAATGAGATAAAGCTGGTGAAGTGAAAAAAAACCTTTCCAGTCAAGCGTTTCTTCTTTTGACATTAATATGATTTTTCAGGCTGTAAAAAAAAAAGTAGAATTGTTCACCAATGCAATTTCACTTAAAAATCAACTGGACTCGCAAAACAATACAAGTCTCTATTGTCTTAGAATTGTCTCAGACTAAAAGTATTGCTCATTTTTATAGAGATGTTTCAGTAGTCTGGGTGTAGTGAAAACCCTTTAAAACCCATTAACATATGTGATAATCCTTGTAAAATGTGTCAAATGCCTCATTTTTGTACCAAGAACTGGCAGGATGATGTTATTTTTTTCATGTGCAAATGTTTTAAGGTTTAGGTTTCTATTATAGTCTATGTGTGTGTGTGGAGGGGGGGTTCTTTTATTATTTACTTCGCCCTTTGAGCAGAGGGCAAAAGACGCAGATCCAGGCTGTCAATGTGCAAAGTGTTCATCTGTAAGGTGGGCCCATTTAACAAAAATCAGGTTAGATTTATGGGAGTTTAAGTAGCATGGTGGTTAGGTAATGGTGGGATGGGGAAGAGTGGAAATAGGGTTCCAATTCCTTTCCAGATACATTTATCTCCAGTTTCAGGATCCCAATAAAATCTATTTCTTAGAATTACCCTTAACATGTAATTGCCAATATATTTAAATTGTTATCTACGGATATGCTTAAGATATAACAAGGTTGAGTAAGAATTGACTGTCACTTGTTTCCCCCAAAAACCCTTTTCATCCTAATGCAGGACTGCAGATTATTATTAGGTAGGATGTTCAAAAACGCATTCTAAATACCAAACTTTATGCTGAAATACAAAATCTGATTTTATTTTATGGTAGTACATGGTGTCCATAAAGTCTCTGTAAAATTTCAAAAGTTTCTTACAAAGACGAATGAAAAGACAGATAAGTGAAAATTATTACAAAATGAGACGTATATACACTATATTGCCAAAAGTATTCGCTCACCTGCCTTGACTTGCATATGGATCGGTGAGCGAATACTTTTGGCAATATAGTGTATTTAATTTTATTTTGCCTCATTTAATACACCGCTATATGGGCACCATTAGCTGCATGAAGCACATCAAGGCGGTATTCGATTTCTTGCCATGTTCATGCCATGCCATGTAGCATACCCTCATCAATGGTGACAATGGCATCAGTGATCCTTTGCTTTAGATGAATGTGTGGTGTGGGATCATGTGCAATCGAATCATTGGTCTGTTTTTCTTTGGCAAGACATCAATTACTGCAAATGTTTACCTTGACCTTTTGACTGAATACATGGCACCACAACTACATGACCTTCAACCAGCCATCATTTTCCAGCAAGATGGTGCACCACCACATTGGGGACTGCATGTTCGTGGGTTCCTAAATTAAACATTTCCAGACCGGTGGATTGGAAGGGGTGGCCCAATTCCCCGGCCACATCATTCACCAGATATCAATCCCCCTTCTTTCTATGGGATTATGTTAAAGATATTGTGTCATTGCCACCATTGATGAGGGTATGCTACAGTGAACATGTCAAGAAATCGAGTACCGTCTTGATGTGCTTCGTGCAGCTAATGGTGCCCATATAGAGGTGTATTAAATGAGGCAAAAAAACTATATATATAACAAACCAGAAAGAGCGCACACCAAACAACATGTTCAAACAGTACAGAAGAAACCACAACAGCAGCTAAATTAATTTAAACAGGAGATTTTACCAGGTTTAACCCTTTAAATGCCTACAAACAATTCTTATCCCCTTCAAATGCACTATAGTTCTTAACCCTTTAATGTTGAGCTCTGTTGAAAAATGGTGGAAGTTTAGTTTGCAATGGATGGCCATGGATTGCGTAAGCCTGCCAACAGCGACAATGTATTCCACACTTGGCAGGTCCTATCATACTAACCTAATGACTGCTCTTATGGGATAAACTTACTTGTTGAGGACCCAGTCCTTTCTGAAGCTCCCTGCAGATCAAGGTTAAATAGAACGCTTACGCAATCCATGGCCATCCATTGCAAACTAAACTTCCACCATTTTCAACACAGCTCAACATTAAAGGGTTAAGAACTATAGTGCATTTGAAGGGGATAAGAATTGTTTGTAGGCATTTAAAGGGTTAAACCTGGTAAAATCTCCTGTTTAAATGAATTTAGCTGCTGTTGTGGTTTCTTCTGTACTGTTTGAACATGTTGTTTGGTGTGCGCGCTTTCTGGTTTGTTGTATCATATTGTCTTGAGATGCACCCGCGCTGAAAGCGTAGTTAAGGTTGAGTGCTGCCCTTCTTGTGTATTTTATATAAATATATACACACACGTCTCATTTTGTAATAATTTTCACTTATCTGTCTTTTCATTTGCCATTGCAATACATTTTTTTAATTGCAAAGAGACTTTATGGACAGCTTGTATAATAATATCAAAGTAACTATTTAAACATAAAACCAAGAGGCAAGCGCCTAATAAGAGACACAAGTTATAATATGTTTTATCTTACATGTTGTTATCTTTGATATAGTAATAAACATTTAATAACTCATTGTTTCAGTTGTTGATGAATATCGTTGCTCTCCAAAATTTAGATTCCTTAAAATGTACCAGATGGTAACATGGTGGGCTATAATTTAGTTTGTGTTTTCTTTTATTTTATTGGACAACTTTTTCATGCCAACTTAAACTGACTGCAGCCAGCGTGAAACTACTTCTGCTTCCAAGAGCTCCCTTCCTGCCAGACAGTAGGCTGAAAGCCCATGAGTCATTGCTGATTCTGTCACATATTGTGAGAAGACAATATAGCTCAGTCCATGTGATATAGCATCCAGCTAGTCAAACCAAGTTGGCCGTATTTCTAGCGACTTCTTTACATTTATTGCTTCAGGTTTGTGTTCCCGCCAGAAGAACATTTTAATCTATAATCACACATGTACACAAAACACAGCATGTTTCATCCATGTTAATATAACTGTGGTTGTGGGTAGTGTTTCTTTCCAAGATAATGAAAGAGTAAATTAAAATAGCTTTCATTAATCCAGAAAATGAGAAGGAACAATTTTGGACATAGCAGCCAAACTAGAAAAAAAATCATACTTCTTGTAATTTTGGCTAAAATTTACAGCTCACTCCTTCACAATTGTCGGTTTAGAGATTATTTAGAGTATACTAGTTTAGACGATCATATTTTTTTAAATAAGTGTAGCGCTCACTCCCGGAGGAGCCGCTGAAATTGAACCACAGGTCAGTCTCCCCGCACTAGGGAATAAATATACTCCGGCACCGTTGTGGATTTTATAAATTATATAGTTTACTAGAATGAATGGCATATAATAGATAATACGGTGTTCGTAGATATATTTACAGTATTTCGTATTTCGGGAAACGTGCAGCGGAAAAAGAAATACGAGGCTTCGTATTTCGGGAAAATGCGCATCGGAACAGAAAATATAATGCTTCGAAATTCGAGAGATGCGCAGCGGAAACAGAAAAATACAATGCTTCGTAATTCGAGAAACGCGTATCGGAAAAAGAAATAAGAAACAAATCTTTAATCCCTTTCGGAGATTAGGAAGTGAGTCCCGCACAGGTTAAGTCCCGGAATGTGAATGTGTGTGTGTATTGTGGTACCCGGGTACTATTCAACTGGCCAGTGAATTGCTTAAAAGGTGTCTTCGACTAGTCAAGTTGGGGCCCTGTGGGTTTTAGAAACAACAGCAGCATGCTTTCGTTAATCACAAACGGCCTTGGAGGCCTCTCACCCATCCGGCCGATTCTTAAGGCTCCGCTGACCCAGGACGTCTCTCCGTTCAATTTTGACTGGGGTGCCGGCTACTGGATCCGTTGTCTGGCTCTCTCTGCTTCGGCCGTGACTTGTCCAGCTTACCGCCTGCTCTCCCAATCCGATCGACCTGCGGTACGCCTAACTCGGGGTCCTCCGGCTTCCTTAATAGCAGCTTGGGTAAGATGGTGGATCGCTGGGTCTCCCTCTTGTGAGGCTGAACAACCCGATCGGGGACTCTGATAGGCCGCACCTGTGCTCCGGCCTAGTCACTCTTGCGTTCTGCAGCACTGCGTCTTGACACACTCACTCCCTGGTGCGCTCTGCCAGCTATCTCCACCAGGCGCAGGATGTAACGCTGTCTGTCCCACCCACTTCCTGTGTCCGCCCGCAAAGCATGCCGGGAAATGTAGTCTCAATGCAAAGTTCAGTGTCTCTCATCACGCTTGTCTCCCTCCGGTGGCCAAAAATAAGTACTGCCACGACAAGGATTTAAACACAGTGCTACACTCTCCCCCTCCTAGAACTCTTGGGTCTCTCCAAGGAGGTACAACAGTTGCATTACATTTCAACACAGTTTAGATAACATATACAGGTTCAGCAGCAAACATACAGTGGGTTAGATACACTTCTTCAAGTTGACTCATGCTTTGGGCTACCTCAGCTAACATAGCAGACACTTCGGGCAACCTTCGCACTGTGGTGACGGCCTCTTCAGTGCTATGTCCTGGTGAGTCGTGGTGAGTCGCTGGGGTGGTCGAACAGAGCGTTTTGGTTATGGATCAATCAGTTCCTCTTCAGGTGGAAGTACTATAGGTGCTGGCTCAGTCCTTCTTTCTGCCACTGGAGCAGACATCTCTTCGGAGTATGATCCCTCCAGTGAAGGCATAGAACTGTAGTCATAAGATTCGGCTTCAGGAGCTATAGGGATTCCAACAGTCTCAGGAACTTCTAGCTGAAATTCAAGAGCTTCAGGGATTTCTAACTGAAATTCAGGAGCTTCAGGCCTCAAATTACTTTCCCACCGTTCAGGAACTGAGACAACCTCTTCAGGTTCCGGTGAATGCATCCAGTCCAGACAAAAACTCTCTTCCTCACTGTCCCTTTCGCTCTCTTCGACAACCTGGGTCTGCTGAGACCGAGTAACAGGAGGCAAATGTGGAGCAGGCGGATTCGGCAGAGAAAGTTCGTCCCCAACTGGTATCCTCACAGCCTCTCTCAAAGGCAACAAATGATTCCGGTGCCAGTTCTTAAGAGGCCCAGCCTTCCCATCCGGCCGGATTTGATATACCGGCAGACCCGGCAGTTGCTTGCAGACAATGTATACTTGAGAACTCCATCTATCCGCCAACTTTTGCCTGGCAGCAGCACCCAAGTTCTTCAACAAAACCCTATCACCGGGTTGCAGATCTTGTATCCGAACTTTTAAGTCATAGTTCCTTTTGTTCCTCTGCTCCCTGTTTCCTGAGGTCAAACGGGCCTGTTCAAACGCAGAGGCCAGGTTCTTTCGAAGTCGATCCACGTAATGTCTATGGGAAGCTACCGATGTCTGGTCTAAAGATAACCCAAACGCCAAATCAACTGGCAGTCGAGCTTCTCTTCCGAACATAAGACGGTACAGTGAGTATCCAGTGGCATCACTCTCCGTACTGTTATATGCATGCACCAGAGTAGCTATATGGCGACTCCAACTCTGCTTCTCTATGTTTGACAATGTCCCCAGCATATTTAGCAGCGTGCGATTAAACCTTTCAGGCTGAGCATCACCTTGAGGGTGATATGGGGTAGTTCGGGTCTTTTGGATTCCCAATAGTTCCAACAATTGTCCAACAAGTCGGCTTTCAAAGTCTCTACCCTGATCAGAGTGTATTCTCCTTGGTAGGCCGTAGTGAACAAAGAACTTCTCCATCAGAACCTTGGCCACTGTTGGAGCGCGTTGGTCTCTTGTGGAAAAAGCTTGGGCGTAACGTGTGAAGTGATCAGTCACTATTAGAATATTCCCTTGCCCACTAGCATCCGGCTCTAAGCACAGGAAGTCAATGCACACCAAATCCATGGGTTCCTGACTCTGCAGATGGCTCATTGGAGCGGTTCGGGTTGGTAGGGTCTTCCTCTGAATACACCTCAGGCATGAATGACAATAACTTTCCACTTCAGCTCTAATGCAAGGCCAATAGAACCTGTCTCGCACCAGCTTAAAAGTTCTTTCAGCACCCAAATGTCCATGCTCATCATGTAGTGATCGCAGCACACTCTCTCTATGCTTAGTGGGAAGGAACAACTGTTGGGTCTCTTCAGCGTTAGTTGAGGGGCCCCTTCGGTAGACCACCCCATCCAACATCTTCAACCGTTCCCACTCTTTGTAGACCAATCTGGCTCCATCTGGGGAATTTGTCAGCAGAATTTCCCACTGGTTCGCAGTTAGGGCCTTTATGGTCAATGCAATTAAAGGGTCTCTGGCCTGATCCGCTTTCAGGTCCTGTTTGGAAAAGGTAGGTAGACTTTCATCCCTCAATTGCGTAGGATTGCAGTAGAACTCAGGAACAGCCGCAGCCATGACTCCTATGCCTCTGCTTCAATCCCTCCCTTGACCCGGCGCTCTGCGCCTTGACACAAAGCTTGCACCCCGTCTGGAGTCAACTGAGTCCATTCTGTAGTGTAGGGTCTTCTCGATAAAGCATCAGCATCTCGATTATTCACCCCAGGGCGATACTTCAGGCTGAACCGAAACCCTGACAGAGCGGCCAACCACCGGTGTCCCGTTGCGTCCAGTTTCGCAGTAGTAAGGATGTAGGTAAGAGGATTGTTATCCGTCTTTATCACAAACTTGGCTCCATACAGATAGTCCTTTAACTTGTCTACCACTGCCCACTTTAAGGCTAGGAACTCCAACTTGTGGGTAGGATAGTTCTTCTCTGAAGGCGTAAGGCTCCGGCTCACGCACGCTACAGGCCTCAGTAGTCCACCATACTCCTGATACAGGACTCCTCCTAAACCTTCTCTGCTGGCATCCACATGTAACTCATACGGCTTGTGAGGGTCCGCGTAGGCCAAGACAGGAGCTTGAGTTAGACTCTCTTTCAGCTTCAAGAAAGCACCTTCACATTGACTAGTCCATTCGCCCTGTATGGACTCTTGAGCTTTCCTTGGTCCTGGAGCGGACGGGTTTCAGTCAGAAGCCTTGCAGCCTTCTTCGGTACTTTCCTTCTGTAGGAGTTTGTTCAGTGGTTGAGCTATTTTCGCGAATCCTCCTACAAATCTTCGATAATATGAACAGAACCCCAAGAAAGATCTAAGTTCAGTGACGTTTCGAGGTCTAGGCCAGGAAGCCATGGCCTCCAACTTCCGAGGATCTGTTGAAACACCATCTTCTGAGACCACATGTCCCAGATATGTAACGGACGGCAGACAGAATTGGCATTTCTCCAGAGACAGTTTCAATCCCTCTTCATGGAGCCTCTTCAAAACCTTCTCCAAACGTCGCTCGTGTTCTTCCAGAGTCTTCCCGAACACTATTATGTCATCCAGGTACACTAACACTTCGATCAGATTCATGTCCCCAACTGTCTTCTCCATTAACCATTGGAACGTGGCTGGAGCCCCCGTAAGGCCTTGAGGCATTCGGTTGAATTCAAAGAACCCCAGTGGACAGATGACCGCAGTTTTCTCTTTGTCTTCGGGATGCATTGGTATCTGGTGATACCCGCTTCGCAGGTCTAGTACACTAAACCATTTTGCTCCAGACAAACACTGTAAGGCATCTTCTATCCGAGGAGTAGCATATTGGTCTGGGATGGTTCTCCGATTCAGCGTGCGATAGTCAATGCATAGGCGGACAGAACCATTCTTCTTCCGGACCATCACTATTGGAGATGCGTATGGGCTCCTGGACTCTTGAATCACCTTGATTCTTTGCAATTCATTCAGCTGTTCTCGCAGATCATCCAAGTCTCCCAGCGGAACTCGCCTTGACCTTTCATGAAACGGCTTGTCTTCTTGTAATCGAATGCGGTGCTCAGTACTTTTAGCTAGGCCTACGTCAAACTCATCTTTCGAGAACAATTCTCTCCACTCTAGAACTTGAGACTGAAGACGTTTCTTCCACTCGGATGAAATGGGAGCGTCCTTGGGGTAGAATCTTTCATCTGGAATCTCTTTATCCACTCCCCCTCCTAAATCGGCAGGAGAGAGGGGCGTAGCGGACGCTACTTGCCCGATAGGCATTCGTGCTTTAAGGACTACTGGAGAATCAGACACATTGCACACGCTGACTGAGACTCTTCCTCGTGTTCTTTTCAGAGCTTTAGTGGAGATTATTTCAGGGATTACTTCGACTCCGGTTTCATTCCCATGATTAAAATCAGTTTCCAGCACCACATAGGGGCCTGGTTGCGATCCGTTCAACTTGACTGAAGCCTGGAAGCTCGCCACTTCTCCAGCTTGTAGAACCTTCTCTGTTCCTTCTAATCTCCATAGGCGCCCCACTTCGGCAGGTGCCTTCTGTTCTTCGACCATCCTCTGGTAGACTGGACGTAACATTGGGTGTACTCCTTGGGTAGAACCTTCTTCCAATACGATAGGTGTCAGGAGACGCCGCACCAAATCAGTGTTCGTCCCCACTATCATGGAACTTCTGTTGGCACCTGTGGGTCGAGGACACACAATGGCCAATGCATCACAGCCTCCGGACTGTCCGATGACTTCGGATCCGATCTCCAACTTCACCTGTAGATACCCGTCATAAGGGAGTTTCTCAGTTCCGATACCCCAGATTTCCAGATCCTTCAATTTCTGTAGAGGAATGTGCTTCAAGTGTTTCTCGTAGAAGTCTCGGTAGATCAATGTCACCTGAGCCCCTGAATCCAACAGGGCTTTAGTGTAGACTCCCCCCACTTGGATTGGCACAATAGGAGAAGGCCCTATCAGTTGGTCAGGAAACTTGGTGGCGGTATCCGGACCCAGTTTGCTGTACCCTGGCCTTTTTCTTGGGCCGTGTAGGCTTTGGGTGTGCATTGCTTCCCCATGATGTAGGTCCGGATGCTAAGGGAGTGACTCTTTCAGTCCTGGCAGGTTCAGCAGTTGGCCCGACTTTGGGCCCTCTCGCCCTCTTAGTCCTGGCTTGATTTTTGGAGCGGGTTTCAACCTTCGGGCACCTAGGTTGCTCCTTCACTTGTGCCCTCTGGCGTTTCCCGCCGGTGAGGTAGATAACAGTCCTTCTAAGGCTTTTAAAAGCTCCTCAACTCTATTCCCTTCAGGCTTTCGGCCTTTGCATTGTGTGCGGAAATGGCCCATTTCTCCACAACCGAAACATCTCTTCTTAGAAAGTGGAGACGCAGTCGCCTGCTGTGATTCGGTTAAAGGACCTTGGCTAGACGCCACAGCAACTCCGGTTGTCTGCATGCCTGTTAGGAACTTCTGCATCTCTGCCTGCATCTCTGTCACCTTCATCAATACTCGGCACAGTTCCGCGTGCGCCTGTTGCAATTCAGCTTGAGCTTCTTGTACTTTCTTAACAGTTTTGTGCAACTCACCACGTTCAGAGAGGTTTAATTCTTTGGCAGCCCTCTCTGTGGATTTAAAAGTAATCAGATGCTCTTGCTCATCCCCGTCGGATCCGTAAGTATCCAGCGAGTCGCTTTCAGGCTGCAAACCGTCGTTATGCCTCACAGGTTGTGCGTAAGCTCTTTCCCCTCGCCTGAAGGATTTTTCTTCCAGCAAAGCCTCCTCCTCTCTGACAGCTCGGATCAGTTCCAGGTACTTCAGTTCTTGATTACCTGCTCTGCTTCTCAGCTGCAGCATCACTGGATCTAGAGGTTGAGAGCCCCTCAGGATCTGTTTTATTCTAATCTTATCCACTTCGGCCGGTTCGGCCCCTTTCTTGAGGAGTATCTGGTGCAGAATCTTATCTAGGCGCCTCATGTATTCGGTCATTCTCTCACCTCTCCACTGGTAGGTGTGTTCATACTGATATACAAGCTCTGCAGCCTTTTCTGTTCGCCCAAAAACTTCCTCCAGAACGTTTAAATAATCTAAAGCAGTACAGTCTTTCCTACTCAGTTTTAGGTTTCTCACCGCTTCTGACGCAGGTCCCTTTAAACTCTCGGTGATCCTTTGCTTTTTCTGGGCTTCAGGGACGTCCCACTCATCCAGAGCCTGCATCGCCTGTTCCACCCATTCTTCAAAGGTTTCTTCTCCCGCCGGAGTTGGTATGTTTCCTGTAAAATTTCTCAACCGTCGATAACCGAAGTTAGTGTGCGGAGGGCTTGTTCTCTGACACTTAGCCAGCAAATCTCCAATAGCCACTATGAATTCAGGCCCGATCATGGCCAACGGACTGGGCGCAGAAACACTTGCGGATTCGCCACGTGGCGCACTTGGCTGAATCAGTTGGACTTCCACCTCATCGGTCAGCTTCACGCTCGTGCCCTGAAAACACACTGGAACACCCTTTCTCCATTCAAAAAGAACATACGTGTGAGAGGTATCTGTGTTCTTTTTAATGTCCAGGATTAACCCCCGATGATCTGGTGTCAGCGCGGCCACGGCCTGGCGAATCTGATCTTCGGCCCAAGTGTCTGCGGGAATATCCATGACTATACAACATTCTAACTGACTACTGTGCTCCTCACACCATTCGGCAATAGTGTCTGGATCCATATTTAACCCTTTAGATGCGGTTTTTCCAGAGACTGGATCCCGGACGAGCCCCCACGTGTAGCGCTCACTCCCGGAGGAGCCGCTGAAATTGAACCACGGGTCAGTCTCCCCACACTAGGGAATAAATATACTCCGGCACCGTTGTGGATTTTATAAATTATATAGTTTACTAGAATGAATGGCATATAATAGATAATACGGTGTTCGTAGATATATTTACAGTATTTCGTATTTCGGGAAACGCGCAGCGGAAAAAGAAATATGAGGCTTCATATTTTGGGAAAACGCGCATCGGAACAGAAAATATAATGCTTCGAAATTCGAGAGACGCGCAGCGGAAACAGAAAAATACAATGCTTCGTAATTCGAGAAACGCGTATCGGAAAAAGAAATAAGAAACGAATCTTTAATCCCTTTCGGAGATTAGGAAGTGAGTCCCGCACAGGTTAAGTCCCGGAATGTGAATGTGTGTGTGTATTGTATACCCAGGTACTATTCAACTGGCCAGTGAATTGCTTAAAAGGTGTCTTCGACTAGTCAAGTTGGGGCCCTGTGGGTTTTAGAAACAACAGCAGCGTGCTTTCGTTAATCACAAACGGCCTTGGAGGCCTCTCACCCATCCGGCCGATTCTTAAGGCTCTGCTGACCCAGGACGTCTCTCCGTTCGATTTTGACTGGGGTGCCGGCTACTGGATCCGTTATCTGGCTCTCTCTGCTTCGGCCGTGACTTGTCCAGCTTACCGCCTGCTCTCCCAATCCGATCGACCTGCGGTACGCCTAACTCGGAGTCCTCCGGCTTCCTTAATAGCAGCTTGGGTAAGATGGTGGATCGCTGGGTCTCCCTCTTGTGAGGCTGAACAACCCGACCTGGGACTCTGATAGGCCGCACCTGTGCTCCGGCCTAGTCACTCTTGCGTTCTGCAGCACTGCGTCTTGACACACTCACTCCCTGGCGCGCTCTGCCAGCTATCTCCACGAGGCTCAGGATGTAACGCTGTCTGTCCCACCCACTTCCTGTGTCCGCCCGCAAAGCTTGCCGGGAAATGTAGTCTCAATGCAAAGTTCAGTGTCTCTCATCACGCTTGTCTCCCTCCGGTGGCCAAAAATAAGTACTGCCATGACAAGGATTTAAACACAGCGCTACATAAGTTTAGCTCACATCATTTAATTAATTTCAAGTTATACAGCAGATAATTTGAAAAAATAAACATGTGCGGCACTATTACATTATAGTGAGAAAAAAGAGGTGTGTGAGAGCAGGCTGATTTGCATATGGAGCATTCATCCCTGTAGTGGCACAATCGAGCTAAAGCCTTGTGAGATCTGAGCGGCCCCACCGTAGAGCAGGTCACTAGTGCCGTTGTTTCGTTCTCAGAACCCTCGCAAACACCTTCTTTTTGCTCACTATTACATTATGCCTGCAAAAACGGGACACTAAGGAGGAAAACCTGCGCCTGCAGGTTTCTCCTTAGCGTCCCCATTTCAGCTTCATATTATGGGGCAGGCGCTATTTCAGCAGCCTCCCCGTAATGCAGCGCTAAGCCTCAGAATACTAGAAGCAGTACTACTGCACCACTCCGAGCATCACCTCCGTGGTCTTTGAGACTTTGACTGCCGGGTCACAGGACCTGCAGGATCTCGCCTCTTATGAGATCCTGCAGGTCAGCGGAGTGATCACAGCGGGAGACTGGGGAATTTTTTTCCACAATCTCACTCTGCTCCCGGCGGCCAGAAGCGACGAATCAGGCCGTTGTTCTTGCGGCGGGATGAGAGGTGCTATCTGACTTTTTTTGGGGGGTTTCAGCTGGTGTTGACTGATTCTGCAGAAGCGGAATCCGTTAGCACCAGCTCCAAGCTGTGGTTAACTTTTGAGTTAAACGCAACAGGATGTAATTAGCGTTAGGACTTTGCAATCCTGACGCTAATTAACTCTTTGTGCTCCCCATGTTAAGCATAGGGAGCACAAAGTACAGTAAACTCATGCTGAAAAGCGCAAGATACCAATCGCTAATGGGTTTTTTAACCTGTTAGTGTTTGGATTGTAATATGGTGCGCCCACGCTAGGGCCGCTTAGCCTAGCGTTCAGCTGTGTGAGCCTTAAAGTTAAGTATGTAATAGGACCCAACATGTTTAGAAATGTTATTCCATGAATGAGGCTGTAGAATAATAAACCCTGGCAGCATTATCTATTAAGTGGGCCTTGTGTTTTGAAACACAAAAGCAACAAGATAACTTTGACATTGTATTAGTAGTAGTATCAAAGGAAGTTGACAAAGCTGTATGGTGATTGTGAAATTTGAAGTTGGAGAGGAACTAGAACTGCCTCCATGAAACTAGCATAGAGTATATACTGTGTATATAATATATATATATATATATATATATATAGGCATATAAAGAAGTTGAACATCTGAAGACTTTTTTTTAAGTTTTAAGCTAATGTGCTACTCTCCCTGTGGGAGGGGGCAAGCAAAATCTAAATTACAGTTGTCTTCAAAGCCTCTATAAATTAAATTCCAATGGTTGTACCCCTAATAACAGGTGGTATCAAGAAGAGTGGCTCCGTATCCAACATTGTATTGAATATTATGATTCTGTATATGTATTCATACAAAAGGGAGGATTACAGACTTACAAGCACTACTTCAAGAAATGCTGTGTGATCGTGACAGCAGGTTGGTTTACAAAATAACTGGAGCAATAGTCATAAGTCACAATAACATATTAAAGCTATTTGGTGCAAGAAAAAAAATCTCATTGTAGGATCCAAAATGGGTGTCAAGATAGCTGGCAATGGTTAGAAGGCTATTAGTCTTAAAATAAAGGTACATAATCAGTAATGTAAGCATTTCAATAGACACAAGTTAAAAATTATGCCAATGGAGACAGAGAATACGCATTAGAATATCTGTACCTAATGGCATGTGCAGACACAAGGGTTCCTGGGATTAGAAATAATATGACGCATTGGTTCAGCCATCAAGCAAATAGGATGTTGCATAGACCTTGCTGCCATCACTGTTTGTTTGTTGTTGTTTTTTGGAGAAAGGATTTTACCAGGAAGGATACATTGAGATTTCTCTCGTTTTCAAGTATGTCCTGGGTGGCGAGTATGTACCTTTAGGTGTCTTGCCCAAGGACACTTACTGGAGAGGTGCTTTTGCCGGGATCGAACCTGTGTTTCCGCAGTCTCTCTCCACAGTTATAGAGCAGTGATGTTACCTCTACTCCCCTCAGCTGTTGTAGCTAAAGCATTTTATTTGTGCATCTAGATTGTCCCAAGAGCAGGACCTCTTCTTCCCCATTATGTCGGTTTGTTTCTTGTCTGTATCCCCAGTCTTGTAAAGCGTTACGGAATCTGCTGGCGCTATATACAGTAAATGCTTGTAAGGTAACATTTATAGTATAGACATTGATGGGTTGGCTAAAGCTATTGTAACTAATACCTAAACTGTAATCTCAGAAGATAATATCAGTAACTGAAAAATGAAAAGGTAAAAAAAAATAAATTACTTTTCACATCTGGAAGCTCTTTTTTTTTTCTTCTCTTTTTTTCTTTTATCATACCAGCACATGCATCTGGTTGGAAGAAACGTAGCCATGAGCAACAGGGATTGCATACTATAGTGCAGTAGATTCACATTTCCCATTTACTGCAACTTTTAACAATTCATCTTTTTGTTTCCTTTCACAGTTTGATTCACAACAGTTCTTCCCTTTCATCCTTAAAGCACCCCTTGTGGAAAAGAGAACATTGATCAAACAAACCTAAAGCACACTGGATTCTCAAAAAAAAATGATCAATAAACCTCATGAAAGAACTGCGAGCTTAGGTTTCCATGGCTGTTGGGCAGTAATATGGTGAATGGTGTATGATCAAAACTTCAGAAAGGGTCTTATCCTTTATTTTATTAAAAAATCTGGTAGAGGGAAGAACATAGGAGTCAATGCATACCTTCAAAAGGCTTGTTAAGTTTTATCAGTTTTTTATTATTGCAGGGCTAAGATTTAATAGCTTGTGCCATCTGGTTGCTGAACATAGAATGAAAAACGTTATTTTTTTTCTGTTGATGTTGCAACAGGCAAAGAGAAACACAATTAAACTGATGCAGGTTTCATGTTCAGAATTATGTTTGCTAGCTTAACATACTTATGAATTATATAAAGACATATGAAAGTCAACTTGTTAAACTCACATGGATTTATGAGCTTTTTAATTTCTGTTTCTTTTATAATGTGTATTATTTTAAATCTTTAGAACATGTGTATCTGGCCCCTTTACAGCATATTTAAAAGCATAGACTGTGTTTATGGGAGAAAATAAAATTTGTGGTTATTGTAGTAAAAGAAAATATTGATTGGGGCTAAGTTGTAAGTCATCACTTTCACAGTGTGCATCCATGTAATACTTTTAAAAGGGCTAAAATAAATTATGTAGAATAAAACAGTCCCCTTGATCTAATGATCAAAAAATTTAACTTGTGGAAAACATTACGGGCCCTATTACAATCTTCACGCAAACGTTTGCGGGCACGTACTTAAAGCGCGTGTGGAAAGGGTCTGCGCACCTTTTTCTCCTGAGGTAGAGCGGTGAAAATCTGTGCTGCGTCAGAGAAACGTTGGTTTAATATTGGTAGACTATTGTTTTGGTATGGCGGAAGGTGGTGAGCTGGAGTCGCTACTGGAGGAAGTGCAGGAGGCGGCTCGGCACAGTGGTGTGGAGTGGGCCAGAAGAAGCCTGTCGGAGGTGTTGGCGGCGGATGGGGGGTTCTCGGCCTGCCAGGATTTCGAGGCCTCCAGTGCGGTTTAATCGGGGAGGCGAATCCAGTGATATATCGGCGGCCGAGAGAATGAAATTGGAGGCTGTGAGAGGTCATGGTCGGTTGGTCCAACGGATGTTGGCTGGTGGTGACGCAGTTGTAAATGAGGCTGGCATGAGCGCTTCCAGGAGTGTGGAAGGTAGGAGCTTGAGGCCAGCTTCGAGGGCTAAGGATCCTTCCGGTCGGAGGGGTGGTGTGGTGAGCTCTACCAGGAGAGAAGGAGTACGGAGTTCGAGGAGTTCCTCGGGGAGAAGGAGAGGTTGGTGTTCCGCCAGGGGTCCCAGAGGAGGAGCAAGGGCTGTCTCAGGGACTGATGTTTCGGTGGTAAGACATTTGGTGGGTAGGGATGTGGACGGTGGTGTGTCACTGGGTGTTGGTGTGTGGGATGAGGGCACCCAAGAGCTCGAAGTAAATTGGTGTTCAGTTGGTGGAGATGATGGGGCTCCGGAGGTTGATGTGAGGGAGCGAGTGGTTGATTTTGGAACATCAGGTTCTGGGGCTCATCGCACTATTAATTTTTCGTCCACAGTTCCAATGCTTTGGGAGAGGAGTCCACAGCCAGTGGGTGGGTTCTAGGCTTCTGGAGTTGGAGGAGGTGGTGCAGGAGGTTTGGAGTCAGTGGCGATGGAGGTTCCAGGAAGTTTGGGCGGACCTGGTGTGGCGACAGGTAATGGAAATGGTGGGGATGTTGGTTCTTTCATGTCTTTTTAACAGGGGGCCTTTGAGGCTTGGTCGGGTTCACCAAGGGGTGTGAACCAGGGTGTGGATTTGGCTCAAGCTTGGAAAGGGGCTGGTGGGCCAGTTGTGAGAGCCGGTGGAGCTCTTGGTGGTGAAATTTTGGTTTCTAAGGGGCCGAGTGGCAATGTGGGTTCACACGGTGAGTCTGTAGGACTGGCGGATGTGGCCAGGAGGAATGCTTACGTGTCATTTTCTGGGCCTTTGGGATTTCATTTGAAGCAGGAGGTTAAAGAAGGTATTTGGCAGGGGGAGTATGTGGAACTGTTTTCCCTGCTTCCGTTGGATGAGGTGGCTGGGGTAAAAGATGATTCGTCTAAGGACGGTTTAAAGGAAGAGGAAGAAAGAAAGAAGAGGTTTCGGAGGATTCCTAAGTCATTCGGGAATTGGCTTCAGGCTTTCTGCATTTTGGCAAGTGTGGTGGGGAAAAGAGCCCACAGCACTGTTCGGGTCTTTTTTGTTATGTGGAGGGAATTTGGGAGGCTTATCGAACTTATGGTGTTTGGGCGTGGTGGAAATACGATGAGCAGTTTAGGCAATGTTTGGCGGCTTACCCAGGCATGGGGTGGGATCAATTGGATAATACGCTGTGGTTGCGTTTGATGGGGCACAAAAGGCGTTGCCCTTTCCAGGGGGAGCCGTGGGGGAGGAGTCTATTCCTCACCGGCTGGTGGTAAAAAGGGATCGTGATGGCAGGGTCAGTGCAAGTTTGGTGCGAGATGCAGATATAAGCATGAATGTTCCAATTGTGGAGGATCGCATTCATTGTCCAGATGTTTTAAGAGGGCAAGACAAGGAGGTCTGCCATTTTGAGGGTCTGGAGAGGGGAGCTTCCCTGGTGAAACTCGATGCGATGTTACCGTGGCTAAGGCTTTACGAAAGACATAGAGAGGCAGAGTTTTTACGTGATGGTTTTGGTGCTGGGTTTCGGATTCCTTTTGTGGTAAGGCCTGGGGGTGGCAAGCTAAGAAATTTGAAGTCAGCTAGAGTGTATTCGGAGGTAGTTCGGGAGAAGGTGTTTATGGAGATTGGGGCTGGTAGGATGGCTGGTCCATTCTCATCTCCTCCGGTGCGGGATTTGAGGATCTCCCCTTTGGGGGTGGTGCTGAAGCGGAAGGCAGGAGAATTTCATTTAATTCAGCATTTATCCTTTCCAAGGGGGGAATCGGTGTATGATGATATTGGTGAGGAGTTGGCCTCGGTGTCATACGTGTCATTTGATTCTGCGGTTAGTTTGGTTCATGATGCTGGGGTCCGGTGGCTTTGATGGCCAAGGTGGATATTGAGTCGGCTTTTCGGTTATTACCTATTCATCCTTCGTGTCATCATCTTCTGGGATTTTGGTTTGAAGGCGAATTTTATGTGGATTTATGTTTGCCTATGGGTTGTTCCATTTACTGTTCCTTTTTGAATGTTTCAGTACATTTTTGGAATGGGTGGGTAGATTGCAGGGTCGAGCAATCTGACTCATTATCTGGATGATTTCTTGTGTGTGGGTAGGTAAGGGACAGGAGAGTGTCTTCGCATTCTTCGGTCTTTTCAATGGGTGGCACACCGGTTTGGTGTTCCTTTGGCCTCCGATACACCGGAAGGTCCAGCATCGGTGATCACTTTCTTGGGAATTGAGATTGATTCAGTGAAGGGTGAGTGTCGTTTACCCGTGAAAAAAGTGGTGGAAGCTTTGAGACAGGTTGAAGGGGCCTTGTCGGTTAAGAAATTACAGTTGAGAGAGCTACAGTCGCTGATTGGTCGCCTGAATTTTGCGTGCAGGGTCATTCCGGTGGGAAGAGTCTTTTTACGGGGATTGGCTTTGGCGACACGGGGTATTCGGGAAGGTCATCACTTTGTTAGGATTTCCAATACCATGAAAGAAGATCTGGAAGTGTGGAAATCCTTTTTGGTGGTGTTTAATGGGGTGGCCTTATTCCCGTCGAAAGAGGTTTTGGCGAAGGAGCTGGAATTTTTTACGGACGCTTCAGGAGGTGTTGGTTTGGGGTATATTTTGGGGGACGTTGGTGTGCTTCTCGTTGGCCTGATAGTTGGTTGGCATCTTCCTTGGTGAGGAATTTGGCATTTTTGGAGTTGTTTCCATTAGCAGTGGCCTTGGAGCTGTGGGGAGGTGCTCTGAAAGGAAGAAGGATTCTGTTCCGTTCTGACAACATGGTGGTGGTGTCGGCGGTTAATTCTTTATCGGCTTCATCGTTGCCAGTCATTAGGTTGCTTAAGAGATTTTCGTTGCTGTGTCTTAAGTTGAATGTTTTAGGCAGGGCAAGGCATGTCCCGGGTCGCCTTAACTCAGTGGCGGATGCTTTGTCTCGTTTTCAGTGGGGCAGGTTTTGTTCCCTGGCTCCGTTGGTGGAGGAGGTGGGCACCCCTTGTCCGGAGGGCCTTTGGCAGCTAGGCTCGGAATTTTTGGAAGATGAGTGAGAGGTTCTTTGTCTGAGTCATCTTGGAAGGCCTACTCGCGAGTATGGAATGATTGGGATGCTTTGGCAGAGCGGTTCAGGTACGTGGCAGTAGGTGGTTTGGATGAGGTAAGTCTGCTCAGAGATTACCTCATTCGGCTATTTGAGTCTGGGGCATCTCCTGGAGTGGTTTGGCAGTCTCTTGCCGCCTTGGCTTTCCTTTTTCAGGTATCGGGAAAAAGAGATGTTACCAAGGATTTTGTTATCAGATGTGCAGTTCGGGGTTATGTGAAGGGGAGATGCAGGGCGGACGCTAGGCGTCCAGTTTCGAGACAATTATTGGAGGGGCTATGGGATTTCATTGGGAGTTTTTGTTCTTCACCTTATGAGGTTCTGCTTTTTAGGGCTTTTTTTTTTTTTTTTGGGGCATTTCGAGTGGGGGAGTTGGTGTGTAATTCTAGGAGAGGAGGTGGTGGTTTAGGAGCTGATGCGGTTTGGTTGGGAGTTAATGATTTGGTTATTTGGGTTGCTAACTCCAAGATGGATCAGTTGAGTAGGGGGCGTAGAGTTGGTTTATTCAGTGTGGATAACTGTGTGGTTTGTCCAGTGGAGAACGTTAAGAAATTTTTGGAGGTTCGGGTGGAGTCTAGTGTGGCCTTTTTATGTCACGCGGACGGGCCGGCCTTATCAAGATTTCAGTTTATTTCTATTTTTAAGAAGGGTTTGGTGAGTTTAGGGAGAAACCCCAAGGGTTTTGGTTCTCATTCTTTTCGGATTGGGGCTGCGACGGAAGCTTCAAGGTTGGGTTTGTCGGCAACGGAAATTCAAGAATTGGGAGGATGGAACTCAAGGGCTTTTAAGTCTTACGTTTGTCCTGGTTTGCTGTCATGAATTTTTAATTTTCGGTTAAAGCTGGGAGGTAATGTGGAGCACAGTTTGCTGTATATTATGTTATGTTATGTTTTCAAAATATTATGTTTTGGGAGCTCAGTAATTTCTACAAAATATTTGGGAATTGAGGTAATCAGAGGTAATCTGCCACGCAGAATTTTGGGGGCTCAGTAATTTCTACAAAATATTTGGGAATTGAGGTAATTTGAGGTAATCTGTGTCTTGTCACTGCCAGCCAGAATTTTGGGGGCTCAGTAAATTAATTTCTACAAAATATTTGTGAATTGAGGTAATCTGCCACGCAGAATTTTGGGGGCTCAGTAATTTCTACAAAATATTTGTGAATTGAGGTAATCTGAGGTAATCTGTGTCTATTTTGGGGGCTCAGTAATTTCTACAAAATATTTGGGAATTGAGGTAATCAGAGGTAATCTGCCACGCAGAATTTTGGGGGCTCAGTAATTTCTACAAAATATTTGTGAATTGAGGTAATCTGAAGTAATCTGTGTCTTGTCACTGCCAGCCAGAATTTTTGGGGCTCAGTAAAGTAATTTCTACAAAATATTTGTGAATTGAGGTAATCAGAGGTAATCTGCCACGCAGAATTTTGGGGCTCAGTAATTTCTACAAAATATTTGTGAATTGAGGTAATCTGAGGTAATCTGTGTCTTGTCACTGCTAGCCAGAATTTTGGGGGCTCTACTCATCCTGACTAGGGATGAGCTGTTCGGTTCGATCGGTTCGGAGTTCGCATCGAACATAGCCTGTTCGCATGTTCGCAAACTACGAACATTTCCGCGTGCTCGCCAACAATGCACCACAATGGACCACAATGCACTTTTCCACTGGCCTGAAGCTTGTAATTGGCTACAGCCTTGCACCTGACCACAGGTCAGGTGCAAGACAGGTTCAAGACTGTGCCAATCATGGCTCAGAGTCCTGATTGGGCAAATTTTGCCCAATCATGTGCTCACAGAGCTAAATCCTGCAGCACACTATATAAAGCTTCACACAGCGCTTCTGCACGTGTTTGAGAGGAGATTTGAGAGATGATTGATCTTGTGTTAGTGTGTGTTCTTACTGCCAGTCTGCCACCAGCTACTGGTGGGGTCTCATCTACTGGGGGGGGTCTCATTTCTACCAAATATCTGGGAATTGTTGTAATCTTTGTGTTCTCACTCCCAGAAACTATTTTGGGGGTCAGTAATTTCTACAAAATATTTGTGAATTGAGGTGATCTGTGCCTTGTCACTGCCAGTGCCACACATTATTTTGGGGGTCAGTAATTTCTACAAAATATTTGTGAATTGAGGTAATCTGAGGTAATATGTGTCTTGTCACTGCCAGCCAGAATTTTGGGGGCTCAGTAATTTCTACAAAATATTTGGGACTTGAGGTGATCTGTGTCTTGTCACTGCCAGTGCCACCCAGAATTTTGGGGGTCAGTAATTTCTACAAAATATTTGGGAATTGTTATAATCTGTGTGTTCTCACTGGCTGCCACCCATCAGGGGGTCTCACTGATTTATAGGAGGTTTCTGAGACTTGTAATCTGTGTCTTCTCACTGCCAGCTATCAGGGGGTCCCACATACTTCTAGCAGATTTCTGCAAATTGTAATCTGTGTCTTGTCACTGTTGCCAGCTATCAGGGGGTCCTATCAGGGGGTCTCACAAGACTTGTAGCAGATTTCTGCGAATTGTAATTTGTGTCTTGTCACTGCCACCCATCAGGGGGTCTCACTGATTTATAGGAGGTATCTGGGAATTGTATAGGAGGTATCTGGGAATTGTAATCTGTGTCTTCGAAATAAGGGGGATACAAGGTAGACATAGTGTAATCTATTTCAACTCGTTTGAGCCCCCCAAGGTAATGCGCAAAGGTTCAACTCACATGTAAAGGTGTCATAGATCAGACACCAGATGTACTGCACCACCGATATTTATAGGAGATATCGGACTCCCCTTTTCCTCCTCCGTTTGGCAATATTTCTCCAAGGAAAAATAAAGTTGCAGGATCTTGGTAGAGGTATTTAAAAAATTTATTAAGACAATTTAAAACAAATAGTTTCTTCGGGATCTTCAATCTAAGTAAAAAGATATTGGAGGAGAAACATGTAAGAGTACTCAACAAAGGTTTGAAGTTTGCACCTACCAAAAAAATTGATAAATTTGGTGTTTTTGTTGATCTACAAAAATTCAAGAGATCATTATGCTTGAAGAAGTACTTTATGAAAGATCCTGTCACTCGTCAAGCATTAAGTGAAAATGATGGATGGAAACACACTGAGTTAAAAAAGAAGTCTCATTTCTATCCCAAACATCTTATCTCTAAAGAGATAACAACCTTTGAAACAATGGTTCTTGATGAAATGGAAAAAATTCCACCGATAAAGTCACAAAATCTAACCAAAGAAGAAAAACAGGCCCTTAGAGAATTGGCGGACGACACAACGATAATAATTAAACCAGCTGATAAAGGTTGGGGTATTGTTATTCTTGATAGGGAAGACTATCATGAAGAATCCCTTAGAATTCTGAATGATATAGAAGTTTATCAACGGATACCGTACAACCCTACAGAGGAAATAAAAAAGAAGTTCGATGAATACATCCAGAAAGGAGAAGATAAAGAATTTCTGAATGATAAAGAAATAGATTACCTCACAGTTAAACACCCAAAAATACCGGTTTTTTATCACCTTCCAAAAGTGCATAAAAATATGGAGAAACCTCCGGGAAGACCGATTTGTGTCGGGGATCGACTCCATCTCAAGCAAGGTATCTGAGTACCTTGACCATCTCCTCCAACCAATTGTAAGGAAGATTCCCTCTTATCTTAAGGACACAGGCGATATCATTAGAAGCCTGGACACCATATCATGGGAAGAAGATTTCTTTCTTGTCACGTGCGACGTACGATCTCTCTATACCAACATTCCACATAATAGAGGCTGTGAAGCGATAAGAGCAATGCTCCTGGAGGATGGTGAAATTAAAAGGGAGCAAATAGACTATATTGTTGAGGGAATCGCCCTGATTTTGGAAAACAACTTTTTTTGGTACGACGACAACTATTTTTTGCAACTAATGGGAACTGCAATGGGAAGTAAGGTAGCACCTAGCTACGCCAATCTATTCATGGCCCAATGGGAAAAAACTTGGATTAAGAACGGACAAGATTGGGATAGGAAGATTTTGAATTATAAACGTTACATAGACGATATTATATTCATCTGGCGGGGATCAGAAAGGGATCTGGTCTGTTTTTTGGAGCTTCTGAACCAAAATGATTGGGGAATAAAGCTGGATAGCCAATTTAGTCGCACACAAGTCAATTTCCTAGACTTAGAGATCTACATAGAAAATGCACAGATTAAGACCAGAACTCATTTTAAAAATGTAGATGTAAACAGTTATATAGAAAGAACTAGTTGCCATTTTTGGCAGTGGCTAGAAGGTGTACCTAAGGGGCAGTTCCTTAGGTTGAAAAGAAATTGTACGGATGATGGTGAATACCACACTCAGTCAAAAAAGATGAAATCACATCTTGAGGAGAAAGGTTATGACAGTCAAATTCTTGAGAAAATAAGAAAGCAGATATAACAGACAGATCAAAAAGATATCCTTAAAAAGAAAACGAAATCAAAGGGAAGACTACAGAACAAGGTCCCATTCGTTTGTCAATATAGTAATGAACATAAGGAGATTAAGAGAATTTTTAAAAAATACTGGCCTATTCTTCGAAAGGATGAGGATCTCTGTCAGATTTTGGAGGTTTCACCCACTATTATTTTTAGGGGGGTGGAAAACATTAAACATCATGTAGTCAGTAGCCATTTAGCCCTTTCGCTGCTGAGGCTTTTCCCGCCCCTGTGCTGAGGTCATTTTTACCGGTTTTGCTCATCATGTTTAAATGTGTTTTGAAGGCTTATTTTAGTATATGACCCAGACATATTATATATCGTTCTTTCCGTCAGACTCGGTAGATTCATAATATGTCATTATTATATGTATACGTTATGTCATGTCTGTATATTATAACAAAAAATGCAATAAAATATGTATTTTCAATAATTTACAATGTGTAAAGTGTTTTTTTTCACATTTTGACATGCGAGCAATTGCGGTTATATTTTGTATGGGGTGCGCTTGTTAAAAAAATTAGAGATGGGGTCTCGTTACATTTTTTTTTGGGGAAAATTACACTATTTTTAACAAACGCACCGCATACAAAAATCGTTAGTGCAGCATCATTGTTCACATTATAATTGAAATGGGAACAATATTGCTGCATTAACAAAACAAAAAAAAAAAAAGTGTTTATTTTTTTTTTATAATTTTTTTAAAAAAAAAAATTATTTTTATTTTTCATTTTTATTTTTTTTTACAACATTTTTCACAGTAGTGTTTGGTATCGTTGGAACGGCCATGCTCTGGCCGATCCAACCATACCAAACATTAACCCCTAACTGCCACGGATCGGGAGATAGGGAGTTCATTGGAACTCCCTATCTCCACAGTTGGTGGCAGTTAGGGGTTAAGTCCAGGACTGGCGTCATCGTGCTACGCACGATGACGCCAGTCCTCAGGGGGAGTTCCCGGAGGCTTGGCCGACATCCAAGATGTCGGCCAGCTCCGGGAAAGGATCGCGAACCGGCGCTTCTCAGCGCCGATTCGCGATCCAGCTCCCCAGGGGTTAATGCCAGGCACCATTTGGAAGGGCAGGCTGTGCCCTTCCAAATGATGCCTGGGTTAACCCCCGCAGAGCCACCGATCGGGAGGGAGAGAGGTCCGAAGGACCTCCCCCCCTCCCTTTCAGGCGCCTCCTCCGCACATGCGGGGGGGGTGCCTGAATTGGGTGTCATCGCGCTGCCGCGATGACACCTAATTCCGGCGGCTGTGGTCCCGGATGCGCGGCTGACATCGAGGATGTCAGCCCGCACCGGGGGGGCCAGCGATCGACCGGAACCCGGCCGAACGCTGACCCCAATACCAGCATACCAGCGGGAATGCTGAGGACGCGCTGAGCGCGTCCTCAGCATCGAAGTGGTTAAGAAATAAGAAACAAAAAAATCACTTTGGTTTGGAGAACGGCTTTTATGGGTGTGGCAATTGTCTCGGATGTAGATCAACAGGGAACCAGAAGAGACACATAAAAGAATTTAGTAGCATGACGGGACATAATTACAAGATACGTGATACACTAACTTGTTTTTCTAAAAATGTTATTTATATTTTAATCTGTCCGTGCGGAAAAATGTATGTAGGTCGAACAACGAGGAGTTTAAATGTTCGCATTCGTGAGCATTTAAATAATATTAAAAAAGGCGTGGACTCGCACACAGTACCACAACACTATAAGGAGAATCATAATAAAGACCCCAGGGGGACTAAGTTTTTAGCGATTCAACAGGTGGAAAGGGAATGGAGAGGGGGAGATTACATCAATAAAATAAACAGAGTGGAGATGAGGTGGATTTATAATTTAAAAACATTGGTACCAAAGGGACTCAATTAAGATTTTGAAATTTGTCACTTTTTATAAATAGGAAAGAAAAATAGGTGAAATAAAATAATAAAAAAATAAAAATAAAAAAAAAAAAAAAAATTTTTTTATCATTCATTATATATTATATATTAATCAATGTGGATATAATTAGAAAGACTAGCACTTGTTGCACTGCATATTATTAACGGGCACTTATGACAAATGAGCAAGGTTAATTTATTATTAATCTATATAAGATTCACATATGTTTAGGTACATATGTTGAAATAAAATAGATCACAATTGGATAATTTGCACTTGAGTTTTTTAGATGGATATATACCGGTTTGGGTATTTGAAAATGTAATCATTGAGCGTATATTTTTTAGTAGATTAGTATGTAAAATGTAATGGATAAACACAAAGGTTAGAATTGGTTGAAAAATTTAGATAATAAAATAAGACACTATATCAGCATCATGCTTCCTAATAGGAGTATACAAACATAATGCAAGTGTTGCAGGATATTATCAGAAATAATTTTAGGGTGTAATATTTAGGTGTAACATAAATTGGGTGTCTCATCATTTAAATAATTAACCTGACTGTCTCCAATTTTATGTTGTTATGATTGCCAAAGGGTTATATTTAGGGTATGGATAATTCCTATAAGAATTGTTAAATACTACACACCCTAGGAAGTTCCTTAAGCATAGTAGTCAGTATTTTAGAATGAGTAGGATGCGAATGATAATTGCTGGGTTATAATCAATAGAGACCTAAATGAAACGCATGAGAGAGCCGGTTGAGGCGCACCACCATTTTTAGAGGCGGACCCGATACTGCTATTGGATGGTATTCCGCGCAAACGCAATGAGGCGTTCTGGGTTGGAAAAAATGGGCGTTCCGCTGTTTAATTGTTTTATGGACATCAGGGGATAAAAGGACATTGCAGGGTACTTGGAGTTATTCATTTTCTGCCGACTGAGGAAGCGATTTCATCGCGAAACGCGTTTCGGCGTTTTTTAGTACTATTTGTTTTAAATTGTCTTAATAAATTTTTTAAATACCTCTACCAAGATCCTGCAACTTTATTTTTCCTTGGAGAAATATTGCCAAACGGAGGAGGAAAAGGGGAGTCCGATATCTCCTATAAATATCGGTGGTGCAGTACATCTGGTGTCTGATCTATGACACCTTTACATGTGAGTTGAACCTTTGCGCATTACCTTGGGGGGCTCAAACGAGTTGAAATAGATTACACTATGTCTACCTTGTATCCCCCTTATTTCGAGGGTTGATGACCGCATGAGAATTGTGACTCTGCAACGTAACAAGAAATACTCCCATTTGAGACCATCTACTATCAAAAAGGGAAGCGCAGACTGTCTCCACATTCTTCTGCTGTTTACTATCTTGATGGTTAGAGGTGACCCATCTGTGTGTGATTGTCTTGCTGCTGACTGTTGAACTGCGATTATAATGTGAAATTGACTTTTAATGGACTTTTATTGTATATGACGTACTAGCTGCATTGTTCAGTTTTCTCCACTGAATTGTTTGACTACAATGACAGTGACATGCTGCTTGAGGATGAGCAGCAAGTACAGTGCTCTGATTCAATCTCTGAGGTTGAGGAAGGGAGTATAATCAACCTAGAGGAAGGGGGTGCCAGTGATGACACACAAATAACTGGCACTCATGTTGCCCTAGCAGCTGCAGCATACTGCCAAGATGGCTCCAGTGACGAGGAGATAGGGGGTGATGATGACAATGATGATGAGGTCACTGACTCCACCTGGGTGCCTGATCGAACACAGGAGTCAAGTGAGGAGGCACAACAAACACGAGGCACAATGTCCTCTATGACCAACCGTAGCACTAGCCAGTCCAAGGCATCAGATGTCAGAGCTACTCAGGTGTAGAGCGCTGTTGTCTCAAAGCACACATCCAGGAACTCTGCTGTCTGGGAGTTCTTTAAGAAATGTGCAGCAGACCCCATCGTTGCTATTTGTAATCTATGTCAGATGAGGCTCAAGCGTGGGAAAGACACTGGACGCTTGGGTACCATGTGCTTGAGGTGACATATGACCACCTGCCACACATCCCATTGGCGCAAAACTTTGCATAGGTCCTCCTCTTCCTCATCTGTCTCTACCCCCACTGTATGTCCTGCCATGTCATTGCCTACAACCTCCACTGACAGGGATGATGATACAGTAATGGATGTACCAGCTCCTTCCTCACAATGTGACAGCATCCTACCAGCTGAAGATTTACGCAGTCAGATTACGTTGCCCCAGCTGCTGCAGCAAAAGAAAAAATATAGTCCCAACCATCCCCAAGCACAGCATCTAAATGCCAGCTTAGCAAAATTACTCGCATTGCAGCTGCTGCCTTTCCAGCTGGTGGACTCTGCTCCCTTCCGTGAATTTGCTGAATGTGCAGTACCACAGTGGCATGTTCCAAAACGCCAATACTTTTCATGGAAGGCCATTCCAGCACTATACCAGCACGTGGAAGACAATGTTATTGAGTCATTGGGAAAGGCAGTCAGCAGCAAGGTGCATGTGACTTTAGACACGTGGTCCAGCAAGCATGGACAGGGTCGTTACATTTCCTTCATGGCACACTGGGTAACTCTGATTGCAGCTGGGAGGGATCCAAGATGGGGCTCTGTGCTGGAGCTTGTTCATCCACCACGCCTCCAGAAAGCTGCTTGTATGAGGTCTGTCTGCTCCACCACCACCTTTCCCTCTTCCTCCTCCTCCTTCTGTGTCTCTGGCGAAGTGGCAGTTAAACCGATGCGTGGCAGGGGCTACGCAATGGCTCAAGCAAAAAGATGCCATACTGTGCTTGAGCTGGTTTGTTTAGGGGACAGGAGCCACACCGTGCCAGAAATTCTGTCAGCTCTGCAGGTGCAGGTGCAGAGATGGTTAACACCACGCCTGCAAACGCCATCATACAGTAACCCCTCTGTGGTATTGTGGAAGAGTGCAGGGGTGGACCATGCGGTCCTATATTAAAAAGATATGAATCTGGTAAAGGCGTCAATGCAGCCAAATATTGTGCCTTTCATGGCAGCAAGTGCCTTCACACCGTAACCCTTTTGTGGTATTGTGGAAGAGTTCAGTGCTGGAGGTTATGTGAATGCAGAAGACATCCCCGATCTATTCCGTTACTTCAGCATCAGGGGATTGATAGCTGCTGATCCAGGACTGATTCATTTTTATAAATGTCAGCCGGTCTACTGAGTTGGTGGACAGACGCACTCTTTTGTCTATGACAAAACCTCCAGCGGCACTAAACGTCCTTTCAGAAAGCACGCTGGATGAAGGGCAACCTAGTAGCTGCATAGCATATTGGCTAAGTTCTGGCCAGTGATCCAATCTCAACACCCAGTAAGGCAGTGGATCATCTGCTGGAAAGCTATCCAGGTCTGCCCTTGCCCCTAGGTAGTCCTGCACCATATGGTGAAGACGCTGGCAATGGGTGCCTACATTTGACGTCCCTGGGCGTCGTGGACTAAGAAAAATTTAAAAAGGCATCAGTCAAGTGGTCCTGGCCTTCACCACTATTCCTCTGATCATCTGCAGCCTCAGAAGCACCTGTGTCATCACTTGGTAACCTACCAGTGCCTGGAAAGGTGTTACACAAGTGTCGCTTTAGAGCGTCTTCAAGTTTTTTCATTATGTGCTCACTCTGTGCGGGCAGGATGAGCTCCTACTCAATGCCCCCACTACTCAAATATTCCTCCTCCTCATCCTCCTCCTGTCTGATCTGAGGAGGACCCACTGGAATGCTGTCTGCGGAAAGACTGGGGCCTTCAGAGCAAGGGAAGGCCTCCTCTTCCTCCCGCTGCTCTGCCTCTAGAGACACATCTATAATTCCCCGCAGAGTGTGCTCCAGCAGGAACACTAAAGGAATTGCGTCACTGATGCATGCACTGTCCCTGCTCATCATCCTCATTGCCTCCTCAAATGGTGACAGTACAGTGCATGCATCCTTGATCATCAGCCACTGTGGGGGGGAAAAAAAACAAGTTGACCTGAACCTGTCCTTGTGCCATACTCACACAGGTACTCATTGATGGCCCTCTGCTGCTTGTGCAGACGCTGCAGCATTGCTAATGTTGAGTTTCACCTGGTGGGCATGTCACAGATCAGATGGTTTGTGGGAAGGTGGAAATCTCTTTGAATTTCTGCCAGGTGAACACTTGCTGGGAATGACCGTCTGAAGTGGCTGCAGACTTTTCTGGCCTGGCTGAGAAGCTCTGCCAGCCCTGGGTACCTGGTTAGGAAACGCTGTACCACCATATTTAGGACGTGTGCTAGGCATGGTACATGTGTCAACTTACCCTGGCGTAGGGCGGAGAGAAGGTTGCTGCCATTATCACAGACGACCATTCCCAGCTGAAGCTGGCGTGGTGTTAACATCTCTGCACCTGCACCTGCAGAGCTGACAGAATTTCTGGCCCGGTGTGGCTCCTGTCCCCTAAACAAACCAGCTCAAGCACAGTATGGCATCTTTTTGCTTGAGCCATTGCGTAGCCCCTGCCACGCGTTGGTTTAACTACCACTTCACCAGAGACAGATAAGGAAGAGGAGGAGGAGGAGGAAGAGGTGGTGGAGCAGACAGACCTCATTCAAGCAGCTTTCTGGAGGCGTGGTGGATGAACAAGCTCCAGCACAGAGCCCCGTCCAGGATCCCTCCCAGCTGCAATCAGAGTTACCCAGTGTGCTGTGAAGGAAATGTAACTGTCCTGTCCATGCTTGCTGGACCACGTGTCTAAAGTCATGTGCACCTTGCTGCTGACTGCCTTTCCCAATGACTCCATAACATTGTCTTCCACGTGCTGGTATAGTGCTGGAATGGCCTACCGTGAAAAGTAATGGCGTTTTGGAACATGCCACTGTGGTACTGCACATTCAGCAAATTCACGGAAGGGAGCAGAGTCCACCAGCTGGAAAGGCAGCAGCTGCAATGCGAGTATTTTTGATAAGTTGGCATTTAGACGCTGTGCTTGGGGATGGTTGGGACTATATTTTTTCTTACGCTGCAGCAGCTGGGGCAACGTAATCTGACTGCGTAAATCTTCAGTTTACGGGATGCTGTCACATTCTGAGGAAGGACCTGGTACACCCATTACTGTATCATCATCCCTATCAGTGGAGATTGTAGGCAATGACATGGCAGGACATATAGTGGGGGTAGAGACAGATGAGGAGGAGGAGGACCTATGCAAAGTGTTGTGCCAACGGGATGCGTGGCAGGTGGTCATATATTGCCTCAAGCACGTGGTACCCAAGCGTGGGATGTCTTTCCCACGCTTGATCCTCATCTGACATAGATTACAAATAGCAATTTGCCCAATCAGGACTCTGAGCCGTGATTGGCATAGTTTTGCACCTGACCTGCGGTCAGGTGCAAGGCTATAGCCAATTACAAGCTTCAGGCCAGTGGAAAAGTGCATTGTGGTCCCATTGTGGTGCATTGTGGGCGAACATGCGGCGAACACGCGTAAATGTTCAGAGTTCAACGAACAGCCGAACAGGCGATGTTTGAATCGAACACCGAACAGATCGAACCGAACAGCTCATCCCTATTCAGAAAGAGGAGTGCCCCCTCACCGCTCATACCAGCTCCCCCAATCTTGAGACAACACTGGGTGAAGTGGAGGAGTTTACTCCACTTCACCTAGCGGCACCAGCAGCCAGGATTTTTGAATCTCCCTTATGCCGGTCACTAGTGTCATCAGAACCCAGAGAGTTTGCCCATAATCACCTGTAGGGTAATCGGTCAAACATCGGTCAGCAGTAGGGATGTGCAATTAGTTTCGCTCCGAATTGAATTTCATACGAAATTGACCATTTTTGTTCTTTCGGGTGCGTTTCCGAAACAAAATATCGGCTGCCTGAAATTACGAACTCCAGAATCAAAGTTTCAACATAAATGAAATCATTTAGTTATGAGACCTAAACAAATTAAAACGGAACACAAATTATACGAAATTCTGAAATAACAGAACAAAACGTTAAAAAACGAAATCAATTTCGTAACGAAATGAACTGAAATGAAAAAAAAGTAACCAAAATTATCTGACATGAAAAAAAAGAACAAAATCATCTAAAACGAGAAGAAAAAAGGAACAGGTCACTTTATAATTAATGCAGATGCTGTGCCCCTATATAATATGTATTACTGGTCCCTTTATAATTAATGCAGATGCTGTGCCCCTATATAATATGTATTCCAGATCACTTTATAATTAATACAGATGCTGTGCCCCTATATAATATGTATTACAGGTCACTTTATAATTAATGCAGATGCTGTCTGTGCCCCTATATAATATGTATTACAGGTCACTTTATAATTAATGCAGATGCTGTGCCCCTATATAATATGTATTACAGGTCATTTTATAATTAATGCAGATGCTGTGCCCCTATATAACAAGTATTACAGGTCACTTTATAATTAATGCAGATGCTGTGCCCCTAAATAATATGTATTACTGGTCCCTTTATAATTAATGCAGATGCTGTGCCCCTATAATAATATGTATTACAGGTCACTTTATAATTAATGCAGATGCTGTCTGTGCTCCTATATAATATGTATTACAGGTCCCTTTATAATTAATACAGATGATGTGCCCCTATATAATATGTATTACAGGTCACTTTATAATTAATGCAGATGCTGTGCCCCTATATAATATGTATTACTGGTCCCTTTATAATTAATGCAGATGCTGTGCCCCTATATAATATGTATTCCAGATCACTTTATAATTAATACAGATGCTGTGCCCCTATATAATATGTATTACAGGTCACTTTATAATTAATGCAGATGCTGTCTGTGCCCCTATATAATATGTATTACAGGTCACTTTATAATTAATGCAGATGCTGTGCCCCTATATAATATGTATTACAGGTCATTTTATAATTAATGCAGATGCTGTGCCCCTATATAACAAGTATTACAGGTCACTTTATAATTAATGCAGATGCTGTGCCCCTAAATAATATGTATTACTGGTCCCTTTATAATTAATGCAGATGCTGTGCCCCTATATAATATGTATTCCAGATCACTTTATAATTAATGCAGATGCTGTCTGTGCTCCTATATAATATGTATTACAGGTCCCTTTATAATTAATACAGATGATGTGCCCCTATATAATATGTATTACAGGTCACTTTATAATTAATGCAGATGCTGTCTGTGCCCCTATATAATATGTATTAAAGGTCCCTTTATAATTATTGCAGATGCTGTGCCCCTATATAATATGTATTACATACAGGTCCTTTAATTATAATTATTAATTAATGCAGATGCTAGGCTTTTTTTTCCACCATAGTTTTCAAACTTTTCAATGTTAAAAAAAAACGTATTTAACTGTTTATTAAATATAACTTAAAGCATTTATTTTTTTCACTTACAGTAAGAAGTGTCTGCATTTATTTGTTAAGATTATTTGGGCATTTTTCGCGAATTTTTGGGTGAAAGCCTAAAGATTAACCCAAAACTTCTCAAAAAATGCCAAAATAATCCTAACAAATAAATAAATACAGACACTTCTTGCTGTAAGAGAAAAAAAAAAAATGCTTTAAGATATATTTAATAAACAGTTAAATACGGGGATTTTTTTAACATTGAAAGCTATGATGGAAAAAGGCTAGTTTTTTTAAAATAACTTGCTGTAAGTGAAAAAAATGAACAGTTTAATAAATATTTAAAAATATATTACACACAAAAACGGGAAAACAAAATAAGCGAAATAACCCATGAAACAGACTGCCGAATCGACCCGAATTGACGAAACGAATATATCATGTGTCATAGAATATATAATCACAAAGGCTTGGATGATAAAATGTGAAAAAAATTATTTGAAAAGCTGTAACAGATTGAAATCTAAATGAAAATTCTAATCTTTTAACATTTTTTGTTGTAGCATTCTGACAGGACATAACGTATAGCATATAATAATGATATATATATATATATAATACAAGTGATGGAAAGAAACGGGGGGAAGTTTACAACACAAAGACCACAAAATGGATGCACACAGGGACACATACAGGGTTATTCAAAGAGCTCCGAAATGTGGCCGAAAGGTAACCGAACGCTGAAATTCAGCGTACGCTTACCTTTCCTGGCCATTCGGCTATTCAGAGAGCAGGCAGTTTGCAAAAAGGTTGGCGAATTGCCTGCACATACGGTGCCTGTTCGATGCCTGTTCGAGGGCAGTGAAATCCCCATAGAGAAGCAATGCTTCGTCTATTCAGAGAACACAAAACAGCTGAGAAAGGTTGTCGAATTGCCCTGCCATTCGGTGGTTTCATTAGACAGGTTTATTCAGGAGAATCCCATAGGCTTGAATGTTAAAAATATTCCGTTTTAATTTAATATCTAATAAACTGTTTATTATTTTATTCTGCAGTACAAAGTCTCTTTATCCATAGATTTTTTAGGATGTTTTAGGTATTTTTCGGGATTTTTTTGCAAATTTTTTTTCCGTTTTTTTTTAAAATGTTTTTTTCTTTTTTCTGGAACAGACCTTTTTATTATCATTCATTGGATCTTATATGTAAATTTCAGACATTTTCGTTCTGTTGTTTCTTTGCATACAGCGTTTGACTTTTCAAACATTCAAGCGTAATGGTTTTTTTATATTTCACTCCATTCGTCTGCGTTTTTTCCGGCGGCTGCTCTGTGCTGTGATTGGCAGCTGCTTGGGTTTCTCCGGCGGGTTCGGCGGGTTAATCCAGATGTTTTGGCGGGTTTCGGTGTGCGTTCGCCGGGTTTTGCGGTGAGTGTTCGGCTGGTTTGCGGTAGCTTTTCCCTGCACTACGACGGCCCTGTGGTGCTTGCTGAATACACCACAGGGTCGCCGAAATGGGATCGCCAAATCACACCGAATTGAAGAGAACGAAAAGTCACCGAACGTGCGGTGACTTTTCGATTCTCTTTGAATAACCCTGTAATAGAGTAAAATATTTTCTTAAATAAACATACAAGAGAAAAACAAAGCACATTTAAGATAACAGCAACACAGAATAAGAGCTTTTAAATTTTTGGTGGTAGTGGCCCTGTAAATTTTCCCTATATTAAATCTGCTTGTTAAAACATGTGTAGCGCTGGTTTAATTCTGCTGCTGTAATTACTCGTTTCTGGCCACCAGGGGGAGACGAGCGCAATGTAAACCAATACTGGACACTTTTGGACTACGTTTTCCAGCATGCTTTGGGGCAGGGACAGGAAGTGGGTGGGGAGAACTGAGACACATCCGCAACCTCGTTCGGAGGAGAGCAGTGCGCTCCAAGGGGCGAACAGAGCAAGACGCACGTGAGACAAAGAGCGATTGTGACCAGGCCGGAGCGCAGGCGCTGCTTTGCGGATGCTGGAGATCGGTTTCAGTTACTTGCCAAAGACCTAGTAACCCACCGCTGAGAAGTTTTACACAGATACAGAGCTGCAGATGGACCCCGAGTTAGGAGACCGCGATGATCTAATGGGAGTACAGGCGGTGAACTGAGCATCTTGTGGCAGAGACGGACAAGCAAGACAAGCGGATCCGGTGGCACAGAGTCCCAGCCAAATCGAGCGGAGAGACGTCCTGGGTCGAGCAGAGTATCTGGCGGATGGGTGAGAGGCCTTCCAGGCCACAGTACAATAATAAAGCACACTGCAGTTTGTCTAAATCTACAGGGCCCCAACGTGACTAGTCGAAGACACATTGAAATCATTCACTGGCCAGTTGAATCTAGTACCCGGGTACCAACACACGCATACACGCACACCTTCTTGGGGCACAACCTGTACGGGACTCACACTCCAGCAATGAAGGGGTTAAAATTCCTTTTTCTTTTCCGCCACGCGTTTCTCGCATTACGAATTCCTGTAAATATATATATATACCGTGCTGCTTTATATATGCCAGTTTATTTGAGACCAGTAAACTATATAACTTAAGAATCCACAGCGGTGCTGGTGTGTATTTGTTCCCTAGTGCGGGGAGACTGACCCGAGGTTAAATTCAGCGGCTCCTCCGGGAGTGAGCGCTACACGTGGGGGCTCGTTTCCGGGATCCAGTCTCTGGAAAAACCACATTTAAAGGGTTAAATATGGATCCAGACACTGCTGCCAAATGGTGTGAGGAGCAAAGTAGTCAGATAGAATTATGCATAGTCATGGATATTCCTGCAGACACTTGGGCCGAAGATCAGATCCGTGGCTGAGCTGACACCAGATCATCGGGGGTTAATCCTGGACATTAAAGCGAACCCAGATACCTCTCACACGTATGTTCTTTTTGAATGGAGAAAGGGTGTTCCAGTGTGTTTTCAGGGCGCGAGCGTGAAGCTGACCGATGAGGTGGAAGTTCAACTGATTCAGCCAAGTGCGCCACATGGCGATCCCGCGAGTGTTCCCGCGCCCAGTCCGCTGGCCATGATCGGGCCTGAATTTATAGTGGCTATTGGAGTTTTGCTGGCTAAATGTCAAAAAACAAGCCCTCCGCACACTAACTTTGGTTATCGATGGTTGAGAAATTTTACAGGAAACGTGCCAACTCTGGCGGGAGAAGAAACCTTCGAAGAATGGGTAGAACAGGCGATGCAGGCTCTGGATGAGTGGGACGTCCCTGAAGCACAGAAGAAGCAAAGAATTACTGAGAGCTTAAAGGGACATGCGCCAGAGGCTGTAAGAAACCCAAAATTTAGTAAACAAGACTGCACCGCTTTAGATTACCTAAACGTACTACAGTAAGTTTTTGGGCGAATGGAAAAGGCTGCAGAGCTCGTGTACCAGTATGAACATACTTACCAGCAGAAAGGTGAGAAGATGACTGAATACATGAGGTGCCTAGATAAGATTCTGCACCAGATACTTCTTAAGAAAGGGGCCGAACCGGCCGAAATAGATAAGATCCGAATACAGCAGATCCTGAGGGGCGCTCAACCTCTGGATCCTGTGATGCTACAGCTGAGAACCAGAAAGGGGAACCGAGAATTGAAATACCTGGAACTGATCCGAGCTGTCAGAGAGGAAGAGGCTCTACTCGAAGAGAAGTCCCTTAGGAGAGGAGAAAGAGTTTACGCACAACCCGTGAGGCATAACGAGTGTTTGCGAGCGGAAGATGATTCGTTAGACGCCTATGGATCCGAAGTGGACGAACAGGAGCATCTGGTTGTTCCTAAGTCCACAGAGAATGCTGCAAGAGAGCAAGTTATTCTTACATACAGTGAAATCCACAAAACTGTTAAGAAAGTGCAAGAAGCTCAAGCTGAATTGCAACAGGCACATACGACCTGTGCCGAGAGCTTTTGAAGGTGGCAGAGACACAGACCGATATGCAGAAGTTCCTTGCTGATATGCGGACAACTGAAGTTGCTGTGGCGTCTGGCCAGGGTCCTTCAACTAAATCACCACAAGCAAGTGCGTCTCCGTCTTCAAATAAGAGATGTTTCAGTTGTGGGGAAATGGGTAATTTCCGAGCGCAGTGCAGAAGCCGAAAGCCTGAAAGAAACAGGGTAGGAGAGTTTTTAAAAGCCTTGGAAGGGCTGCTATCTACCTCACCGGCGGGAAACGCCAGAGGGCCCAAGTGAAGGAGCAAACTGGGTGCCCAATGGTTAAAGACCACTCCAGAAATCAAGCCAGGACTGAAAGGTCGAGAAGACCCAGAGTTTCGCCCACTGCTGAGCCTACCAGGACTGAAAGAGTTATTCCCTTAGCATCCGGTCCTACGTCATGGGGAAGCAATGCACACCCAAAACCTACACGGGTCAAGAAGAAGGCCAGGGTACAGCAAACGGGGTCTAAACTTCCTGCTACTACGACAAAGTTTCCTGACCAGCTGATAGGTCCTTCTCCCAGCGTTCCAATCCAAGTAGAGGTAGTCTACACCAAAGCTCTGTTGGACTCAGGGGCTCAAGTGACACTGATCTACCGAGACTTCTATGAGAAGCACTTGAAACACATACCTCCTACAGGAGCTAAAGGAACTTGAAATCTGGGGTATCGGGACTGAGAAACTTCCCTATGACGGATATCTACAGGTGAAGCTAGAGATCGGATCCGAAGTCATCGTACAGTCTGGGGGTTGTGAGGCATTGGCCATTGTGTGTCCTCGACCTTCAGGGGCCAACTGAAGTTCCATAATAGTGGGGACGAACACTGATCTGGTGCAACGTCTCCTGACTCCTATAGTACTGGAAGAAGGTTCTACCAAGGGAGTACACCCGATGTTGCGTCCAGTCTATCAGCGAATGGTCGAAAAACAGAAGGCACCTGCCGAAGTGGGGCGCCTGTGGAGATTGGGAGGAACAGAAAAGGTTCTGCAATCAGGAGAAGTGGCGAGTTTCTGGGCTTCAGTCAAGTTGAATGGATCGCAACCAGGTCCCTATGTGGTGCTGGAAACTGATTTTAATCATGGGAGTGAAGCCGGAGTCAAAGTAATCCCTGAAATAATCTCCACAAAGCTTTGAAACGAACACGAGGAAGAGTCTCAGTCAGTGTATGTAATGTATCTGATTCTCCAGTGATCCTGAAAGCACGAATGCCTATCGGGCAAGTGCCGTCCGCTACGCCTCTCTCTCCTACCGATTTAGGAGGGGGAGCGAATAAAGAGATTCCAGCTGACAGGTTCTATCCCAAGGACGCTCCCATCTCGCTTGAATGGAAGAAACGTCTTCAGTCCCAGGTCCTAAAGTGGAGGGACTTGTTTACAAAGGATGAGTTCGATGTGGGCCTAGCTAAGAGTACTGAGCATCGCATTCGACTGCAGGAAGATAAGCCGTTTCGAGAAAGGTCAAGACGAGTTACGCTGGGAGACTTGGATGATCTAAGAGAACAGCTGAATGAACTGCAAAGAACTAAGGTGATTCAAGAGTCCAGGAGTCCGTACGCTTCTCCCATAGTGATGGTTCGGAAGAAGAATGGTTCTGTCCGCCTATGCATAGACTATCGCACGCTAAATCGGAAAACCATCCCAGACCAATATGCCACTCCTCGGATAGAAGATGCCTTGCAGTGTTTGTCTGGAGCAAAATGGTTTAGTGTACTGGACCTGCAAAGTGGGTATCACCAGATACCAATGCATCCTGAAGACAAAGAGAAGACTGCGTTCATCTGCCCACTGGGGTTCTTTGAGTTCAACAGAATGCCTCAAGGCCTTACGGGAGCTCCCGCCACGTTCTAACGGTTAATGGAGAAGACAGTCGGGGACATGAACCTGATCGAAGTGTTAGTGTATCTGGATGACATTATTGTGTTTGGAAAGACTTTGGAAGAACATGAGCAACAGTTGGAGAAGGTCTTGAAGCGGCTCCATGAAGAGGGGTTGAAACTGTCTCTGGAGAAGTGTCAATTCTGTTTACCTTCCGTCACGTATCTGGGACATGTTGTTTCAGCAGAAGGCGTTTCGACGGATCCTCGAAAGTTGGAAGCCGTAGCTTCCTGGCCTAGACCCCGAAATGTTACTGAACTTATATCTTTCTTGGGATTCTGCTCCTATTACCGAAGATTTGTATACATATATATTTACAGCAATTCGTAATGCGAGAAACGGGCAGCGGAAAAGAAAAATAAATTTTAACCCCTTCGTTGCTGGAGTGTGAGTCCCGTACAGGTTGTTTCCCAAGAAGGTGTGCGTGTATGCGTGTGTTGGTACCCGGGTACTAGATTCAACTGGCCAGTGAATGATTTCAATGTGTCTTCGACTAGTCACGTTGGGGCCCTGTAGATTTAGACAAACTGCAGTGTGCTTTATTATCGTACTGTGGCCTGGAAGGCCTCTCACCCATCCGCCAGATACTCTGCTCGACCCAGGCTGTCTCTCCGCTCGATTTGGCTGGGACTCTGTGCCACCGGATCCGCTTGTCTTGCTTGTCCGTCTTTGCCACAAGATGCTCAGTTCACCGCCTGCACTCCCATTAGATCATCGCGGTCTCCTAACTGGGGGTCCATCTGCAGCTCTGTATCTGTGTAAAACTTCTCAGCGGTGGATTACTAGGTCTCTGGCAAGTAATTGAAACCGATCTCCAGCGTCCGCAAGGCAGCGCCTGCGCTCCGGCCTGGTCAAAATCACTCCTTGTCTCACGTGCGTCTTGCTCTGTTCACCCCTTGGCGCACACTGCTCTCCTCCGCACGAGGTTGCGGATGTGTCTCAGTTCTCCCCACCCACTTCCTGTCCCTGCCCCAAAGCATGCTGGAAAACGTAGTCCAAAAGTGTCCAGTATTGGTTTACATTGCGCTCCTCTCCCCCTGGTGGCCAGAAACGAGTAATTACAGCAGCAGAATTAAACCAGCGCTACACTATCCCCCTCCTAGAACTCTTGGGTCTGTCCAAGGAGGTGAAACAGTTACATTACATTTCAACATTACATCAGTCAATATATATGGGCTCAGGCAGCAAACATACAATGGGTTAGGTATACATCCTCAAGTTTACTAATACTTCTGACTACCTCAGCTAACATAGCAGACACTTCGGGCAACCTTCGCACTGTGGTATCAGCCTCTTCAGTGCTATGTCCTGGTGAGTCGTAGGTGAGTCTTTGAGGGGGTCGGACAGAACGTTTTGGTTCTGGCTCAATCAGCTCTTCTTCAGGTGGAAGTACTACAGATACGGGTTCGGGTCTTTCATCCACAACTGGAACAGACATCTCCTCGGAGTATGATCCTTCCAGGGAAGGCATAGAACTATAATCATAGGACGCGTTTTCAGGAACTATAGGAATTTCGGAAGTTTCAGGAATTTCCAGCTGGAATTCTGGAGCCTCAGGCCTCAGGTTACTTTCCCACCGTTCGGCAACTGGGATGACCTCTTCAGACTCTGGTGAGCACACCCAATCCAGACAAAAACTTTCTTCTTCACTATCCCTTTCACTTTCCTCAACAACTCGTGTCTGCTGAGACCGAGTAACGGGAGTCAAACGTGGAGCAGGCGGAGGTGGGTTCGGCAGAGAAAGTTCGTCTCCAACTGGCATCCTTACAGCTTCCTTCAGAGGTAACAGATGATTTCGGTGCCATTTTTTAAGAGTCCCAGCCTTTCCATCAGGTCGAATTTGGTAAACTGGCAGACCCGGCAGTTGCTTGCAGACAATGTAGACCTGAGAACTCCATCTAACCGCCAACTTATGCCTGGCAGAAGCACCCAAGTTCTTCAACAAAACCCTATCACCGGGTTGTAGATACTGTATCCGAACTTTCAAATCCTAGTTTCGCTTATTCCTCTGTTCCCTGTTCCCAGAGGTTAAACGGGCTTGTTCAAACGCAGAGGCCAAATTCTTCCGAAGTCTATCCACATAATTCCTATGAGAGGCTACAGACGTCTGATCCAGAGATAGCCCGAATGCCAAATCAACCGGCAGTCGAGCTTCCCTTCCGAACATAAGACGGTATGGTGAGTATCCAGTAGCGTCACTCTCCGTACTGTTGTATGCATGTACTAGCGTGGCTATGTGACAACTCCAGTTCTGCTTCTCTCTGTTTGATAATGCCCCCAACATATTTAGCAGAGTGCGATTGAACCTTTCTGGTTGAGCATCACCTTGAGGGTGATATGGTGTAGTTCGGGTCTTCTGAATTCCCAGCAGTTCCAGTAATTGCCCAACAAGCCGGCTCTCAAAGTCTCTACCCTGATCCGAGTGTATTCTCCTTGGCAGTCCATAGTGAACAAAAAACTTTTCCATTAAAACCTTCGCCACCGTAGGAGCACGTTGGTCTCTCGTAGAAAAAGCTTGGGCATAACGCGTGAAATGATCAGTCACCACTAAAATATTTCCCTGCCCACTAGCATCCGGCTCTAAGCACAGGAAATCAATGCACACCAAATCCATGGGCCCTTGACTTTGTAGGTGGCTCATTGGAGCAGTTCGGGTTGGTAGAGTCTTCTTTTGGATACACCTCAGACATGAGTGGCAGTAACTTTCAACTTCAGGTCTCATGCAGGGCCAATAGAATCTGTCTCGCACCAGCTTAAAAGTTCTCTCTGCACCTAAGGCTAGGGACAGATGAGCGCATTTTCTGCGGCCACCGTCAAAATGTACGTCGATGCGTGCGCACGCATTTTTTCACGGAATACGCTTAAGTTGTCAGACGATGCGCAATTCTGGACGTATTTCATGACGGTGGGGTAAGAAAAAGAGAAAATCAGAGGAATCTAATCAATTGAGAACTGATAAAATAAGGGCAAGGGTTATAAAAAGCCATTTTGGGGATGGTGGGGTTTTTCAAAGATGGATCCTGCACACGTCTTTGTGTTTGGTGCGATGGGGTACCTGTACCTTAAGAGGAAGAGAAAGCGGCGAACCTGGGTTCATCAAATTAACGCTGCCAGACCCACGCATGGACACTTCGTGACGCTGTACAGGCCACTGCGAGAGAGGGACCCCGTGAAGTTCTTCAACTACATGCGGATGTCCATCGCCTCCTTTGATGAACTGTTGTCGCGGGTACGGGAGCCGCTGACCAAGAGGGACACCAACATGCGGGCCGCCATACCACCGGAGGAGATGATAGTCATCACTTTGAGGTACGTACTGTCACACACCTGCATACATGACATCGCTGCCAGTCACCTGACATGAGTGCATCATGTCTGTAGTCACATGCCCACTGTTACATGCACACACACACACACACGGGCATCACATCACACGTACATAATCATAAATGACTCCGACAACAATGTAGAAAAATAATAATATAATATGAAATAAAATAACTGTAATATATTCTGGACATATATTAAAACTCGTTAACTCAAGGTCAGGATATATAAAACATCAAAACAAATAACACATAACAAACAAAAATAACAAATATTTATGACATGTATCACAGTTGGTGATACCGCGGAGCATCTGGGTCATGAGGGCCGGTGGTGTGGCTACAGCTGGACCCCGACTCCGTGTGTGGCCTGGCTCCAGGGGGCATGGCTGGGCAGGTGGACAGCACCTCACTGGAGACGGAAGATCCACTCGCATTGGTGGATTGTGGCACAGCATGGTAGGCGGCTGCGTGATGGGGACGGGAAAGGATGTCCTCCAATATTTCCAGGGATCTGTGCCGGTACTCCATCTTCTCTGCCTCGCTCATCCTGTTGAGGAGGAGCATACATGCATTGAAGAAGGACATGTCCACAGAGTCCGCAATCATGCAGCGTTGGTGTGCATGGTTGGTCTGAGCCTCCATGAAGGTGACCATGGCCTGCTCCAGGTCTGCAGCTTGTGCCCTTCTCTTCTGGCCAGGTCTGGTGCTGACCGTGGTTGCGGTACTTGCCACCTGTGGTGTCTCCGAATCCTCCTCCATTTGCGACTCAGCACCACCCCGGTTCTCCTCCTCCTGGCAGCTGGCAGAACCTCCTGGCACCATTTGTTGTACCTGTGTGCCAGAGGTCGATGGCTGGTCCATGCTGCTGACAGTCCTGTGCGGCTCCTGGGTCCTGCGGAGGAACGATAGTTGCTCGGCATATATGTACCCACGGACCTTCTTCGCACCAGCTCCAGAGTGCAAAGCCATGGCCTGCTTCTTCTGGACGCGCATGTAGTTGTCGCGTACTGTGCGCCATTTGTTCATCGCCTCTTGTGCTGAAAAACATGATGAGAGTGACATTAGCTTGTGTTCATGGTATGTGATCATATTCAAACATTTTTGTTTTGTCTTCTAGGTATCTCGCTAGTGGGTGCAGTTTGAAGGATCTGCATTATAGCCTCCGCGTTGGCAGATCAACAGCTGGTGAGATCGTCCGCAAGGTGTGCCAAACCATATGGGAGACCATGAAGGGCGAATGTGTGCCAAGACCGACACATACGGCATGTCTGGAAATTGCAGCAGGATTCTGGGAGAGAGCCAACTTTCCAAACTGCCTGGGGGCCGTGGATGGCAAACATGTCCGCATAGTGAAGCCACCGCACAGTGGCTCACTGTATCAGAATTATAAACATTACTTTTCTATAGGCCTACTGGCGGTGGCAGATGCCAACTATAATTTTGTGTATGTGGATGTCGGTTCATACGGCAAGGACTCTGACTCCACACTGTTCAGGAACTCCACACTGTGGAATGAAATTGAGAGTGGGACCCTGAACATCCCCAGAGCCGCACCATTGCCTGGCAGTGACGTGGCAGTCCCCTATGCCTTCGTGGGTGACGAAGCATTCGGCCTATCCACACACCTCCTACGGCCCTACTCTGGGACACACCTGACTGTGAAGAAGTGGGTGTTTAATTATAGGCTGTCGCGGGCGAGACGGTATGTGGAGTGTACCTTTGGCATACTGACCAACAAGTGGAGGATTCTACATAGACCGCTGGATGTAAATGTGGACCTCTGTGTGGACATAGTGAAATGCTGTTGCATTCTACATAATTATGTGCGGGCCAGGGATGGTTTTAATTTTGACGATACCCTCACAGTTGTCGGTCTTGAGGATGATGTGAACTATGACATCATAGCTGTGAATAGATACAGCAACAGGTATCGCGATGCTCTATCTAATTATTTCATCAGTGATGCAGGTCAGGTGCCCTGGCAGCTGGGGAGCATTTGAGTTTCACATCAATGATTACATTTGTTTGTTTATTATTATTATTGTGATTTACATTTATGGGATTATGAATTAAATAATATTATACTCACTCTGTATGTGCTGCTCTTTCTCGGACCACGTATCATAATCCGGGTACACCTGACGGGACACCTCGACCCATGCGCTCGCCTTCTTCCCCTTGTCCTTATACCTCTCGCAGGCCGTATCCCAGATCCCAGGGTGCTCCCCCACAGCGCTGATGAGCCTCTCGACGTCCATCTCTGGTCCAGACATCTTTCACAGTCGCAGGTACTCACCAACGCAATTCTGGGGAATTCCGGCTGTTTGAGCGTTATGTAGGCCGCACACTAGCAGCGTCTGACGTCTCCTAATCACGCACACACGCTGCCATGCGGCCGCAGCGCACTCTGTACGTCTGTAGCAGCGGTTTCACGTTCTGAGAAAAATGCGTTCATTTGCCGGTTGCGTGGTGTCGGCGCACTTTTGTACGCACGTACTGCGTATATTGTCCGTCATTGGCCGTTATGTGCTGCTACTGCCGCCGTGATTTAGTGCGCCTGCACGCGCGTTCCGACTGCCCCACTCTGACCCTAGCCTAAATGTCCATGGTCATCGTGTAATGACCGCAGCACACCCTCTCTGTGTTTGGTGGGAAGGAACAACGGTTGGGTCTCTCCAGCATTGTTGGACAGGCCCCTTCAGTAGACCACCCCATCCAACATCTTCAACCGTTCCCACTCCTTGTATACCAATCTGGCCCCTTCTGGGGAATTTGTCAGAAGAATTTCCCGTTGGTTCGCGCTTAGGGCCTTCACGGTTAATGCAATCAAAGGGTCTCCAGCCTGGTCAGCTCTCAGGTCTTGTTTCGAAAAAGTAGGCAAACTTTCATCTCTCAGCTGCGTCGGATTACAATAGAACTCTGGAACAGCCGCAGCCATAACTCCTATGGCTTCTGCTTCAATCCCTCCCTTGACCCAGCACTCTGCTCCTTGACATAAAGCTTGCACCCCATCTGGAGTTAACAGAGTCCATTCTGTAGGGTAGGGTCTTCTCGACAAAGCATCGGCATCTCGATTGTTCACTCCAGGACGATACTTCAGGCTGAACCTAAACCCTGACAGAGCGGCCAGTGGCGTAGCGTGGGTTGTCAGCGCCCGGGGCCAGCCAAGAATTGTGCGCCCCCCCCCAACCTGTGGACACGTTAGCATGCCCTGATTCCCTTCCACCATTAGGGCATTGAACCCCTTAACTGCGATACAACAACCACTCGGGATACTTGGTTCCAGCCAAACAACACAGTATTCTAGGGTATAAACAGCCGCAGACCTGAAGTTGTGAAAATGAAAGGTCTTTTTATTCCAGCATAAACAAACACCACACTTGCCTTTGAATCACTATTGCAGGTGATTAACCCTTTCGCTGCTGAGGCTTTTCCCGCCCCTGTGCTGAGGTCATTTTTACCGGTTTTGCTCATCATGTTTAAACGTGTTTTGAAGGCTTATTTTAGTATATGACCCAGACATATTATATATCGTTCTTTCCGTCAGACTCGGTAGATTCATAATATGTCATTATTATATGTATACGTTATGTCATGTCTGTATATTATAACAAAAAAATGCAATAAAATATGTATTTTCAATAATTTACAATGTGTAAAGTGTTTTCTTTCACATTTTAACATGCGAGCAATTGTGGTTATATTTTGTATGGGGTGCGCTTGTTAAAAAAATTAGAGATGGGGTCTCGTTACATTTTTTTTTGGGGAAAATTACACTATTTTTAACAAACGCACCGCATACAAAAATCGTTAGTGCAGCATCATTGTTCACATTATAATTGAAATGGGAACAATATTGCTGCATTAACAAACCAAAAAAAATAAAAAAAAAGTGTTTATTTTTTTTTATAATTTTTTTTAATTTTTTTTAATTTTTATTTTTAATTTTTTTTTTTTTACAACATTTTTCACTTTCATGTTTGGTATCGTTGGAACGGCCATGCTCTGGCCGATCCAGCAATACCAAACGTTAACCCCTAGCTGCCACGGATCGGGAGATAGGGAGTTCATTGGAACTCCCTATCTCCACCGTTGGTGGCAGTTAAGGCTAGGGTCAGACTAGCGCAGTTTTAACGTGCGTTTAGCCGCACAAAATCACGGCCGTACTAGCAGCAAATGACGTCCAATGCCGGGGAACATACGAAGTACGGCCGCACGAAAATTCGTCCGCGCAACGCAAGTGGCAAACGAACGCATTTTTTCGAGAACGTCAAACCGCTACTACTGACGTACAGAGTGCGCTGCGGCTACATAGCGGCGTGTTTGCGTGATTGGGAGACGTCAGACGCTGCACACGTCCGGCCAACATAACGTGCACAGACCAAACACTTCCTGTCTTGTCTGGGGGTAGCTGCAAGTTGCGTTGGACAATGGCTGGGACTGACATCGACGTGGAGAGGCTGATCAATGCAGTGGCAGATCATCCCGAGCTGTGGGACACGGCCTGCGACAGCTACAAAGACCGGCAGAAGAAGGCCAGTGCATGGGTCACAGTGTCCAGGGTGGTGTACCCAGAGTACGAGACGTGGTCTGATAAAGAGCAGAAGCTTCAGAGTGAGTAAATGATCATTTTATTGCATAGAATTCAATTGCATTGAACTTGAATGTAATATCAAACAAAATGGCATAACGAATTATCGTTGTCACTAAGGATGTGCGTTTCGGCTTTCAGAATTTCGGAATTTAAACGACATTTTCACGATTCGTGTTTTCTGATGCGGGCGATTCCCAGATAATTTTTCGATCCGAAAATGTCAGATCCGAAATGTTTCCGAGCCGAAACAAAATATTGTACGAATATGCGATTGGACTTGAATTGTGTCAAATCGAAATTTATTGCTTTGAAACGAGAACAGACGTTGCGAAAAACGAGAAATGTACGAAATCACGAAAAGTAGATCCAACAAACGAGCAAAGTGACACAAAAAACGAAAAATGGTCCATATTCCGATGACATATCCCCGAAAAACAAGTCGAACCGAATCGAATCAAAACAGGGTTCGTTCGAAATGAGCCGAATCGAAAACTTTAAACATCCGAAAATTCGAACAGAAAAAATAATCGGTGCACAAGCCTAGGTGTCACATGTCAAATGATGTCCATCTGCCATGGCACCTGCCCTGCATTGCTAGTGAAATAATTAGACAGAGCATCGCGAAACCTGTTGGTGTGTCTATTCACAGGTATTATGTCATCGTTAGCATACTCATCCAGACCCGTTACTGTGAGGGTATCCTCGAAATTAACCCCATCCCTTGCACGAACATAGTTATGTAGGATGCAACAGCATTTCACTATATCCACACAGAAATCCACATTTACATCAAGTGGCCGATGAAAAATCCTCCACTTGTTGCTCAGTATGCCAAAGCTACACTCGACATACCGTCTCGCCCGCGACAGCCTGTAATTAAACACCCGCTTCTTCACAGTCAGGTGTGTCCCCGAGTATGGCCGCAGGAGATGTGTGGATAAGCCGAATGCTTCATCACCCACAAAGGCATAGGGGACTGACACGTCGCTGCCAGGCAAAGGTGCGGGTCTGGGGATGTTCAGGTTCCCACCCTCAATCTCATTCCACAGTGTTGAGTTCCGAAACAGTGTTGAGTCAGAGTCCTTGCCGTATGATCCGACATCCACATACACAAAATTATAGTTGGCATCTGCCACCGCCAGTAGGCCAATTGAAAAATAATGTTTATAATTTTGATACAGTGAGCCACTGTGCAGTGGCTTCACAATGCGGACATGTTTGCCGTCCACCGCTCCCAGGCAGTTGGGATAGTTCGCTCTCTCCCAGAATCCTGCTGCAATTGCCAGCCATGTCTCGCCTGTGGGTGTTGGCAAACATTGGTCCTTCATGGTTTCCCATATTGTTTGGCAGACCTTGCGGACGATCTCACCAGCTGTCGATCTGCCAATGCGGAAGTTGTAATGCAGATCCTTCAAACTGCATCCACTAGCAAGATACCTAGAACATGAAAGAAGCTGTGTTATGATCACATCATATAAACCTAACCTTATGTCACTCTCATCATGTTTTGCAGCACATGAAGCAATCAATAAATGGCGCACGGTGAGGGACAATCATACCCGGGTCCTGAAAAAGGAGGCTGAAGCTGCTCGCTCTGGAGCTGGTGCAAAGAAGAGGCGCAGCTATTTGTATGCTGACCAACTGTCCTTCCTGAGGAAGAGCCAGGAGCCGCGCAAGACTGTGAGCAGTATTGACCGGCCATCCACCTCTAGCTCACAAGGGCAAGACCTGCAGCCCGCAGGATCTGGCAGCTGCCAGGTGGAGGTCGAGCAGGGTGGTGCGGAGTCCCAGGTGGAGGATGTGGAGTCCCAGCAGGTGCCGGGTACAGCACCCACAGACAGCACCAGTACGGCTCCCAGGAGGAAGAAGCCACCATCAGCTGATGTCGAGCAGGCCATGGTCGCATTCATGGACGCGCACCATACACATCCACGCTGCATGGTCGCTGATTCCGAGGACATGTCCTTTTTCAATTCATGTCTCTCCCTGCTCAACATAATGACCCCAGCGCAGAAGCTGGATTATCGCCGCCGAAGCCTGGACCTGATACATGAGATACTGTCCCATCCACAACAGGCACCTGTATATCACGGTGTCGTGCCACAATACCCCCATGGTTATTCCCACCACTGCCAGGCGTTGCCTGCCCGCCCACCCATGTCCCCTGTTGCTGGGCCACCCCCGGAGCCAGAGTACCACCGCAGCCATATGCACGGTCCTCATGACCCAGATGCTCCTCGGTATCATACCATGTGAGGTGTATCGTCTGTTCGTTTATGTTTGTCACAGTTTATTCATGTTGTTCTAATATTTTTATTTTATTACCTTCATTGGACATGCAATAATATATGTGTTTAATATGTTATTGTTATCTTCTGTCATATTATTTCGGGACTAAATATTTTATTTGTTTCACATCGTTGTCAGTGTCATTACTCTTTCGGTACGTATTCTGGAAGGTGATGCATGCGTGTGTGTGTGGGCATATAACTACTGACCTACAATAGAGCCTCTGCACACCGAGCACATGTCTGATGACTGGCAGCGATGTCATGAATGCAGGTGTTTGATAGTACTTACCGCAAAGTGAGGACCAGCATCTCCTCCGGTGGTATGGCAGCCCTCATGTTGGTGTCCCTCTTGGTCAGCGGCTCACGCACCTTCATCAACAGTTCATCAAAGGTGTGGATGGACATCCGCAGGTAGTTGAAGAACTTCACGGGGTCCCTCTCTCGCAGTGGCCTGTACAGTGTCACAAAGTGGCCATGCGTGTGTCTGGCAGTGTTGAGTGGATGGACCCATGTTCGCCGTTGTCTTTTCTTCTTCGGCTAGGGACAGATGAGCGCATTTTCTGCAGCCACCGTCAAAATGTACGTCGATGCGTGCGCACGCATTTTTTCACGGAATACGCTTAAGTGGTCAGACGATGCGCAATTCTGACGTATTTCATGACGGTGGGGTAAAAAGAAGTCTAGGAAATCCGGCTGTTTGAACGTTATGTTGGCCGCACACTAGCAGCGTCTGACGTCTCCTAATCACGCACACACGCTGCCATGCGGCCGCAGCGCACTTTGTACGTCAGTAGCAGCGGTTTCACGTTCTGATAAAAATGCGTTCATTTGCTGGTTGCGTGGTGTCGGCGCACTTTTGTACGCACGTACTGCGTATATTGGCCGTCATTGGCCGTTATGTGCTGCTACTGCCGCCGTGATTTAGTGCGTCTGCACGCGCGTTCCGACTGCCCCACTCTGACCCTAGCCTTCAGGTACAGGTATCCCAGTGCAGCAAAAAGAAACACTTGGACTGCATCCATCTTGGAAAATGCCACCATTCCCAAAATGCCTTTTTATACCCCTTCCCTTTTATTTGATTCATTCTGCAATTGATTTGGTTGATCATATCTCTCTTCTTCCAGCTCCGTGAAACAAAACGTACAAAAATGCGCATCGTATGACCGCTTTCGCACATTCCGTTAAAAAATACGTTCGTTCGTTCGACCGCACTTTTTCACGTTCGCGGAGAAAAATGCGTTCGTCTGACCCTAGCCTAAGGGTTAAGTCCAGGACTGGCGTCATCGTGCGTAGCACGATGACGCCAGTCCTCAGGGGGAGTTCCCGGAGGCTTGGCCGACATCCAAGATGTCGGCCAGCTCCGGGAAAGGATCGCGAACCGGCGCTTTTCAGCACCGATTCGCGATCCAGCTCCCCAGGGGTTAATGCCAGGCATCATTTGGAAGGGCAGGCTGTGCCCTTCCAAATGATGCCTGGGTTAACCCCCGCAGAGCCGCCGATCGGGAGGGAGAGAGGTCCGAAGGACCTCCCCCCCTTCCTTTCAGGCGCCTCCTCCGCACATGCGGGGGGGGCGCCTGAATTAGGTGTCATCGCGCTGCCGCGATGACACCTAATTCCGGCGGCTGTGGTCCCGGATGCGCGGCTGACATCCAGGATGTCAGCCCGCACCGGGGGGGCCAGCGCGTCCTCCACATACCAGCGCGTCCTCAGCATCCAAGTGGTTAAACAAAAAACTACAAATGAAAACCTAACATACAGGGTTATTCAGAGAACGGTGAAAACCAGGAGAATTGCCAGGAGAATAAACAATCTAGACCAAATAGCCGATTTGAAAAGTGAGATAATTGGGAGAATTTTTCTGGTTTGGCTATTTTGACCTAGAATTTTCACTTCTCCAGCCATTCTCCTGGTATTCACTTCTCTCTGAATAACCCTGTTAGAGTACTTACTGCACATCCAGTGATCCTTACTATACAGGTAACATAATATAATAAACAAAAGAAAATCACAATCTTTTAGAAGTGTTAATGCTCCCTGCCCTGCTCTGAGCAGTCTGATTAAAACACTTATTTTCAGGAGTCAGCAGCCGGAGAATTTACCTGTTGCTTAATTGACAAGTGTGCAAAAGGATAGATGCCATGCAAGGTTATGGCAGGGTCTATTCAGAAAGTGGTGAAAAGCAGAATGACTGGAGAAGTGAAAATTCTAGGTCATAATAGTCAAACCAGAAAAATCCTCTCATTCATCTCACTTTCCAAATCGGCTATTTTGACCTAGAATTTTTCATTCTCCGGTCATTCTCCGGCTTTTCACCGCTCTCTGAATAACCCTGTAAGTCCTAAATATCTTTTCTTAAAGGTGAACGTCCTTAGAGAATCAATGATGGTCGTGGTGGATGTAAGGACTCTCCAAATCCAGTGTATATTATGGTATTCTTTATATGGATTCCATAGCAGGAAAAAAAAAAAATGGCCAGACTGTCAAAAAATAAATAAAATTAAAATTTTGTATATGATTAAAATCGCTATGAAAAGCACATAAGCCCAACCGGTTTCGTCTGATTGATATATTTCCCCTGAGGAAGTCTGTTTTTCTATCAGACGAAACCGGTTGGTTATGTGCTTTTCAGATCGATTTTATTCAGATATATACAAACTAAAATTTTAATTTATTTTTTGACACTGTCTGGCGATTTTTTTTTTGTCCTGCTATGGAATCCATATAAAAAAGAATACCATAATACGTAACACTGGATTTGGAGAGTCCTTATATCCACACGGCCCCACGGCTACTACGCTGATTCTGAGACTGAGGAATATCCCATAATCTCATAATTTAAAATCATTCCCCACTGCATTCAGACTCTCACTCTGTGTACGCTGTCTCATCAATTAACCATATACATAAATTAGGACATATTCGTTCCAGCTCCAGCATTAGCACATTTACAATCAATACATTATTATAATACATTAAACACACACACTCTCACACAGGCTGAGCCTGTGCCTGCCTGTGTGCCTGTCACTCACACTTGACGTTGGGAGCAGCTAGGCCCAGGCCAGCAGCAGCCAGGTACCCCCGGCTGACTGGGTACCTTGGCTCAGGCTGGGCTCGGCTGTTGGGCCTGGGGAATGGTGGACCCGGACTGGGTCTGGATCTGGAAGCAAGCAGCCAAGCATAATGCATTAACAAGTAATTTACAAATACACAGTTAGGCAGCCGCAGGCGGCATCCACGGTCGGAATCCGGATGATTTAAATTTCAGAAAATTTTCAGTAAAGACATAGAGTAGAGTAGTCCTCCTCACTCACCGACCACCAGGCAGCTCGTGACACGTCCGCACAGTCCAGGCTCGGCTCCTCGTCCTCTCGTCTCCCTGCGGCTGTGCCTGTGTGTGCCCACTCCTCCGAACTCGCCAACTCGGTTGAGGTACTGTCTGCTCAGCCTCCGCGCGCCTCTCAGCAAAGCGGCGCCGCCCTCGTTGTCAGTGACAGCAGGCCGGCCGCTCAGCTCGTGCCGCCAGTCCCTGTCCATCCATCTGCGACTCGTAGATACGCACGCGCACGGCACTGCCCCTCGCTCCGGCTGCGCCGGCGGTGTCACGTGACACAGTGCTTTCACTTCCGGATTTTCCTCCCTTCATTCGCGCCGCGGCCGATCGGCTGAAAAATATTAGGGGCGCAAATTTTGAAATTTGCGCCCCTAAAAGCTTGTAAAAAATCGCGCCCGGGGCCACCGCCCCGTTGGCCCCCCCCACGCTACGCCACTGAGAGCGGCCAACCACCGATGTCCCGTTGCATCCAGCTTTGCGGTAGTAAGGACGTAGGTAAAAGGATTGTTATCAGTTTTTATCACAAATTCAGCTCCATACAGATAGTCTTTCAGCTTGTCGACCACCGCCCACTTCAAAGCGAGGAACTCCAACTTGTGGGTAGGATAATTCTTTTCTGAAGGCGTAAGACTCCAGCTCACATAGGCTACAGGCCTCAACAATCCACCATATTCTTGGTATAAGACTCCCCCTAGACCCTCTCTGCTGGCATCTACATGCAATTCGTACGGCTTATGAGGATCAGCGTAGGCCAAGACAGGAGCTCGAGTTAGACTCTCTTTCAGTTTCATGAAAGCACCTTCGCATTGACTAGTCCATTCTCCTTGGATAGATTCTCGAGCCTTCCTTGGCCCTGGAGCCGACGGATTTCGGTCAGAGGCCTTGTGGCCTTCTTCTGCATCTTCCTTCTGCAGGAGCTTATTCAGTGGTTGAGCTATCTTGGCAAACCCTCCTACAAATCTTCGGTAATAGGAGCAGAATCCCAAGAAAGATCTAAGTTCAGTAACAATTTGGGGTCTAGGCCAGGAAGCTACGGCTTCCAATTTCCGAGGATCCGTCGAAACGCCTTCTGCTGAAACAACATGTCCCAGATACTTAACGGAAGGCAAACAGAATTGACACTTCTCCAGAGACAGTTTCAACCCCTCTTCACGGAGCCGCTTCAAGACCTTCTCCAACCGTTGCTCATGTTCTTCCAAAGTCTTTCCAAACACAATTATGTCATTCAGATACACTAACACTTCGATCAGGTTCATGTCCCCGACTGTCTTCTCCATTAACCGTTGGAACGTGGCTGGAGCCCCCGTAAGGCCTTGAGGCATTCTGTTGAACTCAAAGAACCCCAGTGGGAAGATGAACGCAGTCTTCTCTTTGTCTTCAGGATGCTTTGGTATCTGGTGATACCCACTTCGCAGGTCTAGTACACTAAACCATTTTGCTCCAGACTAACACTGTAGGGCATCTTCTATCCGAGGAGTAGCATATTGATCTGGAATGGTCCTCTGATTTAGCGTGCGATAGTCTATGCATAGGCGGACAGAACCATTCTTCTTCCGAACCATTACTATGGGAGAAGCATACGGACTCCTGGACTCTTGAATCACCTTAGTTCTTTGCAGTTCATTCAGCTGTTCTCTTAGATTATCCAAGTCTCCCAGTGGAACTCGTCTTGACCTTTCTCGAAACGGCTTATCTTCCTGCAGTCGAATGCGATGCTCAGTACTCTTCGCTAGGCCCACGTCGAACTCATCCTTTGAGAACAAGTCACTCCATTTTAGGACCTGGGACTGAAGACATTTCTTCCATTCAGGCGAGATGGGAGCGTCCTTGGGATAGAACCTGTCAGCTGGAATCTCTTTATTCGCTCCCCCTCCTAAATCGGTAGGAGAGAGAGGCGTAGCGGATGCCACTTGCCCGATAGGCATTCATGCTTTCAGGATCACTGGAGAATCAGATACATTACATACACTGACTGAGACTCTTCCTCGTGTTCGTTTCAAAGCTTTGGTGGAGATTATTTCAGGGATTACTTCGACTCCGGCTTCACTCCCATGATTAAAATCAGTTTCCAGTACCACATAGGGACCTGGTTGCGATCCATTCAACTTGACTGAAGCCCGGAAACTCGCCACTTCTCCTGATTGCAGAACCTTTTCTGTTCCTCCCAATCTCCACAGGCGCCCCACTTCGGCAGGTGCCTTCTGTTTTTCGACCATTAGCTGATAGACTGGACGCAACATCGGGTGTACTCCCTTGGTAGAACCTTCTTCCAGTACTATAGGAGTCAGGAGACGTCGCACCAGATCAGTGTTCGTCCCCACTATCATAGAACTTCGGTTGGCCCCTGAAGGTCGAGGACACACAATGGTCAATGCCTCACAACCCCCAGACTGTACGATGACTTCGGATCCGATCTCTAGCTTCACCTGTAGATATCCGTCATAGGGAAGTTTCTCAGTCCCGATACCCCAGATTTCAAGTTCCTTTAGCTCCTGTAGAGGTCTGTGTTTCAAGTGCTTCTCATAGAATTCTCGGTAGATCAGTGTCACTTGAGCCCCTGAGTCCAACAGAGCTTTGGTGTAGACTCCCTCTACTTGGATTGGAACGATGGGAGAAGGACCTATCAGCTGGTAAGGAAATTTTGTCGTAGTAGCAGGAAGTTTAGACCCCGTTTGCTGTACCCTGGCCTTCTTCTTGACCCCTGTAGGTTTTGGGTGTGCATTGCTACCCCATGACGTAGGACCGGATGCTAAGGGAGTAACTCTTTCAGTTGTGGTAGGCTCAGCAGTGGGCGAAACTCTGGGTCTTCTCGACCTTTCAGTCCTGGCTTGATTTCTGGAGTGGTCTTTCACCATTGGGCACCCAGTTTGCTCTTTCACTTGGGCCCTCTGGCGTTTCCCGCCGGTGAGGTAGATAGCAGCCCTTTCAAGGCTTTTAAAAACTCTTCTACCCTGTTTCTTTCAGGCTTTCGGCTTTTGCACTGCGCTCGGAAATTACCCATTTCCCCACAACTGAAACATCTCTTATTTGAAGACGGAGACGCACTTGCTTGTGGTGATTTAGTTGACGGACCCTGGCTAGACACCACAGCAACTTCAGTTGTCCTCATATCAGCAAGGAACTTCTGCATATCGGTCTGTGTCTCTGCCACCTTCAAAAGCACTCGGCACAGGTCTGTGTGTGCCTGTTGCAATTCAGCTTGAGCTTCTTGCACTTTCTTAACAGTTTTGTGGATTTCACTGTATGTAGGAATAACTTGCTCTCTTGCAGCATTCTCTGTGGACTTAGGAACAACCAGATGCTCCTGTTCATCCACTTCGGATCCATAGGCGTCTAACGAATCATCTTCCGCTCGCAAACACTCGTTATGCCTCACGGGTTGTGCGTAAACTCTTTCTCCTCTCCTAAGGGACTTCTCTTCGAGTAGAGCCTCTTCCTCTCTGACAGCTCGGATCAGTTCCAGGTATTTCAATTCTCGGTTCCCCTCTCTGGTTCTCAGCTGTAGCATCACAGGATCCAGAGGTTGAGCGCCCCTCAGGATCTGCTGTATTCGGATCTTATCTATTTCAGCCGGTTCGGCCCCTTTCTTAAGAAGTATCTGGTGCAGAATCTTATCTAGGCGCCTCATGTATTCAGTCATCTTCTCACCTTTCTGCTGGTAAGTATGTTCATACTGGTACACGAGCTTCGCAGCCTTTTCCATTCGCCCAAAAACTTACTGTAGTACGTTTAGGTAATCTAAAGCGGTGCAGTCTTGTTTACTAAATTTTGGGTTTCTTACAGCCTCTGACGCAGGTCCCTTTAAGCTCTCAGTAATTCTTTGCTTCTTCTGTGCTTCAGGGACGTCCCACTCATCCAGAGCCTGCATCGCCTGTTCTACCCATTCTTCGAAGGTTTCTTCTCCCGCCGGAGTTGGCACGTTTCCTGTAAAATTTCTTAACCGTCGATAACCAAAGTTAGTGTGCGGAGGGCTTGTTTTTTGACATTTAGCCAGCAAAACTCCAATAGCCACTATAAATTCAGGCCGGATCATGGCCAGCGGACTGGGCGTGGGAACACTCGCGGGATCGCCACATGGCGCACTTGGCTGAATCAGTTGAACTTCCACCTCATCGGTCAGCTTCACGCTCGCGCCCTGAAAACACACTGGAACACCCTTTCTCCATTCAAAAAGAACATACGTGTGAGAGGTATCTGGGTTCGCTTTAATGTCCAGGATTAACCCCCGATGATCTGGTGTCAGCTCAGCCACGGATCTGATCTTCGGCCCAAGTGTCTGCAGGAATATCCATGACTATGCATAATTCTATCTGACTACTTTGCTCCTCACACCATTTGGCAGCAGTGTCTGGATCCATATTTAACCCTTTAAATGTGTTTTTTCCAGAGACTGGATCCCGGAAACGAGCCCCCACGTGTAGCGCTCACTCCCGGAGGAGCCGCTGAATTTAACCTCGGGTCAGTCTCCCCGCACTAGGGAACAAATACACACCAGCACCGCTGTGGATTCTTAAGTTATATAGTTTACTGGTCTCAAATAAACTGGCATATATAAAGCAGCATGGTATATATATATATTTACAGGAATTCGTAATGCGAGAAACGCGTAGCGGAAAAGAAAAAGGAATTTTAACCCCTTCGTTGCTGGAGTGTGAGTCCCGTACAGGTTATGTCCCAAGAAGGTGTGCATGTATGCGTGTGTTGGTACCCGGGTACTAGATTCAACTGGCCAGTGAATGATTTCAATGTGTCTTCGACTAGTCACGTTGGGGCCCTGTAGATTTAGACAAACTGCAGCGTGCTTTATTATTGTACTGTGGCCTGGAAGTCCTCTCACCCATCCGCCAGATACTCTGCTCGACCCAGGACGTCTCTCCGCTCGACTTGGCTGGGACTCTGTGCCACCGGATCCGCTTGTCTTGCTTGTCCGTCTCTGCCACAAGATGCTCAGTTCACCGCCTGTACTCCCATTAGATCATCGCGGTCTCCTAACTCGGGGTCCATCTGCAGCTCTGTATCTGTGTAAAACTTCTCAGCGGTGGATTACTGTGACGTCCTGCGCCCCCTCTGGCAGAGGTGGGAGTTGCCAGTCATGTTTTTGGACATTCTAATACATCTGGCGCCCCCTCTGGCTTCTATGGACATTGCATTTAGTTCTGGACATTTGGTTCACATCCAAGCCTGGACCTCACCTGGACTTTAATTGTTCTCATTTGGTCATGTGCTATATAAGCAGGCATCGCCCTAAGAAGGGCCCTGCCTCATTCTGATGTTTCAGTCTGCTTTGTTCCAAGCCTTGATCTCCTTGATCCTTATTCACTTACCTTGTAGTTCTGGTAGGGATCTTTTGCTCAGGTTCTCCTGTATGTGTTCTAGTTACCCTTTATTACTTTACTTTCAGGCTTTGGGTTTACTCCTCCGTCAGTTCTGTATTTACATTTGTTCATAGTCTCCCAGGTCCTTGGTTATTCATACTGTTTTGTTCATATGGTTCATGTTTGGTATTTATGTTTGCCTTTCATGTTTCTTCTCTAGGTTTAAACAGGTTTATGTTTTCACTCCTGTTACTCTAGTGTTTAGTTCTCTTATGTCTTTCTGCCTATAGTTCCCAGGTCCTTGGTTGTTCAACTGTTTGTTTATCTATTGTATATTTAGTTCAGGTCTATGGTTTAATTCTAGTGCTCAGGTCTTTTGTTTCATTGTGGTGTTCTGGTTCCTTGCTGTATAGAGTACTGTTGTAAATAAATCCCTTGTTTTGTTTATACATCCATGGGTCATGTCTGTTAACTGCTCAAGTAGCTCACACCCCTTCTGTGCCATGTCAGGTCAGGCCCACCGTCACAATTACTAGGTCTCTGGCAAGTAACTGAAACCAATCTCCAGCATCCGCAAGGCAGCGCCTGCGCTCCGGCCTGGTCACAATCGCTCCTTGTCTCACGTGCGTCTTGCTCTGTTCACCCCTTGGAGCGCACTGCTCTCCTCCGCACGAGGTTGCGGATGTGTCTCAGTTCTCCCCACCCACTTCCTGTCCCTGCCCCAAAGCATGCTGGAAAACGTAGTCCAAAAGTGTCCAGTATTGGTTTACATTGCGCTCGTCTCCCCCTGGTGGGCAGAAACGAGAAATTACAGCAGCAGAATTAAACCAGCGCTACACTTAGTTAGTAACAATATTTAAAGGGTACAATCTTTCCCCAACATAAATCCAATGCAGCCAATTGCCATATATACCGTAGATAAGCATATTCTGAAGACCAAATGGCATCTTCCCAAAAGGTGGTCAGTCAGCTTGTGTGGAGACAGCGTTACGGAGTTACATCCTGCATTGCAGAGGTTACGCACTGGTGGATGGCCAATGCCACTTAATGTGCTGGACCGACTGAGCTCAGTGACAGCATCTGCTGCTGAAAGAACATCTTAAGTGATCCAGCTATGTAAACAAAATGACTTTTTAAAAATACATCAGCTCTTCATTAGCTGAGCGTGTCATTTTAATTCAATAATTATCTTCTAATTTGCTTTGGTTTTTACTTTAAATAACATTGGATAGAAACAAATATATGTACCATGGCTCAGATTATTCTGTCTACAACTTGACATTGCTGCAAAGGCAAATAAAGAGAAATAGTAACCCCAACCAAACTCTACATCAGTCTTGGTATGTCCATCATTATGGTTACATTTTAGCACTCTGTGAGCACATGGAGCAAATAACAGGGGTTATTATCTATGATAGGGGCTAACAAAACCTAGCATATTCTTACGTATTAATATTGCACACTGATGAAATAATTTGTACCAGAAAAAATGCATCAGCATGTCAGGTGGTGGAGGAGGTAGGAATATTTCACTTGAGATAAATACCACATGATTCTAAATGAATCGTGGCAATGTTTGCTTAGATCCCTCCCATTTACGCTAGGGTCAGACGAACGCAATGTTCACGTCTGCCGTCAAAAAGTGCGTTGATGCGTCCAAACGCAATTTTTCACAGAAGACGCGATAGCGGTCATACGATGCGCAATTTCGGCCATGATTTTTACGGATCCAAACCAGGAAATTTTCGGTGTCTGGACGTTATGTTGGCCGGACATGAGCAGCGTCTGACGTCTCCTAATCACGCACACACGCCGCTATGCGGAAGCAGCGGACGCAGCGCACTCTGTACGTCAGTACTAGCGGTTCGATGTTCTTGCGAAAATGCGTTCGTTTGCCGCTTGTGTTGCGCGGCTGAACTTTCGTGCGGCCGTACTTCGTGTGTGGGCCTGCGTTGGACGTTATTTGCTGCTACCACGGCTGTAATTAAATGTGCCTAAACGCACGTTCACACTGCGTTCGTCTGACCCCAGCATTATGAAGCAGAAATTATCTTTCTTCAACAAACACATATTTATAAATTTTAATTTGTTTTCTGTGTGTCCGATTGTCGAAGAAGGAATTATTGATGTTTCCGTGTGGAACTTCCTAGATTTACAACGGTGAAAATTAAGAAACTCAAACAGTAGACTAAAGAAAGATAGAGCACTTTTAAAAATAAATTATGTTTTGAAACTTTGAAGCAGGACAGCACCAAGACTGAAAAATAAGGAGTTTTGTGCTCTATATGTCTATATATCTCATACTTTCTTCATGATAACTAGCATTGAATTGGTGTAGCTTTGGTTGCATGTGGTGACATTACGCTTGAAAGAAAACAGATGGCCACAAAGTGGCTAGGATACTATAGACTAGATGTAAACACATAGTGGTGCCTTATATAATTCAAAGTAAAAAGGTTATGTTACTGAACAAGACAAGTAATATACAGCAGGGGTTATTTAGAGACAGCGGATCTGGCCCAAAATAGCACCGACCAGAGAATTTCCCCATACGGTGCCATTTCGAGGCCCTTCGACTATTCAGAAAGCAGGCAGTTTGCCAAATTTTGGCGAACTGCCAGCAAGTACAGTGCCTGTTCGAAGACACAGAAACCTTTTTTAAAACATTGGGGGCCAACATTCTTTGCGCATACGTTTGCAGCGTCGCAAAAACGCATTAACGCGAGGGGCAAAACCCTTTGCACTGAACGTCGTATTACAATCTCAGCACAACAAACGCGAGTATACGTCTACCGCGGGTGAACCTGAGCGAACGCAGCGCGAGCTTACTGTACTTTGCGTGTACTATACTTAACATTGTGAGCGCAAATGCGTTTGTGCGCTGGTACGCGGATGGTATTACAATCTATGCGCAGTTTGTAACGCCCTTCCTTTGCGCGCATAATTTTAGCAACTCCTGAAAGCTGGTGTTAATGGCAAATTCTATCAATCTGGCTGAAACCAAATACACCAGCCCAAAAAAAATACGCAGCAAAGTATAGTTACACATTCTACACATACCAAACCAATAAATTTGAGAAGTTGTGCGTGTTTTTTTTATTGATGCAGCATATATGCGCAGATTGACTTTGACAGGCGCAAAAACTTAACGTGAGACAATTGTGGTTCTTAATTCTGATTGGCTGAATCTCGTGAAAAAACAGTCCGCACACTGATTTCTGCACGCAACGTTGCTGCGTGCGTGTTTTGAGGCGTCAGTTTTACACGCGTTATTTTTTGACAGTTGAAAAAATGCACGAGGATTGTAATACCAGCGTTGTTTTACGCTCGTTAATGTTTAACGCTTCGCACAAAAATTCAAGCGTTCTGTGTGCGTTTTTGCGTGAAGAATGTAATAGGGTCCTGGATATGTCTAATAGTCATGTTTAAAGACTCTAATCTGTATGATGATGGAAGAATATAGGCTTTCCAGGTGTTTTACCTGCCAGCCTATTTTTTCAGACCAGCAGCATTTTTTGAATATCATATCCAGCCTAATTTTTCCAAATAATCTGCTGATCTTTTTTTAAAAATTCCATCCGCAAGTAGCTATATTTTTATTGAAAAAACATCTGGCATAATTAAATCGAGGTCTTGGTCAGAATAGGGCCTTGCATTTTTAAATCCACATCTATTATTAATTAGTGGACTCAAGTTTGAGCTGTCAGTCATCATGCAACAGGATTCTTTAGTTGCTGCTGTCTAGCCTGTCTCTAAATTGTATGTATACATTAATATAATTAATCTGCAGCTTTACTCATTAATTTTAATTTAGAAAAAAAAAATTTGAACAGCAAACTAATGTGTTTAATTTATTTTGACAAATGTACTAATTAAAAAAAAAATAGGGATTTCCATGGATATATTTATATTTACCTTAACTAGGATTAAATCTGATTTGAAAAAACAGTATTTATTCCCTGGGAGCCAGCATGCTATGAAATGTATTGCTTTATGCTTAAGGGCTTCCGATTTGCAACAAATCTCATAAAAAGACAATTTTTCTGGCGGCAATATAACTGCTTGTTTGGATCATTCTCGCTGTAGATAATTGGTGGAGGCTTAATGCCAGCACTATTGCCAATTTTCTATTTTCAAAGTTATTTTGACATCTAAATCCTTCAAAATATTATTTTTTTCTTGTTAAGGTTAATTGATTCCTATATAGCTAAAAAAAAAAAAAAGAGGTTTTGTGTACGTTTTACAGGCTGAGAAATGTAGGAGTAAAATACAAGGTTTGCTCAAATACATGAAATGAATAATGTTATATTTAGTAGAACTACGGGTGGTAAATTTCTGTCTGTGGTTGGACCTCATTCCAGTTATTGTAGAATACAAATGTTATTACCTTCAGCTACCCAGTGAATAAATACTGGGATCGATCGAGGTTTTAATAAGTTAGGTACTGGACCTTAACCAATATCATTGATTGTGCGCATTGTATAAATAATCTAATGTACATATGAATGTAAAAATGTAACTTATTAATACGGTTTTACACTGAAGCTAGGGTGCGTGTCTGTCTGTAATATCAGCAGTCATGTTCCATATATTTGAGGACATGCTGTGAACAGGCCATGCATTCACAATTCAGTTTAAGCTTTGCGCTCGGTGATGCATGGGTTGCATAGAAAAATAAACACACTGGGATTTCTATCCCAATGTTTCAGAACAAAATGTAGACATTACATACTGCTCTTGGAATCTTCTTTCTTTCCTCCTGGTGCTTTTTATTGTTAGTTTTTAATTATAGAGTGCATATTTAGACTACAGTATGTTGCTCACTTTGAAGTCTTAAAATTGCAAATGAATAAGAATCCACCAACCCAGGTAATATCTAGACCTCATTACATACAACTTTATATTATCCTCAGCAAACATCCACTCTGCTGCCTACTCATGTGCTCCAAGTATTCCACTCCAACCTCAGAAGCTGTTTTTTCTCCATTTCCTTTACTTCTTAGTTTTCTTCCTCTATTTTGTTCTTGGTTTATCTCCATTTATTTTTTCCTAGGTCATTACATACTTTTGTCACATGACCTTGTCAATTCGTTCTCCCCCCCTCTTCTACATGTTACTGTCTTTTTGTTGCTATGGAAAAAATGCATCAGATTTTGACTCAGTAGTAATTCTATTATCAAATATAGATTTTACAGTCTTGTTTCACAAGCATCAAAAATAGGGCTGAAACAACTAATTGATCAATCTACAAATAATTAATAATGAAAATAGTTGCCAACTATTCACATTATCGATTAATCAATTTGTGTACAGCACACACTGTTCAGGGTCAGACTGCAGAAGATGTGCCGGCTGCTGTACTCGGTATGATTTAGTGCTTGGTTCGTGTCAGACATAACCAGTTTGTTCTTATTCAGTTTACACCTGTAGCAGCACTATAGCACAAAACGTGGGATACTGCCATTGGGTATGGGTGCTGTACCGCTGGTGTTTTATCCTGGAAGCTGGAGTCCTCCACCACCCCACCACCACCCCAACCTGCCTGCCAACCCTTTTGAAGCTGCCATTCTCTCCCTTTTTCCAGTCCCTACCCACTCCCTCCCACAATCGGGTCAAGTCCCTTGCCGAAACCTATTCCCTTCCACCTCCAGACCCTCCTCCCGGTCAGTTTGTTCATGAAATTATCGTAAAGGGACTCTACGCACCATGACCACTTTAGCTTATTAAAGTGGTCAGGCTGCGTGGAGTGCCCGCTTTCTCACCCTGCATTCATGCTGACATCTTCGTGTCTATCCGAGCGCTTGTAGCAGCGCTCGTTTGTGAGAAAGCAGACATTGGCTCAAGCTCCACAGCAGCATCAATCCATCACTATGGCCGGGGGCTTGTGTACCTTTTGTGAAAAGTATGCAATTTGTGTATTTAGGTACACTAAGCAACTTTACATAATGTTTCTTTTAAGTAAACAAAAAAAAATGTCTTTATCCGATTAATCAAAAAAATAATCGGGAAACTGATAGTTGCAGCCCTAATCAAAAGTGTGCCTGGATTAAGTTATTGTTTTGTAATCACTAATTTCTATTTTGCCAGTGTTCTCTACTAACAGCTTTGACTAACATCTTTTTTTTAACCTCTTTTGTCAGTCATTGCTATACTCTGCCTCTCTTCATGTTTTATCCAGATTCCTCTAATTTGTTCTCTGTTGATTCCCTTCTACATCTTATCCCTCAGATCTTTTTTCCTTCAACAATTGATTCTCACCAACTGTCTTACAGCATCATCTCACTGTTTTCTTATATATGTGCGGTATCTTTTTTTCTTTACAGTGTTATTTCAACATCCCTAATCATTTCCTCCTCAAACCGTTCCAACCCCTGAAATATACCTCCTCATCCAGTTGTGACCCTGATCTATCCCTTTTCTCCAATACTTCACCCAATATCAATTGCTCCTTTTTTCTAGATGCGGCATGATTGCTTTCCCTCTCTCATTTGTGTTAGTGTCCTCTTTATCCTGGTCTTCCTATTTATTCTATAATGAAATTTTCAAAGCAAAAGGAAGTTCTGAGAGGGTTGATATAACTTTATATATATTATAAAACCTAGGCTTATTGAGGTATGATTGCATAGACTGTACTATAAGTCAAACACCACCATAATATCAACCATGAACAGGCCCAGACTGGGCATCGGGCAAACCGGCCTCTGCCCGGTGGGCCGCTAGCCTCCCTTGCTGGTCAGTTGGCTGGCATAGCCAGCCGCCCGGCAAAGCAGCCTAGGCTGGCTGATTAGGTTATAGGCCTCGGCAGCTGCCCTCTTCAGAGAGAGCCGTCCAGCCGTCGGCCCCCTCTGATTAGGTCTTCATCGCGCACAGCTGCCGTCACGTAACTCTGTGGTGCTGGGCGGAAGTGATCATATAGCGTCACTTCCTCCCAGCGCTGATCAGAGGCACATGGAGCTGCGGAGGAGAGCAGTGGATGCAGTGCTCTCCCTGTACGCAGCCGGCCCAGCCCATGCCACAGGTTCTCATGAAGGGAGAAAGATTGTAAACAGAAGGGGGGGATGTAAACAGGAGGGGGGGTCCTCTCCATCCGCCAGATACTCTGCGCTCTGCTCGACCCAGGACGTCTTTCCGCTCGACTTGACTGGGACTCTGTGCCACCGGATCCGCTTGTCTTGCTTGTCTTTTTCTGCCACAAGAAGCTCAGCTCACCACCTGCACTCCCATTAGATCATCGCGGTCTCCTAACTCGGGGTCCTTCTGCAGCTCTGTATAGGTGTAAACTTCTCACCAGTGGATTACTAGGTCTCTGGCAAGTAATTTAAACCGATCTCCAGCTCCGCAAGGCAACGTCTGCGCTCCGGCCTGGTCACAATCACTCCTTGTCTCACATGCGTCTTGCTCTGTTCACCCCTTGGCGCGCACTGGCTTTCCTCTGCACGAGGTTGCGGATGTCTCTCGGTTCTCCCCACCCACTTCCTGTCCCTGCCCCAAAGCATGCTGGAAAACATAGTCCGAAAGTGTCCAGTATTGGGTTACATTGCGCTCGTCTCCCCCTGGTGGCCAGAAATGAGTAATTACAGCGGCAGGATTTAAACCAGCGCTACACAAGTCTAATAGAAGAATAAAGGAGTAAGTGTCTGATCTGAGTGTTGCATTTTCTAGTCTGTTAACGCTATTCAATGCACCACACTAGTCATACACCCAGAATCAAGGCACTAAAGGAAGTGTTTTTTAAGGCCACCTCTGTATACACAGAGAAAGCTCTCTATACACAAACCATGACCCCCCGCCACAGATACTAGTACACACACCAGGCCCCCCCACTCCAAATTTTTATATATATATATATATATATACATATATATAAATATATACAGGCCTCAAAATTTCAAGTCCTGAGCTACTAGCCAGGCCTTAAGAGTTACTCGCCACTAGTTGCCCCACCTAACCCCTTTCCAGCATTGCCTCTGCATTCCCACTCGCCCTCATTTAGCTTCCACTTGCCAAATGCGAGCAGGCGAGTGGAAATTTTGAGGCCTGTATGTATATATACACACACACACACACACACATCAGCCTCCCTTCCCACATACATACATATATATATATATTTATACACACTCACCTTCCCTGCATACACATACACACATATCTCCTCAACCTTCTCCTCTTAGATTGTAAGCTCTGGAGCAGGTCCCCTCTCCTCTTATATTGTAAGCTCTTGAGCAGGGTCCCCCTCCTCTTATTTTATAAGATCTGGAGCATAGAAACATAGAAAATGTCGGCAGATAAGAACCTTTCGGCCCATCTAGTCTGCCCAATTACATGGATACTTTACCTGGATTTATCTTTTATTTAGGATAGCCTTATGCCTATCCCATGCCTGCTTAAATTCAATTACTGTTTTGGCCTCTACCACTTCTACTGGAAGGCTGTTCCATGTATCCACCACCCTCTCTGTAAAATAATGCTTCCTGATGTTACTTTTAAACCTTTGCCCCTCTAATCTAAGACTATGTCCTCTTGTTTTGCTACTGTGTTTCCTTTTAAATATACTCCCTTCCTCTACCTTGTGGATTCCCTTTACGTATTTAAATGTTTCTATCATATCTCCTCTGTCTCGTCTTTTTTCCAAGCTATACATGTTAAGATCATTAAGCCTTTCCTGGTAACTTTTCTCCTTTAAGCCGTACACCATTTTAGTAGCCCTTCTCTGAACTCTCTCTAAGGTGTCTATAATACCCTTCTGGAGATACGGTCTCCAGTACTGCACACAGTACTCCAAGTGAGGTCTCACCAGTGCTCTGTACAGTGGCATGAGCACTTCCCCTTTCCTACTGCTAATACCTCCCCCTACACAACCAAGCATTCTGCTAACATTTCCTGCTGCTCTATTACATTGACTACTTACCCTTAGATCCTCTGCAATAATAACAACCCCTAAATCCCTTTCCTCAGATGCTGAGGTTAAGACTGTATCAAATATTCTATATTCAGCCCTTGGGTTTTTACGCCCCAGGTGCATTATCTTGCACTTATCCACATTATAACTCAATTGCCACAGCTCCGACCATTTTTTTAGTTTACCTAAATCACTTGTCATTTGGCTGATCCCTCCAGGAACGTCAACCCTGTTGCAAATCTTTGTGTCATCTGTAAAAGACATACTTTACCATTAATACCTTCTGCAATATCACTAATAAAAATATTAAAGAGAATGGGTCCAAATACTGACCCATGAGGTACCCCCACTGGTAACAAGACCTTGCGCCGAATAAACTCCATTTACCACAACCCTCTGTTGCCTGTCACTTAGCCACTGCCTAATCCATTCAACAATATTGGAATCCAAGCTCGAAGATTGCAATTTATTGATAAGCCTTCTATGCGGAACAGTATCAAAAGCCTTACTGAAATCTAAATAAGCAATGTCTACTGCACCACCTGTGTCTATTATTTTTTGTTACCCAATCAAAAAAATCAATAAGATTAGTTTGGCATGATCTCCCTGAGGTAAACCCATGTTGTTTCTGATCTTGTAATCTATCAGGGTTATTCAGAGAGCGTGAAAAGCAGGAGAATGACTGGAGAATGAAAAATTAAAGATCAAAATAGCCAAACCAGAAAAATTATCCCTTTCATCTCACTTTCCAAATCGGCTATTTTGACCTAGAATTTTTCATTCTCCAGTCATTCTCCTGCTTTTCACGCTCTCTGAATAACCCTGTATGTGTTTTTAGATGTTCAACAATTCTTTCCATTAACATGGTTTCCATTAATTTCCCCACTACTGACGTAAGACTAACTGGCCTATAGTTCCCAGATTCCTCCCTACTACCCTTCTTGTAAATAGGCACAACATTTGCTAATTTTCAGTCTTCTGGGACGACTCCCGTTAACAAGGATTGGTTAAATAAATCTGTTAACAGTTTTGCTATTACACCACTGAGCTCTTTTAATAATTTAGGGTGGATCCCATCAGGCCCCATTGACTTATTTGTCTTTACTTTAGACAGCTGCTGTAGAACCTCCTCCTCTGTAAACTCATATGTAAAGGTCTCTTTAGTGTTTCCTCCTAACTGAGGTCCCTTTCCTTCCTTTTCTTCTGCAAAGACAGAACAAAAATATTCATTGAGGCAGTCAGCGAGACTTTTATCCTCTTCTGCATACCTTCCTTCCTTTGGTTTTAAGCTAACTAATCCTTGTTTTACTTTTCTCGTTTATGTATCTAAAAAATATTTTGTCCCCCTTTTTTACTGACTGAGCTATTTTCTCTTCTGCGTGTGCTTTGGAAGCTCTTATAAATTGCTGTAATGGTGCGCTAACGGCACTACTCTGGAGTAGCGTTTATTTGGATTCTTTAGGACAGATTCTTGAACACAGACAGCAGGAAAGGCTGTAGTACCTTGATTCCCACACCAGGGGGGGTACTACAAGAAACCTAATTAACTCCTCAGCACCAAGTGGCTTCGTGGCCAGGAGGTCGTGGAGTGAAAACACATTAACTATCGGTGCACAGATACATAGACATGACGTGATACATGAACAAGATTGCTGAATCTCAATGGTTAATGAGTTGTGTGGCCTGCAGGGCAGTCACACAATACCTAGATACAGATACTGAAAACACAGACAGCAAGAAAGGCTGTAATTCCTTGATTCCCACACCAGGAAGGTACTACAAGAAACCTAATTATCACCTCAGCTCCAAATGGCTTCGTGGCCAGGAGTTCGCTGGGTGGAAACACATTAACTATCTGTGTCCTGACACATAGACATGACATGATACAAAAACATGAACAAGATTGCTGATGCAAGACTTACTTATGAGACATACAGAGCGGGAACACTGGTGTTAATTAGCCTGCAGGGAAGGCCTACAATCTAAGATTGGATATACTGTATGTACTCAGCTATATAGAGGGGGAACACAAAGTTCAATAGCCTGCAGACAGGCCTAGTATCTGCGATAGGCTTCTGTATAGCAAACAAGGAAACATATACTAGACAGGATACATAAAACTAGGAACTCAGGAACTTGAAAGTAATATACATGAACTAGAAATAACCAGGACAAGAACTAGACAGATAGCATAAACCATACGGCAAAACCATAAACGTGAATCTGACACACACTCAGGCAAATGTACAATAGGGATAGGCGAGAGAATGGTCAATAGGGATTGCCAGGTCAAAACGTATACAGGTCCTCAGCCAGAAACAGGTCAATAACAGATCAGACAGAATGAGATTAGCAATAAAGCAGGCAATGCAGGAACTAGACTCCACTCCGATTTACTCCCACGACAGTTCAAGGGGCAGCTCCACTCACCCTCTTTTAAAGGCTGATGGCACCTTGCACTTATGCTAAGCCCCGCCCCCTCAGATGCCGTTTTGCCGGCTCTCAGTACTGGCAACAGGCTAGCCAGCGATGCCACCGGGCACCCTGACCCCCCCAGGAAGCGCTGCGGGGGCCAAGGATGTTACAATTGCTTTGCCTCTTTCTGCCTACTCTTATAGGTTTGCCTATCTTCTTCACTCTGAGTTTTTTTATAATTATTGAATGCTATCCTTTTGTTCTTCACTATTTTGGCCACTTCTGCAGAGTACCACAGTGGTTTCTTCCCTTTTTTGTTTTTGCTAACAAGCCAAATGCAATTGCCTGTGGCCTTCAATAATGCCTCCTTTAAATAATCCCATTTCTCCTGGACTCCCTTTAAACTCCTCCAGTCTGATAATGACACATTCACACAAAATCTCATTTTAGAAAAATCCGTTTTTTTAAAGTCTAAAACTTTTGTTTTTGTGTGGTGCGGCGCCATCCCTGTTCTTATATTAAACCACACTGACTGGTGATCACTAGATCCCAAATTTTCACCTACAACTAGGGATGTGCATTTCGGGTTTCGGAATTTCGGAATTTTCACGAAATTTCCCGATTCGTGCATTTGGATTCAGCCGATTTTACGAAAATTTTCAGATCCGAATTTCCCGAAAACGAACACTTTACGAAGCGAAACGAACATTTGTTCGGAATTTTCGAATGGACTAGAAATGTGTAAAATCGAAAATCATTTTCGTTCCATTCGTAATTTCGGCTCCATTCCTGATTTCGGTTCCATTTCAGTAATTTCGGACAACATATTTTTTGGTTATATCGCTGATTCTGTAATTTTGTATCATTCCCATCTCAATGTATCCTTTTTGTGAAACATGAGAAATCTCAATGGCAGAATTATCGTATCGACAGAATTATCGTATCGACAGAAATATCGGACCCGAAAAACCATTAGTTTACGTCAAAACGAATAGACCCTTTGAAACGAGAACAGACGTTCCGAAAAACACGAAAATTTCCGAAATTACGAAAAAAAAGTCGATACGAAAAAGAAACGAAAACGAAACGAACCGAAAAGGAAATCGGTCGAAACGAGCCGAAACGAAATTTTACAAAATACGAACGAACCGAACCAAATCGAACCGGAAAAAAAATCGGTGCACAAGTCTACCTACAGCAATGTCTGATACCAAACCTCCATTTGTGAGTATTAAATCCAATATGGCCTCTTTACGGGTCGGCTCCTCAACTACTTGTGTTAGAGATAATCCCAGTAGGGAGTTTAGAATATTTGTACTCCGGGTGCACCCAGCTATTTTGGTTTTCCAGTTCACATCAGGAAGATTAAAGTCCCCCATGATAATATCTTCCCCCTTCATTGTCATTTTCACTGTCATTTTGGCTATTTCCTCAAACAGCAGGGTCCTCATTCCCACTGCCAAGGCAAGACCCTGCCTAGAGCACCTGTATACTGCCAATATTGCCTGGTGTGTACCTCATGCAAGCTCTGTGAGCTTAACACAGGCCCCCATCAGATTGCTATTAATCATTTTGTGTCCCTCCTCCCCAGACAGATAAACTAGACCTCTGATCAAGGGCCACTCCTCATAAATAAAGATACTGGCATCAAGCTTAATAAAAATGTATTTATTTGACAATCATTACCTTTTTTCTTGTGTCCAGCATTCCATCCAGTGGCCCATAACAGCTGCACCTGCATCTCAGCCCTGCCTCTCCCAGCCTGCAAAGTGAGTGGGAGCACGTGGTGGATTGGAGGTGGAGTGGGGATGTGACGCTTGTGCAGCCTAGTGGAGAGCCCAGGAACTGCAGCATTACAGTGAATAAATTATCATAATTTAAGCCTGTTGATCCAGGGGGGGCAAGTGCCCCCCTTGTCCCATGCTGCAGACACCCATGGGTATAGGGTTCACCCCATGCAATCTTCAGGTACACTGACAATAGCTGGAGTAAAGGTAGATTCCAGCGGCTGCTGGCTGGAAGCTGTAGTCATCACCATTATAGCAGGAGTTAGTGTGGCAAGAGACTTCTGCCTAGGTGCAAGTACAGGGGCAAAGGCAGAGGCAAAGATGTGGTGTTTAGGGGTGGTGGAATCACAGCTGAAGTCAGGACAGACATATTCCAGTGGCGGAAGTACCAAGGACGCACCTGCGACCGGGCCCTGGCATTCCACCACTGAAGGGGGGCCCAGGCAGCCGTGGAGTTTCGGTAGTATTTTTTTCCAGTGCTGGCACCTGGGAACAGTGCTGCCGGCTGACCGTGCCCACACACACATGCGGCCAGCTGGCGAACGTGATTAAGGCGTGTCACACTTGGGGGATGGATTCATACCCTAGGCTGCAGCAGCTTCTCTCCCGCCGGCACCAGCACCAACCACCAGGTAACCGAGTCCAGCTCTAGCGGGGGCCCCCGAGTCTGGCTCCAATGGGTGGCATGTGTGCTGGGTCTGATACTGGCTGGCTAATTACTGGGGTCTGATACTGGCTAATTACTGGGGTTCTGATACTGGCTGGCTAATTACTGGGGGTCTGATGCTGGCTAATTACTGGGGGTCTGATCCTGGCTAATTACTGGGGGTCTGACACTGGCTAATTATGGGGGTCTGATACTGGCTAATTACTTGAGGTCTGATACTGGCTAATTACTGGAGTCTGATACAGGCTGGCTAATTACTGGGGTCTGATACTGGTCTAATTACTGGGGTCTGATACTGGCAGGCTAATTACTGGGGGTCTGATACTGGGGGACTGATATCTGGGTATACATGTATCTGGGACCTGCGCAAAAGGTGGGACTTGAAGGCGCAGGGCGTACTGGTATGCCCCACTGACTTCAATAGCCCACCTCAGCCCCTCTCCACAGCCGACGAGGGGGGCCTTCATGGATTCTTGCACCGGGGCCCTGAGGTTTCTAGTTACGCCTCTGACATAATCTCTATGGTAACAGCTGGATTTGCCCCCATGAACAACAAGGGTCTGACTCCATGGTCTCAACAAGTTCGTCATCTTCAGACCTGGCCTCTCTAGACTCAGTGAGGAGGGGTTTTGGTTGTAAAGCCCCTTCTGGGCTTAAGGGGCAAGGGTTTTCTGGAAGCAGGCTTTGGCACAAGAATCAATTGTTTGGGGGAGGGTCTCACCGGACAGGAAGAAATCAGTGTCCAGTCTCCTCAAATTAGAAGCATGCTTTAGCAGCTTGCCACCGGGTACACTCCACAGGGGGACAGCAGGCCAAGATTTTCTTTTTTAGGTGTAGGATGACACGCCTTAGTTACTTAGAGGAGTTCCATAGGTTCTGCATCTGCAACTCTTTCATTAGAACTTCCAGGTTGTTAAAGAGTTCATGCAATTTGCTCATTACTAGCTCCAGAACAACATGTATCACTGCGGACTCATTGGTTATTGCCTTCAAAATTATGTCAAGGTTTGGTGTACAGGGTGGTTGGGGGCGAAGGTATGAGCCCAGGATGCAGTGACACACAGGCAGACGCTGGAGTAAGGTCCAAACAGGGGTTTATTATAGTAAATCCAGATAAGGTAGCAGAATATTATGGCTGTAGATGGGAATCCAAAGTCAAGGAGAGGAGCAAGGCAGGAAAAGGGTTGGTCGCTGGACAAGACTGGGAGGAAAGACAGAGGCAGGGTAAACTGGAAACAGGGGAGAATAACAAGACACAGAGCAACATAACTGGAACTCACAGGAGGCACGAGGTGGCAGACAGGCAGGACAGGAAAAGGGTTGGCTGGATGCAGGCAGGAACACCGAGATGGCAGAGGGTGCAGCAGGAGGCTTGGAACTTGGGGAAGACGGATGGAGGCTTGGAACTTGGGGAACATGGCTGGAGGCTTGGAACTTGGGGAATATTGCTGGAGGCTTGGAACTTGGGGAATATGGTTGGAGGCTTGGAACTCGAGGCTTGGAAATGGGGAACAAGAGACTGGAAAGTGAGCTGGTATTTTGCAGAGCGGCTTACACAAAGTGCTTGGCAATGCTGAGGCAATGCCCTCTGGGAACTCCAACCTTATGTAGGCATTCATAGGGCTTGTTAAGGGAGGCACCGGTGGCTGCCTGCAGGAGACCCAGAGAGCAATTGCTAGACCATGCCTGGAACTCACACATCATAGCAGCAAAAGTGCTCCTATGACAGGAAGGAGGCTACTATGTCATTTGCCAGGCACCGGACTGTCTGTGGTTTTGCAGAGCCCCTCCACTGGAGTCCTGACAACAGGCAACTGTTACGTGTCAGCGGAATAGCGCTGGTGAAGGCAAGCATTAGCGGAAAGATGTACATTCGGACATGTGTTATTAAAAAATTACATGAGGTCAGGCAAGCTTTACCAGAATGATGTGTAGATGCCAGAGTAAAGTGGGCATGCATGACATGGAGTTCGTAAGTTTGTCACATCTATGGTTGTCACAACTATGGCTAACTTTACACCTGGCTTGGATTGCAGTTGTAAGCGTAGTCAAATACTGTACATATTGTCTTTGTAGTCTCATCTTATTCTGTCCTCTACTCAACCCAAATAAGGCATTTGTTCCAGAAAAAAATTCTTCTCAAATTCCTTGGTAAGAATTTCTGTAGCAAATGCTAGTTCTAACTGTCGACTCAAGAGATGTAAGAAACAGAACTGCAAACCCTTTAACCTCTGTATCCCATATAATTTACTATAATTTTTCAAAACTTTCTAACGTACTTCAAGAACATTTTTTCCAGGAAATCAGCCTACAAATATATCAACTCCATTCCGGATGTCCCCTTTCAATTATCAGTAATGTATTATGTAAAAACTTCTTGATATGAATGATGCCACTGTTTTAGTTTGTTTATGTATGTGTATGTAAAATATGTTTTAAAAGATTTAATTACTGACATTAATTTTCAAGGGATTAAGCTTTATTAATTTGTATATTGTCACTTAAAAACTTTTCACATAAATTGGAGGAGAAATTGCTTCTAATGTTTTCTTTGTACATAAAATTTTCGCCCCCTGGGAAATGTGCTTTGCCAAAAATGTTCATCTTACAACAGAATATTAAATAAAGGGAGAGAAAAAACATCACTAATTAAATGTTTTGCCATTAGACAACCTTAAAATGGTAATGATCATTATTCTCCAAGACAAGAATTTCTATTTAATTGAGAAGCTTGAAAAAAGAAATACCTGCAGATAATGAAGCAAGAGAATAAAATGCTGGACATTTAAGAAAGGAATATTTTCTTTCCTTTCAGAGGTCTTTTACCTTGGATATTAATCATATTACCTAGGGAATACTAATCCAATCTAATACAAAATCCACTGTCTCAACAGACTGGGTAAACCTGCACCACTGCTTCCATGTTGAACCACCCCTCCCACAACACATAGGTCCAAAAGGGAAGCCGGCTCCAGGGTAACTGCAAAATCTCATATTCTTTATCCTATATATTGCAGAGGAAAAATGGTAAAAAAGTGATGTTTCGTTCCTCAGACCTTAGTCCTGCATATCACCATATTCATTATAAAGATATATATAGTAACCAAGGCATGTCTTATTGGTAGACCAAAATCATATGATTAAAAGGACACCACTACCACTTAAATAAGTTGTAACTAGATTACTTGAGCATTACAAATAAAACCACATTATAAAACACATACTGATGTTTTTTTTCTTTGTCTGAAGTAATTTCATGTTAAATGGAAAAATAAAGTAATGTTTTGATCTCGTTTCCATTTTGTGCATTTTTCCCATGACGCAACATTTACCAAAAGCTTTGCTTTGTCTTTATTTAATCTATATTATATAACAGTTAATGAGGTGGATGACAAAATGTTTAGATAAGGTGGCAGGAGGGTATTGTTCTCCAGGCTAACTGAGATAAGAGATGGCAGCTGAATGAGATAAGACAGGGAGCTTTAAAGACTTCGGGCAGTATTACAATCGGCCTGCTAAAACTGGGACGCTAAGGAGGAAAACCGGCTCCTGCAAGTTTCCCTTTAGCATCCCAATTTTAGCTCCATATTATGGGGCAGGCACTAATTCAGCAGCCTGCCCGTAACACAGTGCTAAGCCATCCTGAACATCCCCTCCTGGAGTCCATAGGACTTCATTGAGGCTTTGACTGCCGGGTCTCTGGACCTGCAGGATCTCGCCTCTTGCGAGATCCTGCAAGTCCGCGGAGTGATAAAGGAGGGAGACTGTGGACTTTTTTCACCAATCTCGCTCTGCTCCCGCCAGCCAGAAGAGCCGTTCTCGCCGCGGGATGAGAGGTGAGTATCTGATATTTTCTTTCTTTTCCAGCTGCTGCTGACTGATTCCTTAGAAGTGGAATGAGATAGCACCAGCTCCTAGCTGTGGTTAACTTTTCAATCAACTGCAGTGGTGCATAATTAGTGTTAGGACTATGTAATCCTAACGATAATTAACGCTTTGCGCTCCCCATGTTAAGCATAGGGAGAGCAATGTACAGTAAACTGGTGCAAACGAGCGCAATCTTCGCCGTGCTAACAGGTTTTTTAATTGTATTGTATGGATTGTAATATGGGCGGCATGCGCTAGGTTCACTTAATCTAACATTAATGCTCACATAGCTGAGCACTAACGTTAGCATTAAGATTGTAATATTGCCCTTCTAATCTACCCCTGGTGATGTCCTTTGAATACATCCCACACAATACAATGATTTGAGTCAGTGATCAACCAATAGACTCCATTCTATGGCCAAAGCCACCCAGTGAGGACCAAGTGAGGTAAAGTTACTGTGGGGGGGCAGTTTACAACACAAAAGATCACACAGTATGTGCGCCCAGTGACACATATAGAGTAAAATATTTTCTTAACTAAACATACAAGAGTAAAGCAAAGCACATGCAAGATATCAACAACATAAAATAAACACAATAAGGACATTTCATTTTTTGGTGGTAGTGGCCCTTTAATTAACATAAGCTCATGTGACTGAATTTGATTTACATTACTTTTATGAGTATTTTTGGAATTACCTGCTCTAGGCATCAATACCCAGATTTGTGCTTATAATTATTTATTTTTAGAATTTCAGAAAGTGAATGGATAATGAACATGGAAGGTTTTGTTTCTCATCCCTTGTGTCCATGCATCTTCATGGCAAAATAAGGGTATGGTTGGAAGCTTCTGGAAAGTCCTTATATATAAACAGTCAGGTCCAGAAATATTGGGACATCGACACAATTCTAACATATTTGGCTCTATACACCACCACAATGGAGTTGGAATGAAACAAACACAATGTGCTTTAACTGCAGACTGTCAGCTTTAACCCTTTCGCTGCTGAGGCTTTTCCCGCCCCTATGCTGAGGTCATTTTTACCTGTTTTGCGCATCATGTTTAAACGTGTTTTGAAGGCTTATTTTAGTATATGACCCAGACATATTATATATCGTTCTTTCCGTCAGACTCAGTAGATTCATAATATGTCATTATTATATGTATACGTTATGTCATGTCTGTATATTATAACAAAAAATGCAATAAAATATGTATTTTCAATAATTTACAATGTGTAAAGTGTTTTTTTCCACATTTTAACATGCGAGCAATTGCGGTTATATTTTGTATGGGGTGCGCTTGTTAAAAAAATTAGAGATGGGGTCTCGTTACATTTTGTTTTGGGGAAAATGACACTATTTTTAACAAACGCACCGCATACAAAAATCGTTAGTGCAGCATCATTGTTCACATTATAATTGAAATGGGAACAATATTGCTGCATTAACAAACCAAAAAAAATAAAAAAAAGTGTTTATTTTTTTTTTTAATTTTTTTTTTTAATTTTTTTTAATTTTTATTTTTCATTTTTTTTTTACAAAAATTTTCACTTTCATGTTTGGTATCGTTGGAACGGCCATGCTCTGGCCGATCCAACGATACCAAAATTTAACCCCTAGCTGCCACGGATCGGGAGATAGGGAGTTCATTGGAACTCCCTATCTCCACAGTTGGTGGCAGTTAGGGGTTAAGTCTAGGACTGGCGTCATCGTGCTACGCACGATGACGCCAGTCCTCTGGGGGAGTTCCCGGAGGCTTGGCCGACATCCAAGATGTCGGCCAGCTCCGGGAAAGGATCGCGAACCGGCGCTTTTCAGCGCCGATTCGCGATCCAGCTCCCCAGGGGTTAATGCCAGGCATCATTTGGAAGGGCAGGCTGTGCCCTTCCAAATGATGCCTGGGTTAACCCCCTGTGCGCCGCCGATCGGGAGGGAGAGAGGTCCGAAGGACCTCCCCCCCCTCCCTTTCAGGCGCCTCCTCCGCACATGCGGGGGGGGCGCCTGAATTAGGTGTCATCGCGCCCCCGCGATGACACCTAATTCTGGCGGCTGCTGGTCCGGATGCCGGGCTGACATCCAGGATGTCAGCCCGCACCGGAGGGCCAGCGATCGGCCGGAACCCGGCCGAACGCTGACCCCGATGGGAGGACGCGCTCAGCGCGTCCTCCGCATACCAGCGGGACTGCTGAGGACGCGCTCAGCGCGTCCTCAGCAGTGAAGTGGTTAATTTGAGGGTATGTACATCCAACTCAGGTGAACGGTGTAGGACTTACAGCAGTTTGCAGATGTGCCTCCCACTTGTTAAGGGACCAAAAGTAATGGTACAATTGGCTTCTCAGCTGTTCCATGGCCAGGTGTGTGATATTCCCTCATTACCCCAATTACAATGTGCAGCGTTCGGTTACCTTTCTTGGCCATTCGGCTATCCAGAGAGCAGGCAATTAACCAAATCTTGGCGAATTGCCTGCACATACGTTGCCTGTTCGAGGGCAGTGAAATCCCCATAGAGAAGCAATGCTTCGGCTATTCAGAGAACAAAAACCAGCAGTGAAAGGTCCCAGAAATGCCCTGTCATTCGGTGGTTTAATTCGGCAGGTTTATTCAGGTGAATCCCCTAGGCTTCAAAGTTAAAAATATTCCCGTTTTAATTCAATATCTAATAAACCGTTCATTATTATATTCTGCAGTAAAGAGTCTCTTTATTTATAGATTTTTTAGGATATTTTAAGCAATAACCTCGTGTTGAAAAGCGCAAGGTACCAAACGCAAACGGATTACTTAATCTGTTCGCGTTTGGATCGTAATATGCGGTAGACACCGCAGTTAACGTTAATGCTCACCCAAGAGAGCGTTAACGTTAACGTCAGGAATGTAATGTGGCCCCAAGAAGGGCTAGGGACAAGCACAAGCTAGAACACAAGCAGAACAACAAAGTTTCTGTGGCTGAGAAGGTTGAGAACATCAGTTCTAGTTTTGGTATAAAAAGGGTTGAGGCTATGAGAGTAAAGCAGGCTGTGAAACAATGATGTGGGTAGAGGAGATGAGGAGGGATTATTAAGCAATAAAATACACTCGCAGGGTTATTCAAAGAGATCCGAATTGTGGTCGAAAGTTAACCAAACAGTGAAATTCAGCGGTCGGTTACCTTTCCTGGCCACTCGGCTATTCAGAGAGCAGGCAGTTCGCCAAATGCTGGCAAATTGCCTGCACATACTGTGCCTGTTCGGTGCCTGTTCGAGGGCAGTGATATCCCCATAGAGAAGCAATGCTTTGTCTATTCAGAGAACAAAATCCAGCAGTGAAAAGTTGCCGAATTGCCCGGCTGTTTGGTGGTTTCATTCAACAGGTTAATTCAGGCGAATCCCATAGCTTCAATGTTAAAAAATATCCCATTTTAATTCAATATCTAATAAACCGTTGATTATAATATTCTGCAGTAAAAAGTCTCATGTATAGATTTTTTAGGATCTGTTAGGCATTTTCCAGTATTTTTTATTTTTTTTTAATCTCTTTTACTGTAACAGCCGTTTTTATTATAATTCATTGGATCTTATATGTAAATTTCTGACATTTTCGTTCTGTTGTTTCTTTGCAAACAGCGGTTCACTTTTCAACCATTCAAGCGTCCTTTTTTTTTCCACTCCATTCGTCTGTGGTGTCGGGTTTTTCTGGCGGCTGCTCTGCGCTGTGAATGGCGGCTGCTCGGGTTTCTCCGGCGTGTTCGGTGGGGTTAATCTAGATGTTTTTGCGGGTTTCGGTGTGCGTTCTCTGGGTTTTGCGGTGAGTGTTCAGGGGGTTTGCGGCGGGTTATCCCTGCACTACGACGACCCTGTGGTGCTTGCTGAATACACCGCAGGGTCGCCAAAATGGGACCGCCAAATCGCACCGAATTGAAGAGAACGAAAAGTCACTGAACGTGCAGTGACTTTTCGATTCTCTTTGAATAACCCTGACTATTGTTAAACTCATGATTGTGGCCTGATCTTCTTAATCTATTAACACACAACTGTATTTTTTGCCTAAGGCTTCATTTGTAAAATGCCAACCAATATCTCAAGTAACTCCTTCCTCCAAATTAATTTGGAATAAAGGTTCCCAAAAACAGGAAAAAAGAAATTTAAATTTGAGGTATGGATTTATAGAAGATATAAGGTGGACCAGAAATGGTTCTCCAATTCTGTTTTAGTTTATTGGTCTGATTGCGCTTGAGATGCTACTTTATCACATTATTATGGTCTGTAGTTAATACGTCCTACTTGCATCCTTCTGAAGTAGAAATCAATACCTTTACTAATATAAAGCGATACATAAAACCAAAATGGAAACCTCCATAGATCTACTAAGGATTCAGAATACAGTATAAGCTTATACATTTTCTATTGCATTTTAGAATTAAGTGGCTATGATATTAGTAATAATATACTGAGATTTCCACGGAAAAGGATGCAATTAGTAGTATTATTAGCTCAGAGAGGAAGGATAGAATAACAGCTGCCACTTCACTATTCAGATTGTGCTGAGATTGCATTTAGTGCTGCTGACAAATTCCTTCAACTGTTCCTACTCTAATATTCATGTCCCCAGCACCCTCTTGTCTTGCGCTTCCATGTATGGCTCAGTGAGTTGAGTGCTTTATGACTGTTTGCTCGGTGACTTAATATAGAAGGGGAGACTATAGAGGCATGTTCCATTGAGATTACTATCCACACAGTATCTGTCCCCCTAACAGTTATGTTCTTGCCACCTTATGTAGATATGTTTCCTTGTCATTTTGCCCCAGGTCTCTGTTATGCATAGCAAGCAAGGCCACGACAAGGCTGCATTGTTCTATCAGTAAAACCCTCTCCAACCACAAAATATGCAACTGGTAAAGGCATGTACACTCCAAACCATTACTATAATTAACACACTCTTTCCTCTACCTCCTATTGATATGTTAGTGATTCTTAAAGGGATACTGTCAACTAAAAATAGGGAAATGGGTAGAAAACAGAAGGGTTATTTCTTAATGTCCCAGTCTCCCCCATTTCTGGAATACAATTTCATGCAACAGACCCTGTCACTTATTTGAGTGGTCAGCCAATAATATGTCTCTCAAGGCAAACGCAATGACCGGTATTTGTCGATTAGGACTGTACAGTGGTGCAATGTTGATCAGAAGCTCTAACTGTATGTCCAAATATAAACAGATTGACAGCACTCCCTACTTCTGAATGCTGTCAAATGGATTCAGGGCAACCAAAAGTGTTGAGAAACCTATCACATCATAGAAACATAGAAAATGTCGGCAGATAAGAACCTTTTGGCCCATCTAGTCTGCCCAATGACATGGATACTTTACTTGGATTTATCTTTTGTTTAGGATAGCCTTATGCCTATCCCATGCCTGCTTAAATTCAATTACTGTTTTGGCCTCTACCACTTCTACTGGAAGGCTGTTCCATGTATCCACCACCCTATCAGTAAGATAATGCTTCCTGAAGTTACTTTTAAACCTTTGCCCCTCTAATCTAAGACTATGTCCTCTTGTTTTGCTACTTTGTTTCCTTTTAAATATACTCCCATCCTCTACCTTGTGGATTCCCTTTACGTATTTAAATGTTTCTATCATATCTCCTCTGTCTCCTCTTTTTTCCAAGCTATACCATCATGAATAATTAATTTGGACCTGCACGAAGAAGAAGTCTGCAGACACTTCTTTTTAAATAGAAATAACTCACTATAGCTAGAATACAATAATGGATGTAAATTGAGTTAATGTTTGTATTACCATGTTAAACAGATTTTTGTAAAGTTCAAACACTGCTAGAATAGCCCTTTAACTGCAGACAGAAAATACATTCTTGGTCATTTCTCCAGTCACCATAGACAGTTTCCAGTGATGACTTCATAAGAAGATGACATTTTAAGGCTATAACTTTTTAATTACATATTATTACCAGTAGACCAAATGGAAAACTTTACAACAAGCTATACAGGGTTATTCAAAGAGAATCGAAAAGTCACCGCACGTTCGGTGACTTTTCGTTCTCCTCAATTCGGTTCGATTTGGTGATCACATTTCGATGACTCTGCGGTGTATTCAGCAAGCACCACAGTGTCCCCGAATTACAGGGAAAAGTCACTGCAAAACCCGGCGAAGGCACACCGAAAACCCGCAAAAACATCTGGATTAACCCGCCGAACAGGCCGGAGAAACCCGAATAGGAGCCGATCAGAGCGCAGAGCAGCCGCCAGAAAAAGCCAACATCGCAGACGAATGGAGTGAAAAAAAACGTTCCCTTGAATTTTTGAAAAAATGAAACGCTGTTTGCAAAGAAACTACAGAGCGAAAAGGTCGGAAATTTACATATGAGGTCCAATGAATGATAATAAAAAGGGCTGTTACAGAAAAAGGAAGAAAAGTTCAAAAAACTTTTTTTAAAAATCGGAAAAAAGTTTTTTGGAAAAAATCCCGAAAATGCTTAAAAGATCCTAAAAAAATCTATGAATAAAGAGACTCTTTACTGCAGAATAGTATAATGAACGGTTTATTAGATATTGAATTAAAACGAGAATATTTTTAACATTGAAGCCTATGGGATTCGCCTGAATAAACCTGCCGACTTAAACCACCGAATGGGAGGGCAATTCGGCAACTTTTCACTGCTGGGTTTTGCTCTCTGAATAGCTGAAGCATTGCTTCTCTGTGGGGATTCCCTGCCTTCGAACAGGCACCGAACAGGCACCGTATGTGCAGGCAATTCGCCATAAAAGTGGTGACAGTACTTTGGTATTCAACTACCGTCCAATATCATTGCTCCCTGTAATGTAAAAAATTTGGGAAAAATGCGTCTACACACAATTACATGATTATTATCAATATTGGAACTACTTAACCCCGGATCAATCCGGCTTTCGTCCAAATCACTCAACTACAACGGCCCTTTTAAAAGTCTGCAATGATATCCAAGCTGGCAAAACTAACTGGAGCCATCTTTCTTGATTTTGCCAAGGCCTTTGACACAGTAGACCATGGCATCTTGTTAAAAAAACTTAAAAACTCTGGTATTGGTGATCACACGCTAACCTGGTTTCAATCATATGTATCTGATCGGTCGCATTATATGTCCATTTCTGGCAGCTCCTCCCTCCCCCTCCCAGTCACTTGCGGTGTACCCCAAGGCTCAATACTTGGCCCCCTGCTATTCACAATATTCATAAATGATCTGCCTAACATCTGCAAAGCCTCAACTGTACACATGTACGCAGACGACACCGTAATCTATACCAGCAAACCAAATCTCCCGCAGCTGGAGGCCGTGCTGCAAGAACAATTCACAGAGGTAGAAAAGTGGAACAAACACAACTAACTTTTTAAAATACTGACAAAACTGTAACGATGCTCTTTACGATGCTCTTTGGAACAAAACCAAAACTACATAAATTTCAAAATCCCCATCTATGTGTTGGGACAAAATCAAACGGCACGCTGACCTCAGTCACTGCTCTCAAATATCTAGGCATGTGGTTGGTTAGACCCAAATCTATCCTTTGGCCCCCATATCGAAAAACTCTAATCTAAACTTTACCCCAAACTAGGTGCCCTGTACAGAAACAAATCCTGCCTGAGCCCCGCGGTAAGAAAGCAGATTGTACAACAAATGCTTGTGCCGGCTATTGATTACAGAGATGTAGTGTATGCAGTGGCCCCGCAAACACAACTTCAGAAACTTACCACATTGTATAACTCATTCTCACGCTTTGCGCTACAATGTAACTACATGACCCACCATTGTGACATGTTAAAAGAGCTAAACTGGCCGTCGCTGGAGCCTAAACGCACCCTTTCCAACCTGGTGTTTAAGAGCTTTTCTGGGAAGCTGCCACCCTATCTGAATAGGCTGCTTCCTCCAGCAGTTCCCTCATCATATAACCCAGGACCAGCACCCTACTTGCAATACCACAATACAAAAAGACAGTGGCTCGGTCCTCATTTTCCTACAGAGCACCGCAGTTATGGGATAACTTCCCAGACTCCATCAAATCTTCCCCCAGTCTTAAGTCACCTGAGCTCCCTATTAACATACCTCAACACAGAATGCACCTGTAAACATATAACATAATGACTATTTCCTACATATTTATTTTCTGTTAATCTGTATATTTGTGGTTTTTTTTAATATCTTGCATTTTACTACTTTGTATTTCTGTAACAATTGTAACATTTCAATATTCTTGAACCCAGGACATACTTGAAAATTAGAAAATCTCATTGTATCCTTCCTGGTAAAATACTTTATAAATAAATAAATAAATTGATGTGATGATGAATGTGGATGTTTGCACAAGGGGGTTTTGTCTTATGATATTGGGGGTCTGAGTGTGAGAATAGATCTTGTAGTGTTTGTGAATGCATCCAGGCTTAAATTGCATACACTTAATGTGTTATTACTAGAGCACCGAAATTCCACCAGAAGGCATCCAAAAAAAGCCAACGATCCACCAAACAGAGCGCCGACCAGCTGCCGGAAAAAGCCGACAAGTTTACGAATGCCTGGAAATAATATATCAGGTCCTATGAATGATAATAAAAAGGTCTGATACAAAAAAATGCTATTTAAAAGAAGAAAAAAAAAATATCGGGGGAAACAAAAATTGCCGAAAAGAACCAAGAAAATAAATAAAGAGACTTTTTGCTGCATATTAAAAGAATAAATGGTTTAATAAATATTTAATAAAAACTGAATATTTTTTACATTTGAAACCTATGGGATTAGCCTGATTAAATCTCTCGAAAGAAACCACCGAAAATCGGGGCATTTCACTAACATTTCAGTGTTCTCTTAGTAGAATAACCATTGCTTCTCTATGGGGTGTTCACTGCTGTCGAACAGCATTGTATTTCGCTGGCAATTCACCAATATTTGGCGAACATCCCGCATTTGAATAGCCAAATGGCTCAGAAATTGCACTGTACTGTAGGTGCCTGGCCTTTTCCTATGCTCTTAGACATATGTTTAAGCCCAGCTGCAAGAAATTATATATATGAAAATCTTTAAATTATAATAATATTAAGGCATCAATATTAAACTATATCCCACTTAAAAAGCAGACATATGATGCCTCTTCCCCTCAAACAATAGCTACATTTGTATCCCTTTCATGCAGCTGTGCTAGAAACATATGCCAGAAATATTATTGATGACATCTAACTTTGCATTCATTTTTCTTTTTTGTTTTCTTTGGCCAATTTTTTAATGTATGCCTAGTCCTTTATTTTTTTTATTTGATTTTTTTTTTTCAGTGTTCAAAGGGAAAGTGAATCCCATTTACTTAAAATATATGTGAACAGAAGCTGTCTATGCTTAGAATAAAATATTCTTGGTTAGTATAGTCTAGCATACTTATCTGCAATTGTTCATCTAATTAAAGTCACAGAAAGCTAGAACGTTTTCCTCTATGAGGCAGGATGCAGAAAGAAATGTCATTGATTATCAATTTTTTGTGCACATACCTTGCTACTTGGGAACATGAAAGCACAAATATCATAAGTGCTATTGTCCTTGTAAAGGAATTGCATGCTGTCTATTTCCCTGCATTTACCTCCGCAGATAATTCCTTCAAGAAATTGCCTGAAAATTTTTATTTACATGCAAGAATATTAAGTACTTAATGTCATAAAGTGCTGCATTTAAATTCTCAAACTATAAGACCAGAATAATCATTACAAAAGCTATAATGCTGGCACATCGAAGAAAGAAAGAAGACGCGGCAACTCAAATCCTCATGAATAACGATGACAGCTTTCTACCAGAACCAGTGCATTAATTGGCGGTCCCAGAACTGGTGAAATAAAGGGCGGTCCTCGAAATGGTGCATTAATGAGTGGTCCCACAACCATTGAATTAATGGGCAATGCAAGGACTGCTGAATTATTGGGTGGTTCCAAAGCTGGGGAAGTAATGGGAGGTCCCAAAGCTGGTGAAGCAATGGGAGGTCCCAAAGCTGGTGAAACAATGGGACGTCCCAAAACTGGTGAAATAACTAGCAGACCCAAAGGCAGTGATCCTAGGTCACACTCGACAGAGCTGTCTTTAAGGCATTGCTCTGTAATAGCTAAGCCTATTTTATAAATTGAGGCAGAGGTTGGGTATGTTCTATGTAAGGCCTGCAGAAGTTGTAAAGTGAGTCAAAAAATGTTCTCGGAATATGTTCGATCTTTAGGTCGGACCACCTCAGATGGAACAGTCAGCGCCCACAGCAACTGTTCAATCAAGAGCAATTTCAATTCAGTCACTACCAATATGAAACCTATCCATACCTCCAATATGGTTAGTTAGCATGCTCTACAAGAACACTGTTGCCTATTCAGTGATACTGATTGACTGACAATGGGGTCTGTCAGGTAAGTCCCATACTCCAGGTGGGCACGTGACTTGGCTAAGTGGGTAAAGTGGGTGTAAGTTAAAAATCACTATTTGTCTGCACTACACCCCAAAATTAATGATTAAATAACCCCACTATCACCACTCACTGCAGATAAAAGAAACAATTTTCAGCTGCACCACAATTCGTTTACCAAATATTAAACGGAGGTGACATGAAACACTTGTTCAAAAACATAGTTTAGTAGACTGACCCTACCAAACCCAAGTTTGCAGATCATCTAGAAACTCACATTGCCTCCATGGCTACCAAGAAAAATCTCTCTTCAGGTACCGTGATTCTTATATCAGACAAAGGCAGAGCTTAATACAGGAATATTTATTATCACATGAAAATAGTCACAGTGCATATACAGGATAAAAAGAAATTGTGGCTGTAAATATTTGTACAAACAAAAAATAAACAGGATAAAAAAATAACAGAAACCCTATGTTACTTACACAAGGCTAGAACTGGGGAATCTGTCCCAGGGAGGCTACTGCTAGAACACGGGATTCAATGCAATTAGATTGACCCTGAAGTGAAAAGCACCTGGCACATCGTGACTCTCACACTTTATACCACGCTCCTTGCTCTCAGATTTAAGGCAGCACAGTAGCAGTGTCAGGACCGACCCCTTGACCTTACATGTCACCATTAACCATTGCATAAAATTAAATGAATAAAATGTGCTTATATCTACAGATACAGTCAGGTCCAGAAATATTGGGACATCGACACAATTCTAACATCTTTGGCTCTATACACCACCACAATGGAGATGGAATGAAACAAACACAATGTGCTTTAACTGCAGACTGTCAGTTTTAATTTGAGGGTATGTACATCCAACTCAGGTGAACGGTGTAGGACTTACAGCAGTTTGCAGATGTGCCTCCACCTTGTTAAGGGACCAAAGGTAATGGGACAGAATAATAATCAGAAATCAAACTTTCCCTTCTTAATACTTGGTTGCAAATCCTTTGCAGTCAATCACAGCCTGAAGTCTGGAACGCATAGACATCACCAGACGCTGGGTTTCATCCCTGGTGATGCTCTGCCAGGCCTCTACTGCAACTGTCTTCAGTTCCTGCTTGTTTTTGGGGCATTTTCCCTTCAGTTTTGTCTTCAGCAAGTGAAATTCAGGTCAGGTGATTGACTTGGCCATTACATAACATTCCACTTCTGTCCCTTCAAAAACTCTTTGGTTGCTTTTGCAGTATGCTTTGGGTCATTGTCCATCTGCACTGTGTAGCGCCGTCCAATGAGTTCTGCAGCATTTGGCTGAATGTGAGCAGATAATATTGCCCGAAACACTTCAGAATTCATCCTGCTGCTTTTGTCAGCAGTCACACCATCAATAAATACAAGAGAACCAGTTCCATTGGCAGCCATACATGCCGACGCCATGACACTACCACCACCATGCTTCACTGATGAGGTGGTATGCTTAGGATCGTGAGCAGTTCCTTTCCTTCTCCATACTCTTCTCTTCCCATCACTCTGGTACAAGTTGATCTTGGTCTCATCTGTCCATAGGATCTTCTTCCAGAACTGTGAAGGCTTTGTTAGGTGTTGTTTGGCAAACTCTAATCTGGCCTTCATGTTTTTGAGGCTCACCAATGGTTTACATCTTGTGGTGAACCCTCTGTATTCACTCTGGTGAAGTTTTCTCTTGATTGTTGACTTTGACACACATACACCTACCTCCTGGAGAATGTTCTTGATCTGGCCAACTGTTGTGAAGGGTGTTTTCTTCACCAGGGAAAGAATTCTTCGGTCATCCATCACAGTTGTTTTCTGTGGTCTCCCGGGTCTTTTGGTGTTGCTGAGCTCACCGGTGTGTTCCTTCTTTTTGAGAATGTTCCAAACAGTTGTTTTGGCCACGCCTAATGTTCTTGCTATCTCTCTTATGGGTTTGTTTTGTTTCTTCAGCCTAATGATGGCTTGCTTCACTGATAGTGACAGCTCTTTGGATCTCATCTTGAGAATTAACAGCAACAGATTCCAAATGCAAATAGCACACTTGAAATGAACTTTGGGCCTTTTATCTGCACATTGTAATTGGGGTAATGAGGGAATATCACACACCTGGCCATGGAACAGCTGAGAAGCCAATTGTCCCATTACCTTTTGTCCCTTAACAAGTGGGAGGCACATCTGCAAACTGCTGTAAATCCTACACTGTTCATCTGAGTTGGATGTACATAACCTCACATTAAAGCTGACAGTCTGCAGTTAAAGCACATTGTGTTTGTTTCATTCCAACTCCATTGTGGTGGTGTACAGAGCCAAAGATGTTAGAATTGTATCGATGTCCCAATATTTCTGGACCTGCCTGTATATACATGGAATTGTCATGTTTTATACATTTTTAAAACCGTTATATTTTCCTCATTCATTAGACACCTCACATGATAGGGCTATGATTAAGATTGGGCCTGGTCCCATTCCTTGAGAATGATTCCCTCTAGAATAGTCATGTTGGATATCATTCTGCAAGAAAAATTCTTGGCTTTGCAAAAATATATAGCATGAACCATCCAAACGCATGTCTGGGATTATAATTTCACATTTTAGGAGGCACTCTGAAAACAAAAGGCTTGCTGCTTGGTTATAATTATTGTATGTTGGCTCCATCCCGGCCATTGAAGACGTCATATTCTATAGACATGTGCACAGCACAAAATTTAATTTTAAACTAATGGATTAGTCCTAAAATGCAATTTATTTAGTATGAAAACTAATTTCATTCATCCGAAAACCAGTGGATACAATTACTATTGTAGTGCCTCCTCAGAGGGCTGAGATCGCTGCTTGTTACAGTATCACTCACTCTCAGCACAATGTGCCAGGCAAAGCTGTTACAGTAACTGACTGCTGCTCATCACCATGCTCAGAGTTTCAGTAAAACTAGTAAATATTTATATATATATATATATATATATATATATATATATATGAGGTTAGAACAATATTATTTCCTTGTTTTACTGAAACTCTGAGTGCTGTTACAATCAGTTACTGTAACAGCTGAGCCTGATACATTGTACTTAGAGATAATATAACAAGCAGCCGAACTCAGCGCTCACAGACACTGGATTTAAAGGGTTAAAAAAGGCTACTCTCTGTATAATGTATAGAACATCCTCCTGCATTAGTTAATACCCCTCTCTGTATAATGTAGATAACATCCTACTGCATTAATTAACACCCCTCTCTGTATAGACCATCCTACTGCATTGGCATGTGGAGGGTGCAGAACTTCGGAATACAATGCTTATCCAGCACAGGAGAGGGAACTTTTACTTAAACTTTGTATCTCTGTGGGGGAGACACAGGAATATAAAAGCAGGGGAGAAGGAAAATATTAACGTAAATCGGTCAGAAAGCTCAGAAAACAGATGACTGGTGCAAATTTATTTTTATAATAAAATAAAGCAATTTAAATCTAGGCAAAACATTAAAATAAATCACACTGAAGGCTCATAATGACAGAGTAACTGTGAGAGCTGGATACTAAATGTATCAGAAGTAAAAAAAACTTTATAACAAGCAGCTGTCACGTGGCGTGTGCGGTTCTGGTATGAGCCCAGCAGGCGGCGACACAGAGGGGAGGCCAGACAGGAATCACGCAATGAAATAACTTTAATTGAACAGAAATAGGCCTTGGCAGCAGGCACTAGAAAGCATTGGGGATTGAAATAAAGTCCAGGGAGAGTTCTTGGAGAGTCAGTGGATTGTGGGCAATGCAGTCCCAGACTGCAGACAGGGCCCACCAAGAATAAGTCTGGACAGCTGGCAGTGGTACCTGGATCAAAGGTCAGAGACGGTGACGAACAACTGTAATCCACAAGTAGGTTTCCAAACACAGGGGATAGTGGGCTACGTGGTTGAGAGTACCCACTTGAGCAGTGACCTGGAATCTTGACCACAGACCGTGGATACAGCGCAGGTGGATATCGCTGAGAGTCCCTTGCACAGACGGAGATGTATACAGGAACAATAAGGTAGACAGATGGGTACTGGATACGCAGGATACAGTGGTACAGGAAGAGCAGGTTTGCACACAACCAAGTGACCTCAGTCAGGGAGTACAATGCAGCACCACTGCTGGTTCAGTCTCTCTGCCTTTTAAGGAGGTTAAATCATAGATGGGCCTCAGCTGGAACTCCTAGGCTGGATCTCCAGGAGCCTGGACATGGCACTGGGCTGAGGTAAACCCCGGATTGGAACCCAATACAAAAGCATACCAGGACAAAGGCTGTTAGGACCAGGCTGTGCAATATAGGTACCTCAGTAGGTACCCCGGGTGGACCGTGACAGCAGCACTGGGAGAGGAGAGGGACTTTATATAAAATGTGTATTATAGATGAGGAAAGGGGGATAGTGCTCCCGGATAATATAAAATGTATCAGACCTAAGCCCCTATTATGCAGAGAGGGAGGGGAGATAACACACGTTTTATAAAGTCCCTCTCTTCTCCCAGCGCTGCTTGTTATAAAGGTTTTTTTTACTATCCAGCCCTCCTCTGTCATTAGCTTTCAGTGTGATTTATTTGAATGTTTTCCTTCTCCCTCTGCTTTTATCATCTTGTCTGCCTCCTAGACATGCAAGGGTTAAGTAAAGGTTTCCTTTCCTGTGCTGGCTGTCTGTGCTGCGAGTGAGTATTCTGGAGCTCTATCACTGTCAGATTTTCGGGTAGGGGTCAGGAAGGATTACGCATACAAACCTTTTCTGTAGCTTTGCGATGTTGCGCTTCATTACTGGTCTCCTTCACTCATCAATGTAATATCACAAAAAGGACTGAAACTAAAATGTAGTGCATTTTATTTTAGTTTCTTTCGTTTTTTGTACTGAGCAGTTTCGTATCTCTTGAGTCATACGAAAACTAAATTATCTCAACATTCGGACTAAATCATTTTAGTACTAAAACGAATGCACATGTCTAATATTCTACACTTGTGGCTGGTCAGATGCTATGAGGTATGAATTTAGACACCCACCCCTATCAACCTTCTCCTTGGCTTATCAAAGAGCAAGATTTTCACACCTCCTTAGTTCCAAGGAACTCCTTTGAAAACTCAGAGACTGTGTCCTTTGATTTTCCTTGATAAAAGTTTTTTTCTGCTTCTTATCACCTCTGCTTGGATATGTGCTTCCTTTTTAATAACTACTTCAAGCACACACACTTTATTAATATTTCATAAAATGAACCCAAGACATACAGGGTTATTCAGAGAAAGGTGAAACCAGGCGAACTGGCAGGAGAAGTGAACAATCTAGACCAAATAGCCGATTTGGAAAGTGAGATAAATGGGAGAATATTTCTGGTTTGGCTATTTTGATCTAGAATTTTCACTTCTCCAGTCATTCTCCTGGTTTTCACCTTTCTCTGAATAGACCCTATAGTCCCTGCCTGTGACAGGGTCAAAATGGATCAGATGGACTTGGAAGATCTCTATTCCAGTCACTCATCACCATATGCCACTGAACCACAAAATGAGTTTATGTTGATTGGGATTCCAAGTGTGAAATAATATTCTGTGAACAATGGTTTCCAATTATTTCTTTTTTTTTTTTTTTACAAAATAAGTCTTCTCACTACAGTTTCTAATCCAATTATATGTATTTAACTTTAAGCTTATTTCTTTCTGTCTACACACTGACCATCTGTGTAGAATGGTGTTAAACACATTAGCAAAATCGAAGTAGATCACATCTGTTGGTTTTTCTTTACTTATAAAGGTTAAATTAGAAAGGGTCAAATTTTGAGCTTAGAAGACATGAATCTGCTAATAGATTTAAGAAAACATATGCTAAATTGCATATAATATACTGAAGATTTTTAGTTACTTAAGCATATCTTTATACCCTATTTTAATGTGATTTGTACTAAACGTTCTGTGTTGGTCCAAGTTGATGTGGCAGATCTGCTCCAAAGTGTATAAAATTCCATATCCGTAACCAAGTTTATAAACAGTTATAGTGAAGTTGATCATGAATGATCCCTTTTGGGAGTTGAAAAGTAGTGATAGTTTGACATTATTACTGGTAATGACTGCTCTGCCTTCCATTATCATAACAACCTGTTTTGTTAATACAAATCGAGTTACAACCATGTCAGTATTACCACAAGGTTACTGCAGTTTATCACTTAACCATACTTTAAATGGGACAAATACTGCTCAACCTAATAATAACCAGTTATAAGGAGTGGCTACAAGTCGATGGTTATTCACATGACAAGTGACCCCTCCTTACATGTCTTCATTACTCCACAAGCACGTCTCATCTTGACATCTCCAGTCAGCACTCAGCAGGTGATCTCCACTTGTCCTCTGTCTACACCCGCAATGCCAACTCTTGCCTCCAAGACTTTGCAAGGGCAGCTCCGGTCCTGTGGAATGACTCGCCCTATCAAACTCTTCCCTAAGATCCTCTTCAGATTAGTGTACCACATCACTGTCACGGAATTCCCACAGATATATATATAATGATCCTTGTATGCAGGGTTACCCTAATCTTCTGATCCTTATACTAGTCAGTTTAATAGAGACTAAATAAGAGGACAGAGACAATAATATATATATAATTATATATATATATAAATAAATATATTTTGCAACCAGATACCAGATATCAGTATCGAATAATTATGCAGAACCAGAGCTCTAAGCACTAGAGAAATAGATAGCCAAATCCAGAGGTCAAAACACAAGAGTAGTCAATATCCAAAGCCAGAGGTCTAAACACAAGAGAGGTCGATTTCCAAAGCCAGAGGTCTAAACACAAGAGTAGTCATTTCCAAAGCTAGAGGTCTAAACACAAGAGTAGTCAATTTCCAAAAGCCAGGGGTCATACACAAATCAATTCATTTCAAATAGAAACACTTGGGAGCACTGTGGGAGTGTGAGAACACAACAGCACACTGGTCTGGGCTAACTGAAGGGCTTATATACTAGATTGTGCGCTTTCCTAATGCACCCTGCCCCTTTGGACGTCCCGTGATCGGCACCGGCGTGCATTTTTTCCGGCGTTTGGCAAGCGAGCAGCATGAAGGATGCTGCTGGGCACTGGAGGTACATGACAGAACCCCCCCCCCATCGGCAGCCACAGGACAGCATGGACCTCCTCCGCAGGAATCCATTGCCTATTCTCAGGGCCATATCCCACCCAGTCCACCAGGTATTGCAATCCTCCCCTAGACCATCGAGAATCAAGGATTGTCAACACCTCATACTCCTCTTCACCCTCTACAGTAACAGGAGGAGGAGGAACCCGTCTCCTGGCTGCATTTTATCCAGCGTTTGGCAACCGAGCAGCGTGGAGGAGGCTGCTGGGCGCCAGAGGTACGTGACAATCACTGATGCAACTCTTCCCTCTGCTCACCTACTCACACATGAATAAAGCTGCTTTTATTGCCCCATCATTTCTGAACCACTGGCACTAATGATCCTGCTGTCCAGTAAAACTCCCCTGGTCTTCTTCAACCCCAATTCCTCTAGACTGTAAACTCCTAAGAGCAGGGCCCTCTGCCCCCCTTGTTTCCATCATATGTCCGTGTAGCGCTGGTTTAAATCCTGCCGCTGTAATTACTCGTTTCTGGCCACCAGGGGGAGACAAGCGCAATGTAAACCAATACTGGACACTTTTGGACTACGTTTTCCAGCATGCTTTGGGGCAGGGACAGGAAGTGGGTGGGGAGAACCGAGAGACATCCGCAACCTCGTGCAGAGGAGAGCCAGTGCGCGCCAATGGGTGAACAGAGCAAGACGCACGTGAGACAAGGAGCGATTGTGACCAGGCCGGAGCGCAGGTGCTGCCTTGCGGAGCTGGAGATCGGTTTAAATTACTTGCCAGAGACCTAGTAATCCACCGGTGAGACGTTTACACAGATACAGAGCTGCAGAAGGACCCCGAGTTAGGAGACCGCGATGATCTAATGGGAGTGCAGGCGGTGAGCTGAGCATCTTGTGGCAGAAACGGACAAGCAAGACAAGCGGATCCGGTGGCACAGAGTCCCAGTCAAGTCGAGCGGAAAGACGCCCTGGGTCGAGCAGAGCGCAGAGTATCTGGCGGATGGGTGAGAGGCCTTCCCGGCCACAGTAAAATAATAACGCACGCTGCAGTTTGTCTAAACCTACAGGGCCCCAACGTGACTAGTCTAAGACACATTGAAATCATTCACTGGCCAGTTGAATCTAGTACCCGGGTACCAACACACGCATACACGCACACCTTCTTGGGACACAACCTGTACGGGACTCACATTCCAGCAACGAAGGGGTTAAAATTCCTTTTTCTTTTCCGCTGCGCGTTTCTCGCATTACGAACTTCTGTAAATATATATGTATACCGTGCTGCTCTATATATGCCAGTTTATTTGAGATCAGTAAACTATATAACTTAGAAAATCCACAACAGTGCTGGTGTATATTTATTCCCTAGCGCGGGGAGACTGACCCAAGGTTTAAATTCAGCGGCTCCTCCGGGAGTGAGCGCTACATCCGTTTAACTGTATCTCCTTCCCTTTGGTTATTGTAAAGCGCTGCGGAAACTGCTGGCGCTATATAAATGATGACAATAATACTAATAATGAAGTGTGGCGTCAGAAAATACTCAAAACTTTCAAAATCTTGAGGATATTGGATGTGAAAAGTGAAAAATAAGGAATACTATGAGAATAAGTGCTAAATGCATGTAACAATGAGAACCTGGAAATGGTTATTACTAGCAGTAATATGATCTCAGTGTTATTACCACCAGGGTATGCTTTAGTTGACCAATTCACTACCAAGATCTAGTACAACTGATCTTCGAAAGGACCCGTTGGTGACCTGATATCATGTATATTTGATTTTGAATAATTCTAGAGCAACACAATGAACTTTCATTTATTGCAAACAAAATTAGTTTGCAAACAGGCTCCAGAACGTGTCTCAAACATTTTAACAACTTGGGCATAACAGCGAAGGTGCTAAAACAGTTTGAACAGTTGGGACTCTGTCAGGGTTATCCAAAGAGATCCGAATTGCTTGAGAAAGGTAACCGAACGCTGAAAATCAGTGTTCGGTTACCTTTCCTGACCATTCGGCTATCCAGAGAGCAGGCAATTCGCCAAATCCTGGCGAATTGCCTGCACATACGGTGCCTGTTCGGTCCCTGTTCGAGGGCAGTGAAATCCCCATGAAAATGCACTGCTTCGTCTATTCAGAGAACACAAACCAGCAGTGAAAGGTTCCCCTAATGCCCTGCCATTCGGTGGTTTAATTCGGCAAGTTTATTCAGGAGAATCCCATAGGCTTCAATGTTAAAAATATTCCCATTTTAATTCAATATCTAATAAACCGTTCATTATAAAATTCTGCAGCAAAAAGTCTCTTTATTTATAGATTTTTTAGGATACTTTAAGCATTTTTCTTATTTTTTTTTTTTTTAAAAGTCCGATTTTTTTTTTTTTCAGTTTACTTATTTTTTTTGTAACAGCCCTCTTTATTATCATTCCCTGGACCTCCTGTGAAAATTTCAGACATTTTCGCTCAGTAGTTTCTTTGCAAACAGCGTTTCATTTTCCCAGATTCATACAAATGGTTTTGCTAATTTATTCACTGCCTCCTCTGCTTCTCAGCTGCTTTGGCTCTGTGTGATTCGGCTCCTGTTCGGCTCCTGTTCGGCTTCTTCGAAGGTTAATCCAGATGTTTTTGCTTGTTTTCAGCGTGCATTCGGTTAGTTTTCGTCAGGTTTTCGGCAGCTTTTCCCTGCAATTCGGGGACCCTGTGCTGTTTGCTGAATACACCGCAGGGTCACCGAAATGCAATCGGCAAAAGGAACCGAATTGAAGAGAACGAAAAGTCACCGAACGTGCGGTGACTTTTCGAATCTCTTTGGATAACCCTGTGTGTCTAAAACATACAGGGTTATCCAAAGAGATCCGAATTGCTTGAGAAAGGTAACCGAACGCTGAAAATCAGCGTTCGGTTACCTTTCCTGGCCATTCGGCTATCCAGAGAGCAGGCAATTCGCCAAATACTGGCGAATTGCCTGCACATACGGTGCCTGTTCGAGGGCAGTGAAAACCCCATGAAAAAGCACTGCTTCGGCTATTCAGAGAACACAAACCAGCAGTGAAAGGTTCCCCTAATGCCCTGCCATTCGGGGGTTTAATTCGGCAAATTTATTCTGGAGAATCCCATAGGCTTCAATGTTAAAAATATTCCCGTTTTAATTCAATATCTAATAAACCGTTCATTATAAAATTCTGCAGCAAAAAGTCTCTTTGTTTATAGATTTTTTAGGATACTTTAAGCATTTTTCTTATTTTTTTTATTTTTTAAAAGTCCGATTTTTTTTTTTTTCAGTTTACTTATTTTTTTTGTAACAGCCCTCTTTATTATCATTCCCTGGACCTCCTGTGAAAATTTCAGACATTTTCGCTCAGTAGTTTCTTTGCAAACAGCATTTCATTTTCCCAGATTCATACAAATGGTTTTGCTAATTTATTCACTGCCTCCTCTGCTCTCAGCTGCTTTGGCTCTGTGTGATTCGGCTCCTGTTTGGCTCCTGTTCGGCTTCTCGAAGGTTAATCCAGATGTTTTTGCTTGTTTTCAGCGTGCATTCGGTTAGTTTTCGTCAGGTTTTCGGCAGCTTTTCCCTGCAATTCGGGGACCCTGTGCTGTTTGCTGAATACACCGCAGGGTCACCGAAATGCAATCGGCAAAAGGAACCGAATTGAAGAGAACGAAAAGTCACCGAACGTGCGGTGACTTTTCGAATCTCTTTGGATAACCCTGTGTGTCAAAACATACAGGGTTATCCAAAGAGATCCGAATTGCTTGAGAAAGGTAACCGAACGCTGAAAATCAGCGTTCGGTTACCTTCCTGGCCATTCGGCTATCCAGAGAGCAGGCAATTCGCCAAATACTGGCGAATTGCCTGCACATACGGTGCCTGTTCGAGGGCAGTGAAATCCCCATGAAAAAGCACTGCTTCGCTATTCAGAGAACACAAACCAGCAGTGAAAGGTTCCCCTAATGCCCTGCCATTCGGGGGTTTAATTCGGCAAATTTATTCTGGAGAATCCCATAGGCTTCAATGTTAAAAATATTCCCGTTTTAATTCAATATCTAATAAACCGTTCATTATAAAATTCTGCAGCAAAAAGTCTCTTTGTTTATAGATTTTTTAGGATACTTTAAGCATTTTTCTTATTTTTTTTATTTTTTAAAAGTCCGATTTTTTTTTTTTTTCAGTTTACTTATTTTTTTTGTAACAGCCCTCTTATTATCATTCCTGGACCTCCTGTGAAAATTTCAGACATTTTCGCTCAGTAGTTTCTTTGCAAACAGCATTTCATTTTCCCAGATTCATACAAATGGTTTTGCTAATTTATTCACTGCCTCCTCTGCTTCTCAGCTGCTTTGGCTCTGTGTGATTCGGCTCCTGTTGGCTTCCTGTTCGGCTTCTTCGAAGGTTAATCCAGATGTTTTTGCTTGTTTTCAGCGTGCATTCGGTTAGTTTTCGTCAGGTTTTCGGCAGCTTTTCCCTGCAATTCGGGGACCCTGTGCTGTTTGCTGAATACACCGCAGGGTCACCGAAATGCAATCGGCAAAAGGAACCGAATTGAAGAGAACGAAAAGTCACCGAACGTGCGGTGACTTTTCGAATCTCTTTGGATAACCCTGTGTGTCTAAAACATACAGGGTTATCCAAAGAGATCCGAATTGCTTGAGAAAGGTAACCGAACGCTGAAAATCAGCGTTCGGTTACCTTTCCTGGCCATTCGGCTATCCAGAGAGCAGGCAATTTGCCAAATACTGGTGAATTGCCTGCACATACGGTGCCTGTTCGAGGGCAGTGAAAACCCCATGAAAAAGCACTGCTGCGGCTATTCAGAGAACACAAACCAGCAGTGAAAGGTTCCCCTAATGCCCTGCCATTCGGGGGTTTAATTCGGCAAATTTATTCTGGAGAATCCCATAGGCTTCAATGTTAAAAATATTCCCGTTTTAATTCAATATCTAATAAACCGTTCATTATAAAATTCTGCAGCAAAAAGTCTCTTTATTTATAGATTTTTTAGGATACTTTAAGCATTTTTCAGATTTTTTTTTTTTTTTTAAAAAGTCAGATTTTTATTTTTTTTCAGTTTACTTATTTTTTTTGTAACAGCCCTCTTTATTATCATTCCCTGGACCTCCTGTGAAAATTTCAGACATTTTCGCTCAGTAGTTTCCTTGCAAACAGCGTTTCATTTTCCCAGATTCATACAAATGGTTTTTCTAATTTATTCACTGCCTCCTCTACATCACAGCTGCTTCGGCTCTGTGTGATTCGGCTCCTGTTCAGCTTTTTCAAAGGTTAATCCAGATGTTTTTGCTTGTTTTCAGCGTGCATTCGGTTAGTTTTCGGTGGGTTTACGGCAGCTTTTCCCAGCAATTCGGGGACCCTGTGGTGTTTGCTGAATACACCGCAGGGTCACCGAAATGCAATCGGCAAAAGGAACCGAATTGAAGAGAACGAAAAGTCACCGAACGTGCGGTGACTTTTCGAATCTCTTTGGATAACCCTGTTAGTTCCTCTGCTGATGCAGCAGAGTCCGAGCTACAGTAGCCCTTTCTGGCCAGCACGTGGTGACTAAAATATGATGACTAGAGTATGAAATACATTCTGAATATTCCCTTTTAATACTGTATAATTAAAAGTGATTTTCCAAAAAGCACTTTATCCTGACACAGTGGTATTATAAAAAAAAATGCTTGGTATTGAAGGGGATATGTTTTACTTGTAGAAGCAATTTTGTTCCCAATTCAAACAAAAAAAACCAAAAACAACAACCTGTAAAACGTATTATTATGGCATGCTTCTACAAGTTCTTTAACCCTTTGCGGTCCAATAAACTTTCAGTAAGTGCGCCAGCTGGTCTTATTTAAATTCCACAAAAAAAACACTTTTAGGCTAGGGTCAGACTAACGCATTTTTAACGTTGTCCGTGAAAATGTGCGTTCGAAGAATGGACGTATTTTTTCACGGAATACGCAATAGCGGTCATACTATGCGCAGTTTCATCCGTGATTTTGTACGGATCATCAATAAAACACTTCTTGCATCTGGACGTTATGTTGGCCGGACATTAGCAGCGTCTGACGTCTCCTAATCGAGCAAACACGCCGCTAGCGGACGCAGCGCACTCTGTACGTCAGTACTAGTGGTTTAACGTTCTCGAAAAAATGCGTTCATTTTCCACTTGCGTTGCGCAGCCGGACTTTTGTGCGACCGTACTTCGTATATTGGCCGTCATTGCCCGTCATCTGCTGCTAGCACGGCCGTGATTAAGTGCGCCAGAACGCGCGTTCGCGCTGCCTCAGTCTGACCCTAGCCTTAAGTGTTATATAACAGTTACGATTACTATTCTAAAACCTTATATTATTTTAGTCTTTATATTTTCTCATTGCATAAAGCTTTTTAACCCCTTCAATGTTGAGCCATTTCACATCTGTTTCCAGAGCTCATTTTTCCTGTTTTGTGCTCATCATGTTTAAATGCGATTTGAAGTCCTGTTATATTATATATCCCTTTTTACAGGAGACTCAGCAGTTTCAGAATATATCATCACACTACATGCATGCGTCATGTCCTGGCAGAGTGCTATAACAAAAAATGTAAAAATAAAATTGAATTTCCATTAAAATTTCAATCATCTACAGTTTGTAAAATAATTTTTATACATTTTATTATCCAAGCCTTTGTGGCTATATATTCAACGGGATACACTTGTTGAAAACCGTAGAAATGGGAACCTGTTACTGTATTTTTCTGAGAAAATATGTGATTTTAGTTAAAACTGAAAAAAAATCATTTTATGTTAGTGCAGCATCATTGATCACATTATAATTGAAAAGTGAACAATAGTGCCGCATTAGTAAATGAAATAAAAAAATATATATTTTTATATACAGTTGTGTTCAAAATTATTCAACCCCCAATGCTGTAAAGGGTTTTAGGGAATTTAGTGTACATTTTTAATTGTATTCAGAATGAAATCCTACAAGGACTTTTTAAAGAACCATATGCAACTAAAATGACATCAATTGGTTTTGTAATACAGTAGTAAATGTTTCTTTTGTGAAATCTTCATTGACACAATTATTCAACCCCTTAAAGACTACCACTCTGAAGAACAGAGGTTCATTCAAGTGTTTTCAATCAGGTATTGAAAACACCTGTGGATGTCACGGAGCAGCAATAAAGCATAATAAGCACCAATTAGGCAGCTTTAAAATGACTGTGATACTCCGCTCCTTCTAGACATTTACTGGTGTGGTTACAAACATGGTGAAGTCAAGAGAATGGTCCAGGAAGACAAGAGAAGAGGTGATTACTCTTCACAGGAAGGGCAATGGCTATAAGAAGATTGCAAAGATGTTAAACATACCAAGAGAGACCATAGTAAGTATCATTCGCAAATTCAAGGCAAAGGGCACTGTTGAAACGCTACCTGGTCGTGGCAGAAAGAAGATGCTGACTTTGACTGCTGTGCACTACCTGAAGCGTAGAGTGGAGAAAAGTCCCCGTGTGACTGCTAAGGAACTGAGAAAAGATTTGTCAGATGTGGGTACTGAAGTTTCAGCTCAGACAATACGGCGCACACTGCGTAATGAAGGCCTCCATGCCAGAACTCCCAGGCGCACCCCCTTGCTGTCTCCAAAGAATAAGAAGAGTCGACTGCAGTATGCCAAAAGTCATGTGGACAAACCACAGAAGTTTTGGGATAGTGTTCTGTGGACTGATGAAACAAAATTAGAACTGTTTGGGCCCATGGATCAACGCTATGTTTGGAGGAGGAAGAACAAGGCCTATGAAGAAAAGAACACCTTGCCTACTGTCAGTGGCATAGCGTGGGTTGTCAGCGCCCGGGGCCAGCCAAGAATTGTGCGCCCCCCCTTATATCCTTATATCCACACGGCCCCACGGCTACGCTGATTCTGAGAGGAATATCCCATAATCTCATAATTTAAAATCCCCACTGCAGTCAGACTCGGTGTATGATCATCAATTAACCATATACATATAAATTAGGATATATTCGTTCCAGCATTAGCATTTACATGATATAATAATAATACACACACAGTGACACACTCACACAGGCTGAGCCTGTGCCTGTGCTGTGCCTGTCACTCACACATGAAGTTGGGAGCAGGCAGCCAGGCCCAGCAGCAGCCAGCAGGTACCCCACCCCCGTAGTCGGTACCTTGGCTCAGGCTGGGCTTGGGCCTGGCCTGGGGAATGGTGGAGTGGACGGACTGGGTCTGGAATCTCTGGAATGGATGCATTACAACACAGTCAGGCAGCCACGGAATCCGGATGATTTAATTTCTTTTCAGTTCACAAAGATCAAAGAAAGAATCACACTACCACTACAGTAGTCCACTCCTCACTCACCGACCACCAGCTCGTGACAACGCACAGTCCAGGCTCGGCTCGGCTGCAAGCTGCTCGTCTCCTCTCTGCCTGCGGCTGTGTGACTGTCCACTCCTCCGAACTCGGTAGGTCCTGAGTGACTGTCTGACTGTCCGCTCCCCAACACAGCTCTCAGCAAAGCGGCGCCGCCCTCGTCACAGACTGAGACAGTGACAGGCCGCTCAGCTCCCTCAGACTCAGTACACACGTGCCGCCAGACCAGTCCCTGTCTATCCATCTGTGCAGCACCGGCACGTGCAAGATATCACTGCCCCTCCGGCTGCCATGTGCTGCCATGATGAGTGCCTCCCAGTCCCCTCCTGCTCTGAAAAGCGTGGCGCGGCTGGCGCCGGCGCGCTTGCAGCGTCACGTGAAACAGCAGTGTGTTTGCACTTCCGGATTTCTCCCTTCATTCGGCGCGCCGCGGCCGATCGGCTGGGAAATATTAGGGGCGCAAATTTTGAAATTTGCGCCCCTAAAAGCTCGTAAAAAATCCCGCCCGGGGCCACCGCCCCGTTAGCCCCCCCCCCACGCTACACCATTGCCTACTGTGAAGCATGGCGGGGGTCAAGCATGCTTTGGGGCAGTTTTGCTTCTGCAGGTACAGGGAAGCTTCAGTGTGTGCAAGGTACCATGAATTCTCTTCAGTACCAGGAGATATTGGATGACAATGTGATGCAGTCCGTCACAAACCTGAGGCTTGGGAGACGTTGGACCTTTCAATGATCCCAAGCATACCTCCAAGTCCACTAGAGCATGGTTGCAGATTAAAGGCTGGAACATTTTGGAGTGGCCATCGCAGTCACCTGACTTAAATCCGATTGAGAACCTCTGGTGTGACTTAAAGAAAGCAGTTTGCAGTGCGCAAGCCTAAGAATGTGACTGAACTGGAGGCTTTTGCCCATGACGAATGGGCGAAGATACCCGTAGATCGCTGCAAGACACTTATGTCAAGCTATGCTTCACGTTTAAAAGCTGTTATAACTGTAAAAGGATGTTGTACTAAGTACTAAGATTGAATGTCACTTGGGGTTGAATAAAACTGATAATGATGTGAGCACAGAAAAGACATTTGTGGTTATTTCATTATAAATGTTATGTTATATTTGTCTGACCTACACGTGCCTCTTTGATTTAATTGTAAGCAAGATGACTGAATGATCAAAATCAATGTCAAACTGGCCAAAACACTCAATTTCAGTGGGGGTTGAATAATTTTGAACACAACTGTATTTCATTTTATTATTTATTTCCAGTTAACCTGGTCATGCTCTGGCCTTTCCAATTATGCGAAACATGACCTTCCAGCTGCCACCGATCAGGAAATGCACAACGACATCAGTGGGCGGGGTGAGGCCCCGAAGGCTTGACTGACATCCAAGATGTCAGCCACCTCCAGGAGCAGCCCGCGATCTGGCGCCGATTGGTGCAGGATCACAAACAGGCACCTAAAGAGTTAAAGAAAGGCATCACTGGAAAGGTGTGGTGACAGTCCGCGCTTCCCTCTTTTTTTCTTTTCCTTTTCTCCCCCTAAAATCTTGGTCGAGGATCTTCTTTAAGCAGTTAATTGCTTTCTTTTATGCAGTCCTCAATTCTCAAGATATATGGGGATAGAAATGAGAAACATAGTGTGATCCATAAAAACACATCCAAGTCCCCAAAATACAATAGTTCAACTCACATTTGGAGGTGTCATAAATCAGACACTAGATGTATCTCACAACCGATATTTTTAGGAGATATCGGGCTCCCCTTTTCCTCCTCTGTCCGATGATGTTGCTCCAAATGAAAAAATAAGGTTGCAGGATATCGATGAACAAAATTAAAATTTATTAAAATTTATTAAAATTTAAAATTTATTCCATAAAACAATAAATAGACAAACACCAATATGCGTTTCGCGATGCACTCGCTTCATCAGTTGGCATGTAAATCAATTGAATTGATTTACATGCCAACTGATGAAGCGAGTGCATCGCGAAACGCGTATTGGTGTTTGTCTATTTATTGTTTTATGGAATAAATTTTAAATTTTAATAAATTTTAATAAATTTTAATTTTCTTCATCGATATCCTGCAACCTTATTTTTTCATTTGGAGCAACATCATCGGACAGAGGAGGAAAAGGGGAGCCCGATATCTCCTAAAAATATCGGTTGTGAGATACATCTAGTGTCTGATTTATGACACCTCCAAATGTGAGTTGAACTATTGTATTTTGGGGACTTGGATGTGTTTTTATGGATCACACTATGTTTCTCATTTCTATCCCCATATATCTTGAGAATTGAGGACTGCATAAAAGAAAGCAATTAACTGCTTAAAGAAGATCCTCGACCAAGATTTTAGGGGGAGAAAAGGAAAGGAAAAAAAGAGGGAAGCGCGGACTGTCACCACATTTTTCCATTATTGACTCTTTCTGGTGGTTGGAGGTGAACTATCAGTGTGTGAACCATCTGCTGCTGACTTTTTAAACTGCAATTTAATGCTCTATGTCCTTTGGACTTAAGAATAGTTTGTGTACAAACAGCATTGTTTAAATATATCCATTAGGGGGCGCCAGATACTTGTCTATTCTGTATCACTGGAAAGGTGACCTTTCCAGCAATTCCTATCTTTTTGTGATAATGTCTTCCCGATTGGGAGGTAGAGGGGTCCAAAAGACCCCCTCCCTTCAAGGCACCTCCAGGAGCGGACCGCGATCTGGAGCTTATCGGTGCAGGATCATGGACCGGCAACTAATGGGTTAAAGAGAGGCATCGCTGGAAAGGTCATCCTGTAAAGGTCAAGACCTGCAACCCCTTGGCGATGGTGAGATAGAGGGGTCAAAAGGACCCCCTACTCTTAAGGCACTTTCCGTGCTCTGGCGATGACATCAGGGTATAAAACCGGAGGTCTGACTTCCTTTAGTCAGACCTCCGTGGTACCCCGGAGAGAGTGGTAAATATCCGGGTATGCAGGTGGGCCAGTCCTATGTCGGAATATATCGGACATTGACCACAACCTGCAAAAGGTTGTGTCGGATATATTCCGACGTAGGACTGGAAAGACTTAACACTAGAGGGGTTATTCACAAAGCAAAGAACTTGCCACTGAAATGCACCAAATGGTGAATTTCACCGTATGCTGCAATTTCGGGGCAGTTTGTCTATACACTAAACTGCCAATTCGCCAAATACTGGAGCATTGATGGCAAAATACGGTGCAGGTCGCTACAGATCAGCGATCTTCGGCAGCAGTGAAATTGTCTCATAGAGAAGTAATGGTTAATCTATTCACGGAATGCCAAACTGCACCAAAGTGTAGGGGAAATGCCCTGATTTTCGTGACTCAGTTTGACAGGTTTAAACTGGCGAATCTCATAGGTTTCAATGTAAAATAAATTATATCATTTTTAAAAAAAAAATGTAAAAGATCGTTTATTTTTTTCATTTTCATCAAAAAGTCTATTTCATTCTTTTATTTTATAGAACAACTTTTTGTATTTTTAAAACAAAATATTTGATTTCCAATTTTTTAACCTCTTCACTGCAGGCCCATTTCACCTCTGTGTGCTGAGCTCATTCTGACTGTTTTGTGCTCACCCTGTTTAAACGTGATTTGAAGCCATGTTTTATTAAAGGACCCAGACAATTTATATATCCTTACTTTTAGCAGACGCGACAGATTCATAATATATACTTATTATATGTATAGGTCATGTCCTGCCAGAATGCTATAAAATTAGATCATACATGTATATTGGTGCAATCATCTCTAAACTATCTGACAACATCTTATTGGTGAAACGAGTTACGCTTTACTTCTATTCAATATCTTTCCTTGCTAAAGAAGTGCCTGCAGGTGCCCAATAGATAAGCAATGAAAGACTCTAAACTACCAAAACACTTCTAAACTGTTGCCACCAAAATTTGTAACATGTAGCTGAGGTGTGTCCTCAGAGGTCACCCATCAGACTCCTGTAAATGTACAGCATATTAGAAATGTAAATTGCCTATATGTCCCCTGGATGGTTCGCAAACAGGAAGTTTCTTTCTTTTGAAGAAACTCCATATCAGAGTAATGTACAATTATAGTCTATAGTCACAAAACATTCAGAAGTTTCTGGCATGGACACATTGAAACTATTAAATGCATTTGTCAAGTAAGATTAATTCCAACATTATGGGGCTGAGCTATGAAAGACATGTGTGGCTTCTTGCCAGAACTGTAATCTATCTCCTATGGATGTTGGAGCCTATGAATATCTGTCCTTCTTATAATTTCTGCCTCTGCTCTGGGGGCCATACAAACAGTACTGAAAAATATCTTCTCCTAGTGGTGAACGACATTCTATTACTAAAGATTTAAGACTGGATAACATCTGTGCTTCCTCACGGCAGACCAACCAAACCAGTTCAACTAAGGTGAGCCATGTTGTTGTTCAGAAGCTGTACGATTGCGCAATCATCCAGGCTGAACCTAAACCCTTTTATATGATCCTATTGTCTACATATCTGGAAAAATATGTCCTAGATGAACGTGTATCAGTTTTTCTACAATGATCTTTTCAGATACTAAAGTTTTATCTTCTACATAACCTTTTTAGAACGTACAGACAGCTGCCTCTATACAACATGTCAGCAATAAGCCACAGTATAGACAAATAACATGGCACCAATTGAAATGTCAGATATTCTCATTGATAATCATAACCTAAATGAAAACTGATGGGGAGAGTCGGATGATATTTCGGAACTACTATTTCTAGTTTTCTGTTACCAGTTTAAATTCCTGTATTTTCTGTGTGTGCGTCATATGACGCAAACATGCCAAATGACCTGTTCTTAGCCTGGAAATGTATTGATGTATGCACAGGCTGTCCTGAAGCACAATATTATTCATTAAATTAACCTACTCCACCAATTTCCTACCCAGATCAGAAGGGACAATGAAAAGGTATCTGCTACATATTTGAGGCCCTATTAACATCATGTAGCAAAAGTCAAGTTTTGAGCAAGATTCACATAACTGATTTTTGCTCTGAAAATGGTATTTACTTTGTAGTTATTTCGATGCTCAAGGTTTTACTAGAAACATCTTAGCATGATTTTTGCTGCAGTTTTTTGAGTACATGGTGAGAATAACTCAAGTTCTGCTCACAAAATTCAAGTACTTTATCACAGACTTAATTTACTCCAAAAGCAAGAGCAAAATGTGAGTAAATACCTCTGATAATCACCTACAGCTCAGACCTGCAGCAAAACCGAGGCGAGAGGTCTGAAGCTTAGTAGAGACCTCAAAAGTAAAATATGTCAGCACCAGCACACATGTTTGCCACTGATATTGTCACAAGTACTATTATCCAGCGACATTTTCAAAAAAGGAGAAGGAAAGAGTGGATATACAGTACATGAATAGGGTGCACTTCCTCAACATGACTCCCACGTGTGTCTTGAAGATCCGTCTTGATGGCGAAGCTATAAGGGCTCTGGATCATTCCAGAGCACTGTGGGCACAGCACAGGGGATATCCCAGCCCTCCTTCTGCCATATACTAGAACAAGTAATAAGGCAGTACATCACTTCCAACTTGGTATGCAGAGAAGGTGGCAACCCTACATTAACCCCTGCCATACATGCACAACCAGAAATCCCAGGCAACCTTCAATACCCATTAACCACTGTCAGCCACACACACCCATTAACCACTGAGATAAATGCACACACATTATTCCTGAGATAACCTTCAACACTCATTACCCCCAGCCAACCATCCACACCGATTAACATTTGCCGTACATGTATATCCATAAATCACAGGTAACTTTCAACATCCAGTATCCCATCCATCCACACCTATTAACCCCTTCTAGCCATCCACACCCATTATCACCTGTCATATATCCACATGAAGCCCTGACATACATAAACAACTATTAACCCTTGCTGCACTTGCACACCCATTAATCTCACCATTCAATAATCCCCAGCCAGACAACATACTGTACCTTCCAAAAACTTTATCAAAGTGCTGGCAGACTCCATCTACCAGAGCCTAAAGCTCAGCTTCATTGAATTTTTGTTTCTCTTGTTGCTGCAGTTGGAGGCCTCCATTATTTTTGGCCAGGAGTGCTCGCAAGATCGCGCAGGGCTCGCGGCCCATGAAGTCCATGGAGTCCCACCGCGAGTATCACGAGGGTAGTGCTTTGTTACGGGGCAAGGTGCTGAAGTAACGCCTGCCGTGGAATCTGACACTAAAATGGGGTCATTGAGTATACTACACTAGCAGGTGCCTTGAAGATGGAGTATACTCGATCTTGGTATTGAAAGGATTAACAGTATTAGGGCCCTATTACGCTCTTAGCGTTAAAACGCGGGCGCAAGGGAGGAAAAACTGCACCCGCAGTTTTCCCCCTTGCGCCTGCGTTTTAACGCTGGATTACAATGCAGGCGCAAAAAATGCAGCCTGCATTGATATTGAGCGTAAAACTTCAGGATACTCGCGGCAGCGCTGAGCGCAGCCGCAAGCATCCACTCACTGGAGTCCATAGGACTCCATTGAGTTCCCCCCTGCCGGTCAGCGTAGTGATACGCAGGGAGAGGCTGGGGGGACTTTTTCCCCCAGTCTTTCCCTGCTCCCGCCGGCCGGAGGAGGCGAACAGAGCCGCGGTCCTCACCGCGGGACAGAGGGTGAGCATATCATTTTTTTTTTTTAAATTTTTAAAGCTGGTGTTAACGGATTCTGCAGAAGCGGAATCCGTTAACACCAAGTCCTGGCTCTGGTTAACTTTGCGCTGACCAGAGCCAGGCGTTAATCAGTGCTGGGACTTTGTAATCCAGCCCTGATTAACACTTTGCGATTCCCATGTTAAATTTAGGGAGCACGAAGTACAGTAACCTCGCGCAGAGAAGTGCAAGGTACCAAACTCAAATGGGTTTTTTAACCCGTTTGCGTTTGGATTGTAATATGCGGTAAATACTGCAGCAAACGTTAATGCTCACGCAAGTTAGGAATGTAATAGTGCCCTTAGTATTTTAGCAGATAATCATCAGAGATCATGTGTATTCGCCTTTGTCCTCTAAGGATTTACTGCTCAAAAATATCAGAGAGACACAAAAATTAATGACTCTTGTCATATATCAGTGATGACATTGCTTATCGAGACTATCTAAGTTAATTTAAAGCAAAATCCATATAACTAAATGTTCCCCATCAAAATTCCCATAGGACTCAAAAAATGCATATCAAACTCAAATACTTCAGCGGGAGGGCTGAGGTGGGAGAGGAGTTCAATGAGTGAATCTGGAATTAGGATTGATATGGTTCTGGACTCATAAAGAATAAAACACGTACTCTCAAACTTTAAGTTATAATTTCTAATAAATCTTTCTATCTGCATGTATTAGTGCAGTGGTTCCCAGCCCTGGTCCTCAAGTACCTCTGACAGGTCAGGTTTTCCAGATATCTGAAGCAAAGCACAGGTGACATTATTTGCTGCTCAGTGATTGCAGGATTCAGTCTGCTTTTCCCAAGTTAATGCTTAAAATCTGGTCTGTTTGGGTTACCTAAGGAAAGGGTTTGCAAACACTGAGAAACAGGCCTGCAATGAGATTAAACAGTATATTCATGGCTTATTAATAATAACATAATGGTAAATTCATTTTCCTTCTGTAAGGAGCCCAAACTCACTACTACTCTTTACAATCTAATATTGTATAAACATATTGGTAATGTAATTGATTATGTTTATGATTTGATGTCAATTAATATGAAGATATGTATAATATATTTTGAAATGTTTAATATGTGAACATATACTTTAAGGTCATAATAAGTTTTATAAGCACTATCTAGGTTCTTTCTGATTCTAAACTTGTATTTCTGATTGCCTTTTTTCTTTTTATCCTTTTGATGGGATAGAATGACTCCATATCATAATGTGTTGTGAATGCATCGCTTAGATACAAGATACAATTGTTGCACTTGTTTCCATTACTAGCAATGGTGTTCGTATATTTTTCAGACCCACAGCATTTTGTGATGCACAACCATCATTCCTAACATAATCCAGGAGAAAAATTTTCTCATTTATCACATCAAATCAGTTACTGCTAGTTAACACTGAAAGGGACCTATTCCTAGGGAGTTGTTATTGTTATCAAGTGGGGCTCTTATACTTAAACATAAGGACTACTCTGCTATTCCAGTAGAGCTGCAAACTCTGGTTCAGGCTCAGCTGTTATGGCAAGTAATTGTAAAAGAACACGTCTTATTTCCTATAAATTGTATAGGAAGCGATAACTTGAGGTCAGCATTAGAATAACTAGCAATTCCAAGGTTGGTTGTTATTTTCACCTTGAGCCACTTTTCTAAAATAAATTTAAAAATACCAGCTCTCAGAACGTATGTTGCAAAATCACTTGACGCAAAAAGTAAACACTTTTAAGATTATTTAACATTTGTCTCATAATGTTCTTAGTGTCCTTCAGCCAACCATGCATGACCACACTTATACGCTCACGCAGGAGATATGGACTCCAGAAGATAGCGCTTGGCACCACTGCTGGTATCCATTTGTAGCTTCCTACTATTTCTAGTCAGATGCCAGTATAGTGGATTGCTCTTAACCCCTTCACTACCGATATCAAGATATATCAGGCTTCAAAGGCACCATCTGGTGCCCTGGTATCGCGATATCTCGATCTGCTGATCTGCAGCAAAAAAGCAAATGAAATTCGTTTGCTTTTGGGCTTCAGAAGGTGCCACAAAAGTTTTAGCCCTGTGGGCATAATGCCCAAAGAGCTAAAACTGTAAAATCAGCTGCCGAATGCTCTGAAATATCAGACTTTCAGCAGCCGATGCAGGGAGAAATAGAAGATAAAAGACCAGCCGCTTCAACCTCTAACTCAATTTGGCAGTATATGGCGCCAACTACTGACCAAAAATAAGTTATTTACTGTAAGAAATACAATAGGTATAAACTCAAATATTTCTTACTTTATAATTAATTAAAAATGATTTTACAAAAAAACACTGGTTTCTGACAATGTTTTTTGGGAAAATGACTTGGTAGTGAAGGGGTTAATAGAGTTGGTAATACATAATGGCTTGCAACAAAAATATGCATTCTAGGTTGATTGAAATAATTTCAGGTAACTTATCTTTATAATCCACATAAATTGCATATCCACCTAGCATCCAAATGGTTGTTATCATACGGTTTGCTGAAAGGGGTTTGTTTTCTATTTTTCTGTTGGTGCATTTGAAATCTTGTGTATGTACTTCCCATGAGAGCAATTTACTAGCAATTTATATCCCAATAGTATAAGCCGCACAAGAAACAAATGTTTACAAAGCTGATGTAAGACGAGAGGCAGGGATTAATACATGATGATGCAAAGACTGCCAATAGTTTTTGATTGCAGCCATATAAAACACTCAGGGCCCTATTATGGCCTAGCCGTCATAGTTAACGATCAAGTCATTAATTATAATGGCTCCACTCACTAATCATTTCTGTTCAATAGCTGCTGAGACTCAAATGGTGATTGTGACTTAGCTCTTGCAGGTGCCTACTGGGTTAACCCATATCAAGTGGCCCAACAAAGCCTGATTGACCACTTTTAATTTTCTTATTTTTTTCGAGTGATCACCTCTGTGTGTTGATTTTGCAAAACTACCAGATTCAAATTTTTAATTGTTTAGCCATGGCAGTCATCTTTGTGTCATGACACAAAAAAGATTTGGTTATACAGCTGTATACAGAAACCTCAATATATCAGCTCAGGAAGGCCCTAGCTTTTTGGGTCAAAGACCAATCTCTAGAGTATATTACAAGGTACATGTACATACAGTGGTACCTCGGTTCACGAACTTAATTGGTTCCACGACTCTGGTCGCGAACCGAATTGGTCGTGAACCGAATCACATTTTCCCATAGGGTTCAATGTAAATCAGGTTAATCCGTTCTGACCCCTACGAACATGTACGCGAACCGATTTTTGGTTGTGAACCGAATCACATTTTCCCGTAGGGTTCAATGTAAATCAGGTTAATCCGTTCTCAACCATATGGGATTTTTTTTTAACAATGTAAATAATGTAAAAATATGAAACAACGTACAGTATGAAGATAGTGAACACTTACCTTTCTTGGGGCGACTTCTGGCATGGAGGACGGAAAGGTGGGAGGAGAGGAGGTTATTGGTTGGAGGGAGAGTCCCCCTCCAAAATGACATCGGGGAGATCTCCTTCAGGGGTTTCCGCTCTTCTTTGTCTCTTAACTGCAGGGTCAATTTTGGTGAAAAATCTGTCTAATGTCACTTGTTTTTTCCTACGGTGCAGAAGACTCCGGAAATGAGAGACCACGTTGTCGTTCATCATATTCAAGACTCTGTTCATCACAGTTATGTTGGGGTGGTGCTTCTCAAAGAAATCCTGGCACTCATTCCATTTCTCCATTATGGATGTTATCACATCACTGCTAACCTCCTTTTCTTCCTCTTCCTCGGTGGAATGCTCCTCAACAAGTGCCTTCTGCTGCTCACTCCGGAGTTTAGCAAGTTCTTGCGTCGTCAGCTCCTCAGCATGGTCCTCAACAAGCTCCTCTATGTCTGCACCATCGACGTCCAGACCCATAGTCTTGCCCATGGACACAATCTCCTCCACTACCTGTGCATCAGACTCTTCCATGTCACATTGAGCGACACATTCTGGCCACAGATTCCCCCAGGCTGAATTCAAGGTCCGGTACGCAGAGGCGGCTCTAGACTTGCTGAGGCCTTAGGCGAAGGCAAGATATGAGGCCCCTATTAAACACAGGACCATAGCCGAGGCCATATACAAAGGTAATGACATAACCTAGCAGGGCTATTTATATCAATAATAACTTGGATTTTAAACAAAAGCAAAGAATCTTATTTACAGGGAGCAATTTCTAACATTGATTATAGTTTACAGACTCATTGCTTATTGCAATGCAGCTGTGTCATACACAGAGGACACCCTGAACATATGGAGGATCATTATAAATAAAGAGGATCATAATACAAAGACAGGCAAAGTAGTTTGGGCATAAAATAAGGATTACACACACACTAACAGTAAATGATATTTTACAAGAGATTGCATTTCATACACAACTATACAGTTCTAAAAAAACACTTATAGAGACCATGGGCCCTAACATAAATGAACGTTAGCGCTAGGTTAAAAGATGTGATAGCACATCGGGATGTGATACGAGCGTAATGCTAATGGGTTAAAAAATCCATTAGCGCATCGGTATTAGCGCTTTTTAGTGCCAGCTTACTGTACTTTGCGCTCCCTATACTTAACATGGAGAGCACAAAGCGTAAGCAGAGAGTATATAGTGTTAGGATCACTTAGCTAGATCACAAAGCTAATTACTCACCCCTGCAGCTAACTGTCAAGTTGGCACCAGCTCAAACTGGTGCTAAGTGATTGTGCTTCTGCGGAATCGGCTATCACCAGCTGAACCCCCCCCCCCTCCAAAAAAATCAGATACTGACCTCTCATCCCACGGCGAGAACGGCGGCCCAATCCGCCACTTCTGGCCACCAGGACCAGAATGAGACTTGGGACAAATAGTCCCCAGTCTCCCTCCACGATCTCTCCGTGGCCATGCACGATCTCGCTAAAGCGAGATCACATGGCCTGTATCAACTCACCCTGGAGCTCCCCAGCAGGCTCTAGGCCTTTAAGGCGTGGCTGTCTGTAAAGGCCTAGAGCTGCTGGGGAGCTCCAGGGTGAGTTGTTCCTGTAAATGCAGATTCGGTCAAGTTAGATAGGACCTGTCAACGATGGGGTACATTGGCATCTGTGACCAGCTTAAGCAAACTATGATCATACTTTGTGAACTGAATCCCCATCATTTATTCCCTCAGTCAGGTTTATATATAAATATATAGATATATTTTATCAACAGTACATGGGGAACTAAGAACTGAGCACCGTGTCAGTTAACATGGACTACAATACAATTTAAGCTGAGAGTGAGGATTGAAAGTGTGATATATATATATATATATATATATATATATATATTCCACCACACTTACAGGAAACATACAAAACTATTTCAGGACAATAAAGGGGATGGTTAAAAACATTTGTGCTGCTCAGATCAATGGTCTTGCAGGGGATGAAAATTGTCCTTTCCAGCATGGGTTGTAATATGGCAAGAATGTCTGCTCCTGGACACAGGAGACCCCCTCACACATTACAGCTTACACTGGAGGGAGGCTGTGGGGGTCTCTGTAGGGGGGTGCTGAGATATGAGAGTTTACAGTGCATAGAGCAGATAGTTTCTCACCTGGCAGGCTGGTGGAATGGAATCTCTGCTCCTCACTCAGCACATGTGGGACAAGAAGACAGGATGCCATGTTCCCGCTGCTCTGTAACAGCCTGCAGCTTCCAGAGCTCATCAGCAGCTGAGAGCAGCCACTCACTGGGGGCTGTGTGTGCACTGCTAATCTGACAGTGCAGGAGCAGGGCCCCAGGAGCACGCTGCCTGGAGGGACTGGGAGGAGTAACTCTGGTGGCATCAGCTCCTTTCACTGCCTGGATCTGCTGACATGAGCTTGACCAGTGAGTCTGAGGTCACTGTGGGGGAAAGCAACCTTGCGAGGCCCCAGGGAGGGTGAGGCCTTAGGCGGCCACCTTAACTGCCTAATTGGAGAGCCGTCTCTGCCGGTACGTGACCTCTTCCCACGCTGTGTCAATGAGGTTGATGCAGTGGAGGACATTGAAATGTTTCTTCCAGAACTCTTTCAGAGTGAAAGACGTCTCTTCAGTGACATTGAAACACCTGGTGCAGAGCGCCTTTGTGTAGAGCTTCTTGAAGTTGGAGATCACTTGCTGGTCCATGGGCTGCAGAAGAGGTGTCGTGTTGGGGGGGAGGAATTTGACCTTTATGAGGTCATACTCAGCGTCCATATCATCCACCAAGGCTGGAGGGTGTGCCGGGGCATTGTCCATCAGAAGAAGGCACCTCTCAGGCAGTTGGTTGTCAGAAAGATATTTTTTCACGGTGGGTGCGAACACCTCGTGCAGCCATTCCATGAACAATGCATGTCTTGTGACCTAAGCTTTCGTATTGGCCCTCCACAGGACAGGCAGTCTGGCCTTGTTCACATTCTGTTCCTTGAATGCACGAGGAGTCTGGGAATGGTACACCAGTAGTGGCTTAATCTTCAGATCGGTGCTTGCGTTTGCACACAGCAAAAGGGTCAATCTGTCCTTCATGGGCTTGTGCCCTGGCAGTGCCTTTTCCTCCTGCGTGATATAGGTTCTGTTCGGCAGCTTCTTCCAAAAGAGCCCTGTTTCATCGCAGTTGAAGACTTGTTGAGCGACGTATCCGTCTGCCTTCATGAATTCCGCAAAGTCTTTCTTGTAGGCTTCTGCCACGGCCTTGTCAGAACTGGAAGCCTCACCATGTCTTATCACACTGTGGATGCCACGTCTCTTGCGGAATTTTTCAAACCACCCTCTACTGGCTTTAAATTCATCACTCGAACTTGTGGAGAGGTTTTGCTGCAGAAAATCACTGTGTAATTTCCTGGCTTTTTCACTGATCATAGCTTCACTAACACTATCACCTGTCAGCTATTTCTCATTCAACTACACTAACAGAAGCTTTGCCACCTCTTCCAGTACTTGTGTCCTCTGCTTGGTTAACATGGTTACTCCTTTTGCCACATCAGCTGCTTTGATGGCATTTTTATTCTTCAAAATAGTCGAGATGGTCAACTACGCCATCTTGTACTCCGAGGCCAGATCAGTCACACGAATACCACGATCATGCTTTTCTACAATTTCCTTCTTCAATTCAATGGTTATTTTCTTTAACCCTTCTTGTTACCATTCTTGCTCTGCACTTTCTTGTGACCCTCTTTATTGCGCTGCACTTTCTTTTTACCACCATTCTTGCTCTGCACATCCTCGTCACCTTCAATAACGCTCTGCACATCCTTGTCACCTTCAATAACGCTCTGCACATCCTCGTCACCTTCAATAACGTTCTGCACTTTCTTGTCACCTTCAATAACGCTCTGCACTTTCTTTTTACCACCATTCTTGCTCTGCACTTTCTTGTCACCTTCAATAACGCTCTGCAATTTCTTTTTACCACTATTCTTGCTCTGCACTTTGTTGTCACCTTCAATAACGCTCTGCACTCTCTTTTACCACCATTCTTGCTTTCACTTTCTTGTCACCTTCAATAACGCTCTGCACATCCTTGTCACCTTCAATAACGCTCTGCACATCATACTTGTCACCTTCAATAATGCTCTGCACATCATCCTTGTCACCTTCAATAATGCTCCGCACTTTCTTGTCACCTCTCTGCGCTTTCTTTTTCCCACCACGCTTGTTCTGCGCTTTCTTGAGAGCCATGCTGGATTTAAAACCTCACACCTTCAGCCCTCTGTGACCGCGATCTCGAGTACAGGAAGTACGTGTACAGTACAGGAAGCCACATGGCCGTGGTTGTGTTCGTAACCCGACGCGGAGTTCGTGAACGGAGGTAAAATGTTGACGAACTTCCTGGTCGCGAACTGAATTGGTCGTAAACAGGGGCGTTCGTGAACCAAGGTACCACTGTATATAAATACTTTCAAAACAAAAAGAAGGATGTGGTCAGCGCTTCACAGGACATCCATACAAACCAAGGAGGAAAAAATAACCTTCTGATATAGAGGTTAGGCTCCAATGGACGGCGTGGGTGCATCAGCCGTATGGCATTTCCAAGGACAGGATACCTAAAAAAAAAAACATACGGAAAAAGCACATGGTGCAATATTGTACCGTAAAATATAAAAGGTATAAAACGTATTCTTTTATACTGACACAGAGTGAGAGCTGCCAGCCCTCCAATGAAGACGTTTCAGATGTTATAGGGTCACCTGTTTTCCCCAACACAGTCCACATGAAATTTATCTTCAGCATGTGTGTGGCTTTAAAAATTCAAATTTATCTACCAACAGATAAAAGTCAGCAATGGAGGAGTGTAAAACCAATATTTATTAAACGTGTTTTTTTTGGGGGGGGGGCAGCATTTCATCCATGGCTCCAGGCAGCAAAATGGCTTAGGCTGGCCGTGTGTGTGTGTGTGTGTGCAGGGCTGGACTGGGACAAAAAAAACAGCCCTGGACTTCATCCAGACCGGCCCACTCCGATATGCAAACACGCAGGGCCGGATTAATATATTGATATGGACTGGAGCAGGGCCAGCACAAGACATTGCGCTGCCTGGATCTAAGGATGAAATACTGACCCCCCCCATGCCCACCAAAACATGTTGATGCGTATCACAGAGTGGCACAACAATAAAACACACAGTAATGTGCAGTGTGAATGCGTGTATCACAGAGCTCCACAGCAATAAAACCCACAGTAATGTACGATGTGTATGAGCGTATCACAGAGCTCCACAGCAATTAAACCCACAGTAATGTACGATGTGAATGCGTGTATCACAGAGCTCCACAGCAATAAAACCCACAGTAACGTACGATGTGTATGAGCGTATCACAGAGCTCCACAGCAATAGAATTAAAAAATAATTATGGATTATTAAAATAAATTGTATTTTAATATGAATTATATATTCATGTAAATGTAATTTGAACAATTAAAATAAATATGCATTAAAATATACTTAATTTAAATTAGAATATTGATTAAGTTATTTCATAAAAAATAAATCATATGATAAATATTAAAATATACTTTAATAAAATGTAATTCGGGTACACTTCTAAGAAGGGGCTCAGAACTGTGACATACAGGGTTATTCAGAGAGAGGTGAAAACCTTGAGAATTGCCAGGAGAATGAACAATCTAGACCAAATAGCCAATTTGGAAAGTGAGATAAATGGGAGAATTTTTCTGGTTTGGTTATTTTGACCTAGAATTTGGACATGTCTCCCTGCTACATGGCTATAGCTGATTAGCAAATACTTTCCTGAGCTCTGCAGACTCCTGTGATAATTAACCCCTTGAGTGCTCCTATAGAGAAAGCACAGCACTGCCACACTGAGCTCCGGCTTAGTAGGCTATAGAAAGGGAGCAGGGAGAGGGACTGTCAGATCAGAGGCTCCCTGCATGCCTGGCTGTGAGACGCATCAGTGCCGAGGTATAAGACATAAGGGTGTGGGATTCACCATCACTTGGCATGTTTAGTCAATACCTTATGTATTTTCACATTTTGGGGATGGCTCCTGGTCACTGCACAGGCATTAGAGGTTTGTAGCAACATGTTATGCTCCAGCTGCTGCTGACTTCAAACTCTGAAGCCACTAATCACTGGAAGGAGAAGCTGTACGTAAAATGTGGAGCGGAATCCTCACAGTCTCTGTGGATTCCAATCTTTTATACACAATAAAGCCATAGCAAGCTCCAGAATCCATGGTGGGTGTCCAGGGAAGCCCCCTAACCCACCCCTGCAATGCAGAAATCCTTCAGACCTTTGAAAGAAGTGCTGACATTCCACACTAGTGTTATCCAGTTCTGGTTATACTAAGTGCTGGACTAAGTTTAAAAAAAAAGAGCATCCCCAGGCTCAGCTGGCCCACTGACCCATCGGCCCCTCTGGAATCTCCTGGTGCTCCCGATGGCCAGTACATGCCTGTGTGTGTGTGTGTTTGTCTGAGGTGTGAGCAGGCCTGTGCAGTGGGTGAATGTGGTGCCTGTCCATACCTTTCAATATTTCAATAAATTGGACAGGTTTTCAGCAAAATCTTAATTATTTATAGGAAAATTATCAGTAATCACTATCACCAAGCAGGGTAACCATCCGGGGTTGACAGCCCACAATATGTTCAGAAGCCCAGTGGTTCCAGGGGGCCCTGGCCAAACCCTGTGCACTTTGTCTAAGTGACACAGACAAAAGGATACCCAATGCCAACCAAGATTGGCCCACGAAGATATTAAATTTCCCGATTAGCTGCGGCATCTGGGACCGTTAAGAGTACTCTGACTCATCACTGAGAGGATTAGTATGGTCTGCGACAGGTTGAGGTGCTTACCAATGGTCTCTCATGAGGGAACACTTTTTATCCTCATACTGGAGGGGAAGAGTTCACCGAAATGGGCACCCGATGGGCCCCCGACCAATTGTTTAGTAAGGGGACCCAAGAATTCTAATGGCAGCTTTGTCAGGGAGTACCTGAAAAAAGTATCGGTACTTGTACTTTGGTCTTAAAAAAATGGTATTCGTGCATCCCTATTTATTTATTATTTAATGATTGTGAGAAACTACCATGTTTTTACAGTCCCCTGGCTTACAGGTTGATTTTCTCTGGTTGGGGAGCAGAAAGGAACCTGACATTTTCAAATATAAGTCAACTACGGTGCATTATTAGTGGGAAAATTGTGTTGAGATTGCACGGATTGCAGAGCTAGGACCAGTAGAAATCTGAGAAAAAGTCTGCATTATTCATGGTTTTGAAAAATAATTGTAGATATTTCCTCTTTTAGTTTCAGTTTGTAAAGGGAAGTCTGGATCCCAAATTTATTTTATGGGTACATGGGTAAGTATAGTGTGCATGCAAAACATTGCAGGTTTGAGACTTTTTATGGGGGAGATAAACTGCAATGTTTTGACACTTCCCTTGATTTTCGGTTTGATTATCTCTGGTGGGGACCAGATAAGAACCAGAAATCTTCAGATAGAAGTTCTCTATGGTAGCATTCTGCCGTAGACATTTTGAGTTTGAAATTCCACTGATTAAAAAGATCACTAGAAATCATGGGAAAGGCCTAATACTTCATGTGTCCTGAATAATGGATAGATGTAAGGCTTTCACCAGATAGCCATTATCCTAGCTTTGTAACTTTGTGAAATTTAAAACTAAAGTTCTTACAGCAAAATGCTACAATGCAAGACATACATCTGGAAGATTTCAGGTTCCTATCTGGTCCTCCACCAGAGATAATGAACCCGAATGTCATGGGAATTGTTAACACACAGCACTTTCTTGCCTCCATGGAAAATAAAAAAGAAAGAAGTCTCAAACCTGGAATGTTTGGCCAGAATGACCCACTCAGATGTCTTGGATGGAGCTACAATAAAGGTAGACTTCCATGCCATCCAAATTCCTTAGTAACTGAGTCGGGATGGTTTGCATCAATATTGGGCTCATTGCAACAGTATCTAATGCTTTATGCACCCTGCTCAAATTCTTTGACAGTTGGTTCTGAGGTGAACATCAGAGGCGAAACAATAGGGTCTATACACTAAAAGGTGAAACTCTGGAGAACATTTGGAGAAGTGAAAATTCTAGGTCAACATAGCCAAAACCAGAAAAATTCTTCCATTTATCTCACTTTCGAAATCGGATATTTTGACCTCGAATTTTCACTTCTCCAAAAGTTCTCCAGAGTTTCACCTTTTAGTGAATAGACCCTAATGAGTTCTTGTTGGAAGCTTTCTCAATTATTTTTTTATAAAACGAATAAAGGTTAGGTTTCTGCAAATGATCTTCTACTGGACTACATCTACACACATATTAGGATAGAAACAAATGACTAATAAAAGGATGTATTTCACTAAAGTCAATAAGCTGCCTTATTTCTAGCAGCGACCATATCTCTCTGGACGTAGAAAAAGCTGCGTGTTTATTCGTTACCTATTTAAGGTAGCAACACAGCCTTAATACTAGAACATGTGTGAGCATACATCCATATGTATTATTAGAGTATCACATTCCTAACTAATCCCCTTCCACACTTACCCTTCCAACATTATTATAGATTTCATAACACTACGCAACCATAACCGCCACCATTTATGTTGCAATCACTAGTACTAGCAATCAGTACCACTGTTATGATGGCAACTAATCTTGTTTTCCTCCACCCCTAGATTGTAAGGTCATCTGAGCAGGGCCCTCTGCACCTCTTGTCTATGGTTACTAAGCTGGTATGGAAATTTGTTTGTTTAATCCTCCAGTTCCTTTTGTAAAGTGCTGTGGAAACTGTTGGCGCTATATTAATATATTTTATATAACCAAAGTTTTTCAATCAATATATATTTTCTGTTTTTATGTTTTGGCTTCTTTTCAAATGTGGGATTTGAACGAATACTTTAAGGAATATTTTTTCCACCAGCTGCTGTGGAAAATAGATTTGTTATATTCAATCAGTGGCTGTTCTGATTTGTACACACCAGAGTCGTACACACCAGAGTCTGTTTTATTTCCAGAGCACCATCTGCTTGACGTATTCCCCAGGAGATTCAACTTCTCAGTTGTAAAACAGACCTTTAACCATTTACCATTGTAATGAAGCCCTTTTCAGAGACCATGTAGGGCAGGAGTGTCCAATCCAACTGTTGTTTTCTCTGAATTCTGAAACATGTAGTCTGACAACTGCTGGAAGACCACGGTTTGACTCTATAAAATTGCACATCGGCAACATACAATAATTGGCCTGATATTGGCCTGCAGTTACAAAGTAGTTACAAGTACACTATGTTGCCAAAAGTATTCGCTCACCCATCCAAATAATCAGAATCAGGTGTTCCAATCACTTCCATGGCCACAGGTATATAAAATCAAGCACCTAGGCATGCAGACTGTTTTTACAAACAATTGTGAAAGAATGGGTCGCTCTCAGGAGCTCAGTGAATTCCAGCGTGGAACTGTGATAGGATGCCACCTGTGCAACAAATCCAGTCGTGAAATTTCCTCACTCCTAAATATTCCAAAGTCAACTGTATTAAAAGAACGTGGAAGTGTTTGGGAACGACAGCAACTCAGCCACGAAGTGGAAGGCCACGAAAACTGATGGAGCGGGGTCAGTGGATGCTGAGGCTCATAGTGCAAAGAGGTCACCAACTTTCTGCAGAGTCAATCGCTACAGACCTCCAAACTTCTTGTGGCCTTCAGATTAGCTCAAGAACATTGTGCCGAGAGCTTCATGGAATGGGTTTCCATGGCCGAGCAGCTGCATCCAAGCCATACATCACCAAGTGCAATGCAAAGTGTCGGATGCAGTGGTGTAAAGCACGCTGCCACTGGACTCTAGAGCAGTGGAGACACGTTCTCTGGAGTGACAAATCGTGCTTCTCCATCTTGCAATCTGATGGACGAGTCTGGGTTTGGCGGTTGCCAGGATAATTGTACTTGTCTGACTGCATTGTGACAAGTGTAAAGTTTGATGGAGGGGGGATTATGGTGTGGGGTTGTTTTTCAGGAGCTGGGCTTGGCCCCTTAGTTCCAGTGAAAGGAACTCTGAATGCTTCAGCATACCAAGACATTTTGGACAATTCCATGCTCCCAACTTTTTGGGAACAGTTTGGAGCTGGCCTCTTCCTCTTCCAACATGACTGTGCACCAGTGCACAAAGCAAGGCCCATAAAGACATGGGTGACAGAGTCTGGTGTGGATGAACTTGACTGGCCTGCACAGAGTCCTGACCTCAACCCGATACAACACCTTTGGGATGAATTAGAGTGGAGACTGTCAGCCAGGACTTCTCATCCAACATCAGTGTGTCATCTCACAAATGCGCTTCTGAAAGAATGGTCAACAATTCCCATAAACAAACTCCTAAACCTTGTGGACAGCCTTCCCAGAAGAGTTGAAGCTGTTAGGGCTGCAAAGGGTGGACCGACATCATATTGAACCCTATGGATTAGGAATGGGATGTCACTTAAATTCATATGCGAGTTAAGGCAGGTGAGCGAATACTTTTGGCAATATAGTGTATTTATAAAGCACCAACAAGTTCTTTAACATTGTACAATGGGTGAGTCATAACAAATATAAATACAAACATACAAAAAAAATGGCATCTCGCCTGTACTCACCAGAGCGGCTGCAACAGCCAGGAGTGACAGCCCAGTTCATGTTTAAAACATAACAAGAGAAAAAAGGTGTCATCTGCGCTCGTTTCTATATATTTCCATGTACAACAAAACACTATCAGGAGGTTTTAGTTTGTTTTAATGGCCATTGAAACGTAAGCTCACTCGCCCCGTCAAGGCACCTCTTTGTAGAGTGAGGCCTAGCCAATGTAACAAAAGCTGCTCTTCTGAGCAACTACATGCCCCTCCTGCTGCTTTTCAGCTAAGGAGAGGCAGAAAGATGTCGTTAGTCATTGAATGTGAAGAGGGAAGGAGAGATCGGAGTTCAAGACGACACCGAGGCAATGAGCCTCTGAAGTAGAAATAATAGTGGCACTATTGGAACAGAACTTCTTTGTACAATTCAGTCAGGTACAGAATATATCTTAATATGCATTATCATACAAAAACACAAGCACACTCACATTTACCCATACATGTTTCAAGACAAAAAAGGGTTGTTAATGTACTCAGCAAAAGTTACACCACAAGAAACCATTCTCACAGTCTCCAGCATGACCCACAGCTGTCAATATCCAAGAGAGAAAGAGAGACCAGGCACTTAGGTTCTATGGTGGCAGACTTGGGAATCACTGCAATATGGCATTTCCATGCTTCCTTAAAGGTATATGCAGGTCTAGAATTTTTTAAAAAAATTCTGACATTTGAACACATTTATGCCTATCGACAATCTAGAATAAATCAATAAAAGTTTTAAAAATGTTTAAAAAAAATGTTTATTTTCTTGCTGTAATCTCAGTCATTTGTGTTTCTTCAGCTCCCACTTCCTGTATAATCCCCGCCTCCTCTCTGCCCACTACTCCACCCATCAAAGCTTCACATGAACTAGCACAAGCTGTGCACGTGAAACCTTGTGCACACCCAGGACCTGAGACTGCAAAAACTAGGGACTGAATATTAGCATCTCTGCAACTGTGATAGACATGCATGTTTGCTCAAAGTTCACCCGTTGACCCGCTGACTCGCTCACACACTCACCTGCTCGCACATTCATCTCTGACTCGCTCACACACTCATGCTCTCTCTCACACATGCTCACTCACTGACACACTCACTTGCGCTCTTTCGTGATTTACATACTCACTGTCTCACTGAAACTCCCTCACACAATTGATTCCTTTTCTATGAATCGATTTGTTAGTACGTTTCACAGATTCAGCAGCGCCACGTCCCTGTCCATTGGCCGTGGTGCTGAATATGTTGTATTCAGCACCACAGGCCACGGACAGCGTCATGGTGCCATTCGGTGCCGTTTAGGCAGAGAAGTAATGGTCAATCTATTCCGTGAATTCCGAACAGCACTGAAATGCCCTGATTTTCGGTGGTTTGTTTGACAGGTTTAAAAAGGCTAATCTCATAGGTTACAATGTAACTAAAAATATTTTTATTAAATATTTATTCAACCATTTCTTATTTTCATTTGCAGCAAAAAGTCTTTTTATTTATAGATCTTTTTTGAATTTGAGTATTTGTATTTTTTTGGTGAAATTTTGGGATTCCTAATTATTTTAAAATGTCAAAGCTTTTTTTCTTTGTCATTTTCCTTCAGTCTGGCTGCAGGCAGCTTGTGCTGTCCTTGGTGCTGAAACCTATTCAGCACCAAGGACAGCAGCACTGCAGGGCTCCGGAGCCCTGTGGAGCTGCTGTCCTTGGTGCTGAAACATATTTCAGCAACAATGACGGGGGATCTTTTTCTCCGGAGCCCTGCAGAGCTGCTGTCCTTGGTGCTAAAAAATATTTTAGCAACTAGGACAGGGGGATTACGTGCTTTATTAGTAATTTATTAATCCTTTTCACATTCCGAAATAACGAATAAAAACAATATAACCTAATAAAATTAAAAGAATGAATCGATACGAAATATGAATAACAAATCTCCCGAAATAATGAATTGTTCCGAAATACAAATCACGGTAACATAACAAACGCACCAAAACAAACTAAAAAACGTAACAGATCAATCTGAAACTAAACAAAATTTTTCATTGTGCACATGTCTACATTTTAGAGTAAATTACATGATGTAGGAATATAATGTTCAAATGTTTAATGTTCAAGATCTTCAAAATGGCTGCAGAACAGCTGAAACATTGCCTGCGTCACATTACAGGGGTTTCTTTTGTTGGAATTGGAGTTCCTGGAGTTTTTCTACTTTTCTTCTGGATGTGAGATTAGCCCCTTTGGAACTCGTGAGCACCCTGTTTTAGATGTTTACTGCCTCAAAAGGGACGATTGTGCATTTAGTTTGTTTTTGCAAAACAAGTTACAATAAAACATGCAACAATTTCAAGCTTTAATGCAGGCAGATGGCAAATTCTTCAAAAGTCGTTATTTACGTATCATAAAACATCCTTTTAGACAACTACCACATCATGCAAACTGAATGCTTTGATTGAAATCCAGCAGACAATCACGTATTTATGCAGACAACAAATTGCCTTGCGTTTGTATCTAGCAATATACTTGTCACTTGTCTTATTTCCTCTTATATCTTGTAGACTAGTTCAGTTATTTTTATATTTTCATTGTTCACTGCAAATAGTTGCTCCTGACATAGAACATTGGATTTTTGTCAGTCAGTGTATATTACGTTTTATATAACAAAATGATGAATTTTAGGACAATTTAAAAGACATTTTTAAATAAATAGGATTGATATTGAGTCATGTTTACTTAAAAAAGATATGCAGTATCTGATCCAGGTGTGGGATCAGATTATGGGTCTTCTTTCAGCGTCTGCTCTGTCGCACAGTAGGGTTTCTAATACAAAGCCTCATTCCATCAGTTAGTTTACATGAATACAAGTGACTTTTAATTGTGTAAATTCATTTAGACAGCGCAAGATTAAATACATTAATTAAATGCTGCGATTGTTGAAACACGATTTTTAGATGCAAATTGCTTCCTCTTCGGCTACAGATTTTTTTTATCAACTGACATCTAGGGAAATCTAGGGAAAAGTAGTGTATTACTCTGAAACCTTTTTATATTTTTACATAATCTTCCTCTTTTTCTCTTGTTTAATCCAAACTTGCCTAATTTATATTTGACAGATTCCCCATCCAAAGGTAATGATACGCTGAGCAATAGTTTAAAACTTTTGTTTAAAAATGAAAACTAGCTGTTTTTATTTTCAAACTATCGTAGTTAATGGAAATGCAAAAAACTAACAAGTAACTGCTGTGACTAAGTCACGGACACATAAGTGGTAGCCACCAAGAGAATTTCAGTGCACAGCTTGACAACCCAGCAGAAATATGCTGTTGCCATGGGAAGCAACAATAAGCCAAAGGATTTAAAGGTAGCAAGATAATTGCAGACTTAGATACTATTTCCTATACTTGAATCGTGTTTTCATAGAAATGATTGCAATATCATGTGCAATTTTTTTTTAAACAGTGTAATTGACATACAGGGTTATTCAAAGAGATCCGAATTGTAGCCGAAAGGTAACCAAACAGTGAAATTCAGCATACGGTTACCTTTCCTGGTCATTCGGCTATCCAGAGAGCAGGCAGTTCGCCAGATGTTGGCGAATTGCCTGCACTTACGGTGCCTGTTTGAGGGCAGTGAAATCCCCATAGAGAAGCAATGCTTTGTCTATTCAGAGAACAAAAACCAGCAGTGAAAAGTTGCCGAATTGCCCTGCTGTTCGGTGGTTTCATTCAACAGGTTTGCTCAGGCGAATCCCATAGGCTTCAATGTTAAAAATATTTCCATTTTAATTCAATATCTAAAAACCGTTGATTATAATATTCTGCAGTAAAAAGTCTCTTTATGTATAGATTTTTTAGGATCCTTTAGGCATTTTCCGGTATTTTTTTGCGAAATTATTTTTCCCGTTTTTTTCTTGAAATCGTTTTTTCTTTTTTCTGTAACAGACCTTTTTATTATCATTCATTGGATCTTATATGTACATTTCAGACATTTTCGTTCTGTAGTTTCTTTGCAAACAGCATTTCAAGTTCAAACATTTAAGCATACTGGTTTTTATTTTTTCCACTCCATTCATCTGCTTTGTCAGCTTTTTCTGGCGGCTGCTCGGGTTTCTCCAGTGTGTTCGGCGGGGTTAATCCAGATGTTTTTGTGGGTTTCGGTGTGTGTTTGCCGGGTTTTACGGTGAGTGTTCGGCGTACGTGTTCCCTGCAGTAAGATGGCCCTGTGGTGCTTGCTGAATATACCGCAGGATCGCTGAAATGGGATCGCCAAATCGCACCGAATTGAAGAGAACGAAAAGTTACCAAACATGCAATCACTTTTTCGATTTTCTTTGAATAACCCTGTTAGTGTTAAATTGGTGTAGTGTCAGGCTTCCACCCCTTTCGCCTGCTGGAGGACCAGTATTTGCCCATAATACTCTGGGCCTGGCTCTAGCAACCCCTTTCATGTCTAGTCCACGTCTTGTTCCTTCCAGGTTTTATACTCAACCTTTGCCTCATCCAGGCACCTGGAGATCCAGCCTAGGTTTTCCTGTGAAGCCATGGAATTTCAGACGCAGCCCATCTTCCCTGATCAGGCCTCTATAAAAAGTAGCATCGCCCTGAAGGCAATGCTTCTGCATTGAATGAAGTCCCTCATGATGTGTGGACCTGTTCCCAGTTTTGTCCTGTGTTTGCATTCTGTTATATATACAGTGGCAAGAAAAAGTATGTGAACCCTTTGGGATTACATGGAGTTTTGCATGAATTGGTCATAAAATGTGCTCTGATCTTCATCTAAGTCACAACAATTTGAAAAACACAGTCTGCTTAAAATAATACAACACAAACATTATCAGGGTTATTCAAAGAGATTCGAAAACTCACCACACGTTCGGTGTCTTTTCGTTCTCTTCAATTCGGTTCCTTTTGCCGCAAACCCGACGAAAACTAACCGCAAAACCCACCGAATGCACGCAGAAAAGCCACAAAAACATCTGGATTAACCTGCCGAAAACCAAGCCCGAGCAGGAGCCGAACACAGCCGAAGCAGCCGAAGCAGCTGAGACCGCAGACGAGGGAGGTGAATAAATTAGCAAAATAGTTTGTGTGAATCTGTGAAAATGAAACGCTGTTTGCAAAGAAACTACTGAGCGAAAATGTCTGAAATTTGCATATGAGGTCCAGGGAATGATAATAAAAAGGGCTGTTACAGAAAAAAGAAGTAAACTTAAAAAAAAAATCGGACTTTTAAAAAAAAAAAAAAATTAAGAAAAATGCTTAAAATTTCCTAAAAAATCTATAAATAAAGAGACTCTTTACTGCAGAATTTTATAAGGAACGGTTTATTAGATATTGAATTAAAACGGGAATATTTTTAACATTGAAGTCTATGGGATTCTCCTGAATTAACTTGCCGAATTAAACCACCGAATGGCAGGGCATTAGGGGAACCTTTCACTGCTGGTTTGTGTTCTCTGAATAGCCGAAGCAGTGCATTTTCATGGGGATTTCACTGCCCTCGAACAGGCACCGAACAGGCACCGTATGTTCAGGCAATTCGCTAGGATTTGGAGAATTGCCTGCTCTCTGGATAGCCGAATGGCCAGGAAAGGTAACCTAACGCTGATTTTCAGCGTTCGGTTACCTTTCTCAAGCAATTCGGATCTCTTTGGATAACCCTGTATATGTTTTCATGTTTTTATTGAACAGAACATGTAAACATTCACAGTGCAGGGTGGAAAAAGTATGTGAACCTTTGGACTTAATAACTGGTTGACCCTCCTTTGGCAGCAATAACCTCAACCAAATGTTTCCTGTAGTTGCAGATCAGACCTGCACAACGATTTGGAGTAATTTTGGACCACTTCTCTTCACAAAACTGTTTCAGTGTAGCAATATTCTTGGGATGTCTGGTGTGAATCGCTCTCTTAAGGTCATGCCACACCATTTCAATCGGGTTGAGGTCAGGACTCTGACTGGGCCACTCCAGAAGGCGTATTTTGTTTTGTTGAAACCATTCTTTTGTTGAATTACTTGTATGCTTTGGGTCATTGTCCTGATGCATCACCCATCCTCTGTGGAGCTTCAGTTGGTGGACAGATGGTCTTACGTTTTCCTGCAAAATGTCTTGATAAACTCTGGAATTCATTTTTCCATCAATGACAACAATCCGTCCAGGCCCTGAGGCAGCAAAGCAGCCCCAAACCATGATGCTCCCTCCATGGCGGAGTGGGGATGAGGTGTTGATGTTGGTGTGCTGTGCCTTTTTTTCTCCACACATAGTGTTGTTTTTCCAAACAACTCAATTTTGGTTTCATCTGTCCACAGAATATTTTGCCAGTAGTGCTGTGGAACATCCAGGTGCCCTTTTGCAAACTTCAAACGTACTGCAATATTCTTTTTGGACAGCAATGGCTTCCTCCGTGGTGTCCTCCCATGTACTCCATTCTTGTTTAATGTTTTCCTTATTGTAGATGTGTCAACAAAAATGTTAGCATGTGCCAGAGATTTCTGTATGTCTTTACCTGACACTCTAGGATTCTTCTTTACCACATTAAGCATTCTGCGCTGTGCTCTTGCAGTTATCTTTACAGGACGACCACGCCTAGGGAGAGTAGCAACAGTGCTGAACTTTCTCCATTTGTAGACAGTCTGTCTTACCGTGGACACATGAACATCAAGGCTTTTGGAGATACTTTTGTAACCCTTTCCAGCTTCATGCAAGTCAACAATTCTTGATCGTAGGTCTTCTGAGAGCTCATTTCTGCGAGGCATGGTTCACATCAGGCAGTGCTTCTTGAAACCAGTAAACCCAAAACTGGTGTGTATTTTTAAAGGGCAGGACAGCTTTCAGCAACACATCCAATAATATCACACTGATTGGACTCAAGGTTGGCTCACTCCTGGCTCCAATTAGCTCTTGGAGAAGTCATTAGGCTAGGGGTTCACATACTTTTTCCACCCTGCACTCTGAATGTTTACATGTTATGTTCAATAAACACATGAAAACATATAATGATTGCGTTGTATTATTTAAGCAAACTGTGTTTTTCAAATTGTTGTGACTTAGATGAAGATCAGAGCACATTTTATGACCAATTCATGCAAAACTCCACGTAATCCCGAAGGGTTCACATACTTTTTCTTGCCACTGTATATCGGATTAACCATGCACTAACCTCTGGCTCTGGATCAAGACTTCTCTTTGGATTTTCCACTATTGCCATATTTAGGATTACCGTGTACCGATCCCTTGCCTCGGATTACTGACACTGCTCTGCCAGCCGCTTACCACTACTTCTTGCCTATGACATAACCACGTATTTGCCTGTGCCTTCCTGAGACCATTGTTTCCTTGTTACACCAGCCCCCTTCTTGTCTTTGTTTATTTACCACAGTGTTCTTATGTCAGTTACTTTAAGTCTTGTACCTTTCTGTCTTTAGTTTCCCTAGCTATGGTTTTCTGCCCTTAAACTTTACAGCCCATTATCTTTTGTATTTCTCCTTTGCCTTGTAGTTGTTCTCCATTACCCTGTATCCTTTATTTGCTTATTTCCCTGTCAACCCCCTTCCTGTCATGCCCCTGTTCTTAGTCATTCCCTTGTCAGCTCTCCCCCTGTCTCGTCCTTGCTTAGTTATTCCGTGCTGTTTTACCTTTGTTTATAGTTGTTCTTTGTCATCCTCCTTCCTGTCTCGTCCCTGTTCTTAGTTATTCTTTGTCTGTTCCTGTTGAGTCATTCCTTGACAGCTCCCTTCCTGTCTTGATCATTTCTAGTAGTGTCCAGTCACCTCTCTCATTCCGCTCTGTGTCTTATTGTTTTGCCTTTTTCCCTTGTGTTTCTTAGTAAAATATACTTGTTGCCCTGTGTAATGTTTAGGTTTAGTGCTGTTGAGGTGCTTGTACCAATGACGCTCGGATGCACAATTCAGGATAATCATGGTGCTGGTTTTATTATAATATAGCAGAGCAGCTGAATGACTGTTGCTTATAGAGCAAACTACCAACTGACAACAGACAGTGCGAAGGTTACCAGACAATTTGAACACTGGCGTATTATTGGTTATTACATATTATTGGAATATACATATGCAAATACACTATATTGCCAAAAGTATTCGCTCACCCATCCAAATAATCAGAATCAGGTGTTCGAATCACTTCCATGGCCACAGGTATATAAAATCAAGCACCTAGGCATGCAGACTGTTTTTACAAATATTTGTGAAAGAATGGATCGTTCTCAGGAGCTCAGTGAATTCCAGTGTGGAACTGTGATAGGATGCCACCTGTGCAACAAATCCAGTCGTGAAATTTCCTGGCTCCTAAATATTCCACAGTCAACTGTCAGCTGTATTATAAGAAAGTGGAAGTGTTTGGGAATGACAGCAACTCAGCCACGAAGTGGTAGGCCACGTAAACTGATGGAGCGGGGTCAGCAGATGCTGAGGCGCATAGCGCGAAGAGGTCACCAACTTCCTGCAGAGTCAATCGCTACAGACCTCCAAACTTCATGTGGCCTTCAGATTAGCTCAAGAACAGTGCGCAGACAGCTTTATGGAATGGGTTTCCATGACCGAGCAGCTGCATCCAAGCCATACATCACCAAGTGCAATGCAAAGTGTCGGATGCAGTGGTGTAAAGCACGCCACTACTGGACTCTAGAGCAGTGGAGATGAGTTCTCTGGCGTGACGAATCACGCTTCTCCATCTGGCAATCTGATGAACGAGTCTGGGTTTGGCGGTTGCCAGGAGAACGGTACTTGTCTGACTGCATTGTGCCAAGTGTAAAGTTTAGTGGAGGGGGGATTATGGTGTGGGGTTGTTTTTCAGGAGCTGGGCTTGGCCCCTTAGTTCCAGTGAAAGGAACTCTGAATGCTTAAGCGTACCAAGACATTTTGGACAATTCCATGCTCCCAACTTTGTGGGAACAGTTTGGAGCTGGCCTCTTCCTCTTCCAACATGACTGTGCACCAGTGCACAAAGCAAGGTCCATAAAGACATGGGATGAGAGAGTCTGGTGTGGATGAACTTGACTGGCCTGCACAGAGTCCTGACCTCAACCTGATAGAACACCTTTGGGATGAATTAGAGCGGAGACTGAGAGCCAGGCCTTTTCGTCCAACATCAGTGTGTGACCTCACAAATGCGCTTCTGGAAGAATGGTCAAAAATTCCCATAAACAAACTCCTAAACCTTGTGGACAGCCTTCCCAGAAGAGTTGAAGCTGTTATAGCTGCAAAGGGTGGACCAACGTCATATTGAACCCTATGGATTAGGAATGGGATGTCACATAACTTCATATGCGAGTCAAGGCAGGTAACCAAATACTTTTGGCAATATAGTGTATCACACCCTGAAACCTGCCTGGCCTCTCCTCTGTATTGCCGCACACTCTACTCAAGCCTGCTCACTGCAGACGCCGCTTGCCATGCAGTTAGCACACTTAATCTTGATGAAGGCTCTCTACGGGGAGCAGAAATGGTGATAAAATAAAGACTGATTTAACTTGATTACAATAAGACCAGTGAGTGCATCCTAAAGGTTTGAGGCATATATACTGTATATATCAATATACACTGCCTGACCAAAAAAATAGTCACCACCTGCCCCACAAGCCTGTTATGAGCTTCTGTTGCTTCAGTTGTTCAAGTCTAGGTTCAACAACGTTAGGTGCAACAAAACATTAGACTGTGATTTTTTTTTTTGGCCGGGCAATATATATTATACATTCATACATCTAGAGAAGTACGAGGAATTAAAATACATGCCGACACTATATTATATAATTGGCACATAAAACATATTTTGAAGAAAGGTTCGGCATATTTCATTATACTAATATAAACTATTGCGGGTCTTGAATACATTACATTCAAATCAGTGCTGTCAGTGTTGTTTTATATTATAAATAAAAAGCTTATAGCTTTTAATTGGTATTTTTTATCAAAGTAAATAAAATTACCCACAGATGGCATGATAGAGCATACGTTTATATGTGTTTAATAAAATATTGGTTTTCAGAGTTCCTTCCAGGCCCTATACTCATCGCATTGATATTGTTCTAGACAAAGGACATATTATGAGCTTAGTGCTATATTCAACAAGACCACACATCAATTTACATCGTGATACGAAAAATAGATTCCTATTCATCATAATGAAAAGCCAGGTTTTAATTAAATACAACAAAGTATAGTAAAACTGCCAAAGCTACAGGCTTTTGCAGTCACTTCCTTTTTTAAATGAATCAACCTCTCTGAAAGTGAAATGGGATTCCAGAGGACATTATGATTAATAGAACCTTAGCATAGTTTGTTCGGTTCGCATTACAGTTATAATTTTATCAAAAGGAATCACATGGGTTTGATTATATTATTCTGTATTTTTTCTTTTATGCAAATCAAAACATGATGTGGCAAAATAAATTTCCATCCTGATTTCATAGATGGTTGTCAGGAAATAACTAACAGAAAAACCTGTGTACATTACAATTCCAACTGCTGTTTCCCAGGTGTACACATACATACCCTACAGAGGTGCCTAGATGTCTTCCTTGTACCCATTTAGCTTCATACATATCTTTTAACACCTCTGTGTGCTGAGCTCATTCTGACCGTTTTGAGCTCATGTTTAAACGTGATTTGAAGTCATGTTTTATTGTAGGACCCAGACAAACTATCAGGGTTATTCACAAAGAGCTAATCTGGCCCCCGAAAATGGCACCGAACAGGAAATGTCCCTGTACGGGGACATTTCAGGGCCATTCGGCTATTCACAGAACAGGCAGTTCGCCAAATTTTGGTAAATTTCCAGCAAGTACGGTGCCTGTTCGACAGGAGTGAAAGTCCCCATAGAGAAGCAATGGTTAATCTATTCTGAGACAAAAAATTAATAAATAAATACAATTGGCCCTGGACTTAATCCAGACCGGCCCACTCCGATTATGCAAACATGTAGGGTCGGATTAAGATCTCTGTGGGCCAGTGCTAAAGATTTTGTTTGTATTTTTTTGTCATTTAATAAAATGAAACCATATTTTATGTTATTTTAAATTGCGTGCAATTTCGGTGCTTTGTGTTTCACCACATGTCGGTGCTCTTCAGTGATTCCATTTCACTGAAAATAAAGTGAATTCCGTATTTAGTGAATGTTCACCGTGTTATGCTAAAAATGGAGTCGCCTGCAGAATATGTCAGCACTATGTAAATCAAATTAATGTAATGTGTGTATGGAGGGGTGGGCAGCTTACAAAATTTTTTTTATTTCAGGTCCCCCATCACATTTACAAAAAGCACTGATTAAAACGCCACCGATTCCAGTAATCACTTAAGACACTCACTGTTAACAGCGATCCATGAGTTTAGATCCTCTCCTAGAACATCACCGCTTGCCTGAGGTTCCCACTTCCAAGCGTGGCTTCCACATGCTTCAAGAGCTCGTATTGGTGCAACCCCTCCAGGATGTTCTTCGGTTTAAACGTCTTTGACGATCGGCTGCAGTTGGGAGAGCAAAAACAAAGGGCAACGTTATTCCAAAGCATTCTAGGATGGAACTGCTACGCTCAGATCCTTCCTGTTAGCGCTATGCGGGATAATTGCAATGCAACACGGGGAGAAGATAAATACTAAATCAGATTTCACAAACCTGAAATCCAAACACAGGAAAAGCTGCACTGTAAAGCGTCTCCTCTCACTCTTTGGATTTTGGCTGGTGTTTGTCGGATCTACAGCACTGGCAGTTTGTGAATAACCCCTTAAACCAGACGGCAGACAAAAAAAAGATGACAGGGCCCCAAGTAACAAGACATTTTTCTTATTGATCTATTGTCCGCTGCCAGGTTAGCGCAGGGATGGTGAGCCTCGGCACCCCAAATGTTTCATAACTACAAGTCCCGTGATGCCTAATCTCACATAAGGTTGGCAGAGACAAGTATTTCCGACAAATCTGGGGAGCCAACATGTGCCATTGTTGTGCCATTGGTTAAGGGGGACTTTGGCACAACATTATTAAGTGGTACAGTGTATCTGCCACCATTGGGGCGAGTACACCAGGCTCAGGATGCACAGCCCACTCCTCCTATACTGAAGGGAGCCTTCTCCTGTGCTGCTGGAAGGAAAACTCCATCCCTTGTGCAGACCATTGCTGTCAATAAAGTTATTTCAGATTCTAGCTTCTCCACCTACTTAGGAGTCCCCCCTCGGAGCAGCCCCCCCCCCTTGCCTGGCGCCCCCCACTCTCACCACTGCTGTGCATTACACTTCCCTTGATGCTCAGGCAGCCTGTAGCCTAGAACAGCTGGAGTGTGGAAGCTGAACCCCCTCCCCTGATGAGGTCTGTCCCTCCGCCGCAGCAGCCAGGACCTGACAGCCACTTCCTCTCTGCCTACCCTCCCCTGCTCTGAATTCTGCTTTGAGCTCCTCCAAAACTCACAAGAGATTGGTCGGCAGCCAGGCCTTGGCGATTGCAAGACTAGGCCGGCGGCCAGGCCCAGGTGATCGCCAGGCTCGGCCGGTGGCCTGGCCCACTGAGCCATCAGCACACCAGGAATCTCCCGGTAGTCCTGATGGCCAGTACGTGCCTGTTCACAGAACATGGTCTAACGGGTGCTGTAGCGCTCACACAAGAGTAGCGGAGTAGTGATCTTAATGGACAGAAATATCTGCCTGATGGTTATAAAACACTCAGTAAACACAGATTTATACTCCAAAAGCCAAGGAGTATAAAAGCACCACTGGATTGCAACCAAGCTCAGAAGGTTTCAAGACCAAAAGACAACTCAGTGCACATACAGGGACTTTCAATAATACAGATGACTTCGATACCGGAGTATATGGCTCGGGCTGGTCTCCCAGCAGATTACTTTGATAGTCGATGAAATGATTAGACTGCAGGGCAGTCACAGACTAAACAGATAACACATTTTTGGATAAACCCGACTGGGTTTGCGATACCTTGATATAACGAGGGTCGTGATGACACACGTGATAGCATCGAGCTACTTATTATCGGGTTACACTTGGCGTAAGTATTACAGTAATACGGAGTATAAACCAAGCTGTCCCTATCTTTCCCTAATCTTTCGTACAGACAGCTTAACACAGATACGAAACCCTTAGGTCCCGAACACAACCCTGATAAGACTGCAGGTATTACCCCAGAGCATGAGGGGTATATACCAAGGTGGCGGGCCCAAGTCCCAGTGGCATACATAGGGTTAAACACACAATGCTCAGCAATAAGAACCAATAAGGGACAAGCAGAAGAATGGTCAAAAACAAGCTGGGTCAAAAACAGGAGCAGGATTCGTAGACAGAATGGGTCGGCAACTGGAAACACACTGAATGGAAAAGCAGGCGATGCAGGAACTAAACTCCATGTCAGGACGATGAGGCAACTCCTCGCGCCCTGCTTTAAACCCGGCGGCTCCTCGTGACCACACCAGGTCCCGCCCCCTCAGAAGCTGATCGCCATCACAAAGCGCTGGCACTTACACAGCCAGGGGCACAGAACCATGCCCAGACCCCCCAGGGACCGCAGCAGGGGCTGAGGACGTAACATATGGGCCAGCAGAGAAATGCCCTGCTGTTCAGTGGTTTCATTCGGCAGGTTTAATCAGTCGAATCCCATAGGCTTCAATGTTAATAAATATTCCCGTTTTTACTCAATATCTAATAAACAGTTTATTATTTTAATCTGCAGCAAAAAATCTATTGTTTCAGATTTTTCGGGATTTTTTCGACAAACTTTTTTTTCAGATTTCTTTCTTAAATAGCGTTTTTTCCATGACAGACCTTTTTATTATTATTTATAGGACCTTATATGTTAATTCCATACATTTTCGTGCAGTAGTTTTTTGCAAACAGCATTTCAAGTTTGGAAACTTTTGTTTTGTTATTTTTTTATCCCGTTCGTCGGTTTGTTGGCTTTTTCTGGCAGCTGGTTGGCGCTGTGTTTGTTGCATCATCAGCTTTTTTCGGACGTGTTCGGCAGGTTTTCTGTAGCATTTCAGATCGATTCGAATTTTTTAACAATTTCTATCCTCTTTAACTGTAAGGACAGAGGATGTGGCCATCGTCTCAGAATATAAGCCGTGGCAAAGTTTGGGTTAGTGTACTAAATTTCATATTGTTTTGCTCCTCTTTAAATCCTTTGTTTCAAGATGAGAATTTAAAAAAAGTCAAACTTTATTCCCCCTATTTTGTGAGTTTTCTGAAAAATATTTAATTTACATCAACATTCCCTTTTCCGATATGAATAACAGAATTCGGAGTGCAATCGCTACTTGATACAGTGAATGTTTTGAACAATCTATGTACTTTCAGTTTTATTTCCCCACTGCCCAAAATTTGGCATTCCCAAAAAAGAACTGTTCCTTCCATTCACAGTGCTTGTTAAGAAAGCTCAGCAGGTGCAATTGCTGCTTACAAAAACATGGGCAGATACACAGCACCGTAAAACTAAGAATCCCTTTGTTTTCTTTGTCATTTATACATATGGGAAGTATAAAGAGTTCTTGGAAGCTGATATTGTGTCTTCATAAATTAAGGGGTGGGAGTAGAGAGGGGAAAAGGGGGATACAATGTTGCGGAAGAAAGTTAGAGGCGTTCCAAGAACTTTTGTGAACAAGGTTCCAGAATCCATGCTTTCCTTTGTTTCCTCTCCAAATAAAATAAATGGCCTTTCTCTTTACTGTAATGAGTATTTTTAGCAAGCTAAGGGCTCCATAAACTTTAAAGGCCTGGTACTTAACTTTAATGGCCATGAGAATAATGGGTTATTAAACAAATAATTTAGTTCCAACGAAGTTGATAGAATGGCTCACTCCAATCTTTCCAACGGCTTTTCTCCTTGCAGCATTATTATACTAATTATCCAGTGTTTTCTGGCTCTAAACAATACTACCAATGTATTCACATCTGTCAGCTAAGTGACCTGCACATTCTTCCTAGCAGTTAATGGCATAAAGGAAAAGACACATTTAAATAGTTTCTTTTCAGTCACACCAACCGTCGTGAGCATTATTTAAAAAAGATAACCATTTTGACTGAAAACAGCCCAAGTTCAGACAAGAAACCCACATTTTTAAATACGAATTTAGGGAGTTGACAAGTAGCCATAATTTTTAATCCAGTTGAAAATAAAATACTTTACAATACGCAAAGAAACTATATTAATAATGTGTCACCCACTAAATACCTGATTTCAGTATATTCCCCATCTGACCCTTGATCTATCAGAGATCACATCTCAGAAAAAAACAAGCTGACATGTATTTTAATAAGCAGCTTACAAATAATTATCCATAAAGATGAATGATATATGTCATTGGTTTTGCGATATTACTCGTATATTTACTTTGTCTCAGTGATGACAGCGCCACCATCTCACTGCATTCTTGCACAACTCTGATTTGTTCTACCTCTTGCCCGCTTGTAACTTTTTTGATGGCAGTCGTGATAAGGAGAGGAAAAATGCTCCTGTCTTTCAGCCAGGTGTATGAGTGAACAGCTTATTTTAATCTGTAGAAAGGGAAGGTCAGATTAATAAAGGACATGACTCTAGAAGAACCCTTCAAAAATTAAAGGTGGCAAAAAAAATATTTCAAGCCTGAAGACAGTATTGTCAGATAACAAAAGGTCTGGAGCCCAAAAACAAGTCAGTAAAAGGACAAAGAGTGCAACAATTAAAGAAAGTTACAAAGGCCCAATGGACCACTGGACTGCAAAGGTTTATGGGTTATCCTATTCCAAACATGCAGAAAAAATGGCGTTGCGCCCGTAATCACCAGAGGGCTGCAACAGCCAGGAGTAACAGCCCAGTTCATGTATAAAACATAACAAAAGAAAAAAGGTGTCATCTGCGCTCATTTCCATGTATTTCCATGTACAACAAAACACTATCAGGAGGTTTTAGTTTGTTTCAATGGCCATTGCAACGTAAGCTCACTCGCCTCATCAAGGCACCTCTTTGGAGAGTGCGTACCTAACCAATGTACCAAAAGCCGCTCTACTGAGCAGCTCCAAGCCCCTCCTGCTTCTTTTCAGCTAAGGAGAGGCAGAAAGATGGTGGGTTTTATTTATTCACGCACCAAACACTTCCCATTTGGGGTTGAAAACAAAAACATGGAAAAAGGAATAGCAGCAAAATGGATAACTGGTGTTACAAGCATAATATACAGAAAAAATGGCGTCGCGCCCATACTCACCAGAGGGGCTGCAACAGCCAGGAGTAACAGCCCAGTTTATGTATAAAACATAACAAGAGAAAAAAGGTGTCATCTGCGCTAGTTTCTATGTATTTCCATGTACAACAAAACACTATCAGGAGGTTTTAGTTTGTTTCAATCGCCATTGCAACGTAAACTCACTCACCCCATCAAGGCACCTCTTTGTAGAGTGAGTAGTCGTTTTGCTGCTGTTCCTTTTTCCATGTTTTTGTTTTCAACCCCAAATGGGAAGTGTTTGATGCGTGTATAAATAAATCCCACCATGTCTCTGCCTCTCCTTTAGCTGAAAAGCAGCAGGAGGGGCATGGAGCTGCTCAGTAGAGAGACTTTTGGTACATTGGTTAGGTACTCACTCTACAAAGAGGTGCCTTGATGGGGCGAGTGAGCTTACGTTGCAATGGCCATTAAAACAAACTAAAACCTCCTGATAGTGTTTTGTTGTACATGGAAAAACATAGAAACGAGCGCAGATGACACTTTTTTTCTCTATCCTATTCCAAAGTTGGTGCTGACTTAACTAGAGCTGTTGTAAACTTACCAAAGCCATCAGAGGACCCTATTACAACCTTATCGCTAACGTTAGTGCTCACATATCTGAGCACTAACGCTAGATTAAGTGAGTTTATCGCATGTCCCCATATTACATCCTTAGCGCTAAACCCATTTGTAATAAGTTACGCATCGGTGATTGCACAAGCTTACTGTACTTTGCTCTCCCTATACGTAACATAGGGAGCGCAATCAGTAATTAGCTTTAGGATTACAAAGTCCTAATGCTTATTACCCAACCGATGCGGTAACAAAAAGGTTACCCACAGCTAGAAGCTGGTTCTGAATCCGCTTCTGCAGAATCAATTAGCATCAGCTAAAAAAAAAACCCCAATAAATCAGAAACTCACCTCTCATCCCTTGGCGAAAACGGTACACAATCCCCCACTTCTGGCCACTGGGAGCAGAGTGAGACTGGGGACAAATAGTCCAGTCTCCTTCTGTGGCCCTGCACTATCACGCGAGAGCAAGATTGTGCAGCTCACACGGCCCGCCAACAGCCCAACACTCCATAGATTGCTATGGACTCCAAAAAGTGATACTCGCAGAGGCGTGGAAGCGCAATTGTGAGTATCATGGAGGGTTGTACTGCGTTGTGGGACAGGCTGCTGAATTAGTGCCTGCCCCGTAATATGGTGCTAAAATGGGGACGTTGTGGGGAAACCTGCAGGTGCAGGTTTTCCCTGTTAGCATCCCTGTTTTACAGTTGTGTTCAAAATTATTCAACCCCCACTGAAATTGAGTGTTTTGGCCAGTTTGACATTGATTTTGATCATTCAGTCATCTTGCTTACAATTAAATCAAAGAGGCACGTGTAGGTCAGACAAATATAACATAACATTTATAATGAAATAACCACAAATGTCTTTTCTGTGCTCACATCATTATCAGTTTTATTCAACCCCCAAGTGACATTCAATCTTAGTACTTAGTACAACATCTTTGCAGCGATTTACGGGTATCTTCGCCCATTCGTCATGGGCAAAAGCCTCCAGTTCAGTCACATTCTTAGGCTTGCGCACTGCAACTGCTTTCTTTAACCACTTCGATGCTGAGGACGCGCTCAGCGCGTCCTCAGCATTCCCGCTGGTATGCGGAGGACGCGCTGAGCGCGTCCTCCCATTAGGGTCAGCGTTCGGCCGGGTTCCGGCCGATCGCTGGCCCCCCCGGTGCGGGCTGACATCCTCGATGTCAGCCGCCGGAATTAGGTGTCATTGCGGCAGCGCGATGACACCTAATTCAGGCGCCCCCCCCCACATGTGCGGAGGAGGCGCCTGAAAGGGAGGGGGGGAGGTCCTTCGGACCTCTCTCCTCCCGATCGGCGGCTCTGCGGGGGTTAACCCAGGCATCATTTGGAAGGGCACAGCCTGCCCTTCCAAATGGTGCCTGGCATTAACCCCTGGGGAGCTGGATCGCGAATCGGTGCTGAAAAGCGCCGGTTCGCGATCCTTTCCCGGAGCTGACCGACATCTTGGATGTCGGCCAAGCCTCCGGGAACTCCCCCTGAGGACTGGCGTCATCGTGCGTAGCACGATGACGCCAGTCCTGGACTTAACCCCTAACTGCCACCAACTGTGGAGATAGGGAGTTCCAATGAACTCCCTATCTCCCGATCCGTGGCAGTTACGGGTTAATGTTTGGTATGGTTGGATCGGCCAGAGCATGGCCGTTCCAATGATACCAAACACTACTGTGAAAAATGTTGTAAAAAAATAAATAAAAATGAAAAATAAAAATAAAAAAAATTAAAAAAAAAAAATTATAAAAAAAAAAATAAACACTTTTTTTTTGTTTTTTTTGTTTTGTTAATGCAGCAATATTGTTCCCATTTCAATTATAATGTGAACAATGATGCTGCACTAACGATTTTTGTATGCGGTGCGTTTGTTAAAAATAGTGTAATTTTCCCCCAAAAAAAATGTAACGAGACCCCATCTCTAATTTTTTTAACAAGCGCACCCCATACAAAATATAACCGCAATTGCTCGCATGTTAAAATGTGAAAAAAAACACTTTACACATTGTAAATTATTGAAAATACATATTTTATTGCATTTTTTGTTATAATATACAGACAGGTCATGACGTATACATTTAATAATGACATATTATGAATCTACCGAGTCTGACGGAAAGAACGATATATAATATGTCTGGGTAATATACTAAAATAAGCCTTGAAAACGCGTTTAAACATGATGAGCGAAACCAGTAAAAATGACCTCAGCACAGGGGCGGGAAAAGCCTCAGCAGCGAAAGGGTTAAGTCCCACCAGAGGTTCTCAATCGGATTTAAGTCAGGTGACTGCGATGGCCACTCCAAAAGGTTCCAGCCTTTAATCTGCAACCATGCTCTAGTGGACTTGGAGGTATGCTTGGGATCATTGTCCTGTTGAATAGGGATGTGCGTTTCGGGTTTTGGAATTTCGGAATTTTCACGAAATTTCCCGATTCGTGTCTTCGGATTCGGCCGAATTTCCGAATCGGGTCGGACCCGAAAACTGACAGATCGGAAAATTTTTCCGAGCCGAAACGAAAAAATTTCGGATTTTTCGAATGGACTTGAAATGTGTCAAATCGAAATTTATTTTTGCTCTATTCATGATTTCGGTTCCATTCGTGATTTCGGTTCCATTTCGGTAATTCTGGACATCGTATATTTAACTATTATCGGTTATATCGCTGATTCTGTAAATTTTGTATTTGTAAATGCGTATCACTTGTTTCTTGTGGCATTCGGGTCAGTTTAGCGTTTTTTAAATCGTTTTGTTCATTTTTTTTGTTCCTTGGCTTTCATACCATTTTAATATGATTAAATAAAGTTGTGAAATGTATATTCATAAGAAAAAAAGGATCTTTATTTCATAAAAAAAAAACACGATAGAATCGCCAGAATTATCGTATCGACGGAATGAATTATCGGATCCGAGAAACAAACCAAAAATTTATTATAAAAAAAGATATAAAGTATAAAAAAAGTAAACCATAGTAGTTTACGTCAAAACGAATAGAGTTAGACACTTTGAAACGAGGAGAACAGACGTTCCAAAAAAACGAAAATTTCCGAAATCACGAAAAGTCGATACAAAAAACGAGCAAAGTGACCCGAAAACACGAAAAATGGTCAATATTCCGACTAAAAAAAATGTACACAAAAAACGAGCCGAACCGAACCGAAACCGAAATCGGTCGAAACGAGCCAAATCGAAAATTTTAAACATCCAAACAAATCGAACCGAATCGAACCGAAAAAAAAAAATCGGTGCACAAGCCTACTGTTGAAAGGTCAAACGTCTCCCAAGCCTCAGGTTTGTGACGGACTACATCACATTGTCATCCAATATCTCCTGGTACTGAAGAGAATTCATGGATGGTACCTTGCACACGCTGAAGCTTCCCTGTACCCACTGGTGTATTTTGGCCTAGACCGACTAGGCCCAGGCCTAGGGCGGCACTTTCCAGGGGGCGGCAGCCCGCACTGGGTGGCCCCACCCCTAAAAAAAACAATTTTTTTTTTATTTATTTTTTTTACTTTTGCAAAGTATTTTACCAGGAAGGATACATTGAGATTTCACTAATTTACACTTTCAATTTCACTTTCCAGGGGCAGCAAAAAACCTCACCACTGAATGGGTTACTCACAGAGCACCGAAATGACGCCAACTTTTTGGTGTTCTGTAGTTCCCTGCACTTAGGAGAATAAAATTTCCCCACCCTGCAGTGAATTCACCATTCACCGCAGGGTCCCCAAAGTGCATGGAGTCGGCCGCTGAATGCTGCCACCGCAAACCCGTGGCCTGCTGTTTTCAAAAGAACTACTGAACGAAAATGTCTGGAATTTATATATAAGATCCTATGATTGATAATAAAAAATTCTGTTACAGAAAAAAGAAAAACTGCTATTAAAAAAAAGGTCGGGTAATTTTGCCCAAAAAAATCTGAAAAATGACTAAAAGGTACTAAAAAAAAATCAATAACTAAAGACTTTTTACTGCAGACTAAAATAATAAATGATTTATTAGATATTGCATAAAAACAGGAATATTTTTAACATTGAAATCTATGGGATTCGCCTGAGTAAACCTGCTGATTGAAACCACCGAACATCAGGGCATTTCACTGCCATTTCTCTGAGTCTCAGTACCACATGACTGGCTGAACCACGTGAAACGCACGCGCGCAGCTGCCCGCCCTTTCGTTAACACAGACTCTATTCTGGACTGAACACCCACCGGGAAGGGAATCAAAGCTACAGTGCACCCTCTGGCAGTGGCACCCCACTGCTGACAAGATGGCTCCACAGCATAATTGCTGTGTGCTCATATACACTCGGTTTGCTGGGAGTTTTACTGCAGTGGATTCTGATGCACTCATACACACCGCACATTGCATTGCTGGGAGTTTTATTGCTGTGGATTCTGATACGCTGACACACACCACACATTGCATTGCTGTGAGTTTTATTGCTGTGAATTCTGATGCACTCATACACACCGCACATTGCATTGCTGGGAGTTTTATTGCTGTGGATTCTGATACGCTGACACACACCAAACATTGCATTGCTGGGAGTTTTATTGCTGTGGATTCTGTGATACACACTGCATATTACTGCGAGTTTTATTGCCCTGGAGCTCTGTGATACGCTCATACAAACTGCACATTTCTGTGGGTTTTATTGCTGTGCAGCTCTGATATGCTCATACACAGTGCCCATTTCTGTGGGTTTTATTGCTGTGCAGCTCTGTGATACGCTCATATGCAGTGCACGTTTCTGTGGATTTTATTGTTCAACCAATTAGAGCGGCTGTGATCCCGCTTACTTGACATGCGTGGCTGTTCTTTGTAAAAATGCTTGAATTTAAACATTTCATAATTTTCTTTATCTCAATAGATACATTTGAAATGGTATACAAAATATACAAGTAGGCACTTGGTATCCACTTTTAATATAAAGAGAGGAAAAGGCGGAGCTCTAAGAGGAAAAGGTGGAGCTTAAAGAGGAAGGGTGGGGATTAACCAGGAAGAGGTGTGCCCTTGACAGGAAGGGGTGTGTCAAATTTAAATTAGGGGGTGCACGAGTTTAGTCAGGCCTAGGGCAGCACAAAACCTAAATACACCACTGCCTGTACCTGCAGAAGCAAAACAGCCCCAAAGCATGATTGACCCCCCGCCATGCTTCACAGTAGGCAAGGTGTTCTTTTCTTCATAGGCCTTGTTCTTCCTCCTCCAAACATAGCATTGATCCATGGGCCCAAACAGTTCTAATTTTGCTTCATCAGTCCACAGAACATTATCCCAAAACTTCTGTGGTTTGTCCACATGACTTTTGGCATACTGCAGTCGACTCTTCTTATTCTTTGGAGACAGCAAGGGGGTGCGCCTGGGAGTTCTGGCATGGAGGCCTTCATTACGCAGTGTGCGCCGTATTGTCTGAGCTGAAACTTCAGTACCCACATCTGACAAATCTTTTCTCAGTTCCTCAGCAGTCACACGGGGACTTTTCTCCACTCTACGCTTCAGGTAGCGCACAGCAGTCGAAGTCAGCATCTTCTTTCTGCCACGACCAGGTAGCGTTTCAACAGTGCCCTTTGCCTTGAATTTGCAAATGATGCTTCCTATGGTCTCTCTTGGTATGTTTAACATCTTTGCAATCTTCTTATAGCCATTGCCCTTCCTGTGAAGAGTAATCACCTCTTCTCTTGTCTTCCTCGACCATTCTCTTGACTTCACCATGTTTGTAACCACACCAGTAAATGTCTAGAAGGAGCTGAGTATCACAGTCATTTTAAAGCTGCCTAATTGGTGCTTTTTATGCTTTATTGCTGCTCCGTGACATCCACAGGTGTTTTCAATACCTGATTGAAAACACTTGAATGAACCTCTGTTCTTCAGAGTGGTAGTCTTTAAGGGGTTGAATAATTGTGTCAATGAAGAATTCACAAAAGAAACATTTACTACTGTATTACAAAACCAATTGATGTCATTTTAGTTGCATATGGTTCTTTAAAAAGTCCTTGTAGGATTTCATTCTGAATACAATTACAAATGTACACTAAATTCCCTAAAACCCTTTACAGCATTGGGGGTTGAATAATTTTGAACACAACTGTAGCTGTTTGAACACCTTTGATTTTTTTTTTGTAATGAAGCAAAAAGCTCAAGCTAAAATGTAAATATAATAACACTTTTTGGCCTGGAGAGGGAGCCTTGCGCCTGTCAAAAAGGGTTTACCTACTGTGTGAACATGTATATTCACATGTACAGGGCCGGATTAACATAGGGGTAGATGGAGCAGCAGCTCCAGGCCCATGCCTCAGAATATGCCCAAGAGAAAGGATAACTATCAGGGTTATTCAGAGAGCGGTGAAAAGCAGGAGAATGACTGGAGAATGGAAAATTCTAGGTCAAAATAGCTGATTTGGAAAGTGAGATGAATGGGGAGAATTTTTCTGGTTTGGCTATTTTGACCTAAAATTTTCCATTCTCCAATCATTCTCCTGCTTTTCGCCGCTCTCTGAATAACCCTGTATGTCTGCATTTGGACCCATGTATCTCCAACTCCATAGCAGCTAAAGGGCTTTCCAATGATACCAAACATGACCTGGTTTTAAGTAAAATAAATAAAATAATAAATATTTACTTTTTCTTTCCAACAGTAATATTTTTCACTTTTTCAATAATAAAGTAAACTACAATCCATTGTTACGAATTGTTACATCAAAAACCTAAACCGCCGCACTGCAGCAAAGAGCACTGCAGGGAACTTTGCACCCCTGCGTCACTAACCTTTACACCTCACAAGTTCAAGTGAGGTGTCATTGACAGGGCAGAGTCTGGCCTTTGCATTAATACCAAACCTGACCATGTAAAATCTAAAAGAAAAGAAAACAGTTTTTAGTTATTTATTTAGATTTAGTTCCAAAGCGATGGCATTGTCCATTTGTCACATATAAAATGAGCAATACCACTGCCATTACTCACCTTCTCATTTCCCACGCTGGGAGCAAGGTCAGTGTTTTATACATAGTCTTATTATTCGTAAAAAAAACATGTTCCAAAACACAAGTGTAGCACTGGTTTAAAACTGTATTCTGGTGCATTGAACTATGTTGCCACCAGAGGGAGACATTGTGGACTATGCTGGACAAAACGGACTCCATATCCCATCACCCTTTGCGTGAGGACAGGAAGTGGGTGGTACAAAGAGGAGGAAGGACATGAGCAGCCTCGTGCAAGGCATGGGGAGTGTGAGCAGAGCCACGAGAGACGTAGGACGCACGCTGGGGGCTGTTAGGGTTTGAAACCAGGCCGGAGTGTGGAAGTTGCTACAGTCCTGTTAAAGATCGTGCTATTCCCTGAGCGTTGAGAGTACAGAGCGAGCAGTGAGAGAGAAAAGTCGCAGGTGAAACTTCTGGGATCCTGGCAGAGTTGGAGCGCAGAGAGATGGCGGCATCCATTGCTGCAGTGATCAGAGAGAGAGTGTGTATCGGCCGGCTGTGTACTACGCTGAACTGTTCTTGGCAAAGTGCAGTTTGGGAGAAGAGGGACATCGAGTGAGGAGAGGCTGAAAACTGGAGAGGAGTGCTGGCGGCCTATGTGTTTGTGTTCTGGCGGAGGAGAACCAGATCGGGAGTGCAGGCGCTAACAGCATCGAGTTCCAAGTGGCAGCAAGACAGATCCGAGAGAGAGAGATCCCTTTCTTCAGTGTTCATCGGTCCAAGACAAGCGGTTACACCGGATGGGTGAGAAGGCTTCGGCCTGGTGAAAACACAGAACATTGCACACTTGTTTATTGTTTCTTTAAGGGCCCCAACGGTGACTAGTCGAAGATTGTTTCTGTTTCATTCACTGGCCAGTTGAACACAGTACCCGGGTACCCTAGACAACACACATATATAATTTTGAGCTATTCTTCATGGGACTTACACTCCAGAACTGAGGGGGTTAACTGGTTTCTTTTACCACCGCATGTTTTTCCCGCGTAACAAATTCTTGCTACTCAAACACAGTATATGTGTATTATATGCTTCTTTATTGGGATCAGTAAAGAATATAATATAGAAAAAGCCACAACAGGGCTGGTGTATAGTTATTTCCTAGTGCGGTGAGACTATCCCGAAGTTTATACAGCGGCTCCTCCGGGGGTGAGTGTCACGACCCACTACGCGCGCTGCTGCGCAAAGACGCCGGGTTAAGCCGCTCACTATCTGTCTATCCTAGACCCAGATAATCACGCGAGCTTCTCTACCCGTCCCGGCCGCACTTTCTCTCACAACAGACACGTAGAGCGCGATATACTGATCCCAGGATTGCAACGCAGTACAAATCTTCTCCTGAAGCGCATAATAACTACGTCTCTCACAATCCTGGAGCTCACTTTCTTATTCTATTAGTAACGCTGCCACCAGTCCTCACCGACACTATGCGCGTCGCAACAGGAGACGCAGGGCTTAGCAGCCGCACTATCCTGGACTTGGACAGTGACTACGGATCTGCAAGGACAGAGGCTTTGACCCCTGTATGGTGTTGGGTGTATGGAACCCAATGGCAAGCCGAAGGAGGAGACCAGAAGGAATATGATTGATTAAGCTTTACTGAAGGCAACAAAATATAAGTCCAGAATAAAGTAATGTAATGTTTCTTTTGACAGAAATAAGAGTCCAGAACGGAGAGTTGTAAGGATAAATAAATACGGTTGCAATCTTGGAAATAGTCCAGGGGTAGAGGTATGCCGGGAGGTGGAACTGGCACTGTGATGGCAATCTTGAATATGGAAGCGGAATGGAGCTGTACCGTGGTGGCAGGAACAGAAGCGGAGCTGTATCGTGGCAACAGAAGCGGAGCTGTACCGTGGCAGCAGGAACAGAAGCGGAGCTGTACCGTGACAACAGGAACCGGAGCGGAGCTGTACCGTGGCATCAGGAACAGGAGCGGAGCTGTACCGTGGCAACAGGAACCGGAGCGGAGCTGTACCGTGGCAACAGGAACAGGAGCGGAGCTGTACCGTGGCAACAGGAACCGGAGCGGAGCTGTACCGTGGCAACAGGAACAGGAGCGGAGCTGTACCGTGGCAACAGGAACAGGAGCGGAGCTGTACCGTGGCAACAGGAACAGAAGCGGAGCTGGTACTGTGATGGCAGGAACAGAAGTGGAGCTGGTACCGTGGCAACAGGAACCGGAGTGGAGCTGGTACCGTGACAACAGGAACCGGAGTGGAGCTGGTACCGTGATGGCCGGAACAGAAGTGGAGCTGGTACCGTGGCAACAGGAACCGGAGTGGAGCTGGTACCGTGACAACAGGAACCGGAGTGGAGCTGGTACCGTGATGGCCGGAACAGAAGTGGAGCTGGTACCGTGGCAACAGGAACAGAGGCGAAGCTGTATCGGCAGCAGGAACGGAAGTCAGAATCCTTTTAGAGGAACACGAAGGGGAACCACTGGGTAACGTGGTGTAACCACAGTATAACCTGGTTAGTGAACTGGAGAAGGCGGCAGGTTTAAATAGGGTTCAGGGAATCATACGAACACCGTTCACCTGGGACTCGCAGGTGTAATAGGGATACCTGAGTGCTAGGTAGATTAATTGGTGGTATACGAGGATCTCCAGTGCAGGTGGGATGCAGTACCTTAACTTGACCAGCAGAGGGCGCCAGAGTACCTAGGTCTTCATTCTCTAGGATGGACGATCACGCATGCGCGCTTGCCTCCTGTTCAGTTGGATCCCGGAGACGGCGTGGGACACATCCTGGCTCTCCTCCCTCGAGCTGAAGATCGGAATCAGGGAGCGACGCGCCACGAGGGACCTCAGGTGAGTCTGCCAGGCGTCCCAATATGGCGGCCGCGGTCCGACCGCGGCGTGGGGCATTACAGGATCCCACAATTCCCTGTCGTTTCCTGACGACCGCAACACGCAATTTGTTATATATAACCGACCTTAAAGCAAATAGCAATACTCCCAATCTCTTAGTTAGCGTGGATTTCATCAGCCAGAGTCAAAACTTAAATATTTTTTGGTTTATTTATGACAGAAAAAGAATCACAGTGCTTGGTTACATAACAAACTTATAACTAGAATAAATCAATTACTTACACAGTACACAGCAAATATAAAGAAAAAGGTGTTAATCACAGAGCCTTACTTACGACGGAATAATAAGTAGCTAGCATCGGTGCCTCCTGGGGCCTGGAGGTAGGAGGTAGGAACATGGACCGATCAGTCCTCTTTAGAAGGTGCCCCAAGTGATCAGCTCTGAGCCATGCTTGATTCAGAATATATATAGGGCTGCCTTTTTCTAAGTCCAGCCTCCTAGCTGGCAGAGCCTTTGCCTACAATTCCCAGAGTGCCCATCTCTGGAGCATGCCCAGTGCACTTCGTCATTAATCTTTAATTGCCTAAAGGCGTCCCTCTTCCCTCCAGACCCCCCTTAGAGATCAAGGATGTGCTTCCTGTCTTTGAAGATAGGGTCCAACTCTCTTGGGGCTGACCTGGCTGCCAAGGTGTGATTTTCTATGTTAGTGTACAAAGAAATTCCCTTTTTACAGCTACGTGTTATATCCTCCCCCCCCCCAGGGAGAAAGCTAAACATTTTGATTACATTTCAGCTGTGGACACAGGGATACACTTACCAAATGGTCAGACACAAATATGAACATAACTCTATCTGGAGGAGATAACTCTATATGGAGGAGATAGACACATATATACAGGCAGACCCTTATATAGATAGAAATATAGATCTAGTCTGCCACAGTGAGCGCTACACGTGGGGGCTCGTCCAGGATTCTAGTCTCCGTGAATACCGCAATTAAAGGGTTAAATATGGATCCAGACGCTGCTGCAGAATGGTGTAAGGGGCAGAATAGCCAGCTAGGGTTAAGTTTAGCTATGGACATTCCCGCAGACACTTGGGCCGAAGACCAAATTCGCCAGGCCGTGGCTGCGCTGACAGCAGATCATAGGGGGGCAATACTGGACATTAAGACGAACCCAGAGACTTCTCACACATATGTTCTTTTAGAGTGGAGAAAGGATGTTCCAGTGTGTTTTCAGGGAGCGAGTGTGAAGCTGGCCGACGATGTGGAAGTTCGACTGGTCCAGCCCAGTGCGCCACGTGGTGAAACCGCAAATGTTCCCGCGGCTAGCCCGACAACATCAAGTCACAGGGTACCGGATACTACTTCTATCCCGGTGACAGGGTTCCCTCCTGTTGCATTCTTTACCGCAATGGGAAAACTGGTGGAAACATTAGCCCAAAACTCCGCTGCGTCTGCCAATTATGGATATCGCAAGTTACGGTTTTATTCTGGTAAGGTCCCTGTGCCAGCTGGAGAAGAGGACTTTGAGACTTGGATAGATCAGGCAGTGCAAGCCGTGGAAGAATGGGAAATTGCTGACACCGCGAAGAGACAAAGGTTGAGCGAGAGCTTAAGAACTCCTGCTTCAGATGTCATCCGAAATCTGAAAAGGGACAAGCCAGGCTGCACTGCTGCTGAGTATCTAGAAGCTTTACAGGAAATTTTCGGGGAGTGGAGGATTGTGCCGAGCTTATCCACAAGTTCTCTCACACCTATCAAAAGGAAGGAGAAGAATTGTCCACCTATGTCTGGCGGCTGGATAAAATCATCCATCAGGTTATTCTAAAAGGAGGCATGGAACCGAGTCATGCAAGCAAAGCTTTGATGGATCAAATTTTCAAAGGAGCACTCCCACTGGATCCCATAATGTTGAAATTTCAGACTAGATACCAGAGCAAGAGACTGACCTATTCCAAACTGGTCAAAGCTATCTGAGAAGAAGAGGCTTTAATTAAGGCTAAAAGGGTTGCTAATGCTTCACACACAGTTTTCACCGCAGAAGTAGGAACTCTCTGTATAGCGGACATACTGACCGAAGTGCTGGCTTTGAAAACTCAGATGTTGCAAATGATAGAGTTGATGATATTGCTGTCGGCTAAGGACACCAGAACTGAGGGGGTTGCTGTAGCCTCCAACAGGGGGTCTCCAAGTGAGCTGCAAGAAGAGAATATGCCCACACTCTCGAGAAAGAAATGTTTTGGCTGCGGGGAAATCGGCCATTTTAGGGCTCAGTGCCCAAAAGGGAGGGCCGAAAAGAACCGGTCGAAGAACTCCTGAAGACCGTGGAGAAACTGTTGTCCACCTTGCAAGCGGGAAACTCCAGGGGGCCCAGATCCGTGCCAAATGCTGTGTCTGCCAGGACTGAAAGAGTTACTCCCTTAGTATCTGGTCCTATGTTGCGGGAAAGCAATGCACACCAAAGACCTCAACGAGTCAGGAAGAAGGTTAGAGTGCAACGAACTGGGCCTATACCTCCTGCGGCTATGAACAAGTTTCCTGACCAGCTGATAGGTCCTTCTCCCATCCTTCCAATCCAAGTAGAGGGAGTCTACACTAAAGCTCTGTTAGACTCAGGTGCTCAAGTGACGTTGATCTATCAAGACTTCTACGAGAAGCACTTGAAGCACATACCTTTAAAGGAATTAAAGGACCTTGAGATCTGGGGCATCGGAACTGAGAAACTTCCCTATGATGGATATCTACAGGTGAAGTTAGAAATTGGATCCAAAGTCGTCGGACAGTCTGGAGGTTGTGATGCATTGACCATTGTGTGTCCTCGCCCTTCAGGAGCCAGCAGAAGTTCTATGATAGTGGGGACGAATACTGATCTGGTGAGACGTCTTCTGGCTCCCATAGTGATGGAAGAAGGTTCTACAAGAGGAGTGCATCCGATGTTACGTCCGGTCTATCAACGAATGGTCAAAAACAGAGGGCACCTGCCGAAGTGGGGCGTCTGTGGAGATTGGGAGGAACAGAGAAGGTTCTGCAATCAGCAGAAGTGGCGAGTTTCCGGGCTTCAGTCAAGTTGAACGGATCACAACCGGGTCCTTATGTGGTACTGGAAACTGATCCCAGTCGCGAGAGTGAGGCCGGAGTGGAAGTAATCCCTGAGATGATCTCCACAAGAGCTTTACAATGGGCAAGAGGAAGAATTTCCGTCAAGTATGTAATGTATCTGATTCTCCAGTGGTCCTAAAAGCACGAATGCCCCTCTGACAAATGGCTTCTGTTACGCCTCTCTCCCCTACTGATTTAGGAGGGGGAGTGAACAAAGAGATTCCAGCTGAACGGTTCTATCCTGAAAGACGCTCCCATGTCGCTTGAATGGAAGAAGCGACTTCAGTCTCAGATTCTAAAATGGAAGGACTTGTTTTCGAAGGATGAGTTCGACGTGGGATGCGCTAAGAGTACTGAACATCGCATTCGACTACAAGAGGATAAGCCGTTTTGAGAAAGGTCAAGACGGGTTCCACTGGGAGACTTGGATGATCTACGAGAACAGCTGACTAAACTACAGAGGACTAAGGTGATTCAAGAGTCCAGGAGTCCTTATGCCTCTCCCATAGTGATGGTTTGAAAGAAGAATGGTTCTATCAGTTTATGTATAGACTATCGCACGCTAAATCAGAGGACCATTCCAGATCAATATGCTACTCCTCGGATAGAAGATGCCCTACAGTGTTTGTCTGTAGCAAAATGGTTTAGTGTACTAGACCTGCGAATTGGGTGTCATCAGATACCAATGCATCCTGAATACAAAGAGAAGACTGCGTTCATCTGCCCACTGGGGTTCTTTGAGTTCAACAGAATACCTCAAGGCCTCACGGGGGCTCCCGCCACGTTCCAACGATTAATGGAGAAGACAGTCGGAGATATGAACTTGATAGAGGTGTTGGTGTATCTAGATGATATTATTGTGTTCGGGAAGACTTTGAAAGAACATGAGCAACGGTTGGCGAAGGTCTTGAAGCGGCTCCATGAAGAGGGGTTGAAACTGTCCCTGGAGAAGTGCCAATTTTGTCTACCTTCAGTTACGTACCTGGGACATGTTGTTTTGGCAGAAGGTGTTTCGACGGATCCTTGGAAGTTGGAAGCCGTAGCTTCCTGGCCTAGACCCCGGAATGTTACCGAACTTAGATCCTTCTTGGGGTTCTGCTCATACTACCAAAGATTCGTAGGAGGATTTGCTAAGATAGCTCAACCTTTGAATAAGCTCCTACGAAAAGAAGAAGTGGGAGAAGACTCCAAGGCCTCTGATCGAAGTTCGTTGGCTCAAGGGCCTAGGAAGGCTCGAGAATCCATCCAAGAAGAGTGGACTAATCAATGTGAAAGTGCCTTTATGAAGCTGAAAGAGAGTCTGACTTGAGCTCCCGTCCTGGCTTACGCTGATCCTCATAAGCCATACGAATTGCATGTGGACGCCAGCAGAGAAGGTCTAGGGGGAGTTTTGTATCAAGAATACGATGGTCTGCTGAGGCCTGTAGCTTATGTGAGCCAAAGTCTTTCGCCTTCAGAGAAGATTTATCCTACTCACAAATTGGAATTCTTGGCCTTGAAGTGGGCGGTTATGGATAAGCCAAAATATTATCTCTATGGGGCTGAATTTGTGATAAAGACAGACAACAATCCTCTTACGTATGTCCTTACTACTGAGAAACTGGATGCGACAGGACATCGGTGGTTAGCCGCTTTGTCAGGGTTCCGGTTCAGCCTCAAGTATCGCCCTGGAGTAAATAATCGAGATGCAGATGCTTTGTCAAGAAGGCCTTATAATACAGAATGGACTCAGTTGACTCCTGATGGGGTGCAAGCCTTATGTCAAGGGGCTGAGCACCGGGTCAAGGGAGCGATTGGGGCAGAAGCTATAGGAGTTATGGCTGCGGGCGTTCCAGAACTTTATTGTAATCCTACACAACTGAGGAGTGAAAGCTTACCTACTCTCTCGAAACAGGACCTGAGAGCAGATCAAGCTGGAGATCCCCTGATCGGATTGACAATGAAAGCAATGAATGCGGGTCAAAGGGGATTTCTGCTGACTAATTCCCCCGAAGGAGCTCGTTTGGTCTATAAAGAATGGGAGCGGCTGAAGATGTTAGATGGGGTGGTCTACCGAAGGGGCCCTTCGAACAATGCTGAAGAAACGCAACAATTGTTCCTCCCAGAGAAGCACAGAGAAAGTGTGTTGAGAGTATTGCACGATGATCATGGACATTTGAGTGCAGAGAGAACTTTTAAACTGGTGCGAGACAGATTCTATTGGCCCTGTATGAGATCTGAAGTTGAAAGTTACTGCCATTCGTGTTCGAGGTGTATTCAAAGGAAGACCCTATCAACCCGAACTGCTCCAATGAGCCACCTGCAAAGTCAAGGACCCATGGACTTGGTGTGCATTGATTTCCTGTGCTTAGAGCCTGATGCTAGTGGGCAGGGAAATATTTTAGTAGTGACTGATCACTTCACTCGTTATGCCCAAGCTTTCTCTACAAAAGACCAATGTGCTCCTACAGTAGCAAAAGTTTTAATGGAGAAGTTTTTCGTTCAATACGGCCCCCTCAGAGACTTACACATGATTCACCGGGACATAGCAGAGAAGCAGCGGTTACAACTGTGCGAAGGCTGCCTGAAGTGTCTGCTAGGCTGGTTGAGGTAGCTAGGGACAGGAGTCAACTTGAGGATGTATATCTGACCCATTATATGTTTGCTACTGAACCTGAATGTATTGATTAATGTAAATATTGCAATGTTATGTATCTGTTACACTCCCTTGGAGGGACCCAAGAGTTTAGGAGGGGGAGAGTGTAGCGCTGGTTTAAAACTGTATTCTGGTGCATTGAACTATTGCTGCCACCAGAGGGAGACATTGTGGACTATGCTGGACAAAACAGACTCCATATCCCATCACCCTTTGTGTGAGGACAGAAAGTGGGTGGTACAAAGAGGAGGAAGGACATGAGCAGCCTCGTGCAAGGCATGGGGAGTGTGAGCAGAGCAACGAGAGATGTAGGACGCATGCTGGGGGCTGTTAGGGTTTGAAACCAGGCCGGAGTGTGGAAGTTGCTACAGTCCTGTTAAAGATCGTGCTGTTACCTGAGCGCTGAGAGTACAGAGTGAGCAGTGAGAGAGAACAGTCGCAGGTGACACTTCTGGGATCCTGGCAGAGTTGGAGCGCAGAGAGAGGGCGGCATCCATTGCTGCAGTGATCAGAGAGAGAGTGTGCATCGGCCGGCTGTGTACTACGCTGAACTGTTCTTGGCAAAGTGCGGTTTGGGAGAAGAGGGACATCAAGTGAGGAGAGGCTGCAAACTGGAGAGGAGTGCTGGCGGCCTATGTGTTTGTGTTCTGGCGGAGGAGAACCAGATCGGGAGTGCAGGCGTTAACAGCATCGAGTTCCAAGTGGCAGCAAGACGGATCTTCTCGAGAGAGATCCCTTTCTTCAGTGTTCATCGGTCCAAGACAAGCTGTTACACTGGATGGGTGAGAAGGCTTCGGCCTGGTGAAAACACAGAAAATTGCGCACTCGTCTATTGTTTCTTTAAGGGCCCCAACGGTGACTAGTCGAAGATTGTTTCTGTTTCATTCACTGGCCAGTTGAACACAATACCTGGGTACCCTAGACAACACACATATATATTTTTGAGCTATTCTTCACGGGACTTACACTCTAGAACTGAGGGGGTTAATCGGTTTCTTTTACCGCCGCGTGTTTTTCCCGCATTACGAATTCTTGTTACTCAAATACCGTATATGCGTATTATATGCTGCTTTATTGGGATCAGTAAAGAATATAATATAGAAAAATCCACAACAGGGCTGGTGTATAGTTATATCCTAGTGCGGTGAGACTATCCCGAGGTTTATTCAGCGGCTCCTCCGGGGGTGAGCGCTACACAAGGGAAATATTTCATTTTGTTTTCCATTTTTTGGTTAAAATTGTATGTTTTCTCAGAACAATGCAGTAACAGGTTACCATTTCTTTAACAAGAATGCTCTACAGACTATATAACCACAAAGGTTTGGATGATAAAATGGGAATGGTTTTTTTTACACTCTTTAAATTTATCACACAGTAACTGCCTGGTTAGATATACCCATATCTGCACTATTAAATAACCAAAAATATGTTTTCATTTCACTAAATTCCATTAAAAAAAAACACCAAAATATTCAGCTCCAGGCCCATAGAGATCTTAATCCAGGCCTGCACATGTACATATAAACTGTTTGGGTAATGGAAACTCATTTTTCATAAAGCAGCTTGATCCTGCCAGAGGTTTTATAGAAAATTACTTTGTATTGAAGGGGTTAATAAAATACTGTTTGTAGACAGCTCCCATATTGACTCATTTTCAGCTTGTTCGAAGAATTAATTCAAACACAACCTGTAGGCTACTATTTAGATAAACTGCACAATTATTTGAATTAAATAAATATAATCAATATAAAAAAATAGCATCTTTGATAAGGAATACTTTTTTACAAAACATTTAATAACTGCACAAACAGAAGAAATTGAGCATAAATATGGGGGGAAAGGTGAAAATGTTTCAACCTATAGAGTACAAATTAGTTTTATTCACGTTGATAAATTACTGCAAAATACAGTGAACACTACACGAGTGAATTAAATGCACTTTGACGTTTCTAACTATTAAAATTCACAATATTTAATCCGCAGTAAACCTGAGATGTCAGGAAGGGCACTGCTACTCAAAGGACGGGTCATTTATCAGGGTCAGATCAAATATAAGAGGTTACATAAGTGATGGTTTCATTATACAGAAACAAAGTAACGCATTCATTGTTCACATATCAGTTCACACTTGAATTAGCCTTTGCTCTTTATCCTCTGATGGGCCTACATAAATTATAAGGGTCCATAAACAGATGCTTAAATTGCTTACATGGCATATATGCAATTTCCTACTATGTTAAACACATAGAAAATACATGCTGGACCAGATTTCCCATTTACCAATGAAGAAACAGACACGCATACTTAATGAGTATGGCAAACAGCTCCTGTTAAAATTCTATTTCCAGCCTCGAGTTTGGTTTCATTCCAAATAAATAAAATAAAAGATCCTCAAAAGAGTCTGACCCTTTTCAGGGGAACCCCATGCTTAGCCGCAGGCTGCCCCATTGAGCCACTGAATACATCAATAGCCTTCATCCAATGGTGACAGATTTTAAACAAATACACCTGACAGAGTGGCCAGCTGTCACGCCGTTTAGAGGCAATAGTGTTTTTACCTAAAGAAGTCCTGCTGCTTGGAGCACAAAAAAGTCCATCTAAAAGCATTCGAAATTACAGGCCACTAATACTGTAAATCCAAAGACACCTCTATGACTTTTAATCCTTCTCTAATATGGCAAAACATGATAAATTACGGTAAACTCGTTTGCTGTCTACAAAATATCCTATTTGAACAATAGAACAAAGATCTAAGACATTTGACAACGTAACCTTATTACATCAAAATCAATAAAGTCCCATGACTCAATCGGCCCTCACATTTTACAAATGGCCTAGATTAGCACAGGAGAGTATTTAGGGTTGATATTTAGAGGCAAGCTAACCTTATCCTGCTGATGGCTTATGCAAGAGTATGCCCCCCACCCTGATTCCAAGATGAGCATTTTGATTTATATGATATTTACATATGATCATATTTTGCAGGATATATGGAATCTCATAACTGTACCTTTGAATGATGACATGATTGCCTGGATTTGGCAATATGCAGCTGTGCGACTCAGCGATTTACAGTTTAAAAAGGTCTCCTCAACCCCTTCACTACCACTGTGAGTATACTCTATCTTCAAAATCACCTGCAGGTTCCCCCGAGATCATCAGGTCTATTCAAAGAAAGGTGAAACTCAGGAGAATGACTGAAGAAGTGAAAAATCTAGATCAAAATAGCCCAAACCAGAAAAATTACGGCATTTATCTCACTTTCCAAATAGGCTATTTGGTCTAGATTGTTCTCTTTTCCTGCCAGTTCTCCTGATTTTCACCTTTCTCTGAATAACCCTGCAAGCAAACTCTATCTCATCTGGTTCTGGACCAATGCAAAGCAATGTCACTTATTGCAAACAAAAATGTTGGAGACCTCTGCTTGTCAAAAAGAACATATCTACAATGAACCTATACAATGGGACGCCTCTGTATTTATTTACAGTGTGGGTGATGGAAAGTCATTTTCTATAAAACCATCAAGTATTGCCAGTAATTTCTATGAAAAATCGCTTGTTATTAGAGGTGTTAAAGAGCGACATGGGGGGGATCCAGTTTTCTAGAGCTGGACCTGCTGCTGATTGTGCAGTACTTAGATAAATTATGCGATAATTCTTTGTAGTATGTGGGGTCAGGGACGGTGCTAGACTATTTTGCACTCTAGGCAAGACCAGCTACTTGCCCTCCCCCAAGAAAAATAGTTAACTGTTGAAATAACACACTCTCTGACAACACAGCACTATACTGTCCGTTCTATTCACTTAGGCTAGGGTCAGACGAGCGCAGTGCGAACGCGCGTGCAGCCGCACTTAATCACGGCCGTAGTAGCAGCAAGTGCCAGGCATAGACGGCCAATATATGAAGTATGGTCGCACAAAAGTCCGGCTGCGCAACGCAAGTGGAAAACGAACGCATTTTGTCGAGAACGTAAACCTCTAGTACGGTTGTACAGAGTGCGCTGCGCCGCTACGGCGTGTGTGCGTGAATTGGAGATGTCAGACACTGCTAATGTCCGGCCAACATAACGTCCAGATGCACAAAGTGTTTTATTGATTATCCGTACAAATCACGAACCAAATGCGCATCGTATGACCGCTATCGCGTACTCCGTGAAAAAATGCGTCCATTCGTTCGAACGCACTTTTTCACAGACAACGCGAAAATGCGTTAGTCTGACCCTAGCCTAAAAGTTGACACTCAGGAGAACTGCCAGGAGAACAATCTAGACCAAATAGCTGATATAGAAAGAGATACATTTTTCTGCTTTGGCTATTTTGACCTGGATTTTTCTCTTCTCCTGGCAATTCTCCTGAGTTTCACTTTTGTTAAATAGACCTGCATATATCTTAATAATAAATAAAAAAAATTATATATATATAATTTATATCTCTTACAATGTACTTACAAGGGTTGTGGTGGAGGACAAAAAGTGAGATAAAAAGCCACCACACTATAATTAATTAAGTTTATTATTGCAGAAGCCATTTGCACATTACAGCAATTCAAAGAACTGCATCCCAGAGCTCCTGTGCTACATTCCCCATATGCAGCAAGGAATTCTGGGTAAGACATGCAAATTAAGGATGTGCATTTCGGGTTTCGGAATTTCTGAATTTTCACGAAATTTCCCGATTCGTGTTTTTTTCGATGTGGACGATTTTGCGAAAATTTTTAGATCCGAAAATGGCAGATCCGAAAAGTTTTCCGAGCCGAAACGAAATATTTTCGGAATTTTCCAATGGACTTGAAATATGTCAAATCGAAATTTATTTTTGCTCTATTCATGATTTGATCTTTATTTAATAAAAAAAAATACGATAGAATCGCCAGAATTATCGTAGACACTTTGAAACGAGGAGCACAGAAGTTCCGAAAAAACGAAAATTTCCGAAATTTCCGAAAAGTCGATACAAAAAACGAGCAAAGTGACACGAAAATACGAAAAATGGTCGATATTCCGAAAAAAAAATGTACACGAAAAACGAACCGAACCGAAACGAGCCGAATCGAAAAGTTTAAACATCCGAACAAATCGAACCGAATCGAACCGAAAAAAAAATCGGTGCACAAGCCTAATGCAAATGACATCGGTCTCACTTTTTTTTGCTTCCTGGGTCTGTTATTACAAAGAACCCTTAAATCAATGCCACGCCATACTCGATGGCCTTTTTTTTTTTAGCAGAGATTATATTTATATATATATAATCATCCAAAATAGTTCAGCTCACGGCTCTAGTTATCCAAAAATCATGCCGAGGTGCAAAATCCCTGTGTGAATCAATATACATTTGCATATGCTCCAAAATCACTCCAAACTGAGTACCCCATCTGTAAAAATAACAAACCCCCCCATCTGTACAAACACCCCTCAATCAGACTTCCCCTAATCAAACACACAACTCCGGAGGCCCCATGCCAAATCAAGGATGCTAAGTTAGAAGAACTCTGTGCCGCCCATGGTTCTCAACTACAATTCCAATGATTCTCTTCCCATCTATTGCTTCCAAAGAATTCTGTGAGCTGTAGGCAATAATCATCTGAGAGGACATAGCTTGAAATCAGGGGTCAAGTCCTGGGAAAAAAAGTGAGGGAACTCACCCACGAATTCCACAACCCCCATTACCTGAAGAAAATATATATATATATCACGAGTATAGCAGTGCGTGCCAGTGATACCATTTTTATTGGGTTAACTTTACATTTAAAAGACAAGCTTTCAAGAGTGTAAACTGGAAACTATACTGATCAGTGAAAGGTATCACTACGTACAGGTATACTCGTGATTGTGGCAACTGGACTAACGCATTTTATATATTATATATATATATATATATCCAGGCACAGACCCCAGAATAATATACACAACACTGTGCCCCCAGAATAATATACACAGCACTGGACCCCCAGAATAACATACACAGCACTGAGCCCCCAGAATAATATACACAGCGCTGAGCCCCCAGAATAATATACACAGCGCTGAACCCCCAGAATAACATACACAGCACTGAGCCCCCAGAATAATATACACAGCGCTGAGCCCCCAGAATAATATACACAGCGCTGAACCCCCAGAATAATATACACAACACTGAACCCCCAGAATAATATACACAGCACTGAGCCCCCAGAATAATATACACAGCACTGAGCCCCCAGAATAACATACACAGCACTGAACCCCAAGAATAATATACACAGCACTGGTTATATGGATATATTTCCCCCAGTTCACATGGATATAATTGCCCCCAGTTCACTTGGATATAATTGCCCCAGCTCATATGGGTATATATTGCCCCAGCTCTCATGGATAATGCCCCCAGCTCTCATGGATAATGCCCCCAGCTCTCATGGATAATGCCCCCAGCTCTCATGGATATGCCCCAGGTCTCATGGATACTGCCCCCAGGTCTCATGGATATGCCCCAAGTCTCATGGATATTGCCCCCAGGTCTCATGGATACTGCCCCCAGGTCTCATGGATATTTCCCCAGGTCTCATGGATACTGCCCCCAGGTCTCATGGATACTGCCCCCAGGTCTCATGGATACTGCCCCCGGGTCTCATGGATATTGCCCCAGGTCTCATGGTTATTGCCCCCAGGTCTCATGGATATTACCCCCAGGTCTCATGGATACTGCCCCCAGGTCTCATGGATACTGCCCCCAGCCCAGCTCACCTCTGCTGCTGCTGCCGCACATTGCCGGCGGCCGCGTGCTTCCTGCTTCAACGGCCGCTGACAGGAAGTGCAGCCGCTCGCCTGGGATCTATGAAACAGCCAGGCGAGCGGCTCCACTTCCGGTCACCGTCCGTTCTAATAGGAAGCACGCGGCCGCCGGCAATGTGCGGTGGCCGCCTGCTAAAGCGTTCGGGCTCGGGCCACAGCGGGAACGCTGCGTTCCCGCAGCGTTCCCGCTGTGGGAGAAGTGCGGGAACGCCGTTCCCGCGCGTTCCCGCGCGTTCCCGCTCGACTCGAGCCCTGCTTGAAATCCCTGAATTAGAGGCTAGTAAGAAAGAAATGGTAATGGTTCAGCAAAATCTACCAGCACCCTGGTTGAGTTTACAACAGACTTGGAATCTAGGCCAATGTGCATTCGTTTACATATTTGTTTGCTTTTTGTGAATTGGTTAACATGGGATCTTGGTGAGTTTTCACACATTATTTAGGACTTGCTCTGGGCACTGACTAACTTCAAGCCATGGTCCTATTTCACCTCATTATTTGAGTGGAGAATATCTGGTTAATATCCATTTCTTATTATTATTGTCATCATTTATATAGCGCCAACCGTTTCCGCAGCGCTTTACAATATCTACCCTAATATCTACCCTAACTGTAGCAAAGCTCAGAATGCACAAATCTGCAAAACTTCCAAAATTATGAGTTTGATTATGGACTGACTCTTAGATACTGAGAAGAGTCTACAATGCTTCTGAAATATTTAAACACACTGAAAAAAACCCCACCATCAATAAAATAATTATTTGAGGGACAGAATGATTAGCATACATATCATAGCAGTAGGGAATGGTTGTAGCTATATTAAAATTAAATTAACATAAACTGACAGATTATGGCATGAGAGGTACAGGGAGGATTATTAACACAACCTAAATTGTTATTTTCTAACTGTCTTAATTTTCATATTGCAGGATTGCAATTTTGCTGGAATCCAATTCTGAATCATTTTAAAAAATGTCAATCTTGTCTCATTTTCACGTGATAAATTCAGCTCAAAGCCTCCTGATAGACTGAGAAATTACATACTTGGGGTATATTTACTAAACACTGACCAGAGATGAGCAGAAATTCAAATCTGAACAGTAAACGTTGGCATCAGGTATTACTAGGTTTCCTTGATTTTATGAGTTGCAGTGTACTCAGCATGACAGCTGGCAGGACCTCAAATATTACTCAAATTATTTTGTTAAAATTCATTAATTAAAATATCATTAGATGCAGCATGATACTCCCATTGAACATACATGATCTCACTTCAATGCCAAATCACAACATAAATTCCTAGCACATCCTATTACATCACATTCCTAGGCCTTCAATCATTACATTGAATTCTTTATGACTACACATAGTCAGGTCCAGAAATATTGGGACATCGACACAATTCTCACATCTTTGGCTCTATACACCACCACAATGGAGTTGGAATGAAACAAACACAATGTGCTTTAACTGCAGACTGTCAGATTCAATTTGAGGGTATGTACATCCAACTCAGGTGAACGGTGTAGGACTTACAGCAGTTTGCAGATGTACCTCCCACTTGTTAAGGGACCAAAGGTAATTGGACAGAATAATAACCATAAATCAAACTTTCCCTTCTTAATATTTGGTTGCAAATCCTTTGCAGTCAATCACAGCCTGAAGTCTGGAACGCATAGACATCACCAGACGCTTGGTTTCATCCCTGGTGATGCTCTGCCAGGCCTCTACTGCAACTGTCTTCAGTTCCTGCTTGTTCTTGGGCATTTTCCCTTCAGTTTTGTCTTCAGCAATAGGGATGAGCCGAACACCCCCCGAGTTCGGTTCGAGCCCGAACACGAACTTCCCATATGTTCGGGTCCGAACCCGAACTCGAACCCAATGCAAGTCAATGGGGCTGAAAATTCGGTTTTTAGAGTGCCCTCCAAGAGGGCATATATGCTACATATTTGCCATAAAAGGTGTATGGGGGTCCGGGTAGTGCCCTGGGGGACAGGAAAAAGGACAAAAAGTTTAAAAAAAAAAACGTTTTTAAAGGGACAGTGAGTTTTCCATGAAATAAGGGTTAAAAATAAAAACAAAAAATTCCTCCAAATATCGTGCCTAGGAGGTCCCCATAACCTGCCCGTGAAGTGGCGGATTTCTAGGATGTATAGAAACACTTGAAAACAAAAAAATGACGTTTTATATGACGGTAAATGCTTTTGCTTTAATCTATCCATAAACAACTGCTTGGGGCGGCAGTCTGTATGAAAAGAGGAGACATTTTCGTACACACAGAAAAAGTTTACTGATTTTTTTGGCTAAATTATTGTGAAACTTATGCAGGCTTTGGATGAAAGTAACAATAGGTGCTTTAAAATTGGTCCTTTAGCGTCCCCAACAGTGCCGTCACACCGTAACCCCTCTGAGGATATGAATCTGATACAGGCGTCAGTGGCAGTGCACCCAAATATTGTGCTTTTGGTGCCAGGCCTGCAAGTACTATCATACAGTAACCCCTCTGTGGTATTGTGGAAGAATGCAGGGGTGGACCATGTGGTCCTATATTGAAAAGTTTTTGATCTGGTAATGGGCGTCAGTGCACCCAGATATTGTGCCTTTAATGCCAGGCCAGCAAGTATCATCATACAGTAACCCCTCTGTAGTATTGTGGAAGAATGCAGGGGTGGACCATGTGGTCCTATATTGAAAAGATATGATTCTGGTCAAGGCGTCAGTGCACCCAGATATTCTGCCTTTGGTGCAAGACTGCCAGGCCAGCAAGTATCATCATACAGTAACCCCTCTGTAGTTTTGTGGAAGAATGCAGGGGTGAACCTTGCAGTCCTATATTGAAAAGTTTTTTTCTCTGGTAATGGGCGTCAGTGCACCCAGATATTGTGCCTTTAATGCCAGGCCAACAAGTATCATCATACAGTAACCCCTCTGTAGTATTGTGGAAGAATGTAGGGGTGAACCTTACGGTCCTATATTGAAAAGTTTTTTATCTGGTAATGGGCGTCAGTGCACCCAGATATTGTGCCTTTAATGCCAGGCCAGCAAGTATCATCATACAGTAACCCCTCTGTGGTATTGTGGAAGAGTGCAGGGGTGGACCATGTGGTCCTATATTGAAAAGTTTTTGATCTGGTAATGGGCGTCAGTGCACCCAGATATTGTGCCTTTAATGCCAGGCCAGCAAGTATCATCATACAGTAACCCCTCTGTGGTATTGTGGAAGAGTGCAGGGTTGGACCCTGCGGTTCAAAAAATTAAAATGATATAAATGTGGCACAGGCGTCAGTGCAGCCAAATATTGTGCCTTTCATGGCAGCAAGTGCCTTCACACCGTAACCCTTTTGTGGTATTGTGGAAGAGTTCAGTGCTGGAGGTTTTGTGAATGCAGAAGAGGACATCCCCGATCTATTCCATTACTTCAGCATCAGGGGATTGATAGCTGCTGATCCAGGACTGATTCATTTTTATAAATGTCAGCCGGTCTACAGAGTCGGTGGACAGACGCACTCTTTTGTCTGTGACAAAACCTCCAGCGGCACTGAACGTCCTTTCGGAAAGCACGCTAGATGAAGGGCAACCTAGTAGCTGCATAGCATATTGGCTAAATTCTGGCCAGTGATCCAATCTCAACACCCAGTAAGCCAGTGGATCATCTGCTGGAAAGGTATCCAGGTCTGCCCTTGCCCCTAGGTAGTCCTGCACCATATGGTGAAGACGCTGGCAATGGGTGCCTACATTTGACGTCCCTGGGCGTCGAGGACTAAAAAAATTTAAAAAAAGCATCAGTCAAGCGGCCCTGGCCTTCACCACTATTCCTCTGATCACCCGCAGCCTCAGAAGCACGTGTGTCAGCACTTGGTAATCTACCAGTGCCTGGAAAGGTGTTACACAAGTGTCGCTTTAGAGCGTCTTCAAGTTTTTTCATCCTGTGCTCCCTCTGTGCGGGCAGGATGAGCTCTGCAACTTTACCCTTGTATCGTGGATCAAGAAGGGTTGCCAACCAGTAATGATCCCTCTCCTTGATAGCATGAATCTTGGGGTCCTTTAGCAGGCTTTGCATCATTAGGGAGCCCATGCAGCGTAGGTTGGAGGTGGCATTAGCTTCCGAGTCTTCCTGGTCAATGAGGATGACCGTATCGTGCACTTCCTCCTCCCAGCCACGCACTAGCCCTTCTGTTTCAGGGCACACAAAACCCTCCCTTGAGGAATCCCCACCTTCAATGCCCCCACTACTTAAATATTCCTCCTCCTCCTCATCCTCCTCCTGTCTGATCTGAGTAGGACCTGCTGGAATGCTGTCTGCGGAAAGACTGTGGCCTTGAGAGCTAGGGAAGGCCTCCTCTTCCTCCCGCTGCTCTGCCTCTAGAGCCACATCTATAATTCCCCGCAGAGTGCGCTCCAGCAGGAACACTAAAGGAATTGTGTCACTGATGCATGCACTGTCCCTGCTCACAATCCTCGTTGCCTCCTCAAATGGTGACAGTACAGTGCATGCATCCTTGATCATCAGCCACTGCGGGGGGAAAAAAAACAAGTTGACCTGAACCTGTCCTTGTGCCATACTCACACAGGTACTCGTTGATGGCCCTCTGCTGCTTGTGCAGACGCTGCAGCATTGCTAATGTCGAGTTCCACCTGGTGGGCATGTCACAGATCAGACGGTTTGTGGGAAGGTGGAATTCTCTTTGAATTTCTGCCAGGCGAACGCTTGCTGGGAATGACCGTCTGAAGTGACTGCAGACTTTTCTGGCCTGGATGAGAAGTTCTGGCAGCCCTGGGTACTTGGTTAGGAAACGCTGTACCACCAGATTTAGGACGTGTGCTAGGCATGGTACTTGTGTCAATTTACCCTTGCGTAGGACGGAGAGAAGGTTGCTGCCATGATCGCAGACGATCATTCCCAGCTCAAGCTGGTGTGGTGTTAACCATCTCTGCACCTGCCCCTGCAGAGCTGACAAAATTTCTGACCCGGTGTGGCAACTGTCCCCTAAACAAACCAGCTCAAGCACAGTATGGCATCTTTTTGCTTGAGCCATTGCATAGACCCTGTCAGGCGTCGGTTTAACTGCCACTTCGCCAGAGACAGAGAAGGAGGAGGAGGAGGAGGAGGAAGAGGTGGTGGTGGAGCAGACAGACCTCATACAAGCAGCTTTCTGGAGGCATGGTGGATGAACAAGCTCCAGCACAGAGCCCCGTCTTGGATCCCTCCCAGCTGCAATCAGAGTTACCCAGTGTGCCGTGAAGGAAATGTAACGACCCTGTCCATGCTTGCTGGACCACGTGTCTAAAGTCACATGCACCTTGCTGCTGACTGCCTTTCCCAATGACTGGATAACATTGTCTTCCATGTGCTGGTATAGTGCTGGAATGGCCTTGCGTGAAAAGTAATGGCGTTTTGGAACCTGCCACTGTGGTACAGCACATTCAGCAAATTCACGGAAGGGAGCAGAGTCCACCAGCTGGAAAGGCAGCAGCTGCAATGCGAGTAATTTTGCTAAACTGGCATTTAGACGCTGTGCTTGGGGATGGTTGGGACTATATTTTTTCTTTCGCTGCAGCAGCTGCGGCATCGTAATCTGACTGCGTAAATCTTCAGCTACTGGGATGATGTCACATTGTGAGGAAGGACCTGGTACATCCATTACTGTAGCATCATACCTGTCGGTGGAGGTTGTAGGCAATGACATGGCAGGACATACAGTGGGGGTAGAGACAGATGAGGAGGAGGACCTATGCAAAATTTTGCTTCAACGGGATGTGTGGCACTTGTTCATATGTCGCCTCAAGCACGTGGTACCCAAGTGTCCGGTATCTTTCCCACGCTTAAGCCTCATCTGACATAGATTACAAATAGCAACGCTGCGCTCTACTGCACATTTGTTAAAGAACTCCCAGACAACAGAGTTCCTGCATGTGTTCTTTGAGACAACAGCGCTCTGCACCGGAGCAGCTCTGACATGTGATGCCTTGGACTGGCTAGTGCTACGGTTGGTCACAGAGGATGTTGTGCCTCGTGTTTGCTGTGCCTCCTTCTCCCCCTCTTTCTCACTTAATTCCTCTGTTTGATCTGGCACCCAGGTGGAGTCAGTGACCTCATCATCATTGTCATCTTCACCCCCTATCTCCTCGTCACTGGAGCCAACTTGGCAGTATGCTGCAGCTGCTGGGCAACATGAGTGCCAGTTATTTGTGTGTCATCACTGGCACCCCCTTCCACTAGGTTGATTATACTCCCTTGCTCAACCTCAGAGATTGAATCAGAGCACTGTACTTGCTGCGCATCCTCAAGCAGCATGTCACTCTCATTGTAGTCAAACAATTCAGCTGACTCCTCCGTGTGTGATAGCGAGGCTACGGCAGGAGTAGCTGTGGACATGGAAGCTGCATTAGATGCTTTGGCAGCTGAGGTGGACTGTAAAGCACTAGAAGCCTGGCTGGCAGAGGACTCGGAGGATGAGGATGGCCTGGTTAGCCAATAGACCAAGTCCTCTGTATGTTGCTGCTGCTTAAGACGGCCAGCACCAGTTAGAAAGGACAAGCGTGCCCCTGCAGAGGATGCACCACGTCCACCACGAACAGAGGCACAGCCTCCCGACACAGGGGCTGCTTGCCCTCTTATCTGTGTCTGGGAGCATCTGCCTGTCCTTTTTGTTCTTTCAGACATGGTGAGTGATATATAGATTAATATATACAGAACTCTGATTCAACTCTGGTATAAAGATTTAAAGAACTCTGGTATAACTCAGTGAGACACACTGATAGCTGGCATCCAGTGACGAGACACAGATCACCTCAATTCACAAATGTTTTAAAGAAATTAGTGAGCCCCAAAAAAACTTGCTGGCTGTGTGACAAGACACAGAAGATCACCTCAATTCACAAATGTTTTAAAGAAATTAGTGAGCCCCAAAATACTGCGTGGTACTGGATGTGTGACGAGACATAGATCACTTCAATTCACAAATGTTTTGTAGAAATTAGTGAGCCCAAAAATACTGCGTGGTACTGGATGTGTGACGAGACACAGATCACCTCAATTCACAAATGTTTTAAAGAAATTAGTGAGCCCCAAAAAAACTTGCTGACTGTGTGACAAGACACAGAAGATCACCTCAATTCACAAATGTTTTGTAGAAATTAGTGAGCCCCAAAATACTGCGTGGTACTGGATGTGTGACGAGACACAGATCACCTCAATTCACAAATGTTTTGTAGAAATTAGTGAGCCCCAAAATACTGCATGGTACTGGATGTATGACGAGACACAGATCACCTCAATTCACAAATGTTTTGTAGAAATTAGTGAGCCCCAAAATACTGCGTGGTACTGGATGTGTGACGAGACACAGATCACCTCAATTCACAATGTTTTAAGAAATTAGTGAGCCCCAAAAAACTTGCTGGCTGTGTGACAAGACACAGAAGATCACCTCAATTCACAAATGTTTTAAAGAAATTAGTGAGTCCCAAAATACTGCGTGGTACTGGATGTGTGACAAGACACAGATCACCTCAATTCACAAATGTTTTAAGAAATTAGTGAGCCCCAAAAAAACTTGCTGGCTGTGTGACAAGACACAGAAGATCACCTCCATTCACAAATGTTTTGTAGAAATTAGTGAGCCCCAAAATACTGCGTGGTACTAGATGTGTGACGAGACACATATCACCTCAATTCACAAATGTTTTGTAGAAATTAGTGAGCCCCAAAATACTGCGTGGTACTGGATGTGTGACGAGACACAGATCACCTCAATTCACAAATGTTTTAAAGAAATTAGTGAGCCCCAAAAAAACTTGCTGGATGTGTGACGAGACACAGATCACCTCAATTCACAAATGTTTTAAAGAAATTAGTGAGCCCCAAAATACTGCGTGGTACTGGATGTGTGACGAGACACAGATCACCTCAATTCACAAATGTTTTAAAGAAATTAGTGAGCCCCAAAATAATGCATGGTACCGGTTGTGTGACAAGACACAGATCACCTCAATTCACAAATGTTTTAAGAAATTAGTGAGCCCCAAATTAATGCGTGGTACGGTTGTGTGACAAGACACACAGATCACCTCAATTCACAAATGTTTTAAAGAAATTAGTGAGCCCCAAAATATGCGTGGTACTGGTTGTGTGACAAGACACAGATCACCTCAATTCACAAATGTTTTAAAGAAATTAGTGAGCCTCAAAAAGATTTGCTGGCACAGTGAAAAGACACAGAAGATCACCTCAATTCACAAATGTTTTAAAGAAAGTTGTAAGTTGTAAACCCCAAAAAAACTTGCTGGCACAGTGACAAGACACACATCTCCTAAATTCCCTGATATTTGGTAGAAATGAGACCCCCTCAGACCCCCCCAGTAGCGTGGCAGCCCGGCAGTAACAACACACAACTATCTCCTTTGAATTCTCCTCTGAAATGCGTGCAGAATCGGCGCGTGGAAACGTTATATAGTGTGCTGCGGGACTTAGCTCTGTGAGCCCATGATTGGGCAAAATTTGCCCAATCAGGACTCTGAGCGGTGATTGGCATAGTGTTGAACCAGTCTTGCACCAGACCTGTGGTCAGGTGCAAGGCTGTAGCCAATTACGAGCTTCAGGCCAGTGGGAAAATGCATTGTGGTCCATTGTGGTCGAACATGCGGCAAACACCCGGAAATGTTCGGTGTTCGCGATCTAATCGAACAGGCTAAGTTCGGGTCGAACTCCGTACCGTCCGAACCGAACAGCTCATCCCTATTCAGCAAGTGAAATGCATGCTCAATGGGATTCAGGTCAGGTGATTGACTTGGCCATTGCATAACATTCCAGTTCTGTCCCTTCAAAAACTCTTTGGTTGCTTTTGCAGTATGCTTTGGGTCATTGTCCATCTGCACTGTGAAGCGCCGTCAAATGAGTTCTGCAGCTTTTGGCTGAATGTGAGCAGATAATATTGCCCAAAACACTTCAGAATTCATCCTGCTGCTTTTGTCAGCAGTCACATCATCAATAAATGCAAGAGAACCAGTTCCATTGGCAGCCATACATGCCCACGCCATGACAATACCACCACCATGCTTCACTGATGAGGTGGTATGCTTAGGATCATGAGCAGTTCCTGTCCTTCTCCGTACTCTTCTCTTCCCATCACTCTGGTACAAGTTGATCTTGGTCTCATCTGTCCATAGGATCTTCTTCCAGAACTGTGAAGGCTTTGTTAGGTGTTGTTTGGCAAACTCTAAACTGGCCTTCCTGTTTTTGAGGTTCACCAATGGTTTACATCTTGTGGTGAACCCTCTGTATTCACTCTGGTGAAGTCTTCTCTTGATTGTTGACTTTGACACACATACACCTACCGCCGGGAGAGTGTTCTTGATCTGGCCAACTGTTGTGAAGGGTGTTTTCTTCACCAGGGAAATAATTCTTCGGTCATCCACCACAGTTGTTTTCCGTGGTCTCCCGGGTCTTTTGGTGTTGCTGAGCTCACCGGTGCGTTCCTTTCCTTTTGAGAATGTTCCAAACAGTTGTTTTGGCCACACCTAATGTTCTTGCTATCTCTCTGATGGGTTTGTTTTTTTTCTTCAGCCTAATGATGGCTTGCTTCACTGATAGTGGCAGCTCTTTGGATCTCATCTTGAGAGTTGACAGCAACAGATTCCAAATGCAAATAGCACACTTGAAATGAACTCTGGGCCTTTTATCTGCACATTGTAATTGGGGTAATGAGGGAATATCACACACCTGGCCATGGAACAGCTGAGAAGCCAATTGTAGCATTACTTTTGGTCCCTTATCAAGTGGGAGGCACATCTGCAAACTGCTGTAAGTCCTACACCGTTCACCTGAGTTGGATGTACATACCCTCAAATTAAAGCTGACAGTCTGCAGTTAAAGCACATTGTGTTTGTTTCATTCCAACTCCATTGTGGTGGTGTATAGAGCCAAAGATGTTAGAATTGTGTCGATGTCCCAATATTTCTGGACCTGACTGTATAACCTATGGCAATGGTTTTCCACCCTTTCATCTGTTAGCACACAGATAAGGAGAGAAAAAAATATTCCAAACACCAACAGTTTTTTCAAGGAAATAGTCGATTGGATATTTTGACCTAGAATTTTCACATTCTCCTGGTTTTCACCTCTCTCTGAATAACCCTGAGTATCTATCCTACCACTATCTGCTCTTGAAGCTAAATATCCAAGTTTCTTCCATGGTTTGCTTATTTTCAGGTTAGATCATACTTTCATGAAGTAAACTTCTCTCTTCGCTAGAGCAGACTGGGTGTATAGGCTGGATAACCATATTCGAAACAGACCAAAACATGAATTTTCCATCTCCTTCATCTATACCATGACACGTAGAGGATTGGCCCTCAGGCCCTGCACAATAGTTGCAATACTTCCCCAACAACACTATCAATGATTTCTTGGCTGCTCATACTTATCTAGTTATAACTATCTACTGTCTTTTACCATGAAATATTTTCCAACATTTTTCATCATGCACAGTTCTCACCCCATAGATTATATCATATAGTCTGAAAATCCGATCCATCATGTTTCAAATGCTCTGAGCCACGGGCTGATTTGCCTTCTCTGCTTTTGTAGCTGACCTATGGCCCAAGCCTTTGGTCAAATGTTCATTCCAATATCTACACTACTACTAAATGAATGCTACATTATCTTCAGCATAAACTCAAACATAAGAAATTATATCTATTGTCTTGGTAATAGGCTGCAAAACTTTACAACACATCTTGGAACAATCCGCCATGGCCCTGATGTACCTTTTTATCAATAAACTGAATTACCTCTTCCATGTGGATAGACTTCATAAACTGGTCAAAGAATTACAGGTCAAAAACTTCGTCCTGACTTGGGAATGCCACTTCCCAGAGCTAGAACTTTCTCTCTGCGCAACCATCCAGGAATCTCTGCAGTTATATGGCCTGGCATTCACCAGAAGTGGTGGCGTGTAGTCTCTATCTGGCCTCAATCATGGTAATAATAATAGAAATTGTTTGAGTGCACTCTGGACCTATTATCATATATATACAATCATTGCATAAAACTTATCTTTGTGGTGGTCTGCTTCTCTTTATCCAAATTTTTTGGCTCGATCCTGTATTCGTGCGTTCTTCCCAGCAGGAAGCTGATAGTCCGCAACTGATGGTTTCTCTCCTGTGGTATGGGTCTTACGGGTACAGGTCTTACCAGGCAAGCCCACACACGGAAGACGCTGACGGAAGGAGTGGATAGAGACAATTAGATTTAAGACTATATACACACACTGCACATATTAGAAGGCATTATCCTTGATAAAGTCATTAAAGACGAAACGCATCGGATTAATGCCATATTTTATTGTTATTTTGATTTTATTTGATTTTACTAAATTGATTTATGGCTACAAAGTCTGGTAAAGTGTGCGGGCTTGCCCGGTAAGACCTGTACCATGGAAGAGAAACCATCAGTTGCGGACTATCACCTTTCTGCTGGGAAGAACACACTAATACAGGATCGAGACAAAAAACTTTGGTAAAGAGAAGCAGACCACCACAAAGATAAGTTTTTTTGCAGTGATTTTATATATACGATAATAGGTCCAGAGTGCACCCAAGCTATTTCTATTGCTATTATTGTGGGTGAAAGGGAGGAATCACCCGGGTGTGCACCAACCCTATATGTGCATTAGCATATCTTTCAACTTGTGTTTCCCAATCATGTTATTGCCCGACCTCCAAGTTCCCAGATTCCCATACTTCCTCACCTCCCCCAATCGGAGAATCCCTAGTCAGGGCAATGTTGTCGTTTTGTACTTTTACTGTCATGTTCATCATTTGTTGTGGTTATTAACCCCTTTATGATGCTGGATGTATAATGCCGTCCTGCAGCAAGTGGACTTTAAAGACGTGGGATGGCATAGCATGTCCTGTGTGTTTGATCCCCCCCTCCCACCAATACTCACCTGTCTCTCCAGGGTCCCATGCAGACTGACTTCCTTGATGTCAGATCTGCGTGATTATAACCCTCCCGGCACACTGACGTCATTGTGACGGGCATGATGATGTCAGCTTCAGGCAACCCCCCCAAAGCAGGGGGAGTGCCTGAAGGGGAGGGGGCTCTCTTTGGAATCCTCTATCACCCCATCATCGGGGGTAGCAAGTCAAAACAGGAACTGCTGGAAAAGTCACAGTCTGACCTTTCCAACGATGCCTTTCTTTAAGCCCTTACATGCCAGGCTGCAATCTGGCAGCAATCGCCGGATCGCGACCCATTTCTGGTAGGGGCTGCCATTTTAGCTGTCAGGCCCACCTCCGGGTCCCCCCTCGTCAACCGACATCATAGCGCACGGCGCAATGACGTCAGTTAGCCGGGTAACCCTTAGCCGCCATGGGATTTTCTAAGTAAATCTTATGTTGGAGAAAGGGGGGCTCGAAGAACCTCCTATCTCCCAATCGGTGGCAGCTAGAGGGTCATGTTTGGTATCATTGGAAAGGCCTTTCCAATGATGCCAAACCTGACTAGGTTACATGTAAACAAAAAAAATATTTTTTAATTTATTAATGCAGCACTATTGTTCACATTTCAATTATAATGTGAACAATAGTGCTGCACGAACGAAAAATGTTGGTTTTTTTAGCTAAAATCGCGTAAATACAGTAACAAGTTCTCATTTCTATTTTTTTTTTAAAAAAAGTGTACCCCATAGAATATATAACCGTAAAGGCTAAGATGATAAAATGTGAGAAAATTACTTTATATCCTGTAGATGGTCGAAATCCTAATGAAAATTCACACTTTTTAAAAAAAAAATTGTTATAACATTCTGGCAGGGCATATCGTATACATATAATAATGATATATTATGAATGTGCCGAGTCTGCTGGAAAAAAGGATACATATTTTGTCTGGGTGGTACAATAAAACGTGACTTCAAATCGCGTTTATACATGTTGAGCAAAATCGGTCGAAATGAGCTCAGCACACTTCGGGCTCTATTACATTCTTCACGCAAAAACGCGTGTTTTTTTGCGCAAAGCATTAAACGTTAACGCACGTAAATCATAGAAACATAGAAACATAGAAAAATGTCGGCAGATAAGAACCTTTCGGCCCATCTAGTCTGCCCAATTACATGGATACTTAACCTGGTTTTATCTTTTGTTTAGGATAGCCTTATGCCTATCCCATGCCTGCTTAAATTCAATTACTGTTTTGGCCTCTACCACTTCTACTGGAAGACTGTTCCATGTATCCACCACCCTCTCAGTAAAATAATGCTTCCTGATGTTACTTTTAAACCTTTGCCCCTCTAATCTAAGACTATGTCCTCTTGTTTTGCTATTTTGTTTCCTTTTAAATATACTCCCTTCCTCTACCTTGTGGATTCCCTTTACGTATTTAAATGTTTCTATCATATCTCCTCTGTCTCGTCTTTTTTCCAAGCTGTACATGTTAAGATCATTAAGCCTTTCCTGGTAACTTTTCTCCTTCAAGCCGTACACCATTTTAGTAGCCCTTCTCTGAACTCTCTCTAAGATGTATATATCCTTCTGGAGATACGGTCTCCAGTACTGCACACAGTACTCCAAGTGAGGTCTCACCAGTGCTCTGTACAGTGGCATGAGCACTTCCCTTTTCCTACTGCTAATACCTCTCCCTACACAACCAAGCATTCTGCTAGCATTTCCTGCTGCTCTATTACATTGACTACTTACCCTTAGATCCTCTGAAATAATAACCCTAAATCCCTTTCCTCAGATGTTGAGGTTAGGAGTGTATCAAATATTCTATATTCAGCCCTTGGGTTTTTACGTCCCAGGTGCATTATCTTGCACTTATCCACATTAAAACTCAATTGCCACAGCTCCGACCATTTTTTTAGTTTACCTAAATCATTTGTCATTTGGCTGATCCCTCCAGGAACGTCAACCCTGTTGCAAATCTTTGTGTAATCACCGCTGGAATTATATTCCTTGCGCATTTTTTCATCCATCGGGAAATTGCGCTCGTAAAACCGACGCGCAAAAATGCGCACAGAAATCAGTGAGGCAATGTAATTTTTAACGCGAGTCCGTCAGACGAACAGACAAGGTAGTGGCCGTCATTTTTGACAGACCTAGTAAAAAAAAAAAAATCACCTATTTTGCAGCGTGTCCTCTCCTCGCTTCACCCACACAGGCCGCTTTTGTGCGCATCGACGTTCTCCCTTGTGAATCCGCAGTTTGGTACAGTCAGTTTGTTACAATTTGTCGTTACCACCAGCTTTTCAAAGACGTTAAAATTATGCGCGCAAACGTTGTCAGTTAAATTTTGTGCTAAGATTGTAATACTATGCGCGTACCAGCGCACAAACGCATTTGCGCTCACAATGTTAAGTATAGGATGCGCACATTAAATTGCGCTCGAAAAGGGTTCGCGCAGGGTCACTCGCGTTAGACGATAACGCGTATTTTGTGCGCGAACATCGTAATACGACGTTCAGCGCAAAGGGTTTTGCCCCTCGCGTTAATATGTATTTGCGCACGCGTTAACGTTTGCGCAAGGAATGTAGTAGAGCCCTTCAACTTTTAGAAGTGTGCTGAACTTGTAAAATTGCCCCTGTTCTTAAGGGGTTAATATTCGGTCATTCCTTCTCTTCATTTTGTGTTGCACTTATTTTCTGCCTCATGTACTTGCTGCTATGATCCCTCCATCACAGGAGGTTTTGGCAAGAATGCCACTTAACTCTACCACTACCTTTCCTTTAATTGCCATGATTGTAATGTGACTCTTATGTGCGGATATCTCCCCCCTTTAAATTAGGCACGCCTGCCGCGTTTGTTCTTTCTATGTTTCATGATCAAAGTTTTTCAAACAAAAAATAAAAAATGATTATGCATCCATTACTATTCTGTCCATCAAGATATATATGTATATATAGAGTTTCATCACTTTTATTTTTTTATGAATGTACGTGTTGTATGCCCATTAAAAATGGTCAGATTTTTTTTAAAAAAATGTTCTAGTTCAGTAATATGTCTCCCCTTTCATTACACCTGTATGTTGCCACTGTCCTGTTACCTCATTCTTCCATTACAGGAATTCCTGCAGCACACCTGAGGACTGTGGCACATCAGTGGTCCAAAATTACAGAATTATGCCACTGCAATGACTGCGTGTATCTCTAAAGTAATATAATGGGTATGAAAAATGAAATGAAAAACATTGACATGAAGTACATCTCAAATTGTCCACTCTATAGGGGTTATTCAGAGAGGTCTGAAATGTCACCAAAATGTAACCGGACACTGAAATTCAGCGTACAGTGACATTTCGGATCCATTCGGCTATTCAGAGAGCAGGCAGTTCACCATTACCGGCTGGGTGGAGTAGAGGTAACATCACTGCTCTGCATGGAGAGAGCCTGTGCAGTCATGGGTTCAATTCCAGCGAGCATCTCTCCAGTAAGTGTCCTTGGGGAAGACACCTAACAGTACATACTCGCCACCCAGGACATACTTGAAAACAAGAGAAATCTCAATGTATCCTTTCTCAAAAAAATTTAGGCAAACTCCCTGCACATATGGTGCCTCTTTGAAGGCAGTGAAATACCCATAGAGAAGCAATGTTTATCTATTCAGAGCAGTGGTGTATTTAGGTTTTATGCTGCCCTAGGCCTGACTAAACTCGTGCACCCCCTAATTTAAATTTGAGACACCACTTCCTGTCAAGGCCACACCTCTTCCTGGTTAATCCCCACCCTTCCACTTTAAGCTCCACCTTTTCCTCTTAGAGCTATGCCTTTTCCTCTCTTTATATTAAAAGTGGATACCAAGTGCCTACTTGTATATTTTGTATACCATTTCAAATGTATCTATTGAGATAAATAAAATTATGAAATGTTTAAATGCAAGCATTTTTACAAAGAACAGCCACGCATGTCAAGTATACTGGATCACAGCCGCTCTAATTGGTTGAACAATAAAATCCACAGAAACATGCACTGCATATGAGCGTATCACAGAGCTGCACAGCAATAAAACCCACAGAAATGTGCACTGTGTATGAGCATATCACAGAACTGCACAGCAATAAAACTCACAGTAATGTGCAGTGTGTATGAGTGTATCCCAGAGCTCCAAGGCAATAAAACTCACAGTACTATGCAGTGTGTATCACAGAATCCACAGCAATAAAACTCCCAGCATTGCAATGTTTGGTGTGTGTCAGCGTATCAGAATCCACAGCAATAAAAATTCCAGCAATGCAATGTGCAGTGTGTATGAGTGTATTAGAATCCACAGCAATAAAACTCCCAGTAATGCAATGTGCGGGTCAGCGTATCAGAATCCACAGCAATAAAACTCCCAGCAATGCAATGTGTGTTGTGTATGAGTGCATCAGAATCCACTGCAATAAAACTCCCAGCAATGCAATTTGTGGTGTGTGTCAGCGTATCAGAATCCACGGCAATAAAACTCCCAGCAATGCAATGTGTGGAGTGTATGAGTGCATCAGAATCCACTGCAATAAAACTCCCAGCAAACCGAGTGTATATGAGCACACAGCAATTATTTATTCTACATTTACCGGCCTCCGTCCGCGGTAGGGCTGTGTGCAGAGTCAGCAGGGACTGTGTACAGACTCAGCAGGAGGTCTCTCCAGGCCATGTTAGGATCGCGGCTGTGCCTGTGCATGGAGCCATCTTGTCAGCAGTGGGGTGCCACTGCCAGAGGGTGCACCGTGGCTTTGATTCCCTTCCCGGTGGGTGTTCAGTCCAGAATAGTGTGACAGTCCATGTTAACGAAAGGGTGGGCAGCTGCGTGCGTGTCACGTGGTTCAGCCAGTCAGGTGGTACTGAGATTCAGTACCACCTGACTGGCCGGACCGAGTGTGACCTGCACGCACGCAGCCTCACCAGGAGCCAGGCAGCTCAATGACAAATTTCTATCACTGCAGTGCTGGTTAAGGAAAGGTCCACTTTAAACAGCAGTAAGCAGACAGGGCTTCATATTCTGCTGATACCCCCCCCCCTTTACCTGTCGTTTACTGTCATCTTCTCTCTCTGGACACAAATCACATCCCCCTCCTAGAGCTGCTGCGGGGCAGGGGAGGAGCTATGGAGGGAGGAGAGGGGGATTTTTATTCTATTCGATTTTATTCCGTATGCAAACGCCATGCTCCGCTGCTCGTTGTTTGAGAACACAGCTCAAAGCTGGCACACAGTGACAGTGGCACCTCCTAGTACCCCCTAATGACACCCCAATAATCACTGGTACCTGGGGCGGTCCGCCCTCCGCCACTCCTCTAAGTACACCACTGCTCTGGTGATATGCTCGCACACAAGTTTGGCGAACTGCCAGCAAGTACGGTGCTGTTTGAAGGCAGTGCAAATCCCCATAGAGAAGTAATGGTTAATCTATTCAGTGAACACCAAACAGCAGAGAAATGACAGTGAAATACCCTGATGTTCGGTGGTTTCAATCAACAGGTTCAGGTATTCAGGCGAACCCCATAGGTTTCATTGTTAAAAATATTCCCGTTTTTATGCAATATCTAATAAACCACTTATTTTAATCTGCAGTAAAAAGTCTTAATTTTTTTTTTATTTTTTTTTAGTACCATTTAGTAATTTTTATGAATTTTTTTGGCAAAATCCCCCCTTTTTTTAATATCGGTTCTTCTTTTTCTGTAACAGAACTTTTTATTATCAATCATAGGATTTTATATGTAAATTCCAGACATTTTCGTTCAGTAGTTCTTTTGAAAACAGCAGGCCATGGGTTTGCGGTGGCAGCATACAGCGGCCGACTCCATGCACTTTGGGGACCCTGCGGTGAATGGTGAATTCACTGCAGGGTGGGGAAATTTTATTCCCCGAAGTGCAGGGAACTACAGAACACCAAAATGTTGGCGTCATTTCGGTGCTCTGTGAGTAACCCAATTAGTGGTGAGGTTTTTTGTTGCCCCCTGGAAAGTGAAAGCCTAGGCGTTGCCTACCCAGGACATACTTGAAAATTAGTGACATCTCAATGTTTCCTTCCTGGTAAAATAGTTTGCAAAAGTAAAAAAAAAAAATTTTTATTTTTTTTTCAGGGGTGGGGCCATCCGGCAGGCTGCCGCCCCCTGGAGAGTGCCGCCCTAGGCCTAGGCCTTGTTGGCCTAGGCCAAAATACACCAGTGATTCAGAGAACACCGAACAGCAGTGAAAAGTTGTCAAAATGTCCTGCTGTTCGGTGGTTTCATTCGGCAGGTTTATTCAGGCGAATCCCATAGGCTTCAATGTAAAAAATATTCCTGTTTTAATTCAATATCTAAAACCATTTATTCTTTTAATCTGCAGTAAAAGTCTCTTTATTTATAGATTTTTTTAGGATCTTGTAGGCATTTTTAGGGATTTTTTTCGGCAAAGTATTTTTTTTTAAAGTGTTTTTTCTGTAACAAACCTTTTTATTATCATTTTACCCCGTTCGTCAGCTTGTCGGTTTTTTCGGTGGCTGGTCTGCGCTGTGATTTGCGGCCCGTCAGCTTTTTCCGGCGTTTTAGCATGGTTTTTGCTGCGGTTTCTGCGAGTTTTCCGTGAGTGTTCGGTGGTGGGTTTTCCCCACTCCGGGGACCTTGCGGTGAATGCTGCATACACCGCAGGGTGGGGAACTTTGATTCCCCAAAGAGCAGGGAAGCGCGGGGAACAAGAGAGCACCGAAATGTCGGCGACATTTTGGTGCTCTCTGAATAACCTCTTAAATTTTTTAATAAAATTGTTGGATTTATAAAAAATCAAAAAACAGAATGCTCTCTGCATGCTACTCTCTATGGGCAGAAGTTATGCGAGGAACATCAGATGCTCAGTCATATGAGCACAGATAATGTTTTCCCAGGACTATGTTCTAAATGTGAAAGAATGTGTAAAAATGCTGAAATAAGTTAAACTCCCTTATTTGTTTATATGTGAGAATATGCTAAGAATGTTATCTGAAGCTGCTGCCACAGCTCCGAGGCAACAAATTCATTGATATCTTACACAAAGCCACTTATTGAGTTCTTTTCGTTGGCTGTTGTAGTTGAATAAAACAAACAAAGAAAATTTGTCAGCTTGTATTTTCCTCAAGGTCTAGTATATAATTTTTGATAATAAATATTAAAAATTTACAGTTTACTATATAATAAACCCCTTTTGTTTTAAATTATGCAAGCTCTTTTGATCACGTAGGGGGCTATATTTAGTGTATGACTCATATCTTGCTTTTTTCTTTGTTATAACTTATTGTTTATCCTACGAACATTCTTGATTTAACAAAGCAATAAAAATTTTAAAAAAAAATTAAAAAGGGTATTAAGGACGTGGTAAATCTCTTTGCGGATCTTGTACGGAAAGCAATGTTTTAGAGTAAATTAAATCAACCTGCTATAACTTTCTTTTCAAATAAACGGTATCATATAGCCTTGCTTATAATCTCTGCATAACATTTATGTGAGAGCATAAAACATAGCCCAGCTGTAAGTAAACCAATATGTGTGTTTCAACGGCACAAAGAAACATCTTGCCAATAAGGGTCGATTCGGGCCCAGAGAACATTGTCCAGCAATGGGCTCTGTGGGACAGGGCAAAGCCTGAAGAAGATTGAGATATGATAGGTTGCTGAAGCACAACTAAGGGGAATATCTGATGGAATTACTTTATGCTGTTCTCTTAAAGAAAACAAAGTGGCAATATTGTTTTAATGTTAAAATAAGATTATACTGGGGATTTTAAATTTGACATAAAACCAAAATTGGAGGGCTTCCATATTTTTCAAAAACTAGGTTTTCCATACTAAGAAGAAAATGAGTCATTTTATCAGCGTATGGAGTAGTATTAACATTATTTGAAAAAATGAATGCTTTAGAGACTTGTTGTTTCTCCTGTTATGGTGTAGTATTATGGGACAGCTTTGATGAATTGATACCTGGAGGGAGCCATTGCTGATTTGCTACTCTGGAAGAGACGTAAACAAAATTCTTTTGGTAGAACAGCTGATGCGTGTGTCAACTTCCAAATCTGCTTTCCAATAAACGATGCAAAGATGTTTTATAAGCAAGGTCTCATTGGAGCACAATCCCATATTTATGTTGTTTATCGAAGCAATGCTTTACAACTTGCAAAACAATTTGGATGTCTGCAAAGTCTCCATGTCTAATATCCCTTTTGACATATGATGTTTGTAATGGCAACCAGACAAATCTATGCCCGGGATCCTGCTGAACTTTCACAGCTGGAAATATTCACAGGAAATAGGAAGAACAGCTTTGCATTTTTTATGTAGGAGACACACAAAAAAAAAAGAGAGGAGGGGGGTTAGGATCTAGAAGTTCTTTGTGTGAATGTCTTATTTTTTTACACTTCAGTCTCTGGTCTCTTTAATGTAATTCTAGTTGTTTTTACAGTACATGAAAAAGAAATTCTATCTCAAAGTGTAGAATGTTGCCTTTCAGGAATATTCAGCTATTAAAGGGGACCTTGAGGCCTTATAATAGTCATGGGAATATTTAGCTGTACAAAGAGTTTTATTAATAAAACCATAAAGAGTATATTCAATAAACATTTTCACAAAAAAACAGTTGTTAGGTATGGGCTGGATGGAGTAGAGGTAAGATCACTGCTCTATAACTGTGGAGACCAAGGTTTGAATCCTACCCAGAGCACCTCTCCAGTAAATGTCCTTGGGCAAGACACCCAACAGTACATAACCACCTAACACACAATATAGGCAATGGAGCTCAGTGGTAGCCTCCTCCATTGCCCCACCATTCCTTTCCCGCTGGCACCAATGATCCTAACATCCAGTAAAACTCCCCTGGTCTTCCCCAATTCATCTAGACTGTAAGCTCCTATGAGCAGAGCCCTCTACACCTATTGTTTCCATCCTATGTCTGTTTATCTGTATCTTTGGTTACTGTAAAGCACTTCGTAAACTGTTGGCGCTGTATAAAATGATAATAATAATATTGTACACTGATCTTGTAAAGCACTGCAAAATCTGTGGTGCTATATAAATAGAGGATAATAATAATAAGCTGATCAATCACTGCCTTGTTCTTTGAAAGAAAGAAAACTTGCATAATTTCCAACATGCAACCGAGGTGTAATGCTGTGAAATTCCCCATGTTTTCTGAATTTTGAACTGATTAACTGAGCAAGTGCAACTTGACTGCAATAGCATCCTTGGTTTAGACTCAATGGACACTATCATCTGGTGTGAGCTAACCTTAGCATCAGCAAGTTTTCATGTAAGGGTAATGTCAGATGAACGCAGTCTGAGCGCACTCTGCGTGCGTGCACAACGGACGGACATACTGACGGAAGATACTGTAGACGCCACACGATCCGTCTTTCTTGAAAGACGCAGAAAAAAAAGGGAATTATGGGAAACAAAATTAATATGAAAAATGATAAAAGTTTGAAAAGGATATGAAAAGCCATTTTGTGCGTCAAGGTGCTGGACGTCGCTAATGCGCTGTGTTTGACATCTCCTCATCACTCACACAGAACGCTACGCGGACATGGCGCACTGAAGGACTAAGCCCGGTATAGACGAAATGCGTTGAGCGTTGCCTTATTTGTTTTTAACAGTCACCTTATTTTTTGGTCTCTGATTATGGCTAATTGTAGCTTTCCATTCCGGCTCCCCGTCTTTTAGTTATGAGGTGTGTAGGCGGCTAGAACCACTGAGGTAACAGTCAGTGACCACCCTCTATATTTTCTCCTCTGTGTGGACCTTGGGAATGCTTTTATTGGGATTCGGTTTCTAGATTCTGATACTGATAATATTTGGACCATTCTTTTGATTTTTCACCCATTGTGTGTGTGTTTTTGTGTATTTGTTTAATAAAGTTACTCGTGCCGTGGGCACTCTGGTTGAACTTCGTGCAAATTGATTTTTACTAATGATTCTACATACTGCTGGGTGGCATTTATCATGCAATGGCCATCAGCCTTAATTAATATATGTGTGCATATCGACATAGATAATAAAGCCACCTTGGAGGATTTTAATAATGTGGGGGTGTGAGGGCTCTTGGCTGGATGTGTTCATACTTATTCAAGCTTGTGAGGGCAGGGGATAGATATGGTCCGGCACTCTGCACTGGAAAAAAACAGTTCTATCACGTACAGTTGTGTTCAAAATTATTCAACCCCCAATGCTGTAAAGGGTTTTAGGGAATTTAATGTACATTTGTAATTGTATTCAGAATGAAATCCTACAAGGACTTTTTAAAGAACCATATGCAACTAAAATGACATCAATTGGTTTTGTAATACAGTAGTAAATGTTTCTTTTGTGAATTCTTCATTGACACAATTATTCAACCCCTTAAAGACTACCACTCTGAAGAACAGAGGTTCATTCAAGTGTTTTCAATCAGGTATTGAAAACACCTGTGGATGTCACGGAGCAGCAATAAAGCATAATAAGCACCAATTAGGCAGCTGTAAAATGACGGTGATACTCAGCTCCTTCTAGACATTTACTGGTGTGGTTACAAACATGGTGAAGTCAAGAGAATGGTCCAGGAAGACAAGAGAAGAGGTGATTACCCTTCACAGGAAGGGCAATGGCTATAAGAAGATTGCAAAGATGTTAAACATACCAAGAGAGACCATAGGAAGCATCATTCGCAAATGCAAGGCAAAGGGCACTGTTGAAACGCTACCTGGTCGTGGCAGAAAGAAGATACTGGCTTCGACTGCTGTGCGCTACCTGAAGCGTAGAGTGGAGAAAAGTCCCCTGTGACTGCTGAGGAACTGAGAAAAGATTTGTCAGATGTGGGTACTGAAGTTTCAGCTCAGACAATACGGCGCACACTGCGTAATGAAGGCCTCCATGCCAGAACTCCCAGGCGCACCCCCTTGCTGTCTCCAAAGAATAAGAAGAGTCGACTGCAGTATGCCAAATGTCATGTGAACAAACCACAGAAGTTTTGGGATAGTGTTCTATGGACTGATGAAACAAAATTAGAACTGTTTGGGCCCATGGATCAACGCTATGTTTGGAGGAGGAAGAACAAGGCCTATGAAGAGAAGAACACCTTGCCTACTGTGAAGCATGGCGGGGGGTCAATCATGCTTTGGGGCTGTTTTGCTTCTGCCGGTACAGGGAAGCTTCAGCGTGTGCCAGGTACCATGAATTCTCTTCAGTACCAGGAGATATTGGATGACAATGTGATGCAGTTCGTCACAAAACCTGAGGCTTGGGAGACGTTGGACCTTTCAACAGGACAATGATCCCAAGCATACCTCCAAGTCCACTAGAGCATGGTTGCAGATTAAAGGCTGGAACATTTTGGAGTGGCCATCGCAGTCACCTGACTTAAATCCGATTGAGAACCTCTGGTGGGACTTAAAGAAAGCAGTTGCAGCGCGCAAACCTAAGAATGTGACTGAACTGGAGGCTTTTGCCCATGACGAATGGGCGAAGATACCCGTAGATCGCTGCAAGACACTTGTGTCAAGCTATGCTTCACGTTTAAAAGCTGTTATAACTGTAAAAGGATGTTGTACTAAGTACTAAGATTGAATGTCACTTGGGGGTTGAATAAAACTGATAATGATGTGAGCACAGAAAAGACATTTGTGGTTATTTCATTATAAATGTTATGTTATATTTGTCTGACCTACACGCGCCTCTTTGATTTAATTGTAAGCAAGATGACTGAATGATCAAAATCAATGTCAAACTGGCCAAAACACTCAATTTCAGTGGGGGTTGAATAATTTTGAACACAACTGTACAAGTGCATTGCGCTGGGTCTCAGCCCAGGTCTTTACATGCCAGCTTTTATTGTATTATAAAACTATTTATGGTAGAGACTACTGGGTGACAGTGTTTTAGAACCCTACTTTACATTATATATTGCTGGGATACTGCTGGGATGAAAAGGTTTTAAACTGGAGAAGGTGCCCGTTATCTTGGTAAATTTCCATCTGAAATCAAGAAAAAGGGGACTGTTTCATGTTTAGAAATGAAGACACTGCAAGCTGCTTGTGTGAGGAATCCTGTTGGATTATAGAACTGCCTCCAGGTCAGAGGTCAGAACAGGAAACAGGAAGTATAAGCATAGTCAATACATAACAGGGACTCAGCTAGCATAAAATACCTCTAACGTTATTTCAGTTTAACAAAAATTCTATTTTTATAACGTGTATAACAACTTGACGATTCAATTTATATGTCTGATTTTTTGGTTTTTTACAGAATGTAGTGTCCCTTTAATGTAGTGTACTGGCAGGTGGTTTCAGAGGCAGTTAGAGGCTCAGAAATCTAAATCCTGTTTCCTCTGTATTAAAATAACTGCTGTTAGCACAATGTATACAATTATTTTCTTCAATGTAAACTGTGTTTACATAAAAGAGTCCCTTTAATCCTCTGACTATCCTCTTGAACTAATAGAGCTAAATATAGCAGAGTTGGATAACCAAGTTAGCTCCTTGGTTATTCTAGAAAACGTGTATACTAAAGCTAGATGCTTTAACCTGTCTGGGCTAGTAAATTATTAATTGCAGTAAATAAATTTTAATATTCTCAAATTTAGGTCAAAACTGCGGAAAAAAATTACAAATATATATAGGTGTGTGATATTCCCTCATTACCCCAATTACAATGTGCAGATAAAAGGCCCAGAGTTCATTTCAAGTGTGCTATTTGCATTTGGAATCTGTTGCTGTCAACTCTCAAGATGAGATCCAAAGAGCTGTCACTATCAGTGAAGCAAGCCATCATTAGGCTGAAGAAACAAAACAAACCCATCAGAGAGATAGCAAGAACATTAGGTGTGGCCAAAACAACTGTTTGGAACATTCTCAAAAAGAAGGAACACACCGGTGAGTTCAGCAACACCAAAAGACCCGGGAGACCACGGAAAACAACTGTGGTGGATGACCGAAGAATTCTTTCCCTGGTGAAGAAAACACCCTTCACAACAGTTGGCCGGATAAAGAACACTCTCCAGGAGGTAGGTGTATGTGTGTCAAAGTCAACAATCAAGAGAAGACTTCACCAGAGTGAATACAGAGGGTTCACCACAAGATGTAAACCATTGGTGTGACTCAAAAACAGGAAGGCCAGATTAGAGTTTGCCAAACAACACCTAACAAAGCCTTCACAGTTCTGGAACAAGATCCTATGGACAAATGAGACCAAGATCAACTTGAACCAGAGTGATGAGAAGAGTATGGAGAAGGAAAGGAACTGCTCATGATCCTAAGCATACCACCTCATGGCGTGGGTATGTATGGCTGCTAATGGGACTGGTTCTCTTGTATTTATTGATGATGTAACTGCTGACAAAAGCAGCAGGATGAATTCTGAAGTGTTTCGGGCAATATTATCTGCTCACATTCAGCCAAATGCTGCAGAACTCATTGGACGGCGCTTCACAGTGCAGATGGACAATGACCCAAAGCATACTGCAAAAGCAACCAAAGAGTTTTTGAAGGGACAGAAGTGGAATGTTATGCAATGGCCAAGTCAATCACCTGACCTGAATCCCATTGAGCATGCATTTCATTTGCTGAATGACAAAACTGAAGGGAAAATGCCCCAAGAACAAGCAGAAACTGAAGACAGTTGCAGTAGAGGCCTGGCAGAGCATCACCAGGGATGAAACCCACCGTCTGGTGATGTCTATGTGTTCCAGACTTCAGGCTGTGATTGACTGCAAAGGATTTGCAACCAAGTATTAAGAAGGGAAAGTTTGATTTATGATTATTATTCTGTCCCATTACCTTTGGTCCCTTAACAAGTGGGAGGCACATCTGCAAACTGCTGTAAGCCTTACACCGTTCACCTGAGTTGGATGTACATACCCTCAAATTAAAGCTGACAGTCTGCAGTTAAAGCACATTGTGTTTGTTTCATTCCAACTCCATTGTGGTGGTGTATAGAGCCAAAGATGTTAGAATTGTGTCGAAGTCCCAATATTTCTGGACCTGACTGTATATATTTAAATTTATATAATATATTTATTAAAATTGATTAAATATATTTAATTCAACTTTCATAATCTAATCCTTATTCTGCTGACTTCATCACAATTTTGATCGAAATTGAACCAACAATGGATACATTGGGATAGGGTTTTGAAAACCAAATATATGTAATGCAGGACTAAAATACAAGAGACAGATCTGTAACTCTGTTGATATTCTGCTGGATTTGATTTTGATTTTACCACGTATCATTTTTTAGTAATAAAACACATGGCAAGATAAATGATGAATGATGTTGAATTTTAATGCCTTACTATATTAGGATTGTTATAGAGGTTCACAATAATTTATTCACTGCATGGGAGGGTTACAGTACTCATAGCATCTCAGCATAATGCAACAGGAAACCTAGAAATAAACTTTATGTTGATCTAATATAATAATATAACTTTCGAATAAATGTTGTTAGTTTACTCCTCATTGTTAATATGACTTGAAAAATGCACCTCTTAGATTATTAATATTATTATATATGTATTCCTGTGCGTCAAAGTAAACAGTATATAATATTAGTGATTTAAATTGATATTCAATAATTCTACCAGTCAGAAAAATACAATTCTTTCATTAATGAACAGAATACAATGAAATTAAGGGAACTACACATGCTCTCAAACTGATGGGAGATATTAACCATGCATATTTACTAGTTTGAACTCCAAAATCTCTATCATTAGGACATGTATAAATCACAAACTAACCCATTCACAATAGGTGTTCTTACAGGAAAAACTTGCATATATCTTTATTTTATTGCATTTTATTGCATTTTAATGCTACGGCTTTGCTTTGATAGCTACAGTACTTACAGACATCTATCCTTCTTAGATTTATATTTTATTAAATACTAATAAGAACTGCAAACGTCGAGGTAGCCTGTTATTCTTGTTTGCACTTTGGGGGAGGGGTGGCTCCCAAAAACTGGTGTTTTAATTGATTTTACATATCAAAAGAATTCTTTACTTGCCTGGTCCCTCGTAGGGTGTGATCTGCCACCTCTTTTCCCCGCATTACCGAAGTACTTGGAGAACAAATAGTTCTCCAGTCCAGGACTTGCACCAGTATTTTATTGCAGCTCTCTACAATTACAAGTCAAGCTGCCAATATAGCAGCTGGCTTGCGATTGATCTGGTAATAGGAAGCTGCACTTACTTTCATCTCAGTACTGTGAAAGTTTAGGCCGGGGTCAGACAGGCTGCATTCAGTGAGGTGGCCAGACGGGCGCCAGAATGGAAGGAACGTCCACTCTCACGGATTTTCCTTCCGCTCTTACAAACTTAATGGGTTGTGATCAATAAAGACAGGAACAAGTATGAATGTGTGTTGTTAGCTTCAGCACAGTGTTTGTCTATACTTGTGACTGTGATGATGACATTTTATGGACAAATTAAACTAAACCTAAAGGGTTCACATACCTTTTCTTGCCACTGCAGAACCATCGTCATTTCAAAGAATGACTGGTATAGAAAATTACCCATTATGGGCTCTATTACATTCTTTGCGCAAAAACGTTAAAACGTTAAGCATTAAACGTTAACGCGTGTAAATTAACGCTGGTATTACAATCTGAGTGCATTTTTTCATCCGTCAAAAAATACCACGCGTAAAAAAAGACGCGCAAAAACGCATGCAGATTAACGCTGCGCGCAGAAATCAGTGGGCGGACTGTTTTTTCACGCGATTGAGCCAATCTGAATTAAGAACCACAATTGTCTCCCATTCAGTTTTTGCGCCTGTCAAAATCAATCTGAGTATACATGCTGCAGCAATAATAAAAACACGCACAACTTCTCCATTTTATTGTTTGGGTGTGCGTAGAATGTGTAACTATACTGTGCTGTATTTTTTTTTCTGCGCTGGTGTATTTGGTTTCGGCCAGGACGTTCAGATTTGCAGTTACCACCAGCTTTTAAAAGATGTTAAAATTATGCGAGTAAACATTGCCTGTTAAAATTTGCACATTGATTGTAATACCAGCCGCGTACCAGCGCACAAACGCATTTGCACTCACAATGTTAAGTATAGGACGCGCAAAGTACATTACGCTCGCAAAGGGTTTGCGCAGGTTCACCAGCGGTAGACGTCAATGCGCATTTTTTGTGTGGACATTGTAATACGACGTTCTGCGCAAAGGTTTTTTCCCCTCGCATTAATGCGTTTTTGCGCACGTGCAAAATTGTGCGTGAAGAGTGTAATAGTGCCCTATATGTTCTGCTTATGGATAGAGCCTGCTCATACGAGTGGCTTTCACCTGTGTAGAAGGTGCATGTTTTTTTCCTTGTGACAATAAAATATTAAGTGAAAATCTAAGAAAATGATTCTATTTTGACAGCACTTAAGTGTTTCTTGGTAGCCAATAAAATTAACCAGGTGCAAGCAAAAGCATAAAAAATGCATCAGTGAGCATTAAGGACACAAGGGAAAGAAAATGAAAAGTAAACCGAGAGTTTTAGGACAGCCAAGAGTCATAAGAGTAAATTATGAACATATGTTAAGCATTGTGAATGTAATTCTGCCAGTTTCTGCACGCTTCTAAAAATATGCCAGGTTGTGGGTGCAGGAGATATTGAGCAACTATTAATAAAGGCAATGTAATTTCTAAGAAAGTACGAACCATATATAATTTTTACTAATAAGTGAAGTATAAATAGCTCAGCTCATCCATCATGCATTCCTTTTGGTGTGGATTGGAAAAATAAAGCAGAAGACATTTGCACAAAATTATTTTCCAGAGCAAAGAAAGAGCTCTAACTTGAAAATGACAGCATTTAAAGTGCTTGGCAAATCAAAACTAATTTGAACAAATGCATTCTTAACCCTAAAAATATTCATGTATTTTACATGTATGCAAATGTTTAGACACTGATGAAATTGGACAACGAACCAGCATTAAACATCAGTTATAGAATGTGCAGTAGAAATCTACCCATTAGGTGTGAAATGCGATGAGGTGACAGCTTAATTGCAAAGTTAAGGCAAGAATTTTCAGGGTAGAAACATAAATCTTAACATTCTTTTTAAAATTTGAAGATTTTGCTGCCTGTTATGCAAATTAATTTCTTCACCATAAACTAAATTATTTTGTGAATATCATTTTTTTATTCGGTTTTTAAATTAAGACTATTATATAAAATTACTTTTGCCCAGAGCACCTCTTGCTTTATACAGGTTAGTGTTTTTTGTTGACCTACTGTATAAATTGTTAAAAATTGAGATCTTCCATTTCGAAGTTTCATCCCTCTCCCTGGAGCTGGTGCCATGTTGCTGAGGGGAAGGAGTGCATCAAGCAGACAGCCCTCATATAGGACGGCTCCGTGCACAGTTAGATGGTGACAGGCAGACAGCGCAGAACACAGTGAGCATAGAGCTGTTCTGTAGGCCACCTCTCTGCTCACAGCATTCCCCACTTCAGCAAGCCACAGTCACATAGTGGACGGGAAAAACTTAAAAATGGAATATCTCTGCTTTTTTACGTTATATAGGTCAGCAAAAACTCTGCCCTATATAAAGGGAGAGGTGCCCTGTTGAATGGGCAAATGTTATTTTGCCCATGATAGTGGTATTTTAAAAGTCATTTGTTTAGAATTTCTAGTATTAAATGATGACGAAGACGGCTATACACCAACTGCAGCTGTCTAGTGTTTCGACAACAATCACGACAATCAACATTGGTGCACCCATGATAGGGCTCTATTAAATTCATCGCGCAAAAGCGCAAGCGCAGCGCTATTTTTTTGCGCGAAGTGTTAAACGTTAACGCACGAAAATCACCGCTGGAATTACATTCCTCGCGCATTTTTTCATCCATCGGGAAATTGCGCTCGTAAAACCGACGTGCAGAAATGTGCGCAAAGTACCGTTGCTCGCAGAAATCAGTGAGCGCAATGTAATTTTTAACGCAAGTCCGTCAGACGAACGCATTTTTGTGCGGTCTGCGCACAACAGACGTACGCTCTGACGGAAGACAAGGTAGTGGCTGTCATTTTTGACAGATCTAGCAAAAAAACGTACGTTCTGACGGAAGACAAGGTAGTGGCCGTCATTTTTGATGGATCTAGAAAAATAACCTGCGCATCGACATTCTCCGTTGAGAATCCGCAGTTTGGTATGGTCAGGTTGTTACAATCTGTTGGTTGTAACAGGTTGTTACAGCTTTTCAAAGACGTTAAAATTATGTTGCCCCTTAAATTTTGCGCTAAGATTGTAATACCATGCGCGCACCAGCGCACAAACGCATTTGCGCTCACAATGTTAAGTATAGGATGCGCGCACTAAATTTTGCTCCCAAAGGGTTCGCGCAGGGTCACTCGCGTTAGACGTTAACGTGCATTTTGTGCGCGAACGTTATAATACAACGTTCAGCGCAACGGGTTTTTCCCTCACGTTAATGCGTTTTTGCGAAGAATTTAATAGAGCCCATAATCTTCAGTGACCCAAATAGGGAATTTCAAACAATGGCAGGGCAATGAAACGTTACCAATCCAGGTCCTAAATTCTGAAAGACAGGCAAAGTTTCTTTGTTTTTGAGAAAGTAATTTACCAGGAAGGATACATTGAGATTCCTCTCGTCTTCCAGTATGTCCTGGGCAGTGAGTATGTACCGTTAAGTGATTTTCCCAAGGACGCTTGCTAGAGAGGTGCTCTTGCCGGGATTCAAACCTGTGTCTCCACAGACTCCACAGTTATAGAGTAGTGATGTTACCTCTACTCCACCCAGCCGGTAAAGTTGATCTTGGATACAGCAAAGGTGACTTCTGCCATTGTTTGCAACAGTGAAGAAGGTCATTTAGCAGAAAACCCTGAAAGAGAATTCATACACTGTATTTACCAACTAGCAACCTACTGTGTATGGTTCAAGTCCTCTGCCCCCTTTTGCAAACCTCACAGCAGATAAACCAATCATGTCATTGAGAAATATTTCAATAGCACACTTCTGATGAATGGGCTATAGTCTCTGGCCAGCATCCTTCTCCACACGTTGTGATGGAGCTCTAGTGATTATGCAGATGACTCTACAGCTTCACAAAACGGAGTGGAGGCGCCCAGGAGTTGACTGACAAGGCTTGGGGCCCCTGGGTAATAAAAGATCATGAGTCCAGTGGGCAGGCCTGTCCGAGTCTTAGTGGGACCCTTATAAAGCCCCTTCCTAGGCCAAAGCCCTCGGGCAGTGCCATATTGCCCTTGTGGTCAGTCCACCCCTGGAGGCGCTTCACAGTGAATAGCTGGAGTCCTGCACAACAAAATCTATGATGTTCTGCTAGCCAAGTGACTGATAGAACATGCTCAACCTCCAATGAAAAGATGGGAAACTGCTAGCTGAGTGAGCTACGTCATGCTCAGGACAAAGCTCACATCACAGTCTGCAGGAAATTTGTATAATTTTCTGATTTTAAGTACATGTTTTAGTTACTTTGCATATTTTTGATTAGCTACAAAAAATATTGAGACCTAGTGTGTCTCTATGAAAAATTCCCTTGTAATGATGAACCAACATGCCTGGGGATTGCATCTTTACACACCTTCAAATACAGAAACATGTATATAGCAACTGTAACAGAGTGGACCTTGTCACGTGAACACCACAGCAGGGTAAGTGTTTCTCAAGCAGTCTTTATTCCATACAGCATAGGTGGTTACAGCCACAGCTGCTTAGTTCAAACAAATAAAAAAAAACTCTCTCTGCTATCCAGCAGTCAACGTAATGATAACAAATCATGATATCCTCAATCACAGTCCTTTGGAGCTGTGTCTGTCTGAGGGGGTTCCACCAAAACGAACCTCCTGTGCCTGTATAGGCGTGTCCCTTTTAAAGCCCCAGCAACCACAACATCAAGCCCTCGTTTGTGTTGCTGGGCTGATCAACCCATCCAAGTTAACCCTTTCCTCAGTTAAACGTATATACACCCTATTACATACCTCCCCCCTTAGAGTGGACCCCCAGGCACACTCTCCCATACCAAACACACCCACATCCCTAGATAGGAAATCCGCATTCAGGTGCTCCCTCCCAGGACGATGCCGGACACTGAAGGAGTAGGTTTGTAATTGTAAACACCACCTAGTGAGCCGTGCATTCTTGGATTTCATGGTGTGAAGCCAACGCAGAGGAGAATGGTCGGTCACAAGGAGAAAGTGCCTGCCAAACAGATAGTAGCGCAGAGAGTCACTAGCCCATTTCACCTCTCAACATTCCTTCTCTATTACAGCAAAATTCTTCACTCTGGAAAGTAGTTTCCTGCTTAACCCCTTAAGGACCGCTGACATACCCTGTATGTCCTGTCCACGGGTCTCCCTTAGACCCGTGGACATACAGGGTACGTCAGCGGCGCCTAACCCCCCTCCTGCCCGATACCTCCCTCGCTGGATCCCTCGGCGATCTGGCAGGGAGGAAGCCTGCCCATGTGATTTACATGGGCCGGCGAGGTTGATGACGTCGCCACCCTGCGTGGTGACATCATCAGCAGGTGCCCCCATTCAAATCAATGGAGGGGGCTCCTTCGGAGCCCTCTATCTCCCCAACCATTGAAGCTAGGGAGATTCTTTTTACACCACTGGAAAGGGGAGAGTCTCATTATAGCCTTAGCTATATTATAGCCTTAATCATTTCGCCACCGAATCGCGTTCCGGCGCTAATTGGCGCCAAAACGCGATTCAAACCTGGAGGGGGCTGACATCTTGGATGTCAGCCAAGCCTCCAGGTCCCCCCCCACCCACTGACAACCTCACCAAATGTGTGAGGATGTCAGTGGGCCAGTTAACCATCTAGCTGCCATGTAGAGATAAGGGGATCATAAGGATCCCCCTATCTCCCGATCCATGGCAAATATTTTTTTATTTTATTTCATTTTTTTTTATTTCATTTTTTTTTTTAAACCAAACCTGGTCATATTTGACATCATTTGAAAGTCCTGATCATGGCCTTTCCAATGATACCAAACATGACCAGGTTTGGTTTAAAAAAAAAAAAATGAAATAAAAAAAAATGAAATAAAGTAAAAAAAAAAAATTTTAAAGTTTTTTTTGGCTGGGGGGGTTTAATTAAATAGGACCTAGGCTGTCATCTCAAAATAATTAGCACAAATTGGTCAGAATGAGCGTAGCGCACATAGGTGAACTGGCTCAGCAGTGAAGGGGTTAAAAAGCAAAAACATGTAAAAATTGGGTATTTCTAGTCTCGGGACAAAATTTTGAAACTATTTAGCTGGGGTCTTTTTTGGTGGTTGTAGATTTTGGGGATTAAATTCCGAAAAAGTGTGTTTTTACCATTTTTTCATCATATTTCATTTTTTTTTATAGTAAATTATTCGATATGATGGAAATAATGGTATTTCTAGAAAGTCCATTTAATGGCAGGAAAAAGGGTGTATAATATGTGTGGGTTGAATAAACGAGTAAGAGGAAAATTTGACCTAAACACTAACAGAGCAGAAACGTAATAACAGCAGCGGTCTGACTCGGGGTTAAATTTCACTACCACGAACGGTAACCCCGAGCAACACTCGGGCTGGATACATACTCACCTCCTCCTGGCTCCCTCGCTGTCCCCCGCAGTGTGATCGTGGCGAGCTGCTTCCTGGAAGGCTCCCTGCGAGTCACATGATGCAGGGGGGCTGGACCGCAGCAAACTTCATTCATAATAAACACTGAATACAAAATGCAATGTTTATGAACGGCCACTAGGTGGCAGTACAGGATAAGAAATAGACCATACATCGTCTCACCCTTGTTCTCAGACAGATTTCCTTGTTTTTTGTTGTATTTTATTGAATATCATTTATTTGCATTATTTTGGATAATTATTTTTGGGATAATAAATTATTATGTCGTGTTTCAAACTTTATCGGACTCAGTGTATTTACTATTTTTTTTAAATTAATTAATTTATTTATTTATAAAGGATTTTACCAGTAAGGACTCTTGATTTCACGGATTTCAGTGCGTGATTCCTAATTATTACAGGCTAACTATGTACAAAAACACGTTTCCTTTAAAAAAAATTGAGACGCTTTTAGACACAAAATTTTGAAAAAATTAGACCGCCAGGGAGGTTAATAACAAGCATTGAATACAGTTAGTAAAACTGTTGAAAACCTCCACAACAGCATGAATTAACCTGTCATTGTTGCACTGTTTGAAAGTGTGTGTCTGTAGCAACAGACTAGAGAGAGTCACTTGAATATAAAAATTCATCATTATGCTCAGCAGTCTGCTAACTCGCATTGCTTCTCAGTGTGAGTCTTCCACTAACAGCATGGCACAGATAAATATGCTAAACATGTCTATGTGGGTTTCTTGTTTTCAGGCTAACAGCAAGCACTGATATTAAATTAACTGTCCATACAAATTTATAAATCAACATGCAACCGCATGAGCAATGTGGATACATTCCCCGTATATGTACTTCATTAGAAATTTACAAACAGCAGCATAAAGTTCACATATATACATAAAATCTAATTGTATGGCCCTGTATCATTAAAAAAAATCACCATTTGTTAACAGAGCCTAGAAGTAACATTCACTTCCCAAGAGCACAATATTCAAAAAGTTGTACCGCAACAAGATCGCAATCCATGATACATAAAGAACTGAAGCACCTATCTATGACAAAATCGAATATTCTCAACCAAAGGAGACACCAGGCACTCCAAAGCAAAAAGTGCCATTATTAATGGAGTTGCAGAGTTTCAGTCACATGGACCTCAAGCGTAACATCATAAGCTAATGAGTGAAGTAAAAATAGACAAACATTTGTGCAACAAGCCATTAATCAAAATACATATATTTGTATTGAATGTCGAACATGATTAAAGCAAAGGGGATATAGACTTGGCATTTGGCATCACAGACGAGAGAGGATTCGTGGAACCGCGCAGCCAGTCGCTGTCTAGGGTACATATATACAAGGTGTTGGATTACAAGTTTACAACAACCTAAGATACATTCAAACAAAAAACAAATATTCTTTCTTTTCTGAATGTATCAAAACTTAAATATATGAAGCTTCTATAATAGCATCCAGTTCTTTAAGTTATTTCATGAATTAAAAAACAGAAAAATACACAACATGGTGTGATACTGTATGTGTAAAGTAAACAGTTTGCCCCGTAGAGTGTCACTTATAACATGGAAGATAAAGCAGGAATTGAATAGTAAATGTGGTGTCCAGACAGCAATCTTACCACACCACACCGCAGCATCTTAGTGGACCCAGAAGGACAGAATATCACCATAGCATGGCATTGTCCATGTAACATTTCCGGAACGAATGACAATACATTATTTCCTCATGTATCTGTTGGACAGCGCAGATGTTTTTGAACCCCTTCCCTACTAAGATTGACTATACTCAATCTGCAAGGCAACGCCTGTTACCCAGATATAGGACTAGATTACATAATCATAATAATAAGGGACTTTAACGCATGCCCCCATAATTCATTCCTAACGTTAATCCCGGTATAAATCAGTTTACGCATCAGTGATTGCCCTAGCATACTGTACTTTGCACAACCTATACTTAACATGGGGAGCGCAATCAGTAATTAGCGTTAAAATAAAGTATTACAAAGTCCCAGCGCTAATTACCGCACCAATGGGCTATATAAATTTTTACCGTCACCTAAAAGCTGGTGCTAAATGATTCTCCTTTTGCAGAACCATTTAGCAGCTCCTAACCCCCCCCCCCCATAAATCCGATACTTACCTCTCCTCTCGCGGCGAGAACGGTGGCCTGATCCGCCGCTTCTTGCCACGGGGAGTAGAGTGAGACTGAGGTTGAATAGTCTCCAGTCTCCCTTTGCGATCACTGTGTGATCTCGCAAGAGTAAGATCGCGCAGGGCTAGCAGCCCGGCAGCACAACCCTCCATGGAGTCCTATGGACTCCAGGAGGTGATACTTGCACCGGTGTGAAAGCGGTACTGCGAGTATCACCATGGGTAGTGCTTCATTCTGGGACAAGGTGCTGAATTGGCACCTGCCCGGTAATCTCACAAAATGGGGATGTTACGGAGAAGACACAGGTTTTCCCCAGTACCGTCCCCATTTTGGCGTGACGATTGTAATCAAGCCCATAGAGTATAATCAATATGGTATTCCACAGCAGCAATGCATAGAAGTTTTGCTTACTGCAAATGAAACTCCTTTGTATCTGGGCTCCAAAACATGCCCCTAAAGTATTAGCACTGTGGGTATGATGCAAGAGGTGCTAATACTGTTTAAGCCCAGCTGGGAATGTGTCTAAATGACATCTCCCAGCTGCTCTTGCACAGAGAGCTGACCTACAGTATCTCCTTTTGGCTGGTAGATGTCAAAATATGCCACACAAATAGCTTATTACAGTAAGAAATACATTGGGAATTATTCTAAAATATTTCTTCCTGTATAAACAAAATTATTATTATTTTTTTTTAAATAATTTCTGACAGTGGTTTTCTGGATAATTCCTTTGTAGTGAAGGGGTTAACGAAAAGAAATTACACTTACAAACTGACCAGGTGCACATCTTCCACATTGTGCTTAAATGTACGTGAAGGACTACACAGCTTCTTTGTCAGTGGAAAATCACAATAGATTGTTGCGAGTAGCGATTCCCTTGTTCAGTTCTAGCACTAATGTTTCTCCATCCCTGACATTGGCTAACATTTTCTGAGATCCCACCGGAGCTGCCATGCTAGATTAATTGAGTCTTTTAATTCCATTTGCACAGAAATACAACAAATTGCCTGGAAAGCATGCCAGTAAAACACATGGCTGATGTGGCAAGACAATTAGCAGATGTGAAACATTTTTTTATCTACTAGGTTTTCAAATGAGTCCACTCTTACTAGCCAAAATTGTGTTGCATGTGCACATCTTTTCTTGTACAATGAATAAACTGCTGTGGAAACAAATGTAGAATTAACTACAAGTATTACACTATATTTAATCTTTTATTGTAGGTTATAAAAATGCTTTTGAAGGTTCAAGCATTGAGGCTAGTGTGGTATGAAGATATATTTAGACTACATATTTTAAGGTGCTAAGCCAGCCCAGCAAAGTATGTTTAAAATTCAAGAAGGCACAAGAAGACAGCACTGCATTTGAAGGTGTGATTACCTCAGTAAAGACGTGCCAGCGTCTTGTAACCCTGCACCAGAATCTCATTAATGACATCAGACAGACGTTCTAAAAGACCACTAAACATACGGAACTTGTAAAAACTTGGCAATGCTTATGCACGTTCTTAAGTCAGAACAAAGCTTGATGGAAGAGGACAAAGCACAGGCAGAAGGAAAATATTATTTAAAAGAAAAATATGTTCTCTTTAAGGGCAGTTTAAGAAACTGGGCAATGTGGTTCAAGACGGGTCTAGTGCATTAAAGGACAGAAAATCAAATCTGTTTCCTGTCCCCTTCAGGAAGCTAAGATTAATAATGCTTCAAAACAATGGATCTCTACCAAACGTAAAACTCTTACATCTTGCCATGTTTCGCTTTAACTTCAAAGGCTACTATTATACAAAGGGATTACTAAGCATTCGGGTTTGGCATTAATAAAAAGAGAGGACAAAATCTGTAACTCTGAAATTACACAAGATTGCACCCAACATTAGGCTCTATAAAATAAAGCTTCCATGTAGGGTTAACATAGAAAAAATAAGTTCAGGCACCATCACCGGCAGTGGGTAAAAGAAGTGGAGGTCTTTTGCTGTACAGCCCCAAGTTCCACAGAATAAATAAAAAAATGCCAAGACCAACGATATTAAATCAAGTGGATTTATTTCAACACCAAAAGAAAGGGCAGACGAAGTTTCGACCACAACTGGTCTTTGTCAAGCCTTGACAAAGACCAGTTGTGGTCAAAACGTCGTCTGTCCTTTCTTTTGGTGTTGGAATAAATCCACTTGATTTAATATTGTGGGTCTTGGACTTTTTTTTATTTATTCCATATAGGATTAGACTAGATGAGTTACAGCATTGTGTCATGTTTAAAAATATATATACAGGGCTTTTTTTCAGGGAGTACTCGCCAATACTCAGTACCGGCAACTCACCACTCACTACCGGCCCCTCACAGCCAGCTCGAACTAATAGGAGAGAGCATGATGCTCCTCTCTCCTCCTACAGTGGCAGGCAGAGAATCGGAAGCGCTTGGCAGCACATATTGCTCCTGAACGCTTCCGATTGTCAGGAGTGTATGTAAGGAAACATAGAAAAATGTCGGCAGATAAGAACCTTTCGGCCCATCTAGTCTGCCCAATTACATGGATACTTTACCTGGATTTATCTTTTGTTTAGGATAGCCTTATGCCTATCCCATGCCTGCTTAAATTCAATCACTGTTTTGGCTTCTACCACTTCAACTGGAAGGCTGTTCCATGTATCCACCACCCTCTCAGTAAAATAATGCTTCCTGATGTTACTTTTAAACCTTTGCCCCTCTAATCTAAGACTATGTCCTCTTGTTTTGCTACTTTGTTTCCTTTTAAATATACTCCCTTCCTCTACCTTGTGGATTCCCTTTACGTATTTAAATGTTTCTATCATATCTCCTCTGTCTCGTCTTTTTTCCAAGCTGTACATGTTAAGATCATTTAGCCTTTCCTGGTAACTTTTCTCCTTCAAGCCTTACACCATTTTAGTAGCCCTTCTCTGAACTCTCTCTAAGATGTCTATATCCCTCTGGAGATACGGTCTCCAGTACTGCACACAGTACTCCAAGTGAGGTCTCACCAGTGCTCTGTACAGTGGCATGAGCACTGACCGATAACCCCCCTCTTCTCCCAGTAAGTGACAAGGGAGGGCTGGTTAAATAAAATCTCCCCTGTGTTTCTTCAGTGCCCTAGCTCTGGCAGATGTGTGTAAACATGCTGCACCCCCTCTCTCTGCAGCTGCTGAAACAGCATGGGGAGGGGGTGCAGAATATTACACACATCTGCCAGAGCTGCGGATTGTCAGGCAAGCGGTGTGAGCAGAGGAGCTGGCACTGTAAGGTGGTACAGGTGGCTGCCTAACAGCTGAAGACCAGGAGGGGGTGCAAAGAAAACTTGAATTCCTGGTCATTTGATTGACAGGGATCCAAGTTTTTAAACTATCTGCCTGGTGCTGTGTCCCTGCTGCTCCTCCTCTAAGATGCAGCCGGTGCCCAGTGAGCTGCATTGTATCTACCAGGTCAGAGAGCAGACTCCCCCGCGGTGCTGGATACGGAAGCCTGCGCTCTCTCTCCTCCTGGTCCCTTCCTCCTTGCTGGTGCCTGGCCTCCTCTGATGATGTCAAGAGGAGGGCATGCCAAAAGAAGTCTGCACTGCCGCCTTACCCCCAGCCTCCCCAGCAGTTCCAGACAGTGTGTGGTGCACCCTGGAAGGTGAGTAGGTGAAAATTTAAGCCCTGGCTGCATTGCTCTGCAGGGACTCAGTGACAGGCAGGCCTCTGAACAAAGAAAAAACTGCTGCTGCTTCCAAATTCAGTTCAAAAAGCATTTAACAATATGAGCTCTGGCAACACAGGTATGTTCACCTGGTCCTACTGCTACCACCATCTGGGGGTGTTCAAGGTCAAACACCCTCTCATTGGAGTCCCCCAATTTTATTCAAACAGTACTTAGTGGATAGTGGAGTTGTATTGCTGTGGAGCTCATACACACTGCACATTACTGAGTTTCATTGCTGTGGAGCTCATACACACTGCGCATTACTGTGAGTTTCATTGCTGTGGAGCTCATACATACTCAGCAATACTGTGAGTTTCATTGCTGTGGTGCTCACTAATGCTAGGGGATTATCCACTCAGTGCCAGCGTTGCAAAAAGAAGAAAAAAAATGCTAACTGCACTGCAATACAGATTTTTCTTGCAACAGAGGCACTTAGTGGATTAACCCCATAGGGTTACAACAATAGTTGTAGTTCATTTAAAGGAACACAGTATTAAAAAATATGGTTCCCTTTTGTAGTATCTTCCTTTAAGTGAACTACAACTATTGTTTATTAGGACATGAAAATAGTCATAATAATCAGTTTTTCCCCGGACGTGAAAGTACCCCCACCTATTTTTCCAGAAAAAAAGCACTGTGTATATATATATATATATATATATATATTGAATAAGCAATATATAATGACCAATGCTTGGTTATATAATATTCTAACATACTTTTTAACCTGTTGCTGCCCCCGGCATAGCATGTTCCTTGTTGTTTGTTAAGCAAACTGCCCGCCTCTGTACCCAGCATGCAGATTGTTAGCTGGGGGAGCTGCCTGGCAATGCAGGCAGTTCCCTGGCAGCCAATAGCAGTGATCTGCATTGCGTGACAGCGGTGACATCTTGTCTGGCATTGTTATTCCAACGTTGATGCTAAGCTGGGGTGAAATCAGTTTGCGCCTTGCAGCTTGCATGAGCTTACTGTGCTTTGTGTCTCCTATATTTAACATGGGGAGTACAATCAGTTTTTTACTGTCTCGAGATGTTCCCAGAAGCTGATACTTGCGGCCGCATGGAAGCGTTACTGCAGGTATCAGCGAGCTTAGTGCTTCATTCCATGGTACTGAGATAGGCAGGCACAGATTTTCCTGCTTACCATCTCCATGTTATCATCAATGTCACAGCGTTACCCGACATGAGCCAAGGTGGACCCATTATTCATATTAGATAGCCCTTTAGGGAGGATAGCTGCTGACTGCATTAAGCACAGATCAGGAAACAAAGTAACCAGACAACAGAACAGGCAGAGATAGGGTTAAGAGAGAGAATATACTGGCACCCAGCAGCACACTAAAGGGGACCCTAAACTAGGATACGGTCCTTAAAATGGCTGTTCTGTTCTAAGGTAGGGGACCTCACTACTGGGTGACACACAGAACCAACAGACAGGAAAATAGGGACAATTCCATAGACGCGGTCATAAACAAGAACAGGAGTTTGTAACCAAAACAGGTAGTCATACAGAAGCCAGAGATCAGAAACCAGAGAGGGAAAATCAGACAAGCTAGGAGTTGGTACACAGGAGATCAATAATCAGAAAACAAGGAACAATAACAGAAGTAAATATTCTCAGGAACAGATACTCCGGAACAGATACTCAGGAAGCAATGTAGCACATATACAGCTCATATACAGGAGCCCTGGGCAGTGGGAGAGCCGGCTAAAAGGGGAATCCAGGTACGGAGGGAGAGGAAGGGATAGCCCAAACATGGGTAAGAGCCAACCCGGATCGCTCACATAACAGGGAGCCGGGCTGGAAATCTGACAGTCAACTAGGGAATAAGGCCCTTTGTGTATAATGAATAAGCTTCCTTGGTGTCATATTGTTTTCTAATGAGTCATGCATGACTACACTGGCACATACTTTATTGTGTAAAAACAGATCTTATAGTTGCACAGGTATTTATCATATGTTGAATTGCGCCATGGGTTGTCAGTTTGTGGTTTCCTGTATACTAACCTTTTCAGAACAAATCTGTTTGAGTCATGACAATTTTGTGAAGTCATCTGTCAAGAGAGAATAATTCGTTTACCATCTTTTTTTGTGTGAGTAACCCAATGCTAAACAATTTCAATCCACGCTTATCAGTGGATATGTAAACATTTCATTAAGATCAGTATAAGTGCCCATAAGCCGGGTGTCCATTTTTTATTATCCATCTTTATCACAAGTATTCCACAAAGGCCATTTCTGTCAGTATGTTAATACAGACCCCTCTGCAATTCTGCAAGTTAAAAGGACACCATCTGAAGTTCAGAACTTTTCATCCCAGCAATATCTCTGTAAAGAATATACTTGTACATGAGAAATCAATAATGAGTAAATAGAAATCTTCAGGCATTTCAAAAAACATTTTACTAAAAAAAATTATTTTACCCTACATTAAACCCCTTCACTCCACAAACGAAGTGAACCCAATTTTGCATTTTAATACATCATAAAGCAATCATTTATATATCAAGACTATATTTGCATATCTTTTGAAAGCAAGATTATTGTGCCCCCGATGGAGAAACAAAATCCACACTCTTATCTCTCCTTCTCACCCTGTCTTACTGCTAACATACTATGAGGAACAGCTCTCACACAGATTACAACAAAAGTTCGAAAACTTTACTGCTGCATTACAACTACCAGCGAGAAGGCAGAAAATGGAGAGCTCTGGGGTCACTCACTGAACAGGGAAAAGATTTAGGAGTTATAATGACTGAAAATCCCTGTTCAGTACAGATACAGGGTGTTACTGTAAATTCCATATACAGGCATTATATGACATACATATATTTTTATTTTCTATCGGTATTTTTTCGAAGTTGCATTGCTAATCTCATTTTGATCACTAAAAATCCACATAAACAGGATATCTGATTATTTGTATTATCTATCTTTATCATATTTGCTGAATTTGACACAAAGGCCATTTCTATCTGTATACTAATAACACAGACTCCAGGCGACATTGTTCAACATAAGGAACACCATTGATGAAAAAATGTCTTCAACGACAACTGTTTGGTTTTGGAGAGGTTAAGGGCAGTATTACAAAGTTGGTGCTAACTTAACCAGAGCTGTGTAAACTAAACAGCTCCATAGGCTATAATTGCTCTGGTAAGTTAGTTTACAACAGCTCTGGTTAAGTTAGCACCAACTATGTAATATAGCCCTAAGTGTTTAGTACAAATCTCATGTATCCAATAAATGTTTTGAGAATATTTTTTCAACAAAATTTATTTTAGTGAAAGGGCTGATATTCCAACTACTACCTGAAAATTTTCAGGTTCATTGGTGTCACTGGGCTTGAAACTGACTAATAAAGTAATGTGTTCCTCAATAAATAGTTTCTACCTTGATATTTGCCAATCTATGCAGTACATTGAAATTGTATAAATTTAAAAAATTGGAGTAGTCACTAAATAAGTATTTAGTCTTGTCCAGTTTTCATAATACCTACCTTTAAATTGTAGACAAATTCTAGATGTATAGATATTACTCTGTTTACTAACATAAATTATTATTTATAATAAAATTATATGACTTAGTTACATGTACATTATTGTGCAAAGGTTTTAGGCAGGTGCAAAGAAATGCTGTAAAAAGGGAATGCTTTCAAATATACATTTTAATTGTTTATTTTTTATCAATTTACAAAATGCAAAGTGCGAGAACAGAAGATAAATCTAAATCAATTTAATGTTTGGTGTGATTACCCATTGGCGTCAAACCAGCATCAATTCTTACACTTGCAGGATTTTGTACAATCAGAATCAGGTGTATGACTAACCAATTATTTACTAATTCTAATTACCAAGCAGGTGCTAATGATCATCAATTTCATATGTAGGTTGAAACACAGTCATTGGTAAAATACTTTAAAAATAAATAAACACAGTCATTAACTAAAAAAACCGGCTGTGTAGGAGGCTTAAAACTGGGTGAGGAACAGCTAAACTCTGTTACTAATGAGAATTGTAGAAGACAATTTCATGTCACAAATCACACACCTTGGCAAGATGGCAACAAGACACAAGGTCTACATTAGCAAGGACTCTCCCAAGCAAAGATTTCAAACCAAGTGTTGAATAATACCAGGGTAGAGAAAATAAATGAAAGTCTGGTAGCCCAAAGCAAGTTTATCAAGTGTGTACAAGTCCCAAAACCAAGCAGGTGGTAGTTGTGGGGGTTAACCCCCAAGTAGAGATAATGTAAGCAGTAAAGTGAATGCACTAGAGCATCTAGACAGATACAGAAATTCATGTGTCTGTAGTGATAGGACAGTACAGATATAAACTTGTATAAAAGGGGACCAAAGACAATATTATATGATCCAAGTGGGGCAAATCTATTATATTAAGTATTAATCTGCAAGCGCTTGACAGATGTATCCAGAAAAAAAATATATGTATGTATATGTACATTTTTTTTGGATCATTGCATCTTTTATTTATTTCCATGAAAAGTTTGTTTTAATTACTGCTACACCCAGTCAATAGCTTTACCCATAACCGAGATGTACCTTAAAGATGTCAAAACAGATTGGGGTTTCAAGATGTGCTGTTCAAGCTATTTTGAAGAAGCTCAATGAATCTGGGAATGCTGAGGCCTATAGATGTAGTGGTTGGCCAAGGAAACTTAATGCAGCAGATGAAAGACACATCATGCTTACTTCCCTTCAACATCAGAAGATGTCGAGCAGTGCCATCAGCAAAGAACTGTCAGAAACAAGTGGGACCCAGGTACACCCATCTACTGTCCGAAGATGTCTGGTCAGAAGTGTTCTTCCTGGACGAATTGCATCCAAAAAGCCATACCTCCGATGTGGAAACAAGGCTGTGCGACTCAACTAAGTACTAAAAACACAAACAACTGGGATGGAGAACAATGGCAGGAGGTGCTCTAGACTGAAGAGTCAAAATTTGAAATAGTCGGCTGTAGCAGGAAACAGTTTCAGTTCTATTCAAAGAAAGGTGAAACTCCAGAGAATGACTGGAGAAGTGAAAATTCTAGGTCAAAATAACCAAACCAGAAAAATTCTCCCATTTATCTCACTTTCCAAATCGACTATTTGGTCTAGATTGTTCTCTTCTCCTGCCAGTTTTCCTGTTTTTCACCCTCCTCTGAATAACCCTGTTTGTTTGCCAAAGGGCTGGAGAGCGGTACAATAATGAGTGTCTGCAGGCAAAAGTGAAGCATGGTGGAGGTTCCTTGCAAGTTTGGGGCTGGATTTCTGCAAATGGAGTTGGAGATTTGGTCTGGATTAATGGTGTCCTCATTGCTGTCGAAATACAGGCAGATACTTATCCATCATACAAAACCATCAGGGAGGCACCTGATTGGCCCCACATTTATTCTGCAGCAGGACAACGACCCCAAACATACAGCTAATGTCATGAAGAACTATCAGTGTAGAGACGACCAAGGAGTCGTTGAAGTGATGGTTTGACTACCCCAGAGCCCTGATTTCATTGAGACTGTCTGGGATTATATGAAGAGACAGAAGGATTTGAGGCAGCCATCTGTGGTTATTTCTCCAAAATGCTTTGGAACAACATACCTGTGAGTTCCTTCAAAGACTGTGTGGAAGTGTATCTAGAAGAAATGCTGTTGTTATGCAGGCAAAGGGTGATCTGGTCACACCAAATATTGAATGCATTTGAATTTCTCATCTGTTCATTTAATTTCCATTTTATTGTTAAAAAAAAATTGACTATTAACACTATTTTTGAAAGCGTGTACTATACAGCATTTTTTTCACACCTGCTTAAAAGTTTTGCAAAATACTGTACATAAAATAAACTTTTTTTTACAGAATCTATATAATGTGGCTGCATGCATGCAATGTCTACTTCATGTGTACCAGCATATAATTTTTTTTATTTATCGAGCACTAACCTATTCTGCAGGTCCGTACCTCACCAATACAAGGCATAATACTATACTACATTGTAGAAATCAAGAGATGGTCTGTTCTGCCACCAAGAGGTAAAGTGCCATGTGCCATATAAAAAGTTAGACTGTCTTTATTAAAATAAAATAAAAAAAATTATTGGGGTTATTCAGAGAGCACCAAAATGTCACCGACATTTCGGTGCTCACTCGTTCCCCTCACTTCCCTGCACTTTGGAGAATCAAATTTCTCCAACCTGCGGAGAATTCAGCATTCACCGCAGGGTCCCCGGAGTGCAGGGAAGAACATCCGCAAACCCGCTACAAGCCCGCCAAACACCCGCCAAAAACCCATCAAAGACCTGCCGGAACCGCCGCAAAGAACCCGCCGAACACGCCAGAAAAAGCCGACAAGCTGATAAACTAGGTTTAAAAAATAAATCAATAAGCTTGAAAGTGTCGAAATTGATCCACTGTTTGCAAAAAACTAATGAACGAAAATTCCGGGGGGGTGGAGCTGACTACAGACAGGAGAGGACGCACTTCGCTGAGCTACCTTGCTGATCTTTTAAAACCCTTTATTTCTGGCGTCTCTCCGTCTACTGTGTGTTCCCCATTTGGTGGCTGAGACTTTCTGGAGGTGGTGACCGGGTGCTGAGACAGACTGTGGGTCGTCTGGCTGTCGGCGGGGCTGGATTCATGTTTCGGGCCTACTGTTGCGGCCTTCTTTGGTGGCCGTTTTCCGCAGTCTGTGCCTTCTCCTCGGGACATGGTACCTCTGATTCCCTGCATCGATGAACCACTCTGATTCTCTGCCCCTCACGAGGGGAATGCTTGCGGAGCTGCTGAGAACCTTTAGAGATGCGTGGATCCAAGACCGGCGGGAAGCAGGCTGGGCCTGTGCGGCATCCCTGGCTGGGGCTGCTGCCGTTGGGCCTACCGCGGCGCTGACGGAGTTGCGGCCCTGTGGAGCGGGAGCTGGGTGCGGATGGGACCCCGGAGATCTGGGAGAAGTGGTGCCTTCTCTGACCGAGCGGCCAGTGGATGTACGCCCTGAATCCCCAGCGGACTTACCTGCAGCAGAGATGGATGTCCAGATCGTGGGCTGCAGTGGACAGGCGGAGCCTTATGGTCCTTTACTCCCTTCTGCCTTGCTGGAGCAGCGTGGCAGCCGCAGGTTGCTCCCTGCCTTCCGGGTGGAGGTAGGCTGTTCTGCAGCTGCTGCCGAAGATGTGGATGCGCTGCCTGTTCTGTCCTTTGGACGGAGTGCTGTTGCCAACAGGATGGTTCCCCTGGATGACAGTTCCGGCTCCTGATGAGCCTCCCTTTTGATGCGCAGGGGGCTTTGTTTACCCCGTGCTGTGGGACACTGGTTGAGACTGTCCGGCCTGGCATCTGTCTCTGGCCTCATTTGCAGATGATGATACACCCCCCCCATGACACCCCTCCTTGATGGCGTCTCATGTTTGAGTGTTCCCTCGATGCTGATAATACTCCCACCCCGATGAATACCCCCCTGATATTCTGAGACACTTTTTTGAGGACATTTTATATACATTTTGCGAATACTTTGATGCACCCCCCTCCCCCTTTCTGGCTGACTTTTCTGTTCGTCTGAACATCATAGACATTTATTATTTTTGTCCCCCTCCTCTCCCCACCCTTTTTTATGTACACCTGATTGACTTACGGATATTGCCTGCTGACCCCTAGGGCTTTTTGCTGTTCATCTGCTGGAGCTCCGGGACCCTTTTTACCACTCCCCACATTTTTTTTCCTGGTGTTGGACATAGGGAGGAACCTGGGTGAGCCACTAGGGTGGCTACCTAGGCTCTGCCCGTCCTCTTGGCCCCAGGTCTCCCGGCCTTGAGGCCTCTTCCATGGCCCTTGACTTCCTCAGGGTTGACGAGGCGAGCCGAGAATACCACGATATATTAGGCAGTCCCTCACTTCCCCCCTTTTATTTTATTCCCCGGTGCTCCAGCGGTCTGACTCCAATGCCCTTCTGTATCTTTCCCCCTGATGAGTTTATGCCTCCCTTGCCCCTCCCCCATTTTGTCCCCCATATGTTATTATTTTTCTCATACTGTATTCTCCTAGATGACCTTGTGCGGTCCTGTGAGGCCCTCATTTATATTTGATTGCTTGATGACATTTTAAACAGTAAAAACTGTAAATTCAAAGAAAAACAATTAATGAAAATGCCTGGAATTTACATATAAGATCCTATGAATGATAATAAAAAGGTCTGTTACAGGAAAGAGATAAACCGCTTTTTAAAAAAACGGATCAATTTTGCCGAAAAATGCCTAAAAGAGCCTTTTAAAATCTATGAATAAAGAGACTTTTTACTGCAGATTAAAATAATAAACGGTTTATTAGATATTGAATAAAAACAGGAATATTTTTAACATTGAAGCCTATGGGATTCGTACAGCAGGGCATTTCGTCAACTTTTCACTTCTGTTCGGTGTTCTTTGAATAGATTATCCATTGCTTCTCTATGGGGGATTTCACTGCTATCGAACAGGCACTGTATGTGCTGGCAGTTTGCCAAAATTTGGCGAACTGCCCGCTCTCTGAATAGCCGAATGACCCCAAAATGTCACCGTAAGGGGAAGTCCCCTGTTCGCTGACATTTCGGGGCCAGATGTGCTGTCTCTTAATAACCCCTCTGAAAACCAATGCCTGGTACCCTGCACTTTCCAGGTCCTGTTATTGTTGCAAAACCGCAATGGGTGTAACCCCATTTGGAGGTGAATAGACTGTGACAATGTTGGTGCAGAACCGTCGTACCAAATCACAGAGCTGACAAAATTCAATAATTTCATCTTTGTACCTTATATCCAGGGCCTCCATCAGAGCATTACAGCCCATGATGCATCATCAGTATCCTTCCTTGTCCACGGAGCTCTGATATGGGACTCTTGGAGTCCAATTCCGGAGCTCTTATAGGGCCTGCGGCACAAACAAGGGCCCGGCTAGCTACACCCTATTAGGACAGCTGCCGGGCTCTTCAGTCCTCCTCCTTGCGGGAGTGCAATGCGGCCTGTGCTTCTATCGAGCACAAGACACATTGCAACTCAACTACAGTCTTCCGGCGCTGAGTGAATGAATGACTCAGAGCTCCATTGCTCTGCTGACACGTCGTGAGAGTGCCGCAACTCTCACTTGCGGAGCACCGGAGGATTGAGCAGGAGATGATCTGAGGTCTGCTTTCTACACATCACTACAGGGGAGCATTTGCCCCCTCGTTTACATCTTGCCCCCCCCCCTATTTTTCTCCTTGCCCGCCCCCCGGGTGCTTTTCCCCCCGATCGGCATCAAGCTTCCCCCACTGCCAGCCCTTCAGCTGCAGGCAGAGAGATGTGGATGCTCTCTGCTCCCTCCTGCCCTCAAAAGTTGCTTATGCCCCCAACAGCTGAACCCTGCAAGTCCCAATGATGGGAGACACTAGATAAGCATCCCATCAGAGAGGCAGGCAGGCAGGGAGGGAGGCACTGTGCTGCCTGTTTCAATGCAGCCAGGAAGCACAGCAGGTCTTCAGACTGCTGTAACTCTGTCCCCATGCATTGTACATGGATGATCGAGATGTAATAGGAGTCTGGCCTTTCCAATGATATCCAATATGACCAGTGTAAAAACAAAATAAAAAAAATCATAATTATTATAATCTAAACATTACTTTATTTTCACAGGGTTGAAATGGCTCAGCAGTGAAGGGGTTAGCGATCAGGCTATATATCACATTGTGTATCACTTTTGTTTTTCCTTTGGTTTAGTTGTATATTAAGGAATAATAGGTTTTCCCTTGATTAATGGCATTTTAGTGGTTAATGGGTAGACTACATGCCGCACTGTTTATTATTTTTATTGTATTTCCCTGGCTTTATGGCATTTTAGGGGTTATTATGGAAGACACTAAAGAGTCAATTCACCTTTAATCCCTTTGCTTTTTGCCACATTTCAGGGAATCCATTTTGCCAAAAATATGGTGAATTCATTGTTTAGCTAATGGTCACTGTAATATGCAAAAATATGAGCCACCAAAGCAGTTATCGGATGTCAGCGAAAACCATCAAACTGCAACGAATAAAATATTTAAGTATCAGATTAGTACAACAGAAAGGTGTCATTGCACCACATTATACTGGGATTATGGAATCTTTTTTATATATACAGTACTTATTTATATATTTTCAGTGGTATGATTTAGTGGCAAAAATAATTAATTCCCCCCCCCCCCTCAGTATTGACTGTGGTATCTTATGTGGCATTTTGGATCTTTTAGGCATTTTTCGGGATTTTTTTGCAAAAAAAAATCCGTTTTTTTTAAATCGTTTTTTCTTTTTTCTGTAACAGCCCTTTTAATTATCATTCATTGGATCTTATATGTAAATTTCAGACATTTTGTTCTGTAGTCTCTTTGCAAACAGCGTTTCACTTTTCAAACATTCAAGCGTACTGTTTTATTTTTTTTTCACTCCACTCGTCTGCGGTGTCGGGATTTTTCGGCGGCTGCTCTGCGCTGTGATCGGCGGCTGCTCGGGTTTCTCTGGCGTTTTCGGCTGGGTTAATCCAGATGTTTTTGCGGGTTTTGGTGTGCATTCGTCGGGTTTTGCAGTGAGTTTTTGTTGGATATGCGGCAGCTTTTCCCTGCACTACAACGGCCCTGTGGTGCTTGCTGAATACACCGCAGGGTTGCTGAAATGGGATCGCCAAATCGCAGCGAATTGAAGAGAACGAAAAGTCATCGACCGTGCAGTGGCTTTTCGATTCTCTTTGAATAACCCTGATAGTCTTTAGTTGGCACCATGGTACTGCATCATCATGGCTGCAGTCCTTCTGGGCTGACACCCATTGTGGTTTTGGGTAGAGAGAGTCACATTGCAAAACTATAGTTAAAAATATCTTTTATTCTTAGTACTCGTATAGGATGTTCAGAAATAAAGCAATGTGTTGCCACCTTGATAAAGAAATTAAGCATTAAAGGAACACTCTAGGTAAAAATCACACCCCCCCCCTTTTTTTACATTATATTATACCTATTGCCCTACCTAGTTCTTCAGTATTTTTTGTTTTTTAATGTAATACCCTAAAAACCACTTGTTTCCATCAGCGTTTTTTTTCTTTTTTATACTCACCTCCCTCCTCTTCTGCTCCCGTCGTGGTAACTCTGCAACTTGGCTAATGGTTTACGTGAGAAGCGCGCATGCGCGCCTCTCACGTAAACCAGCCAATCAGTAGGCTTCCTCTCTTCTTTGTTTAGTGTTACGCGCAAGAGGATGCGCACAACACTAATCACAGCCGCCGTCTTTTGCCGGCGGCTCGCTCCCGCCAGCTACTGCGGCGAGTAGGAGACGTCATCGCTCTGAAAGCGGAGTAAAGTCTTCTGCGTTTCTCAGCTGTTTCAGCCAATAGGCTGAGCAGAGAGGGCAGCGGAGGAAAAGGGCATACTTAGGACATCATGACCACCTAAAAAAGCTTAGGTGGTCATGTTGCCTAGAGTATCCCTTTAACAGTTGTGAAACGTTAGGAGGTTATTTTTGCCCTTCCTGCTATTCTCATATCTGACTGAAAATAGAGCCCTAGCTCTTTAACCCCTTTTATGAGACAATAAGCTACTGCAATATTAGAAACATAGAAAATGTCGTCATATAAGAACCTTTCGGCCCATCTAGTCTGCCCAATTACATGGATACTTTACCTGGATTTATCTTTTGTTTAGGATAGCCTTATGCCTATCCCATGCTTGCTTAAATTCAATCACTGTTTTGGCCTCTACCACTTCAACTGGAAGACTGTTCCATGTATCCACCACCCTCTCAGTAAAATAATGCTTTCTGATGTTACTTTTAAACCTTTGCCCCTCTAATCTAAGACTATGTCCTCTTGTTTTGCTACTTTGTTTCCTTTTAAATATACTCCCTTCCTCTACCTTGTGGATTCCCTTTACGTATTTAAATGTTTCTATCATATCTCCTCTGTCTCGTCTTTTTTCCAAGCTGTACATGTTAAGATCATTAAGCCTTTCCTGGTAACTTTTCTCCTTCAAGCCGTACACCATTTTAGTAGCCCTTCTCTGAACTCTCTCTAAGATGTCTATATCCTTCTGGAGATACGGTCTCCAGTACTGCACACAGTACTCCAAGTGAGGTCTCACCAGTGCTCTGTACAGTGGCATGAGCACTTCCCGTTTCCTACTGCTAATACCTCGCCCTACACAACCAAGCATTCTGCTAGCATTTCCTGCTGCTCTTTTACATTGACTACTTACCCTTAGATCCTCTGAAATAATGACCCCTAAATCCCTTTCCTCAGATGTTGAGGTTAGGACTGTATCAAATATTCTATATTCAGCCCTTGGGTTTTTACGTCCCAGGTGCATTATCTTGCACTTATCCACATTAAATGTTAATACCTACTATATTACTACATGATTGTGGTGCTCCTAATAAAGAAATGGATTGGTCTGTTTCGCTACACAAGTGTCCAGACTTAAATGATATTAGGGTGTAAATAGCACGGAGTAACAAAAGGTAAATGAAAAAGAAGGCCACTTAAGCTCAAGGAAAAGAACTACCAACAAATGAAAATGTATATGTCATCTGTGCAATAGTTGCTTCTCAGACTGAGACTGACTCTGATAGTTCTGCATAATGCCAAGCCTCAATTGGAGTGCTGTAAAGCTCCTTGGCATTGAGCATTGGATGTTCCTTGGTAGAGGATAAGTGTTCTCTGAAGTAACAAATCACACTTCATTATTTGGCAATCCAATATATCCCTCTGTTTCCACTGATTCCAGGAAAATGCTACCTGTGTGTCCCTAATTAAAGTTTTTGTAGGATAATTGGCCACACAGAAAAAGAGGTGATACAGCTGCAGAGTTTGTTATAACCTTTCACTTTAGCTGCTGGATTTAATGATAATGCTAATTTAATAAATCACAATCTTCAGTCTCAACCTTACCACTATGTACATTTTAAATGTTTTCTTGTCTTCTATATACAGGTAATTTTTATACAAAGTAGTTAGCTACCAGGATACAGTGCTTGTATGGTGTGGCACATGCTGTGGCTTGAAAAATGTAGGGTGCTAATAATCTCTCTACATCCAGAACAGCAGGTTTCCTGATGCAGAATCGTATGGAACCATTTTGGGAATCGTACATAAGTATGACAAGAGTCCATGGAAATAGGGGTTTATGTTCTGTCTGTGGCCTTTGTCCCGTCCGAAAAATGAAAGAAACTAGTATACAAGACTTTCTCAAAAGTGAAATCCAAATTTTGAAAGTCTGTGGGCCCTATTGTTACTCTTTCTGTAACAGGGGTCCACTGATAGAAAAAATCTGCACAACCTAATGTCCATTAGCACCCCTCTGTTACCAGGTCTATTCCAATAGTGAATGTATTAGCAGCTAGAGTCAGAAAAGTTGGGAGCCACAGATACTGTCAGTAACGTCATCATGAACTCCATGAAGCCAAGATGACCCTGCTATGAAACTCCCTGAATGACCATAGTGAATTGACCCAATGCAAAATCAGAGTATTCTTATTTAAATGATGATTTACACTCATGAGATATGTCCTCAGCTGCATGGATCTACTATCAAGTCTACCTACATCAGTGGTTCCCAACTCTGCCCTTCAAGTACCCCTGAAAGGCCAGAATTTAGGGATCACCTTGGGGAAATGCAGACTGAATACTGCAATCACTGAGAAGCAAATCATATAACCTGTGTTATGCTTCAGATATCTGGGAATCCTGGCCTGTTAGGCGTACCTGAGAACAAGAGTTGAGAACCATTGACCTACATCCACTATACAGACGTGGCTGTAATACAACCATGTAAACCACAAATGGACCCATCCCTATTTAAGGTCAAAATTTGCTAAATCTAGATTTGATCAAGGGTAGAAGACCTTTACTGGCGGGTACATTCTGGTTGACCCTTGGGTTTAACAGAAATGTTACCTGCAAACAGTTCTTGTTTAGCCTGAATGAGTGGAATAAAACCAACAACAGTGTTCCAAAATTTAGTGGTAAGCTGTCCCAGAGTAAACTGTTACATAGTTGTCATCTTCCGGGTTAATGCCCATTGTTTTGGAATTAGATAATTGTCAACTGGACGAATTGTTAAAATGATGATTAATTTGCCAGTAGATAAAAGTTTTTTTTAGTAACTACCTATTGTTTCATCAAATTGTGTCTAAGGCCTGTCTGCCTGTATGCCTGCCCCCTGAAGGAAACAAAATCACTTAGCACCAAATGACAGATTTTTTTTTCAGCGTCCCTGATAATATTTGTGTCACGTCTTGGCCTTGCCCCCTGCTGGTGGTAGCAGGGATTCCTGTTTATTTTTGTTTTCAGCCTGCAGGCTATCTGTTGGGCTTATTGGCCTGCGGTCATGTGACCTGTTCTGCCCTATAAGTACGACCAGGACTCCCTTGATCCTTGGACCAGGATAGTCTTTCATACCTAGTCCTGTATGCTGGTGTACTTTGATTTGCTGTGTATGACCTCTGGCTTATGTATTTAGGATCCCTCTCTTGCCTAACCCCTCTAGTATGATATTCTGTGTATGACCTTTGGCTCTTGTATCTGGATCTCTCTTCTGTCTGTCCCCTGTACTGTACCGTGCTTTGGAATTTGTATGCTTGCATTTATTGTCTGTCTGGTTTATGTTTTGTTTGTCTTGCAAACCTAGCCTAGCTAGTATTTCGAGACCACCTTTCAAGGATCTCAGTCAGGGCTTAGGGATCTTTCTAGTTTCTGTTTATATCTTGCTTTGTTCCCTGGATCCTGTATACCTGCATTTATTGTCTGTCTGGTATATGTTTTGTTTGTCTTGCAAACCTAGCCTAGCTAGTATTTCGAGACCACTTTCAAGGATCTCAGTCAGGGCTTAGGGATCTTTCTAGTTTCTGTTTATATCTTGCTTTGTTCCCTGGAATCTGTATACCTGCATTTATTGTCTGTTTGGTTTATATTTTATTCATCTTGCAAACCTAACCTAGTTAGAATTTCGAGACCATCTTTCAAGGATCTCAGTCAGGGCTTAGGGATCTTTCTAAGTTCTGTTAATATCTTGGTTTGTTCCCTGGAAACTGTATACCTGTCCTTAAGGCTTCATCTCTGCAGATTGGGGGTTCCCCCTCACCCTATAGGGGGCTCCCCGTTACAATTTGGATATCCTTGGTTGTATAACAGTCATACATAGAAACATTAGAAATGTTACATACTTATTAAAATGGAAGAGGAAATAAGGTCCGTGTTGATCATAAAGAGGCATTTGTTTAACATCTGGGAGTTTGAAAATAAAGTCAAATGTCATCTAAGAGTAGATTTCAACAGCAAACCCTGGAGAGCCTGACATGGGATGTTCAATGCCTCATTGTCTGTGTGCTATTCAGAATCAATACATTAGTCTTTGTGGTCATGGGTTTTCTTAAAACACATGATTCTTAGTTGACTTTTTTTTCTTTTTGCTAGCTCTTTATAGTGTGGAATTATGAACAAGATGACGACAATTAGATATTATGTAAATACTAATATTAATAAAATACACAGGAACATATATCTCTTTTGCCTTTTCCTACAAACATTTAAGTCACTTGCCTATGTTTTACACATGAACTTGGGTCAAGAATGATTGCACGAAGGAATCGTCATGCAAATTGCAAATGATATAAAGTTGGATGATATGTGGCTTTGTACATCCTCAGTCATTTATTAATTTTCCGTTTCTTTATATACCTTTACCAGTTTGTAGTTCATTCAGCTAGTGCTGGAATTTATTGATTTTTTTTTTGTGAAAATTCTGGGAATCTCAATAATTATGTCTTGTTTAACCCCAAATTCTTAAAAATAGGCCACTCAATAGATAACTTAGTTCAGAATAATTTCAGTTTAAATTCGGCTACTTTAAATTTTCCTGCATATAAACCGCCAGAGGTATTGCTACAAAACATGTCATTTTAGATCAGAATGTCGACAGCGTTTGAAATCCTCGCTCCTGGTAACCTGCTCGTAATTATTGTGGCTGGTAATCACAGGAGTACTGAGGTCTCAATAGAATATACAAGCTCAGGGGACAGCACTATGCAGGCAGAAGATCCCAGAGCCAAGTAAGCCATTAGGGATATGCAAAGGATCTGTTAACTCTTGTGACTACACTCACAAATACTAATAACTGTATCACTACAATACCAAATCTAGGGCCCTATTGCAATGGTGCCGTTAAGCACAGCACTCCATACATTCAGCATAATGGCTCAAGTGCTGTGCTCTTTTTTTAACAGCATATTCCATCAGAGATGCAAGCTGAGCTTGCGTCTCGGATGATGCGACAGGTTACTGTACATTAACGTGTCCTATACTTTATGGGAGACACTAATTTGGCCCAAGCAGATGAAAAAGGAGCTATTCAAATGAGCCTGATCTTTATCTGCGTCTGACATTATTATGAAAAGAGTAACGTCTTTCAGACCCTGGTGTTATAACACATTGATTTAACCCCCACCATTAAATCCCATACTCACCTTAGATCCCTCAGTGGCGAGAGTGACATGATCCGCCTCTTCCTTCCTCCGCAGCAGAGGTACACTGTGCCTCCTAGTGATAACCTCTGTTAAATGGTAGCTTATTATTCTTTTAAGACTTTCACACATTTCTATAGTTTGTGAAATTTCTAGGAGCTGATGAATAATGTGCAGTACTAATAAACTGCAAGTCTCTTTCAGAACTCAATGGAGTTGTATGATGTCGTAACCTCCTAGCTTACAAATCACCATTCCAACAGGAGAGCAACCCTTCGAACAATATTTGAGGTTAATAACCATTTTACCAAGTATAATATTTTAAAACAGGGATGCTGTGTCTCTTAAGTTAATGTTTGACCTTTTTTTCTCATGATTTATTAAAAATAATAAAGAAAAAAAGTCAGGTTATTCCCACACTGACATTTCTGAAATAAAAAATGCAGCAGGTATGGTTTATCACGTCACAGGAAAAACACCTAGTGGTTCACTAAGCACCGTTGTTTCACTGTAGTTAACTATGCAAAAATGGTAAAAAAAAAATACCCATTTTTGCGACTTCTGTGAACTCAGGTGATCCTGAGAAACAAACTTCAGCAAGGGTAGCCTAGGTAGCTTCAGACAATGGTAGAGAGTGTGAAACAATTTTAGAAATGTAACTTTTGAATAGAAGAAGTTTGACTATTCTCAGAGAAGTTTTTTTTTGGAGAAAGTATTTTACCAGGAAGGACACATTGAGATTTCTCTCGTATCCTGGGTGCAGGGCTGATGCTTCCACTAGGCAAGTTAGGCACTCGCCTAGGGCATACTGCCGCCTAGGGGCGCAGCCGGCCCTGTCCCAGGTTCCATTATTGTGCCCATTTCTTATTGCCCGGCTCGCGGAAAAGAGGCACAAGGAAGAAAGGCACAGAAGAATGAAGAGTGGCAGATGAAAGAGGTACAGAAGAAAGAAAAAAGCACAGAGGGCAGAGGAAAAGTGGCAGGGGAAAAAAAAGAGGCACAGACCGATCCCGGACCCGAACAGCTTTGGGAGTAAGGCGGGCACCGACCGACAATGTGTGGCCCCCATGCATAGTATGTGTATCATCTTGCCAATCTTGCCCTCCCACCCGCATTTCAACAGTTAACAATTTTTGAGGGGGGCCGCAAGTAGCTCATCTTGCCTAGGGCGCAAAATAGTCTGGCACCGGCCCTGGGTGGCGTGTATGTACCGTTAGGTGTCTTGCCCAAGGACATATACTGGAGAGGTGCTCTTGCTGGGATTCAAACCTGTGTCTCCATGGTTATAGAGCAGTGATGTTACCTCTACTCCACCCAGCCGGTACATGCTTGTAATACAAAAATGTTTCAACATTGCTGGATACAGTTCTCCAGTTTGTAACTGGTACAGCTCTCCATCTGTGTCTGGTGTTATTCAAAAATGTTAAATACAAGTATGATAAAAAAAATCTTTGTTTGCCACGGTGGACTTGGCAAAGAATGGCTACGGAAGGCTCGGGAAGTCCTTTATAAGACATTTCCACACCATGCATAGTGCCTTCTCATTGGTTGTTTTGCCTGTTATGCCTGGTAACACAATACTAGACAGAACTGGCAATTGATAGCATTGTTGGTGTGATAGTGACAATTTGTGAATTTTGTTCATATGGCAGTTTGTCATTTTCTTACTAAGAGGAACCACAGAATCATCCAAAATTTGGATGAAAACAATGCACAAGTTTAATGCTAAGATATTTTAAAGCTCATCTTAATTCTCTGAATGTATAACCATGGGTGTGTGTTCCTTTTACAATGCAATATCGTGCATTTAAAATCACCTGTAAGATTAACTAAAAATGTTTACAAAATCTTTATGTTAGAAAATACAGTGAAACCCACAGCTAACTTTTATATAGCTATGGTGTCATAAAATATGAAACAATACACACATCTTACCAAGGTCTAAAAATAGTAAAGTATTTCCAATAAGGAATAAGTAAAATAATAATTTGTAGGCTGACACCAGTAACGATAAAACTATTTCTGGTACTGTTTCACACCCCAGTATTCTGACACTAAAGACTTCTAAATGTTTAGACTTTATAGCATGTTATACATTTACTGCGGTTTATTGACTTAACAGCAAACATGATGTCTTAGAAGCTGATTTGGTGGAGGTCAGTGGAAGGACACAGGAATAATGCAGAGAATGATACAATCAAAACAGGAAGTCAGTCTCCTGCTAAGCTCGGATGAGGTTGCATTCAGACAAAGATGGTATTCGAATCTGACCTCATATATATGTTCAAATGGCCTATATGTGTCACATACAATGTGTGACAAATAATGGATATGACCGGTTCATTTTCATGCCTAAACAGGATATTGCTTTGAAGAAACTGGGCAATTTACTTGTGTCTCATTTGTAAACTGTAGAGGTCGATTCTTCACCAGTGCTAAACAATAGCTCACAACAGATGAGGCATAATGTTCCCATGCATGAATTGATTCAGGAACATCTTTGAAGGATGGATATTCCAGTTTCCTAACCCCTACACAGCCATGATCATGCAAACTCTATTCTCAAAATCTCCTGAACAAGCCCAATATCAAGTAAGCCCAATCTGGTCTGCAAAGGACTTTAATTTATTAAAAAAAAATGTTTGTAAATGGTCTCCAGAACATGTTTGGCTAAAGTTGCAACATGAAATTACAAGCAATGTGCTTCAGCTCAAGAAACTGGTCTCAGTGTGTGAAACAGACATAGGGGGTTATTCCCCTGCACTTCGGGGAATCAAATTTCCCCACCCTGGGGTAAATTCAGCATTCGCCACAGGGTCCCCAGAGTGCAGGGAACTTTGGCGAACTGCCTGCTCCCTGAATAGCCAAATGAACATGAAATGGCACTGTAAGGGGAAATTCCCTGTTCAGTGCCATTTCGGGGCCAGATTGGATGTCTCTGAATAACACCTACAGACTATTCTCTGCATGAGTCTCATGGATACATGCTATAGTAGTGAAATTTGACCAGCAAAGAAGCGGTCTGCTTGTTAAATGAGCCTTCTGTATTGAAAGCATTACATTTTTACAGATCGGGTAATGGGAAGTGGTTTTCCATAAATCCACTGGAACCTGCCAGTGCTTTTATGGAAAAGACCTTGGTAGTTAAGAGGTTAATATACTTGTAATTTTCACACCAACAAATAACAGGTATTCATTTTTTTCCATTTGAAAACCACAATGCTGTTGTTACTCTTACAGGGTTATTCAGAGAGCAGTGAAAAGCAGGAGAATGACTGGAGAATGAAAAATTCTAGGTCAAAATAGCCAAACCAGAAAAATTCTCCCTTTCATCTCACTTTCCAAATCGGCTATTTTGACCTAGAATTTGTCATTCTCCAGTCATTCTCCTGCTTTTCACGCTCTCTGAATAACCCTGTTATTGTTTGCTAAATATAGATTTTGTTTTTATTTTCCATGGATTTGTTTGCAAATTCGGCTAAAGTCTTACACTTTGTTTTAGAAATGTGTATACCAAATTAAAAACCGAATACCAACTTTTCATAATACAAAGCTATTCTTAAATAAAGCAAAGTAATTATTTAATGTAAATATGCATACCTCTTAATGTTTAAACACATTAATAATGGGGTAAATTCCTTCAAAAACAACAAAGAACAACAGCGTGTCCTTGTAACTGTATAAAATACCTAAATGCATTGTAAAAGAGGAGAATGATGTTATCTCATAACATGTAAAATACCACAGCATGGTAAAAACAACCTTAGGAATTTATAGTTTTTTATTTACAGTTTCCACTATACCCTTATCTTTTTTTAAATGAGGGTGCCTCTATTCTTTTAATCATGCTTGCATGTGTTCCTCTGCAATATAATACGGCAATAAAATGCAATTATTACTAAATATTCTTCTTTGTTGTTGTAATAATAATTAATGACAAAACAAAAGTACCTTTTGTTGTTTAGGTATAATGATGGGATTCTGTCATTAAGGGCCCTATTTTGATTTTGCTGTTAACAGCTGGAGCCATAACACATAATGGCTCCAGCCGTGAGCTTAACCCCGTCGCTGCTGCGCCATTTCACCCCTGCTCATTTTTACAGTTTTGCGCTTATCATGTTTAAAGTGATCTGAAGTCATGTTTTATTAAAGGACCCAGACAAATTATATATCTATTTTTTTTCAGCTTTCTTTCAACTTATTTTTTCACTTGAATTCTGCCATATTGCTTTTTTATGAATAATATGACTCTGTATAAAACAATTAATTTTCTCCTGGCGTGGGAAATGAGAAGCTGAGTAATGTCAGTGGAATTGCTCATTTTATACCTGACAAATGGACAATACCGTTGCTTTGGAACAAAAAAAAACTAATATTTTTTTTTGCTTGTGTTTTTTTTTTACTTTGTTCAGAGCTACAGACTTTTGTAAAACTGCTTGGTCACTAATGGGTTAAATAAGTGTGGATATCTACATGAAACGATACTATAAACACATTATCCTAAAAATGCAGCACCATATTTTAACACTAAAGCAGTCACTGACTCGCAACAACTTGCAATTATAAGTGACAAAGAGTTAATTTTGGGTAAAATCAATGAAAATGGGGTATGCCGATAGCATAAAAATTAGAAGTGATAGCGCAAATCTGAGATCAGATCAGAGCACCCTGAAATTAGTCTAAAGCAGCTGCAAAACTCCAGGCCAGATTTTTTTTTTCTTTTTTTGTTGACCAGTGTAATAAAAAGGTCTGTTACAGAAAAAGCGATTAAATAAAACAGAAAAAAAAATTGTCGAAAAAATCCTGAAAAATGCCTAAAAGATCCTAGAAAAATCTATGAATAAAGAGGCTTTTCACTGCAGAATAAAATAATAAACGGTTTATTAGATATTAATTTAGAAAGTGAATATTTTTAACATTGAAGCCTATGGGGTTCGCCTGAATAAACCCGCCAAATGAAACCACCAAACAACAGGGCATTTCGGCAACTTTTCACTGCTGTTCGGTGTTCTCTGAATAGATTAACCATTGCTTCTCTATGGGGGATTTCACTGCCTTCGAACAGGCACCGAACGTGCAGGCAATTCGCCAAAATATGGCGAACTACCTGAATAGCCGAATAGCCCCAAAATGTCACTGCGACATTTCGGACCTCTCTGAATAAACTATAGGTGGTTTTTATACCTTATTTGCTTGTATTTGACCTGCTCTAACTTTCAAACTTTTCAAAGAATTTCAGCACATTAGCTGTCATGTGTGATGTATTAAAGTTTCAGGGGCACATTCTGGAGCCCATTTATAAATGAATTAACTTTGCTGTGAACAAAATTCCTTGGCAATGCTCCATGATCAGCCCTCGCTAAGCTTGATATTAGGGCACCAGCTAGTGCTTTTGAAGAAGGAATATACTCGCAAATGATAGTGGATTAATAGCTCCCTGTCAAACTGTCATCATATAGTTTGCATAAACATCTCAGCAGATCACTATACTATCGAGCAGTCACATGCGAAATCAGTGACTGTGACATAATGACAAATGAGTACCATAAGTGTTGTGATGCCCTTAAACCGATATCATGACCTTCCCCATATTACAAAGATAAAAAGGAGATATATTGTACTTAGAAAAAAATATACATTTCTGTGCAAAAACTGATCATATACATGTAGAACAAAAGTCATCTCACTGCAGACCTGGTAGTTGATATATGGAATTCATGAGATATGACCTTCAAGAGGTGGATTCCACAACCTTTTACTAACCCATGCTTGGAACTCTAGAAATCTGCATTGGTGACGGGTGTCGCTGGAAGCCGTCTCAGATGAAAAGCAATATTCTTCTTCTAATCTATAGATTTTTCGGCACAATCAACAGCACAGCACTGTACGGAATCCTGAAAATGCAATTAATTTGCCTTTGACTTAATTAAATTTTCTTATATTCTTCCTTTGAAATTGTAAAATGTTCACATTAGAGATTTATAAAAATGTATGTTTTATTAATATTTTTTATTTCAACTGTCCTGTTGGATATTAAATTGCTACGTGTAGGTAAAACTGCTACATAATAGGGAGAAAATAAGCGCATCATGACTTTTTTGTGATTTTTTTTTCTAGCGGACAGTTATGGCCCAGGATTTGCAAGTTGACAATTTTAGGTATAATGCAAAGAGTCCCAATCCTGGTCTCCAAGTAACCCCTAACAAGCCAGATTTTAAGGAACATTTTGGGGAAATGCAAACTGTCATGTCCCATGACTCAGGGTTTATTTGTATATTTTAATGTTATGTGTCGAACCTGCCTTTTGCTGCTTGCAGCTATTATTTCATAGCTATTTTGATCCTGCTGGGTTCCCTTAGCCTTGCTGTATCCAGCTAGCTCTACCCCTTTTTGTTCAGTCCAGTTCTGAGGTACTTACTGGTCACCATCTTTGCTCAATGCTGGACAGAACTAATGTCTTTTCACCTGCATTGCTGTACACTATTACAAAGATTGTCAGTCTGATCAATAAAGTTTTCAACTGGATTCATCTTTCTAAGTGTCAGTTTTGCTGAGTTGACACTGTCTGCTGAACTTTCATCATATGAGTACTGGTCAATACAGACTTAGTTAGTCTCAAGCACCCACACCTCACAGCTTTGCTAGGGAGGCAGAATACAAACTGAATGCTGCAATCACTGAGCAAATCAGGTGCTGTGCTTCAGATATCTGGCAAACCTGGCCTGTTAGGGGTACCTGAGGACCAAAACTGAGACACACTGGTGAAGTGTATAAACGTCACAGAATTTTTATTGTTATCTACATACTTTTGATTTATATAAATCATTCAAACACAACATAAAATACTTTAGGTAGATAGAAAAATTCTGATTTTTTTAAATTTAAACTGTTTCGATTGTTATTTGTGTATATACAGTTTACATTGTTCTTTTTCTGTACCTGAAATATTGAATCTAATCAGTCTAGAGTTCTTTTAAAAGTGTAGCTGCTGCCTCGTTTCAATCAGTAAAGATTTAAATCTCTGGCTGCTTGTAACTCCTTTTCGCATCAGCCATACATTTTATGAAGGAGGAAATTAGAGCACGCGTTTGTCCTCAAATAACTTCTCTATGCCAGAGGGACAACTTACTTTTACGAACGTAATGGAAAAAAAGGGTCAGTTTCTTTTAGTAGAAAAATGTCACATATTCCAAAGCGGACATGTAAAAAAAAATGGAACAATCCTGATATTATTGAATGGTTATTTGTCATAAAATCACAAACTCATTACTTAGCAGTCTTGTTATACAACAACCTCAACACAAGGTTTAAATACTTTACTTACAGGCTAAGGTAATGGATTTTATACATACTGTACAATTTTGCTGTGTAGCAGCTTTTCTTATGGGGTTTTTGGCTCTGATATACTTTAATGTCCTACTCGTTAATGCTAATGATTCAAGTGGAAAAGTGCTTGATGTGTTTAACCCCTACACTACCAAGATTGAGATTACTCTGGACTTCTAAAGGCACAATCAGGCGTCCGATGTCTAGTAATCTCAATCTGCAGCTCTGAAGGACAAAAGCAAATTCAATGTTTGCTGCAAACACATTTCGAGTGCTTTTGGGCTGCAGAAGGTGCCCCTAAAGTGTTAGCCCTGTGGGCATAATGGCCAAGATGGTAAAACTCTCTAAATTGGGCGAACGGAATGTCCCAATCAGACTTTCAGCAGCTGATGCAGTGAACCACAAGCTGCTGTTTAAATGGCTATAACTCTTTTTGGCCATTAGATGGCGACATCTGTCAAATAGATTATTACAGTAAGAAATACAATGGGAATATTCCCAAATATTTCTTACTGTTTAATGATTTTTTCGAAAAAAAACACTGGTTCCTGACAATTGTTTTTGGAAATCAATTGTTAGTGAAGGGGTTAATTTTGTCTTAATGAGACGTCTTTTAAACCTTTAGTCCTTTATGAAATTCTCTCACATATTCTTAATTTCAATATCTTATCAAACATCTTGTCAGGTGTGCCGCCACGGGGTGCGAGGGTACAAGCCCAGGATGCAGCGATACACTGGAGATCTTGGATAAGTTAAACTAAACAGGGCTTTATTTAGGAAAGGATATACACAATGGCAGGGGGCAAGGCAGGAAAGGTGATGACTAAGGGAACAAAGGACCAGTATTAGAATACACGAACACAAGCAGGACATAATACAGGAAAAGGGGTGGATAGTAAAGAGAAGGAAAGGAGAGGAATAGGGCTGACCTAGGTTTGCTGATGCTTTAGCGCTGCCCCAAGCATCCAGGACCCTAGTGGCCACTATGGGACAGGCTGCTGGACTCCGGGACTGCCTCGTAATCCACTTGGAAAACGGGGACACTAGGGGAGGTTAGCGAATGCTAATTTTTCCGCTTAGCGTCACAGTCTTTGCGAGGCCCAAGTGATAGGGCCCGAAGTCTTTAACAGACAATAGATATAAAAACATGTAGGGCCCTATCACTTGCACTTTGCGTTCCCCATGTTAAGTATAGGGAGCGCAAAGTACAGTAAGCAGAAAGCGCTAATACCGACTCGCTAATGGATTTTTAACCAGTTAGTGATTCGGAGATGATCTGGGCGGAGCGCCATCACCTCTTTTAAGCTAGCGCTAACGCTCATTTATGTGAGCGCTAGCGCAAGCGTTAAGGAGGTTATTCAGCCCGTAGTAAAGATGTCAAATGAATCACAAGGAGAAAAAGAGAGACTTCCAACCACCCATAATGGAAACTAAATCTAGATGTTTTTCTCTGGGTGTGTTTCTGCTGGAGCAAGTTAGTTAATTTATTAAAATATGGGAGTTCTCATGTGCTGAAGACTAGAGGCTGAATAAATTATAAATTAATACCTCTAAGATACAATATAAAAGTAGGTTCAGTAAATGAGATCAGTTCTTCTTTATTGTGCAAATATGTTATATGTTTAGAAATGTATCTTATTTTTTTAAAAATAATTATATTTTAGTTTTTATCTAACATCTGAATTAAGATCACATTAATGCATGTTTGAGGAAAAAAGCAAATACATAATAAAAAGTGTAATATATTTTACTTGGAATCGTATTATGTTGATGTATTCCCGACTGGATGAAAATGTTTGCTGAAAAGGCAGAAATTAAGCAAAAGATTGCATTTTAATAATAGGTTTACAATTATCAGAACAATATTCAGGAGACAACCCTGGCCGCTGTAGCTGGGTGGCTGGCCTGAGAAGACGGTGGCCATCTTGAGGCCTATCCCCAGTGAGAAGCTTTGTGACCACGCGGTGCTGGCAGAGTGCCCCGGACCGAACATACACAGCAGACTATGGAGATGGAGGGCCCCCATCTCCTCACCGCCTTGGATTTCGGGTTCGCAGGAGCGACGGACAGACCCGCGGGTCGACGATGTGACACACCTCCTCCCCCCACCGGAGATGCGGAGGCCGCTATATGCGGCTTGGATGCCTGCTTGATCATCTTAGACGGGGAGGATGCGGATGGCCCGCTCACTAGGGGGGTTTGGCGCAGACTGCTGGCCGTGCTACGGGGCTGCCGAGATCCGAAGACACACCTGATTACGGAGACCGGGACGGACGTGTCCTCGTGCCCCACTGTTACCTGTTCTTCTGATACTGCAGTTGAGGTGAGAGGTGGCCAGAATGTGGTTCCGAATCAGAAGTCTCGTGCCCCCAGAGTGTACCCGACTTTCCGCACTGGAGATGGGACTGTTATCAGCACCCCCCAGACAGCGGTGGCGTTGATGCCCCCTCGAAATTCGGGGAAGGACGGATTCACCGGGCCGGCGGCCAGGAAGGCGCGGACGCGCAAGCTGGCACACAGATCAGTTTTACGAGGGAGATCTGGCGGTGGAATTCGAGGCTCGATCTGGGCCCTACGAGGACCTCGCCCCCGGGTGCAGGTCGGGAAGGTGCGGTTGCACGCACCGACATATCATGTGGTCCTGCCCCGGAATCCTGGCGGTGGAGGTCGCGGAGCGGTTGGGGCCTGGCGAAGCCGGGATGACTTCTTCGGTGGTGACGGATTGCTGAGGGACAGTTATCGCAGCCTGTTATGGGGAAAAATACCGGGAAGCGTGGTACGATGCGCTTTATGGATGGACACAGGCTGAGCCAGCTGGGCCTGCTTCGATGATAGACTCCGGCATGCTACTCCTTTCCACCCCCACCTTGCTGATACGTTTTCCTTTCATTATATTTCCCTTTTGCAGTGGTGTCGACGCGACCTTTAGAGACTCTTTGTTTTTAGATTTCACCCCTTGGACACGTTTTGAGGTCACTGTTCTCCCCCTTTCCTTTTTTTTTTTTTTGGCACCGTGGGTTGTCTCGAGGATCGCCATTATGGCCTCCCGAGAGCCCGGGCCTAGTGCCATTTATCCCCTTGGCTCCCCACGGTCCTTTGGACTTTGCACATATCGGTCCTTTGCCATTACCCCCCGTTTTTCTCCCCCCCTTTTTTTATTTTCATTTCTACCCCCCCCCCTTTCCTTCTAGCTTGGATTACTTCGGCTGTGCTTTTATCTACATGTTATGTGTTTTCTTACCTCGATGAGACCCCCCCACTTGGGGATGTTTTTATATTGCTGTTTTTTGCTGACTTTCTTTATCATTTGCTGTCTATTTGATATGTGTTGGCCTTACACAACCACCCATTATTTGATAGTTTAACATTAAGCAGATGTTCATTGTATTGGCCCTGCGAGGCCACCTACTATTTGCGGAATGGTGTTCTGCTGACTTTTTTCTCAAATAAAAATATTGAATTATAAAAAAAAAAGAAGAATATTCAGGGTTTTATATAACACAAATATCACTGTAGGAACCTAAATATGTCCCAATTATTAAATATACTTAAAAACATTGGGTATTTATCACTAAGTATACAATTCAAGTTTGGTCACAGTGCCAGGTTGTTGGGGGGGGGGGGTTGTACAGGTCAAAGGGGATATTGCCTTAGGTCCATTAACCCTCAGGGCTCACAGCTGTATTTTGTGAATACAGACTGCAGACTGTCAGCAGCAGGGAGATGGAGAATGAAAAGTGAAAAATAAGTGTTATCTATTTACTTACATGAAGATTGCAAGTTCTTTATGACAAACATGAGGATTTAAGAAACAGTACATTCAAATGCATTCAGACCCATCCATTTTTAAAAAATTCTTTATGTTGCAGTCTTATGCTAAAATTAGTTTAATAATTCTACATCAATCTACACAATGCCCCAAAATGACAAAGCAAGAACACCGATTTTTTACAACATTACAAATTTCTTAAAATGAAAAAACAGAAATATCACATTACCATTAGAATTCATACCCGTAACTCTATACTTAGTTCAAGCACTTTTGACAGCAATTACTGTCTCAAGCTGTTTTGGGTAGGATGCGAGAAGCTTTGCACCCTTGGATTCAGGTAATTTTTCACATTCTTCTATGCAGATCCTCTCACGTCCTGCGATACTTGTCAAGTGTGTTTGGTCACCTTTCTGTCATGGTACCAACTGGATGGAGTAGAGGTAACATCACTGCTCTATAACCATGGAGAGGAGACCCAGTACCTCTCCAGTAATTGTCCTTGGGCAACACCTAATGGTACATACTTGCCTGCCACACAATATCGGCTGCGGAGTCCAGTGGTAGCGTCTCTGCCTTTTGATCATGGAGAAGCAAGTCAAATCCCATTCAACACATCCCTCCAATACAACTGTGGTGAAGTATCGACTTTACAAAAGTAGGTTCAACCTAACCACCAGGTCGCTGATCTACAATCATGGAAAGCCGACTCGATCCCTTTCAGATGAAGCCTCCAGAGATTGTCCTTGGGCAAGGCACTTAATGATATGGATGCACCTACCTCACAAAAATACTTGTACTTCTCATAGATTGTAAGTGCCCTTGGGAACATGGCCTCTTGAATCAAGACATCATCCACGTGTGGTATTCTAATCTATCAACCCCTTGTACACTGATCTTGTAAAGCAATGCGGAATTTGTGACGCTATACTGTATACATAAAGGATAATAATAATAATGGTTAGCATTATGCTTTATGGAAATCTGAGCTCCAGAATCTCTTCTGCGTGATCGGCCCAGATGGGCTAGCCTTCACTCCTCCCGTGCATCAATGAGCCTTGGGTACCCATGATCCCAAGAATTGTTGTTTTGGAGATGTTCTGACCCAGTTGTCTAGCCATCACCATGCCTAATTATAAATTTGGCCCTGAACGGAGAGAGCCCGGAAATGGCTAGCTAGATAACCTGGCTTTCCACTTAGGACGTCCTCCAACTCCACAACTCATGAAAAAGGTACAAAGCATGCCACATTGGGAAAAAAATTGCAAAATTGCAGCATGGCTAAGGCCTCCAGGCCAAAATGTTGCAGGTCTTTTCCTTGTAACTGCTTTCTAACGAAGATTTTTTTTGTGTATTTTATCTGTGTGGCTGCGGAAACTATTGGCGCTATATAAATGATGATAATAATAATAATAATAATGTTCTCTACCATTATTCACAGTTACAATTTTTTATAAAGCTCTAACTCCGTAGCGCTGTACAGTGGGAGGAAGAATACCTATTAGGTGTCTTTATTAAGCAAGTGCATCTCAAGCCTTTACTATTTTATATATTGCTCAAGTGTTTTCTCCACAAATTCTCTCTCTGGAAGTATCTAGCCAATGCCTTGAGATTAGAGTAATACAGCAATGCTGGCAAAAGACTTATGTTAATGACTGCAAAGAATCTGTAAACAGCACAGAATTTTGTCTTGGCAGGAATTCGATTGATCAATTGTCAAAGTCACTCTTAGTATTTGAGCAAATCAGGCCACAGAAACCTAGAGAAAGAACATATATATATTGATATATTCTATGATTTTGCTCAGTATAGCTTCCAGAGTCCTAAAGAAGAGAATTACTCTCTGACTGCTTGTCTTTTAAATATAACGTTGGTCCAATAAAAAAGGTATCACTACGAACTGCTATACTCTGGTGATTTTTAAATATATATATATATGTATATATATTGTAGCCTTCCTGATAAAATAATTTGCAAATAAATATATATATACATAGATACGGACACCTTTATTTACCCATCATACAAGTACTACCAAAAGTGTCGTAGTCAAACTAAACATATTTTAGATAAACCTAACTTCATAAAAATTTCTCTTCAACTCAACTTCATAAAATAGCACGTTAGTGAGCACTTAATCTCGTTAAATTAATTATTGCAGTAGCCAGTTACAAAGTGGTGCTTTTCCACATATAACCCGCTTGTATATGTACTCCAGGTGTTAATTTGGTACTTTCTGGCAGGCAAATCTCCATGTGAATATGAAATATAACTAATTTATGAGCAGTGAAAACATGCTTCCTAATGTATATCATGCTACAAACCTTGGGCACCTGGGGGTTTTCCACTCAATCACGGTCCACTTGGAAGCAGATTTCTTTAATACAGGTTTTATGTCTTTTTGACTCATATTACAAAGAGCAGTGACGTTTAATGGATGGAGCAGAATTTTCACTAACTCTGCTTCGAGGCTGAAAACTATTGTTGGTTTAACCTTTCACTTGTAGATGAGCAGCTGCATTTTCCTTGACCTATAATAGCCCAGCTCTTTTACTGCTGTGCTGAAAGAACCTTATTTTTGGATAAGAATCTACAAATGTTTGTGAGTGAAAATCTAGGATTTTCTTTGTGCTAAAAATCATGACATAAAACAATGTAGTATTATCTAAAATACAAAACTATATCATTTTAAATTAAAAAAACTTAAATTTTTAAAAAATGCAAATAAATATGTACTGTCAATAAAACTGTCAAGAGAATACAATTGTATATAGTTATATAAGATCTATTGTCAGCGATGTCGTTAGTTTGCAAGCGATTACACTAATTATATGCTTCCTTCAAAGTCAAGGGGCTTTATTCCACCCTAGCCATAAGGGCTAATTAGTTCTCACTCTTCAACACTAACGGCTCCTATGTTTTTCACTCCAGGTCGCAAGGTTTTCTTGTGGCTCGGCTGTTATGTACGCATACTGTACTTGTATAGTAAGTGTTAATGCTGAGACAGCTGGAGAATAACCAGCAGTTCCATGGATGCTCATTTTTCTTTTGCTTGAAGTCGGTAGTGAAATATTTTGCTTGGACAAAATAATCTAACAAACACAAAAAAATCCTTACTCACCGCTGCTCACACATTGCGGAGGACATCATGGCTCTTCTCACCATAAGCAGAAGGACACTGACAGCAAATAGTTCCTGTTGTACTTCCACTGACCGGTGCATGTGGGCAAGATTGAGTACATGCGATCTTGCATCTTTCACCCGCAGCTCTCCATGCAGTCCTACGGAGTCCAGGAGAGGATTCCAGTGGTACTGTGCTTTTACACTGCCAATATTTCTCTGGGATTCCCTAATATTACCGTTATAAACTGAGCTGCTAACAAAGCGGATCACTCATACTAGAGCCGGTACTAGGGAGACGGAAATGGCAAAAAATGTCACAGGCCATTAACCATTTGCATCATTTCAATATTAACAAAAATTGGACAGGCTTTAAGCAAAATCCTAAATTATTCATTCATAAAAGCAAATTGACAGACCTTGAAAACAATGACGGCAGTTTTGTCATAGTATACATAATAAAACAGACAAAAAAAATAAATTACATAATATATGACCGTTTTTAACCTTTTACTGTGGACAGCGCGCTGGACATGTCATCACCTTCCATCTTAGATTATAGATGAAGCGATGACTTTGAAACCAAGGCCCTGCCAGCATGGCTGGAAAAATTCCATTAGAGGTGGAGCAGGGGGCCTTTAGATCCATGTACCTTCAGCTACATACACTTCACTAGGTCTGGCCTTTCCAAAGTTACCAAACATGACCATGTAACGTAACAATTTAAAAAATAAAAAGGAAAACAATTTAACTTCCTTTCATTTTTTGTTGTTAGGGGCACTGTCTGTTTAACACTAATAAACTTGAGAAATTTAGTACATGTTTTAATCCACAAGGCAGCGAATTGTAATTTTTAGGCCAAAGTAACAGCTAAAGGAATACAGGAAATAGAAATATTCTCAAAATCAACTAATTTTGCCCAAAACTTGCAATTATGTTGCATGTCACTATCAGCTCATAGCTAAGTGAACACGACTATTGTTTCCACAATACATTAGAATAGGTGGATTACCTCCATCCCGGAGTATTGCTTTAACAAGCTTCAATAAGTCTAGATCATTTTTACCAATCTCTGGTTTGTGTTCCATTGCTGCTATTACCAGCTAATTTGATCTTCTTTCTCTTAAGTTCATTGTTCTTATTTGGTCTCTGGAGACTGTTTGATTCAATTATAATTTCCTGTGGTACTGAAAATAAAACAACTCCTACATTATGCCCTGTTAGTTCCTGCAAATAGGCAGTCATTTACATTTAAATGATGCGGTGCTCTCATATATTCATTCAAATCTGCCGCAAATGGGTTCGTCTCATGATGCCACGACTGTGCATAAAATTCCAACGCCTTGGGCCTCCATGTAAATAACATTTTGCAATGTGTACATCTTTAATTATTGAATATTTTGGAAGAGCTTATTAAAAATAGTTTTTATAAAATGAAACTGACCGTCAGACCTCAGCATACCAGCTCGGTTGGAGGTGGTGCTGATCCACATGGCAACCTGTTGGAACTATCTTATACTGTAAATTTCAACAATAAAACAGTTTAATTGCCAGTGGAAAGCTCATTTTAAAACCACAGAAATTAAATTAAAGTAAGCAATTGACTTTTTGTTACTTAAAATAAACCTAAATCATTTTTTCTACTCAAAGACAAATTTCCAGCAGGACCTGACCCAGATAAAATTATAATGTATTATATGAGCTATGATATAGACCCTATTATCAAATTATTATTTTTTTACAATAAAAACATTAGGGAAATAATTCAGTAACATTTTATTATAAATATATATATAATTAATATATAAACAATATAATAATAATGACATAAATTAAATAAATTTTACATTATATATTTACTTTTTTTGTTCTCTGCGTCTTCAGCTAGCCAGGCACAGATCTCTGCAGCTGACCAGGGCAGCACAGCTCTCTGCAGCCAACCGGGGGGGGGGGGAAAGGTCTCTGCACCAGACCGAGCGGCGCAGCTGCGTGAGTGTTGGTCGGGAGTGGCTATGATTGGAAGAGCAGCACAACAGTTATTATTAGGGTTGCACCGATACCGATACTAGTATCGATATCGGTGCCGATACCGGGTACTGCAGGAGTACTTGGTACTCGTGCAGTACCCCCGATATTTTTTTCCGATACCGGAAGCCGGCATTGAGCCGACTTGCCGGTATCCGAGGGGCTGCGGCGGCTGTCCGAATGCTCTATCGGCATTTGGACAGCCGCCCCTGGAGCTCCTCTCCGCCCTGTGTTTAATACTTACCTTCCTTCAGCGACGCCGGGAAAGTCTTCGCGCGCGCGCGCTCCTTGGAAGGACCCCAGCCGCGACCACGTGGGACCATGTGATCGCGGCTGGGGTCCTTCCAACGAGCGCGTGAACTTTCCCGGCGTCGCTGAAGGAAGGTAAGTATTAACAAAGTGAGCAGCTGCAGGGCCTGTCTGAATGCAGATAGAGCATTCAGACAGGCCCTGCAGCTGCTCTCCGCTCATACTTACCTTCCTTCAGCGACGCCGGGAAAGTTCCCGCGCGCGCGCTCGTTGGAAGGACCCCAGCCGCGATCACATGGTCCCACGTGGTCGCGGCTGGGGTCCTTCCAAGGAGCGCGCGCGCGCAAAGACTTTACCGGCGGCGCTGAAGGAAGGTAAGTATGAGCGGAGAGTGGGGGGCATATCCATGAGCCTGGGGGGCATATCCATGAGCCTGGGGGGCATATCCATGAGCGGCATTATCCATGAGCAGGGGGGCATATCCATGAGCAGGGGGGCATATCCATGAGCAAGGGGGGCATATCCATGAGCAAGGGGGGCATATCCATGAGCAAGGGGGGCATATCCATGAGCAAGGGGGGCATATCCATGAGCAAGGGGGGCATATCCATGAGCAAGGGGGGCATATCCATGAGCAGGGGGGCATATCCATGAGCAAGGGGGGCATATCCATGAGCAAGGGGGGCATATCCATGAGCAAGGGGGGCATATCCATGAGCAAGGGGGGCATATCCATGAGCAAGGGGGGGCATATCCATGAGCAGGGGGGCATATCCATGAGCAGGGGGGCATATCCATGAGCAGGGGGGCATATCCATGAGCAGGGGGGCATATCCATGAGCAGGGGGGCATATCCATGAGCAAGGGGGGGGCATATCCATGAGCAAGGGGGGGCATATCCATGAGCAAGGGGGGGGCATATCCATGAGCAGGGGGGCATATCCATGAGCTGGGGGGCAATTATCCATGAGCTGGGGTCAGGATATCCATGAGCTGGGGCAATATCCATGAGACCTGGGGGCTTTATAGAAGGTCTGTTCTTATTGGAAAGCGTCACATGACATAAAATAAAAGTATCGGTAATTGGTATCAGTGAGTACTTGAACAAAAGTATCTGTACTCGTACTCGGTCTTAAAAAAGTGGTATCGGTGCATCCCTAGTTATTATTCTGTATTTATAAAGCGCCAGCATATTCCGCAGCGCTGTACAATGGGGGAGTGCAGACATGAGACATACTAAAACACATAAGGAACAGATGGCCCTGCCCTTAGGATAATTGTCCTACTGATACAGCACTTTACACAAGTGCTCAGCTAGACATCCCATGAGCTTACAATCTAAAGGACAGGGGTAAGTGAAACAGAAGGGGAGCAGGGGGAGTGTGGATCTGGTGGCTAGAGAGAGAATAGCAAGCTACAGGTTGATTAGAATAAAGTGGCTACAGGTGGAGGGGAATGAATATGTTGGACCGAGGACTGGGTGGGAGGGTGGCAGTGCAGAATCTGGAGTGGTGACTGTGAGTGTTGAGCTGTGGTGAAGGAAGAGGCAGATAGTTAGCAGAGGGGCTCTGTATGCAAGCAGGTAATGAGATGCAAGCAGGTAATGAGATGCAAGGGGGAGGAAGTGGGGGAGGGGAGCAGAAGCATGGTGGAACAGCAAGTTTTTTTGAAATAATAAACTTCTATCAAAATTGGAAGGAAGGCATTAAAGGGAAAAGTAATCAGGCAGACTATGAAAATGACAGAAATGAAGCAGAGGAGTGACTTGAATGATGTCATGGTCGAATCGTGGATACCTTGGGAGTCCTCCAGGGTGCAGAATCTGGAGTGGTGACTGTTGAGCTTGGGAGTCAGTTCTCTCAGTCTTGGCCTCCCTTTGCCCCTTTTATTCAAAGACCACAGGACTCGAGCCCTGGTGTCACCCCCTAGAGGGTGTCACCCGCCCCCCCCCCTGTTGAGGCCACTGCTTGCATGACATTCCATGAAGTCCTATGGATGCAGCAGTGAATGATAAGCTAGCACTAGACTTGCAATGCAAGAATAATACCGCAATTTAACAAGCCCGCTGTGTTTTCTGAGAGTTTATTCGCCTACCTCCAAATTGGCCCCGAATAACACCGGACGGTGAATTTCACCATTTGATGCAATTTTGTCAGCAAAATACAGTGCAACGTGCCGCAGTTCTCCACAATTCTATTTTGTAAGGATATATTTCTATTATTTTTTTAAAGAACTTTTTTATTATTTAGACACATTTTTACTACATGTTTACTGGTTCATACTCCTATTAGTCTTTTTTTTTTTTGCAGTTCAGCGGAATTCGCCGATGCCAACTTGGTGCAATTATAGGTCATGTCCTGTGACAATGCTATAACAAAAAAATTTAATTTCCATTCAGATTTCAATCATTTACACCTTTTAAAAAGATTTTTTTTTCACACTTTATCATCCGAACCTTTGTGGTTTTATATTCTATGGGACACTCTTGCTAAAAAAATTAGAAATGGGATCCTCACTGAATTTTTCTGAGAAAATATGCAATTTTAACTAACACTGAAAAAAGATTTTTACTATTGTATTTTGCCACAGTGGGCAGTATTACAAAGTTGGTGCTAACTTAACCAGAGCTGTTGTGAACTTATCGGGCTGTAGCACCTCCTTCAAGCTAAGACTAGCATCAGCGTTAGCGCTAGCTTAAAGGAGGTCATAGCGCTGCGGCCAAATCGCCTTTGAATCGCTAATGGGTTAAAAAAAGCTTTAGCACTCATTCATTATCGATTCGTAGCGTGAGTTTACTGTACTTTGCGCTCCCTATACCGGTCGCTATTGGGCAGGCTGCTAGACTCCGCGCCTGCCTCATAATCTGCTGGTGAAACCGGGATGCAAAGGGGTGATTAGTGATCGCTAATTTTTCCCCTTAGCATCCCAGTTTTATTGAGAGGTACGCGGTAGTGCCCAACAGCTCCATAGACTATGATGGCTCTGGTAAGTTTACAAGAGCTCTGGTTAAGTTAACACCAGTTTTGTAACATAGTCATATTATTCATAAAACACAATGGGCTATCAGGTCTATTCGAAGAAAGGTGAAACTCAGGAGAATTGGCAGGAGAAGTGAAAATTCTAGGTCAAAATAGCCAAACCAGAAAAATTCTCCCATTTATCTCACTTTCCAAATAGATTATTTGGTCTAGATTGTTCTCTTCTCCTGTTTTTCACCTTTCGCTGAATAACCCTTTATGTGTAATATAATGAACTTGCTTGCAGAGTGGGAAATGAGAATTGGTATTGCTCATTTTATACGTGACAAATGGACAAGCCATCCCTTTGGAACAATAAAAAAAAATACTAATTATTTTATGTTTGTTTGTGTGTTTGTTGTTTTTACGTGACACTTTACATGGTCATGTTTGGTATCATTAGACAGGCCAGACTCTGTCCTCTCCAGTGAAAGCTCTCATGACTTTGTGGGTTGTAAAGAATGGAAATACATGGGTCCAAAGGATCCCCACTCTCCTTGCAGTGGTGAAGCAGTTTGTGTTTTAGGCTAGGGTCAGACGAAAGCATTTTTCCCCGCGAACGTGAAAAAGTGCGTCCGAACGCATTGACGTATTTTTTCACGGAATGCGCAAAAACGGTCAGACGACGCGCATTTTCAGGCGTGATTTTGTACGGATCGTCAATAAAACTCTTTTTGTGTCTGGACGTTATGTAGGCTGGACATTAGCAGTGTCTGACATCTCCTAGTCACGCAAACACGCCGCTATGCCGCAGCTGCGCACTCAGTACGTCAGTACTAGCGGTACAGCGTTCTCAAAAAAATGCGCTCAAATTCCACTTGCGTTGCACGGCCGGACTTTTGTGCGGCCGTACATCGTATATTGTCCGTCATTGCCCGTCATCTACTGCTAGTGCGGCCGTAATTATTTGCGCCAGAACGCACGTTAAAAGTGCGCTGGTCTGACCCCAGCCTTAGATGGATCAATGTGTAATAACGGTTTGCGCCATCCCCTCCACATTTGGTCCTGGCATGGGAAATGAGAGGAGTTAGGGCAGCAGCATTGTTTGCTTTACAAGTAAAAATACATTATGCCACTGCCTTAGAACAGATGGGAAAAAAGTAAATTTTGCATGTATTTATGTTTCTATTTTTACACATTATGTGATCATATTTGGTATCGTTGGAAAGGCCAAACATTGACCTTTCCAATGACACCTCACTTGAACTTGTGTGGTGTAAAAACCAGAGATGCAGGGTTCCAAAGTGCTCCCTGCGACCCTTGCTGCAGAGCAATGGTTTAGGTTTCTGATGAACCAATGCATAATTTGTTTCTATCAGTAATTTAATTTAAGCAGACATGGGATAGGCATAAGGCTATCCTAAACAAAAGTTAAATCCAGGTAAAGTATCCATGTAATTGGGCAGACTAGATGGGCCGAAAGGTTCTTATCTGCCGACATTTTCTGTGTTTCTATGTTTCTATAATAATTAGGGCTGGGGAAATTAACTATTAATTGATTAATCGTTAAAATTTTTGATCGATTTAAATCTATTTTGATCAGGGGGGCCCATCAGCTCCGGTATCGGACTCTAGGAGTCCGAATCTGGAGCTGTACTGGCTTCCTGGGGCCCTGGGCGGCCCTACAGCAGTGTGTGAAGCTGCTTTGGTGCTGCCCTCCAGTCACGTGTGCGACACTTGTGACACAAGCGTCACACACAGCGACTGGCGCAAGAAGAAGATGGCAGATGAGAAGGCAGCGGAGGAGCAGTGAGTATGGTGCTGCCTGTCTCAGTCCAGCCTTGGACCCAGCCAAACCCCAGCAGGGCCCAGTCCCCAGGCACACACTAGGCCCCAGACAAGACCCAGGGCCCAGACCCAGGGCCTAAGACTCAGGACTCAATGACCAGGGCCCAAGGACAAGACCCAGACCAAAGACCCAGGGCCCAAGACCCAGGGCCCAAGACCCAGGGCTCAATGACCAGGGCCCAAGGACAAGACCCAGACCCAAGACCCAGGGCCCAGACCCAAGACCCAGACCCCAAGGCCCAGACCCAAAGACCCAGACCCAGGGCCCAGACCCAGGACCCAAGGGCCAGGGCCCAGACCCAAGGGCCCAGGCACAGACCCAAGACCCAGGGCCCATACCCAAAAACCGGACCCAGGGTCCAGACCCAAGACCCAGGGCCCAGATCCAAGACCCAGGGCCAAGACCAAAGACCCATGGCCCAAGCCCCAAGGAGATCAGCTAAAAGTAGTTGGATCTGTATGTGCGTTATAATTAAAAAAATTTGATTAATCGAACACGAAAATGTTAATCAGTACCAGCCCTAGTAATAATGCATTGTGCCATCACGTTCAAACGAGAAGGTGAGTTAGTGCAGCATCATTGTTCACTCGTTTATTGAAAAATGAACAATAGCATTATTGAAATATTTTTGAATTTATTTTTATTTTATTTTTACAAATTACCTGGTCATGCATGGCATCATTGGAAAGGTCATTCTCTGGCCTTTTCATCGATATCATGCATGACTCTCTACATAACATGGTTCAGGAGATATTGGGGTCAGGACCCCTGTATCTCCATCATAGGGATTTCCCTGCCTGGAGGGGGGTCCCTTTCTGACATCATCCCGCCCATGTGAGATGATGTCAGTGGGTGGGGGAGGTCCTGGAGGCGGGGATGACAGCCCTCACAAGGAGAACACCACGGTTGGCACCAAATTGGCGCCGAGCTTAGGGACTGCAACAATGCGCTGAGTGTGTCCACCACACCCAAGCACTAAAGCAGTGGAAACACTGAGCGCGCTGTCCGCAGCAAAGTGGTTAAAGAGTCATCACAAGCTGCCAAGGTGCTTTGCAGCAGTCAAGCCACTGGCAGAGTGATCACATGGTTCAGGCTCAAATAGAGTATAGACCAGATAGCAGGTTTCCTAGACGGTCTTGTCACGGTTCCCGGATCCCACCACGCAGTCCTTAAAGCCCAACACTCCACAGAGCCCAAAAGCTACCAACAGGGTAGCCGTAGAAGAATCCCTAACTGTCTGATCCTTAGAATTGGCCAGGTATACTAGCTAGACAGAAAGGGTTAATCAAAGACAATGTTGTAATACAAAACCAGGTCAGCAACACGGGGGTAGTCAGACGAGCCAGAATCAGGAATACAGAGTATAGAATAGTCAAATGGAATAGCCGGGTCGATATCAGTGCAGAAGCGTAGTACAAGAAAATAGTCTAGGGCAACGGAAGTGTAAGGCACCAGCGTGACAGGCAAGGTTCCGAACCCAGGATGCAGTGACACACGGAGACCAGGTTAGGGAAAACAGGGGTTTATTTGTAGGATTCAGATAAATAATAAGTCCAGGTTATGCAGGATGAAGGGCAGAACTTAAGGAGAGGGACCAATGGAATATGCAATCTTTGGTGGACACAAAGGGATGCAGGAGACACAATACAAGGAGACACAGAGGGTAGACACACGTAGGAGACTTACTGGGGATACGAGGCAGGACAGGAAAAGGGCTGAATGGTTTCTTGATTGCTGAGGAATCAGGAGACCGATGATCAGCGGGAAACCAGGATGCAGGGGTCTAGGATGAAGTCTCTGGATGGCTCGGGAGACTTGATGCAGAGAGTAAGCACAGGATAGAGTCTGGATCAGTGTGCTTCGCTTGCTGGCTCAGGAACCATAATGTTGAAGCATTGCCTTCTGGGTGCTCCACCCTTAAATAGGGAAACAGTCTCTGCGTGGATTAGAGGCACCTGTTAGGCCTGCAGTGCTGAGAGCAAGGTGGGACAGAGGATACGCAGTTTTGTAGAAGTGCTGCCCTGCATTCAGGATAACGCAGCACTAAGTTTGTCTTTCTTACGTCTGCGGCGGGCTTTACGTGGGGTGCTGGGGGGCTCCAGACAGGGGTCCTGACAGGAAGGCAGAATAGTCAGAAAACAAGCAGAGGTCAATAACAGGTTAAATCACGAGAGAATTCAGGTACAAGGAGCTCAGGTATGGATAACCACGATCTGGCACTGCTTAGAAGGAACTGTTGGTTTTTAAAAGACCTTCACCAGACCGCGCCCCCCTCTCAAGCCGCACCTCATGCAGCCACCTCCCTGCCTGATTCAATTTAAACAGGGTGTTGGTGAGCGAGCAGCATCAGACATGCTGCCCTCAAGCACACCGGAAAGGCTGGAAGCCCCCAACGTTACAGTACCCGCCTCTCCACGGGAGGCCACCGGACGACCAACAGGACAAGTGGCAGGACGACCACCGGGGCGAGTGGCAGGACAACCACCAGGGCGATCGGGGTGCTAGGCATGGAACGCCCTGACCAACCTAGAGGCAGACATGTTGGAAGCCGGAATCCAGGACTGGTCCTCCGGACCATAACCCACCCAATCGACCAAGTACTGCAGAGCACCCCTGAACAGCCTAGAATCCAGAACTTTCCTAACCTCATACTCCGTCTCTCCATCAACCTGAACAGGTGGAGGAGGAGGAACGACCCGCGTGTACCTGTTACACAACAAAGGCTTCAGTAGGGAGGTGTGGAAGACGTTGTGCAAGCGAAGATGCCTAGGAAGGGCAAGAGCATAAGCCACAGGGTTAACGCGGTGAATGATCTTGTATGGACCGATAAACCGAGGTGCCATTTTCATAGAAGGCACCCGCAACTTCACATTCCTAGTGGACAACCAAACTCTATCCCCCACGTTGTAGGAAGGAGCTTGTAACCTATGCCTGTCAGCCTTGCGTTTCTGGACAGCAACATTGCGCTCCATGTTTTCGCGAATCTGTCTCCAAATATCCTGTAGTTGTGTGAGATGTTCATCGAGAGCCGGGATGGCCTGTTCAGAAAACTGAAGCGGTAGAGCTCGAGGGAAAAAACCATAGATAGCAGAAAAAGGAGAGTGGCCAGTGGTCTCGTTAACGGCGTTATTACGTGCATACTCAGCCCATGGCAACAACTCCGACCAATTGTCTTGTTGTTGTGTGGTAAAGCAACGTATGTACTGCTCGAGACCCTGATTTGCCCTCTCTGCTGCCCCATTGGTTTGTGGATGATATGCTGAAGAGAAGGCCAATTGCACCCCCATCTCCACACAGAAATCCCTCCAGAAACGAGAGACGAACTGAGCTCCTCTGTCAGAGACTATTTCAGACGGAACCCCATGTATTCGTACAATCTCTCTAGCAAAGACGACCGCAAGGTTCTTTGGCTGTAGGAAGCTTAGGTAAATGAATAAAATGAGCCATTTTGGAGAAGCGGTCTACAACTGTCAGAACCACAGTATGACCCTTGGACTTCGGCAAGTCCACAATAAAATCCATGGATAGATGAGACCAAGGCCCATTAGGAATGGGTAAAGGCTGCAATAGACCAACAGGCAAGGTTTTACTGGTTTTGCTTCTGGCACAGACTTGACAAGCCAAAACAAACAGACGTACGTCCTGTCGCATGGTGGGCCACCAGAACTGTCTGGAGATACTGGTAAGAGTCTTAGTAATACCATGATGACCTACTGGTTTTGAATCATGAAACATTATGAGTAATTCTTGTCTTTCCTTTTCAGGCACAAACAACATATCTGAAGGCTTGTTAGGTGGAGCCCCCATTTGAGCTGCTTGGAGGTGTTCCAGAAAAGGCGAGGAAACAGACAAGACCGTGGAAGCCACAATACGTTCAGGAGGAACTATAGGATTGTGGTCTTGTGTATTTGATTCATACGGGTCATATTGACGAGATAAGGCATCAGCCTTTACATTGCGGTCACCTGGTCTGTAAGTCAACACAAAATTAAACCGAGACAGTAGTAATGACCACCTGGCCTGTCTCGAGTTCAGACGTTTAGCATCCCCGATGTACGTAAGGTTCTTATGATCAGTGATTATCAACAAAGGGTCAAGAGTACCTTCCAACAAATGTCTCCACTCTGACAGGGCAGACACAATAGCAAGCAATTCTCTGTTACCGATATCATAATTGCGTTCTGCTGGTGATAATGTTCTTGAAAAGAACCCACAAGGATGTAGAGGCTTCCCTTGAGACTCTCTTTGAGATAGGCATTGGGGCTGTCCTATCTCGGAAGCATCAACCTCAAGAACAAATGGAATTCTGGGATCAGGATGCCGTAACACTGGAGCGGAAGTGAAAGCCTGTTTGAGAGCTTCGAATGCCTGTTTGGATTGTGAAGACCAGACCTGGTTCTTCAGACCTTTGCGTGTCATATTAATGATAGGGGAAGCTACAGCAGAATAATTCTTGATAAATCTCCTATAATAGTTGGAAAACCCCAGAAACCTCTGTATGGCTTTGAGGCCTTGAGGGAGAGGCCATTCTGAGATGGCCGTGAGTTTGGAAGGATCCATCTCAAAACCTTCTGGAGTGATAATGTACCCAAGAAATTTTACAGTAGTAATGTCGAATAAACACTTCTCCAGTTTGCAATAAAGACCATTGTCTAGTAGTTTTGCTAATACCTGTCTGACATGTTCATGGTGGGTTATAAGATCGGGAGAGTAAATTAGTATATCATCTAAGTATACGATCACAAAGGATTGCAAAAAATCTCTGAGCACACCATTAATGAAATCCTGGAATACAGCTGGAGCATTACAGAGACCGAACGCCATGACCAGATATTCTTATGCCCACTCCTGGTGTTAAATGCTATTTTCCATTCATGCCCATCTTTTATACGTATCAGGTTGTAAGCCCCTCTCAAATCGAGTTTTGTGTATACTGCTGATCCCCCTTAACCTGTCGAACAGTTCTGATATAAGAGGGATAGGGTACACATTCTTGATGGTGATCTTGTTAAGCCCCCTATAATCGATACACGGGCGTAAATCTCCTTTTTTTAGATACAAAAAAGAACCCAGCCCCTGCTGGAGAAGAGGAACGTCTGATAAAACCTCTCTCCAAATTCTCCTTTATGTACTCCTCCATGATTTGGTTCTCTTTTATGGATAAAGGATATACTTTGCCTCGAGGAGGCATGGTACCTGGATGAATATCTATGGCGCAATCATACGGTCTATGTGGAGGTAGTTTCTCTGCCTCTCTTTTATCGAATACAGCCCTGAGATCGGCATACCAGTCAGGAACCTCTGTAGACAATGGAGGAGCTGTAGGTGTGTTCAGGGCACCAATATGCTGAATGGGTATTAAACAAGTCCCAAAACAAGCAGGACTCCAAGACAGTATCTCTCCCTTAGCCCAATCAATAACAGGATTATGTTCCACCAACCAAGGGAAACCAAGCACAACAGGATTGGAAGGTGAACGGATAACCTGAAATATGATCTCTTCTTTATGCAAGAGACCAGTGGTAAGAACCACTGTAACCGTATCGTGAGTAATTCTGGGACAGGATAACGGCCTACCGTCTATGGCTTCGATGGCCAAGGGTGTCTCTCTTACAACCAGAGAGAGAGAAATGGAAGAAGCGTATTCAACATCAATGAAATTACCAGCAGCCCCAGAGTCAACAAAAGCGGTAGTATGCGTGGTCTTGGTCTCCCAAGCCACGGATACTGGTAACAAGAGTCTAGTGTCTTTGACAGGAGACATGAACGTCACACCCAAGGCCTGTCTCCTCAGTTGCCTTAGGTGCGGTAGTTCCGACTTATCATGCATTCTAGGGCGAGTGGGACATTGAAGTCGGAAATGTCCTTTTAAACCACAATACAGGCACGATCCCTCACGGAGACGCCTTGTTCTCTCTTTCTCTGTAAGCCTAGTATGGCCTAGTTTGCATAGGCTCAGAGGGAGGGGATAACTCTCTTGGTGGTGCCTGAAAGACAGGGGCCAACCTTGGTAACGGTCTCTTAGGTTTCTCTCTTGGAGTTCTTCTGTCCCTTATCTGATCATCCAGATCTATACAATAATCTATAAATTCACTCAACACCTCAGGTAATTTACGAGGAGCCAACTCATGCATCAATGACTCTGATAACCCCTCCATAAAAGCCAGAACCAGAGCCTCATTAGTCCAGTTCACGTCAGAAACCAACGTTTTAAATTCTATAGCATAATCAGATACAGTCCTGTTCCCTTGACGTATGCGGAACAAGGATTTGCCAGCTACCTTGGCCTTTCTGGTAGGATTAAACGTACGTTTTAACTCGGCTATGAATTCTTTATAGTTCAGTACGATAGGCTTCTCTGCCTCCCATAAAGGATTTGCCCATGTCAACGATCTGCCAGACAGATGGTTAATAATGAACCCCACTTTGGCTATGTCAGTGATAAACATTTGTGGATTTAATTTAAAATGAATATCTACTTGGACCAAAAATCCCGGGCACTCCGAGGGAGTACTGTCAAACCTCATAGGAGTGGCCATGTGTACTTGGGATGTCTGAACAATAGAGGACACAGGTATAGCAGGCGGAGGTGCAACCCCAGCTGGTTCCAGGTGAGCCGTACGAGTCAGGATAGTTTGCAAGGCGAGAGCAAACTGATCCATCCTATGGTCCTGGTCGTCCTGTGTGGATACAAAGTTACTCAAATGCTGTGTTAAGTCTGCGGGATCCATTTTGGCCAGATCGTAATGTCACGGTTCCCGGATCCCACCACGCAGTCCTTAAAGCCCAACACTCCACAGAGCCCAAAAGCTACCAACAGGGTAGCCGTAGAAGAATCCCTAACTGTCTGGTCCTTAGAATTGGCCAGGTATACTAGCTAGACAGAAAGGGTTAATCAAAGACAATGTCGTAATACAAAACCAGGTCAGCAACACGGGGGTAGTCAGACGAGCCAGAATCAGGAATACAGAGTATAGAATAGTCAAATGGAATAGCCGGGTCGATATCAGTGCAGAAGCGTAGTACAAGAAAATAGTCTAGGGCAACGGAAGGCGGAATAGTCGGAAAACAAGCAGAGATCAATAACAGGTTAAATCACGAGAGAATTCAGGTACAAGGAGCTCAGGTATGGATAACCACGATCTGGCACTGCTTAGAAGGAACTGTTGTTTTTTAAAAGACCTTCACCAGACCGTGCCCCCCTCTCAAGCCGCACCTCATGCAGCCACCTCCCTGCCTGTTTCAATTTAAACAGGGTGTTGGTGAGCGAGCAGCATCAGACATGCTGCCCTCAAGCACACCGTAAAGGCTGGAAGCCCCCAACGTTACAGGTCTGCACTGTCCTGTATCAGAGACTAAACTATACATACGCATATTCTGCACCGGAGCTGTCACACAGCTTTGACTGCTGCCAGTGTAAGCAGGTTTTGTTAGTTTAATGTGATCAGTGGAATTACTGCCATGGAGACTCAGCTGCTAATTACATAATTCCATGCCTACAGAACCAACAGGGAAGGTAATCAATCCCTCCTGATTGTAGCTGAAATGGGGATTGAAAATCCAAGGTTATCTGGCTCCACTCACCACTCCTTTTAGCCAGTAGGCTGACATGCCTTGCTGGGCCCCATAATAAAGAGTGACCTTTCACCCCTTGATGGCTATGCTAGTTTAGGCTTGCTGCATTCTTATACCGGGAATTAACTTAACCGTCCAAATTTCACACACTCTGCTATTACCCTCACCTAGTACACCCTCTCCTCTTAGATTGTAAATTCTCGAGCACAATCCTCTCTCCTACTGTTCTTTGTGTCTAACTTGTATGTATATTTGTTATTCTGTCTCACCCATTATACAGCACTATGAAACTTGTTGGCACTTTAGAAACACTTGTAACTGTAATTATAACCCTTTTATATAATCATATAATATCAGCTAAAATATATATGGTACTGAGAAAATGTGCATGGAGCCAAGCTCTACATATTATGTTTAATCAGACATTTTCTACACTTACAATATGTAAAAATATATATATGTGTGTAACACAAATATAAGTGCGTAAATTGTGACAAATGAATATACCAGTTACAGTATTGTATTTAGTGATTTACACAGTAATTGGTTACACTATGAATACAGGTGTCCAGCTCGACTTTTTTTTTATATAAATGCATTGTTACCATTCTTACCTTGCCACAAATCACAAAACTACTTAGGTTTTCAAAAGTTACCTTTTAAGGCTGCAGCTTCCATTATTTACCTTTTCAGAATACCGTTTAGACAGTAATGAGAGAACCAGCAGCTGTTATTAAAAATCTCAAACAGCCATTGTTTTCCATTCTAAATATTAAAATCTATCCAAGTTTGAACTTTCACACCTGTTTTGGCACCTGCATTACTCCAACACATATATATGTATTTTTCAGACATCAGTCGAGGGGCAAGCTGCTATAAGGAAAAATCTGTGCTTTGAATTATGCTCATAAGTCACACGCTTCACTAACTTGACCGGAATTATTTTTGTAGACACACTCTTTTCAACACATAATTCCAAATTTACAACCACTCTAAGCATTACCTCTGCTACAATATCCAAATTATATTAATGTCTTATTTATTAAGCATTAGAAATAATATCACACTTTTATGGGTTACAGAAAATAACGATTGGGAGACAAATTAAAAATTAATTTACAAGCAAGGCATTAGGTAAAGGCAAAGGGTAACATTTACAAAAAAAAAAAAAAGTGATACAGTACGGGGGCGTGGTCGGCTGTCAAAGAGAGCGGACGTGGTGTGGTGGAGCTCCGCTTCATCTTCTTCTCCTGGGGACTTCCTGACGACTTTGAGTGCAGAATCTTTATACTGAAGGTCCATGAGTGGCTGGCCACCGGAAACCGAGTTGTCCGGGCCCATTTTGGTCCCCTCCGGACCAGAGACTTACCTTGTAGCAGCTGCATTGGCTGCTGTGCGATGCCTGCGACTATCTTGCGGCCTACCACCCGGCTCCTGCTGTCTCCCTGCCTTGCAGCTCTGACTGCTTTGTCCCAGCATGGGAACCCGTTGAATCGCTGTGGAGATGGTGGGCCATCGTCTACCGGCTGCTCTGGATGGATGTCTTGCAGGAGCAGCGGTCGGGCCTGCGGGTAGGTGGATGGGAGGATCCCCGCCCCCATTGGAGGTGCAGAGGCCATAATTTCGGGCCTGCCTGTGGCCACTGGAGGGGGATGATGATGACGCCCCGCTCACCAGGAGTGTCTGGTGCCAGGAGGCCAAGATCCCGAGGGCAAATGTGATCGGGGTTGCCTTGTCTCTGGGCTCCATTGAGACCCATTTGACTGCTGCCGCTGATGTGGGGAGCTGTGTTGGGAGTGGTACTCTGAATGGGGCCTCGATCCTGGAGTCCTGGGTCCCGAGGGCGACCCTAGCCTGTGCAATGGCGATGAGCTGGCAATCTGCAAACCCCAGGAGACGGCCATTGCCGCTGGACCAGCTGCAGCAGATTCCCCCTGGAGGCCTACAAAAGTGGAGATGCCCAGGACAGTCGTTTTGTCGATCGGAGAGAGACTGTGCGAGCCTCAGCTTGGCAGTATGGTTAGGGCAGGTGTATGGGTGGCCTGGAGGCTGACCGTTCGATGCGCCCTTTGCGGAGGGTGTGAGGCCGGTGGGACTGGTGCTTCTGCTCCTTGGCGGGATACGGGTTGAAGCGGACTTTCTTTCCCTGCTGTTTTCCTCCCTCTCAGCCCAGCTCCTGGACTATGTCCCTTTTGGATTCCCCGTTGTGCCCTTTTTGTTTTCCCCTTATGACTCTTTCCAATTACTGCAGACTTTATTTTTGTTTTTTCTTTTGAATCCTTTTGTCTGTCCCTGGCCATTGCTGACAGGGTTTTTGCTCCCCCCTCCTTATTTTGCGCTGACTTGTACCTTTGAGACAAGTCACAGCTTCTTGTTGTGGCCCTACACAGCCACTTACTTGCTTTCTTTGTCTGACTTCCTTATTCAAAATAAAATTGTAAATACCAAAAAAAAGGTACAGTACAATTACCAGAGTACACAGAAAGAATATACCATTGTTGCACATAGTGAATTATATGGCATGTTAAAATGGAATTTAAGCAACATTAAAGGAACACTCTACTGAAAAGTAGAGTGTCCTTTTTTTTGCTGCTGACACCCTCTGCCCAATTATTATTTTATTTTCTTTGTAAATTTACTCACCTTTGTCCTTTGGTGCCTGCAGCTCCTCTTTTTCGGCTCAGGGACTCCCGAACCCGGAAGTCCCTGAGGCTTTTCTGTGCAATTTGCACTCCCTGCGTTATTTGCATAGTATAGGAAACGCAAATTGTGCACAGCAACGTGACTTGCGAACTTTATATACACAAGTTCCATAGCGCCTGCGCAGGGTACTCTGTGGATAGTCTTGGCAGGGTACTTTGTGGATAGGCTTGGCAGGATACTTGGTGGATAGGCTTGGCATGGTACTTGGTGGATATGCTTCGTAGGCTCCTCAGTGGATAGGCTTGGAAGGGTACTCGGTAGGTAGGTTTGACAGGAACACAGTTGTATCTTGAGACTGCAGAACAGAGAGCTTCAGGTGGCAAGTCCTGGTCAGAAGCACAGCCAGAATTAAATGAAGAAGCATGGAGGAGAGGGCGTAGGTTACTTTTAAAGAGGCCTCATTCGTTAGTATGGGGTACACCTGAGGCTCTTTTGAATAAGCAGGACATCCAGGAAGGACTTTCAGGAACCTGCATATAACAAGGCTTGGTGCAAAAACCTGGTCTGAAGTTGTGCATGAGCAGGGCAGGAAGGAGGCTCCCGGAGTTTGTCAGCAAGGAGAAGCACTGGATTCGGCCTTCCTGCGGTGCCGGCGGCGAGGGCCATGAGACCTAGATAGTAACGGCGGCACACTCTGTGCATACAGCAATAAAACTCACAGTAATGTGCGGGGTGTATGAGCGTATCACAGAGATCCACAGCAATTAAGGACGGGTCAGACGAGTGCACTTCAGAGTGGAAGGAATGTCCATGAGAGTGGACGTTCCTTCCACTCAACGCCCGTCTGGCCACCTCACTGAGCGCAGTCAGTGCGCCCAGCGCTGCAAAGTTCGATCCTCCTATGCAGGATAACGATTTGCAGTCCCGTCAACGCGCATCTAGCGTTTTGACGGGGAGTCTTTGTGCATGGATGCTTGTAGCGTGTGCATTTCGTGCGCGCGCTATAACGTGTGACCGGCCCCGGTGTGGCGTCACAACTCTGTGACGGACGCTGGTAGGCACGTCAGTACAGGCAGACCTAGTGCGCTCGTCTGACACCTGCATAAACTTACAGTAATATGTGGTGTCTATGAGCATATCATAGAGCTCCAAAGTAAAACTCACAAATAAGTCTAAAATAAAATATTATTAATATAAATAATATATTAAAATATACAAGGACGAGAATGGTAAGCGCCCACAGTATGACCTCCGAATACCCAGACAAACAGTGGTTTCCCCCAAACCAGAATGAAATAGAACAAGATACGTATCTGGTCAGCGCGAGTGGACGCAAGGGGATTCGGACAGCTTCTCAAATGATGTCACCAACAATATTACATAATATGGATAAAACAGAAGACAGAACAAAAAACTTGGTGCAGTATAAATCACAGGTGGGTAATATCTTCGATATTCTATGGTCAATCAACTCACAAAAAGAGAGCATCAACACTGGCTCTGAGCGGGTTGGCTCCTTTGGGTTGTTTAATCTGGAATGTTTTCTCAGGTAACCCACTCCTTAACGTCGGGGATTTCTCACCACATCCGTTGGAATAAGGAAAAAAAGACAGAGACAAAGTCTTGTGTGTATCTGACGTAAGTTATGTGGTATAAGACCATAACAAGTGGGAACTCACATTTGGTGGAGCTATTCCAAGCTCGAAGTAGGAAGCATATGGGTTTTGTTTGGTCAAACCCAATAAAAAAACAAACATGCAGGAACTGGTTCTTCTTTAAAATTTATTAAATAAAAATAAGAAAATTAAAAGCTAGACTTAGGTCCAGGACGCGTTTCGCCACCAGCATGCGGCTTCATCAGCTGGTTATTACAAGATCGAACTTACATGCATGTTTCTATAGGAAAAAAAATGAAGATAAGTGTCCCCACATGTACGTAATTGGTGGTCAGCATGCGTTTCAAGCCTCTTCCTGAAATGTCTCCATGTTCTAATCGGCAGCGCCATTTTGCGCAGACGTGTTAGAGATTTCCGCGTTCCACAGTGCGTTCCATCACATCGCATCTGAGGTTATAGTGCGCCATGCGTTCCATCGGGTTGTGTGTATGTACTTCCGGTATCGCGATTTCTCAAAGATTGACTGCGATCAATATATAACGAACGAACAATATGAAAAAACATTGTAAAAATGGAGGATTAGATCCATCTATAACAATGGGATATAATATAACCCTTTGCATGAGCAGGCTGTCTTCCAAAAAGGATACATCGGTGGTAGCATATATGGCATATATTATATAAGTGTGATAGCAATTGTGACGTGGATTAGTTGATCCACAGTATAATAATATATAATATAAAAAAGGAGTGCATAAAACAAGCTCAAAAAATAGATGGATACAAGAATGAACTATGAATAAATGGGTGTAGTAGGATTCTAAAATAGATAACCACTGTGGTGATTGTGAAATATATAAAGAATGGGGTAAATATATTAATGTGCTAATCGATGCGCACTGTTGACTATAAATGTATTTGAATAATATAGTATGTGGTATATATCTGTAGCCCAACCTTAACCCTTTCGCTGCGGAGGACGCGCACAGCGCGTCCACCCGCAGGTAACGTTCCTTGCGGTGGACGCGCTGAGCGCGTCCTCCCTTTGGGGCCAGCGTTCGGCCGGGTTCCGGCCGATCGCTGGCCCCCCCGGTGCGGGCTGACATCCTCGTTGTCAGCCCAGCAACCGTAACCGCCGCCGGCCTAATTAGGTGTCATCGCGGCGGCGCAATGACACCTGATTCAGGCGCCCCCCTGCATGTGCGTGAGGATATCAGAACACGTTAGAAATATAAAAAATGGGTTCGAGAAACACTCAGTCTCACTTCATTATAAAATAGAACACAACAGTCTCCCAACGGGTTTAAAATTTACAGCTATTAAACAATTTAAACAAAACGACATAGGGGAAGACTTCCTTAAAAGGTTGGGACAGGCAGAGATGCACACTATTTTTGAGATGGGTACTTTGGCACCGGGTGGCCTAAATGATGACTTTGAGGTAATGCACTTTTTATGAGCAGGTTCTCTTCCTATCTGTTTTTCCACAAAAATGCAATATATGCATAGTCCAATGAAATGCAAGAAACTACATACAATTCTTTATTCTGATGTATAAATTCACATATATGGTATATCCATGATATTACTATCAAATCACCTAAAACTTAGGGTTTATTGAAACATCAAATAAATAAAAAAATAAATCACTATACTTAATTAATAATTTTTTTTTCCAGTGAATATACCTCACTTTTTATTCATAATTTTCACCTTTTTTGAGTTATTGATCTTCATTAAATTCCAATATGATCCAATTTAACCCTTTTGCTGCTGAGGCATTTCCCGCCTCTGTGCTGAGGTCATTTTTACCAATTTTGCTCATCATGTTTAACCCCTTAAGGACGGGAGTAATTTTACAACTTCGGCGCTGTTTCGGAAGTAGAAGTTTGCTGAGCTCATTTTGACCATTTTTAAGTCACGTATTCTTATACCACCCAGACAAATTATATATCGTTCTTTCCGTCAGACTCGGAAGATTAATAATATATCATTATTATATGTATATGTGTCATGCCCTGCCAAAATGCTATAACAAAAAATGTAAAAAAATTTGAATTTTCAATAAAATTTCAATCTTCCACAGTGTGTAAAGTGTTTTTTTTTTTTAATTTTATTATCGAGGCTCTGCGGTCATATTCTATTGGGTAGATTTGTTAAAAAAATTAGAACGGTGAACCCATTTTTTTTTTGGGGAGAAATTGCGTGATTTTAGCTAAACCCCCCAAAAAAAAAAAAACATTAGTGAAGCATCATTGTTCACATTATAATTGAAATGTGAACAATAGTGCTGCATTAAAAAGAACAAAAAAAATTTTTATTATTATATTTATTATTTTTTTATTATTTAATTTATTATTTTTTTATTATTTTTATTTTTACTTTTTTTTACACTTTTATTTCACTTTTACCATGGTCATGTTTGATATCATTGGAAAGGCCATGCTCTGGCCTTTCCAGCAATATCAGACATGAACCCCTAGCTGCCACCGATCAGGAGATAAAGGGGTTCAAAGAACCCCCTATCTCCTGCAAGGGATTTCCATGGGAAATCCCTTTGCAGCTAGGGGGTTCCCGGTTAACTGACATCATCGCGCATGGCGCGATGAGTCAGTTGACCGGGGGGTGACTCAGAGGTGGGGGCTGCCATCCAAGATGGCGGCCCCCACCGGAAATAGGCCGCGATCGGGCACAAATTAGTGCCCGGTCGCGACCTGGCCACTAAGGGGTTAACCCCCCATACATCGCTGGAAAGGTCAGGCTGTGACCCTTCCAGCGATGCTGGCCACAGCCGCCGGGGACCAGGCGATCGGGAGATAGCGCCTCCCCTCCAGGCGCTTCCCCTGCTCCGGCGGGGGGGGACCCCTGAAACTGACGTCATCGCGCCACCGGCGCGATGACGTCACAACGCCGGAGGAGGGATCACACTGATCTGACTCCGGGGGAGTCAGAACAGCGTGGGAGAGACCGGAGAAGGTGAGTATCTCCCGGGGGGGCTCTAAACGCCGAGGACGTACATTTACGTCCTGCGGCGGCAAAGCCCGCCTAATGCAGGACGTAAATGTACGTCCTGCGGCGTTAAGGGGTTAAACGTGTTTTGAAGGCTTATTTTAGTATATGACCCAGACATATTATATATCGTTCTTTCCGTCAGACTCGGCAGATTCATTATGTCATTATTATATGTATAAGTCATGACCTGTCTGTATATTATAACAAAAAATGCAATAAAATATGAATTTTCAATAATTTACAACGTGTAAAGTGTTTTTTTTTCACATTTTAACACGCAAGCAATTGCGGTTATATTTTGTATGGGGTGCGCTTGTTAAAAAAATTAGAGATGGGGTCTCGTTACATTTTTTTTGGGGGAAAATTACGTGATTTTTAACAAACGCACCGCATACAAAAATCGTTAGTGCAGCATCATTGTTCACATTATAATTGAAATGGGAACAATATTGCTGCATTAACGAACGAAAAAAAGAAAAAAAAACTTGTTTATTTTTTTTTATAATTTTTTTTATTTTTATTTTAATTTTTTTTTAAAAAACTTTTTCATAGTCAAGTTTGGTATTGTTGGAACGACCATGCTCTGGCCGATCCAACAATATCAAACATTAACCCCTAACTGCTACGGATCGGGAGATAGGGGGTTCATTGGAACCCCCTATCTCCACCATTGGTGGCAGTTAGGGGTTAACTCCAGGACTGGCATCATCGTGCTATGCACGATGACGCCAGTCCTCAGGGGGCATTCCCGGAAGCTTGGCCGACATCCAAGATGTCGGCCAGCTCCGGGAAAGGATCACGAACCGGCGCTTTTCAGCGCCGATTCGTGATCCAGCCCCCATGGGGTTAATTCCACCCTGCACTGTGAATGTTTACATGTTATGTTCAATAAACACATGAAAACATATAATGTTTGTGTTGTATTATTTTAAGCAGACTGTGTTTTTCAAATTGATGTGACTCAGATGAAGATCAGAGCACATTTTATGACCAATTCATGCAAAACTCCACGCAATCCCAAAGGGTTCACATACTTTTTCTTGCCACTGTACATGTTGGAATGCCCCTGTGGCCTACAATATGTAGGCCGCACAAAAAGAGCGCTCAACGTGAGAATATCAGAACACGTTAGAAATATAAAAAATGGGTTCGAGAAACACTCAGTCTCACTTCATTATAAAATAGAACACAACAGTCTCCCAACGGGTTTAAAATTTACAGCTATTAAACAGTTTAAACAAAACGACATAGGGGAAGACTTCCTTAAAAGGTTGGGACAGGCAGAGATGCACACTATTTTTGAGATGGGTACTTTGGCACCGGGTGGCCTAAATGATGACTTTGAGGTAATGCACTTTTTATGAGCAGGTTCTCTTCCTATCTGTTTTTCCACAAAAATGCAATATATGCATAGTCCAATGACATCTAAAATATAAGAAACTACATACAATTCTTTATTCTGATGTATAAATTCACATATATGGTATATCCATGATATTACTATCAAATCACCTAAAACTTACAGGGTTATCCAAAGAGATTCGAATTGCTTGAGAAAGGTAACCGAACGCTGAAAATCAGCGTTCGGTTACCTTTCCTGGCCATTCGGCTATCCAGAGAGCAAGCAATTCGCCAAATCCTGTCGAATTGCCTGCACATACGGTGCCTGTTCGGTGCCTGTTCGAGGGCAGTGAAATCCCCATGAAAAAGCACTGCTTCGGCTATTCAGAGAACACAAACCAGCAGTGAAAGGTTCCCCTAATGCCCTGCCATTCGGTGGTTTAATTCGGCAAATTTATTCAGGAGAATCCCATAGACTTCAATGTTAAAAATATTCCTGTTTTAATTCAATATCTAATAAACCGTTCATTATAAAATTCTGCAGCAAAAAGTCTCTTTATTTATCGATTTTTTAGGATACTTTAAGCATTTTTCTGAATTTTTTTAAAAAAAATTTAAAAGTCCGATTTTTTTTTTTTTTTTTTCAGTTTACTTATTTTTTCTGTAACAGCCCTCTTTATTATCATTCCCTGGACCTCCTGTGAAAATTTCAGACATTTTCGCTCAGTAGTTTCTTTTGCAAACAGCGTTTCATTTTCCCAGATTCATACAAATGGTTTTTCTAATTTATTCACTGCCTCCTCTACGTCACAGCTGCTTCGGCTCTGTGTGATTCGGCTCCTGTTCGGCTCCTGTTCGGGTTTTTCGAAGGTTAATCCAGATGTTTTTGCTTGTTTTCAGCGTGCATTCGGTTAGTTTTCGTCAGGTTTGCGGCAGCTTTTCCCTGCAATTCGGGGACCCTGTGCTGTTTGCTGAATACACCGCAGGGTCACCGAAAAGCAATCGGCAAAAGGAACCGAATTGAAGAGAACGAAAAGTCACCGAACGTGCGGTGACTTTTCGAATCTCTTTGGATAACCCTGTTAGGGTTTATTGACACAGCAAATAAATAAAAAAATAAATCACTATACTTAATTAATAAAATTTTTTTATTTTTTTCCGTGAATATACCTCGCTTTTTATTCATAATTTTCACCTTTTTTGAGTTATTGATCTTCATTAAATTCCAATATGATCCAATTTAAGGTTGGGCTATAGATATATACCACATACTATATTATCCCAATACACTTATAGTCAACAGTGCGCATCGATTAGCACATTAATATATCTTCCCCATTCTTTATTTATTTCACAATATCAACACAATGGTTATCTATTTTAGAATCCTACTACACCCATTTATTCATAGTTCATTCTTGTATCCATCTATTTTTTGAGCTTGTTTTATTCACTCCTTTTTTATATTATATATTATTATACTGTGGATCAACTAATCCACGTCACAAATGCTATCACACTTATATAATATATGCCATATATTCTACCACCGATGTATCCTTTTTGGAAGACAGCCTGCTCATGCAAAGGGTTATATTATATCCCATTGTTATAGATGGATCTAATCCTCCATTTTTACAATGTTTTTTCATATTGCTCGTTCGTTATATATTGATCGCAGTCAATCTTTGAGAAATCGCGATACCGGAAGTACATACAAACAACCCGATGGAACGCATGGCGCACTATGACCTCAGATACGATGTGATGGAACGCACTGTGGAACGCGGAAATCTCTAACACGCCAGCGCAAAATGTCGCTGCCTATTAGAACACGGAGACATTTCAGGAAGAGGCTTGAAACGCACGCTGACCACCAATTAAGTACATGTGGGGACACTTATCTTCATTTTCTTTCCTATATAAACATGCATGTAAGTTCGATCTTGTAATAACCAGCTGATGAAGCCGCATGCTGGTGGCGAAACGCGTCCTGGACCTAAGTCTAGCTTTTAATTTTCTTATTTTTATTTAATAAATATTAAAGAAGAACCAGTTCCTGCATGTTTGTTTTTTTATTGGGTTTGACCAAACAAAACCCATATGCTTCCTACTTCGAGCTTGGAATAGCTCCACCAAATGTGAGTTCCCACTTGTTATGGTGTTATACCACATAACTTACGTCAGATACACACAAGACTTTGTCTCTGTCTTTTTTTCCTTATTCCAACGGATGTGGTGAGAAATCCCCGACGTTAAGGATTGGGTTACCTGAGAAAACATTCCAGATTAAACAACCCAAAGGCGCCAACCAGCTCAGAGCCAGTGTTGAGGCTCTCCTTTTGTGAGTTGATTGACCATAGAATATCGAAGATATTACCCACCTGTGATTTATACTGCACCAAGTTTTTCGTTCTGTCATCTGTTTTATCCATATTATGTAATATTGTTGGTGACGTCATTTGAGAAGCCGTCCGAATCCCCTTGCGTCCTCTCGCGCTGACCAGATACGTATCTTGTTCCAATATATTAAAATAATATTTAATTTATTTAAGCACAATTAAGATAAATGGTAAAAATTATAACATTAAAATAATTTATATTATTAAAAATATATATACTTGTTAACATTCCTAACTATTTTTGCAGGGAGGGGTCTAAATTCCTCTTCATCCAGTGGAAGAGCCTAGGCGAGGCCCTGGTGGCCATGCGGCCTAGGCGATGCCCAGGCCCTGGTGCCAGGCAAGGCCTAGGCCCCAGGCAAGGTCCAGGTTCAGGTACCAGGCAAGCCCCAGCCCCATGTGGGGTCCCAGTCCCAAGCCCCAGTTGAGGCCAAGACCAAAGTTGAGGACCCAGCCAAGGCCCCAGAAAATGTCCATGCCTAGGCTCTAGTCTAGGCCAAGTCCCCATGTGAGGCCCAGGCCCACTGCACCCCTGGTAGTTCCATCCCTGTCTACTGTACAAGTCACAACTACCACCACCCAGGACATTTTAAAAAAGGGGAGTCATAGTTTACCCCAGAAACCACGATTTAACAGAAATATCAATAAACACAGGATGCCATTATATCCCTTTTTGTTAGTGTGAATCACCAGACAAAGGCAGAAGGTAATAAAGAAACATTAAACAAGAAATACTGATGTTTTTTTCTATACAATATTTTACAAATATTTATTTATTGAATCTCTAAATATGTATAATTCAAAAGAATTTAGGGAGCATATAGGTTTGGGAAGCATTACCCACTAATCATATATGGTCTATGTTGTTATTCCCAATATTTGAAAAATGTATTTATATTATAAGCCATAACCAAACTCTTTGCATTGTGTCTATAAAAGTCTATAAATTAACAGAAATGTCTGACTCTATATAAATGTTTGTTTGTAGACATATGAACATACACATTTGTAACTATACCGAATATATTTATAGACATTTGAGATCCTCCAATTACACTGAAAAAAAATAGGTCTATTGCAAGTGAAAAGTCCCAATTATAATTCATCAAATTGAAAATCAGAAGTTGGCATGCAGTGTATTCATTTTAATAAGAGATTATTTCTGTGAATTTGTTGTTGACATGGCAGATGGAGGGGGGAGATTAACCTGGAAAGTCAATGAGCCGTTCATAGGGATGAGATTTTTTTTTTCAGAAATGAGGTCAACAGAATAAGGTGACTGGACGAGAAGTGAAACCATCTGAAAAAGACATATTTGCTGTTAACAGATATGAATGCATTGAGCAGGTGCCAGGATTTCTAGTGTACTACAATTCATGGATGATTGCACTTTATATGGTTTCAAAAATAGCACTGACACTCTCTCAAGTCTTTGTTTATTAGAAGCATGGGTCATTCTAGTTATGTATTACAGCACTGTAGAGCAGTGGGGTATACCCTCACTTCTATTACCAAAAAAATACAAATATTGGGAGGCACACTGAAGAGATCTATTGGTGATGCTGCTGAAATGACAACTCGAAATGACGCCAAAATATATGTTAAGAAAATCCGAAAGAATACGCACTGTAAAACGTGTTTGTAATCTACCTTATATGCAATCTAAGGGTATATTGTCATGGGAGCATGTAGCGGAACTCATTGCAGATGTAGTATTAGGCCTAAATCATCAAAACTAAAAGGAAAAGATAGGATCGTAATAATAAGTTAAAAAACAAATCGGGCAAACAGGTCATTGCTGGGTGCAAATGTTCAAAAAATTGCAGAGCCGTCAAAAAAGCTCTGTTAATAGAATATCCCTTTAAATGTTAGCAGCTCCCATTTAAATAATTAAAGTAGCGACTGAATCGTAGTAGACCCAGAAATAGGGAGATGCTAATAGATAAAGACTCATGTAGAATTTGTCTATTAGTAGTAATTTGTCTATTACCATCTCAGCCAGATTAGGGCCCAGGGTATATTTAAATTATCCTCATACATTTACTAATGAAGGTTTAAATTATTATAAATAATCAATTCTTCCAAAAAAGAAAAAATGTGGTCTTGCGCTGTCCAATTCAAATTCCTAATTCAGACAATATCACAATTATTTGTTATCACAAAAATTATATCATATCTGCAGTGCATAAAAGGTGAAAAAACTGCTGTCTATAACTTGTATAATTGTGCCACCACCTCACGCAGCGAAAAATACAAACAATACATATATGCGTTCTGGTGTGGCGATGCAGCAGTATTCTGCAAAAGAAAAAATACATACATCTAAAAGTAGCATCTGTATAAGTGTATAAACTCAATTGGTGATACAGGAGTTAAACTCACAAGCCAGGAGCAAATTGCGTGTTGCTCTCACGAATCAAGCCCAGCAAAAGTGCCTCCCTTCGTCAGAATGAGGCCTCCAGAGATACCTGCAGCTAAAGAGCCCTGGCCAGGGGAACCTTATCAGAATCCACAGGATCCATCAAGGGGTTAATGGGTACCTGAAGAAAGCAGTAAAAGACCCATAAAGACATTTACCCTAGAGCCAGGTGTGGGCTCATGAAAATGTGAGTTGGATACTCCTGTGATATATCTCCAATTTTAATTGATGTACTGCGCAATTCTGGTTTTTGCCTTTCTTTTACAGCATTTGCTGAATTGACATTCCCTCAAAGAAGGCCAATCCTTTGGTAACAAAGAACACTACACTTAAGGACATGTCATGTGTATAATTCTGCTAACCGGCTAGCTGTTGTCTATTGGCACAGTCTATTTTGTTTTCCATATAAAATAATAAACGGTTTATTAGATATTGGATAAAAACAGGAATATTTTTAACATTGAAGTCTATGGGGTTCGCGTGAATAAACCTGCCGAATGAAAGCACCGAACAGCAGGGCATTTCGGCAACTTTTCACTGCTGTTCAGTGTTCTCTGAATAGTTTAACCATTGCTTCTCTATGGGAGATTTCACTGCCTTCGAACAGGCACCATACTGGCTGGCATTTCACCAAAATTTGCCAAACTGCTTGCTCTCTGAATAGACGAATGGCCCTGAAATGGCACCGTACGGGGAAATTCCCTGTTCGGTGCCATTTCGGAGCCAGATCGGCTCTCTCTGAATAAACCCTTTAGTATATGTCTTAACGTATGTCTGGAATACACAGTATCACCTTAGGGATAACATGTCAATGGGATTGACAGTTCATGGCCATATGGTGTGACCAGATTCCTTTACTTTGCATGCGCTGATCCCTCCTTGCCTATTTTCCTTACATTGACATCATTTCAGAAGCATCGCTCTCTAGTTTATTCAGTCTTATTTGTTGTATATTGAGCTATCATTTGATATTCCTTATAACTGCATGGCTTACAGAAGACTTTAAACTTTTTTTAAAACTCATTTTGATAGCTCACTAACTTATAATTATCTTGTTATCAGGAGGTGGTGGGTGCCTAAATGGCACAGTGGGAGTAATTTGGTATCTCTAGAGAAGTACGCAATGTCATATTCTTGGTATTGTTGTTGGCCAGTAAGTATCAGTTAATATTAGGTGTAGACTCCCACATTTTTACCTCCCTCTCATATTAACGATGCCAGCTGCCATGCTGGCAATCACATGGATGCGTTACACAGATTGAAAAACTATATTTTCTTGGAGATGAAAAGATAAACTATTTTAAAGGATCCTGGTTCATATTACAAAAAAGCAATACTAGGTTTTGTTTCATTCAGGGTAACAGGGAAACTTTTATTTTGTATATGCACCAGCTGCCGGACACAGAGATAGAAGCAAACACATAAATTTAGACAAAACACATAAAATAGCAATAGAAACCCAGACATAACAAAACATAACAATAAAGTACAGACACAATAAAGTGCACCAGGTCTAAAACTAGAATCAGAAAGGTATGTTAAATGAGATTAGGCTCTATCTGAACTGCCTTTGGCTGCATAAAGAAATAATGAAACATGCAATGCATATATGTACACAGGTTGAAGTAACAAACAACACAGAAAACAAGTCACAAAAGGATTTAGGTCCCTATTCTGCCCAAGCTGTTAATATTAGCAAGTGAGCCCTTACTTTTAACGGCCCAGCTTGTTAAAGCTAATGGCTCCCATCCTTTTCCAGCCAAGCCACAAACTGCTGTTGTGGTTTGGCAGTTACGGCTGACTACTGTATTATAGTGTTTCCTATTTATTTTCTGTGTCCTTCGATCTATGTAGTGAGACTTGCATCATCCTCTCCTTTATTGAATAATAGTAGAGTTTAGAGAGGGTTTTTTAACTATATTTTCTTGTATTGTATTAACTGATTTTCTTGACGCAAATCACTTAACACCAGTCTTTTGCAGGCAGGATTTTTTTTTCCAATCCTCTGGAGAAAACAATGAGCAACCTTGAAGAAACAGCTCATAATACACTGGCTAACTTAACATTATACAAAGTATAAGAAGCAAAAATGTACAGAAGGCAGAAAAAAACAGCTGAGCCTAAACAAAGGTTTCGGGCTCAGTTCAAGTAGGACAAGAGTCGTTCACATTACCTAACAGAACCATTATACTTAAAGGTTCACTCACTAATGCTAAAAGATGCCATAGTATCCTTATGGAAAAATCATCTACTGTATGATCTCAGCATATAATCATCATTTCCATATGGGAAGATCACAGGTTGAATATAAACGCTATCCTCATGCATAATTTTAGTGCAGTGGATAAACTCTTGGGAAACGAATAAATAACGAAAACATGTTGCTCAAGCATCTATGTGTTACATTATTCTTTCAGTCATTGAATTAATTCTCCGATCTGCTAACTTTATTTTTAACCCAGTTCTAGTCTCCATTCCTTAATTTTGACTGGTAGATTCTTATTGGTAGCCTTTTTTTAAAAAACAAAATACAACTTTTTTTTCCCAAAAAAAAAAAAAAAACACTTAGGGCTAAATTACTATTTTAGCGTTATAACGCGGGCGCAAGGGAGGAAAAACTGTGCCTGCAGTTTTCCTCCTTGCTCCTGCGTTTTAACGGTGGATTACAATGCAGGCGCAAAAAATGCTGCCTGAATTGTTTCTGCGCGTAAAAGCCTGGATGCTCGCGGCAGCGCTGAGCGCAGCTGCGAGCATCCACTCGATGGAGTCCATAGGACTCCACTGAGCTTCCCCCTGTCGGTCACATGACCAGCCGGATCTCGCCTCACGAGATCTGGCCAGTCAGCTTAGTGATACGCAGGGAGAGACTGGGGGGGATTTTTCCCCCAGTCTTTCCCTGCTCCCGCCGGACGGAGAAGGCAGTTGGAGCCGCGATCCTCGCCACAGGACAGTAGGAGAGTATAGGATTCATTTTTTTTATTTTTTATCCTGGTGTTAACTACAGCCAGGATTTGGTGTTAACTGTTTGCTAACCACAGCCAGATGTTAATCAGCGCTGGGACTTTGTAATCCAGCACTGATTAACACTTTGCTCTCCCCATGTTAAACATAGGGAGCGCAAAGTACAGTAACCTCGCGCAGAGGAGCGCAAGGTACCAAACGCAAACAGGTTACTTAACCCATTTGCGTTTGGATTGTAATATGCGGTAAACACCGCAGCAAACGTTAATGCTCACGCAAGTCGAATGCTGAATTCACCGCAGGGTTGACAAACTGAAGTCGCTGAAGTGCGCCGAATGAGGCTGGGGTCAGACCAGCGCACTTTTAACGTGCGTTCTGGCGCACATAATTACGGCCGCACTAGCAGCAAATGACGGGCAATGACGGCCAATATACGAAGTACAGTCGCACGAAAGTCCGGCCGTGCAACGCAAGTGGAAAACGAACGCATTTTTTCGAGAACGCCGAACCTCTAGTACGGACGTACAGAGTGCGCAGCTGAGGCATTGCGGCGTGTTTGCGTGATTAGGAGACGTCAGACGCTGCTAATGTCCGGCCAACATAACATCCAGACGCAAGAAGTGTTTTATTGACGATCCGTAAAAAATCACGCACGAAAATGCGCATCGTATGACTGTTTTCGCGAATTCCGTGAAAAAATACGTCAATTCGTTCGGACGCACTTTTTTACGTTCGCGTGTAAAAATGCTTTCGTTTGACCCTAGCCTGAGAGTGCAGTGAAATTTCGGTGCTCTGTGAATACCCCCTCTAATATTGTCTCTGTTCCCCTTATACAGTCAGGTCCAGAAATACAGGGACAGCGACACAATTCTAACATCTTTGGCTCTATACACCACCACAATGCAGTTGGATGAAACAAACACAATGTGCTTTAACTGCAGACTGACAGCTTTAATTTGAGGGTATGTACATCCAACTCAGGTGAACGGTGTAGCACTTACAGCAGTTTGCAGATGTGCCTCCCACTTGTTAAGGGACTAAAAGTTAATGGGACAGAATAATAATCATAAATCAAACTTTCTCTTCTTAATACTTGGTTGCAAATCCTTTGCAGTCAATCACAGCCTGAAGTCTGGAATGCATAGACATCACCAGACGCTGGGTTTCATCCCTGGTGATGCTCTGCCAGGCCTCTACTGCAACGGTCTTCAGTTCCTGCTTGTTCTTGGGGCATTTTCCCTTCAGTTTTGTCTTCAGCAAGTGAAATGCATGATCAATGGGATTCAGGTCAGGTGATTTACTTGGCCATTGCATAACATTCCACTTCTGTCCCTTCAAAAACTCTTTGGTTGCTTTTGCAGTATGCTTTAGGTCATTGTCCATCTGCACTGTGAAGCGCCGTCCAATGAGTTCTGCAGCATTTGGCTGAATGTGAGCAGATAATATTGTCCGAAACACTTCAGAATTCATCCTGCTGCTTTTATCAGCAGTCACATCATCAATAAATACAAGAGAACAATTCCATTGGCAGCCATACATGCCCATGCCATGACACTACCATCACCATGCTTCACTGATGAGGTGGTATGCTTAGGATCATGAGCAGTTCCTTTCCTTCTCCATACGCTTCTCTTTCCATCACTCTGGTACAAGTTGATCTTGGTCTCATCTGTCCATAGGATCTTGTTCCAGAACTGTGAAGGCTTTGTTAGGTGTTGTTTGGCAAACTCTAATCTGCCCATCCTGTTTTTGAGGCTCACCAATGGTTTACATCTTGTGGGGAACCCCTCTGTATTCACTCTGGTGAAGTCTTCTCTTGATTGTTGACTTTGACACACATACACCTACCTCCTGGAGAGTGTTCTTGATCTGGCCAACTGTTGTGAAGGGTGTTTTCTTCACCAGGGAAAGAATTCTTCGGTCATCCACCACAGTTGTTTTCCGTGGTCTCCCGGGTCTTTTGGTGTTGCTGAGCTCACCAGTGCGTTCTGTCTTTTTGAGAATGTTCCAAACAGTTGTTTTGGCCACGCCTAATGTTCTTGCTATCTCTTGTTTCTTCAGCCTAATGATGGCTTGCTTCACTGATAGTGACAGCTCTTTGGATCTCATCTTGAGAGTTGACAGCAACAGATTCCAAATGCAAATAGCACACTTGAAATGAACTCTGGGCCTTTTATCTGCACATTGTAATTGGGGTAATGAGGGAATATCACACACCTGGCCATGGAACAGCTGAGAAGCCAATTGTCCCATTACCTTTGGTCCCTTAACAAGTGGGAAGCACATCTGCAAACTGCTGTAAGTCCTAGACCGTTCACCTGAGTTGGATGTACATACCCTCAAATTAAAGCTGACAGTCTGCAGTTAAAGCACATTGTGTTTGTTTCATTCCAACTCCATTGTGGTGGTGCATAGAGCCAAATATGTTAGAATTGTGTCGATGTCATAATATTTCTGGACCTGACTGTACCTCTCCTATTCTTAGAATTTCTATCTCTCCCATTTCATCTTCTTTTAATGTCTCTCTGCTAATCTCCCACCCATGCACCTATATCCTAAACCTCAATGTCTTTCTCCCCCCTCCCTATGGGCAGAGGGCACTTGCGGCTATTACCTTTGTTGGACTTAAGGCAGAAGGGCACCTCTGCAAGCTCCACGGTAGTACTACACGAGCAGAACATAACTCCTGCCATAGTGCCTACTATCACATTAGCCCAGAGCAGCGCCCCTTCCTAATGGCAGCCTAGGCAACTGCCTTATTGCTTGAAGGATGCAGCAGCCTTATTGCCCTAGATCAGGGGTCAGCAACCTTGGCTCCCTGATGTTTTGGGAACTACATTTCCCATGTGGCTCAGTCAGCCTAATGGGTGACTGAGCCACATGGGAAATGTAGTTCCCAAGACATCAGGGAGCCAAGGTTGCTGACCCCTGTCCTAGAGGATGCAATGGCCCTGGATCCAACTAGGAGTGATAGAGCATGACAGGAAAGAATATTACTGTTTTTATGATGTTAATGGACATCACTTGCTTGAGTGTGGCCATATGAAGCATCACGACTAGGGATGAGCTGTTCGGTTCGATCAGTTCGGAGTTCAACTCGAACATTGGCAGTTCGAAAGTTCGCGAACTTCGAACTTTTTGGTGTGTTTGGTTCGAGTTAGAAATTTTTTTTTGAAAAAAGTATAAAAAATGCTTAAAAAAAATACTAAAAATCTAGAAATAAAGAGACTCTTTACTGCAGAATATTATAAGCAACGGTTTATTAGATATTGAATTAAAAAACTACCTAATCTCGTCTAGGTGCAAAGATTCTCACCTCTAAATGACCTGTGCTCTCAAACGGCGTAAACAACAGGTGTTTAATTAGTGTTTGGAAATAACATGTGCTTCTACTTAGCAATTAGAATTTGATGCATTGCTTGCAGACTGTTCATACATGTGCAGGCCACACCCAAACACTGTGCTTGTTTTGAATTCTAAGAAGTGTTCATTTCTACTATATGATCCTCTCTGATATGCTGTTTATCTCTTTAAGGACCAGGGCTCTATAAAGTCAATCATTAATGATGTAGATGTTACGTCATTTGTCATCAAGGGCTTAATTAAAATCTTTATCACACTCCTTAGATTTAAACGTAATATTCCAGTATTTGTATGTTATGTACCTCTCCCGAAGGGCCTATGTGAGTGTACAATTATTATTGTGTTAGAAATGTCTATAAATTCAATAATTTACAATGTGTAAAGTGTTTTTTTTTCACATTTTAATGTCTATTAAATGCGATCATTACATGCGATCATTTGCGGTTATATTTTCTATGGGATGCGCTTGTTAAAAATATTTGAAATTTTTACATTTTTTTGGGGGGAAAATTTTGCTATTTTTAATAAACGCACCGCATACAAAAATCGTTAATGCAGCATCATTGTTCACATTATAATTGAAATGGGAACAATATTACTGCATTAACAAAACCAAAAAATTTAAAAAAAACTTTTACATGGTCAAGTTTGGTATCGTTGGAAAGGCCATGCTCTGGCCGATCCAACGCTATCAAACATTAACCCCTAGCTGCCACAGATCGGGAGATAGGGGGTTCCAATGAACCCCCTATCTCCACCATTGCTGGCAGCTAGGGGTTAACTCCAGGACTGGCGTCATCGTGCATAGCAAGATGTCGGATCACGATCCGGTGCTTTTCAGCGCCGAATCGTGATCCGGCTCCCCAGGGGTTAATTACAGCCACCGTTTGGAAGGGCAGGCTGTGCCCTTCCAAACGGTGCCTGGATTAACCCTGTGCCCCCCGGCGATCGGGAGGGAGAGAGGTCCGAAAGACCTCCCCCTCTCCCTTTCAGGCGCCTCCTCCGCACACGCGGGGGGGGCGCCTGAATTAGATGTCATCGCGCCGCCGCGATGACATCTAATTGCTCCACCGGGGTCCCGGAGTGCTGGGCTGACATCCAAGATGTCAGCCCACACCGGGGGGCGCAGCAATCCGCTGGAATCTGGCAGATTGCTGCCTCCTGTGCATGGACGCGCTCAGCGTGTCCAAAGCACAGAACAACCACTTGGCTGGACGCGCTGAGCGCGTCCATAGCAGCCAAGTGGTTAAAACCTTTTTTTTTTAACTTTTTGTTCTTGTTTCCTGTCCCCCAGGGCACTACCAGGACCCCCATACACCTTTTATGGCAAATATCTTGCATATATGCCCTCTTGGAGGGCACTCTAAAAATCGAACTTTTGAGTCCCATTGACTTGTATTGACAAAACAGTCCGCCCCCCTGATTTCTGCATGCAACGTTAATGCGCAGCTTTTTTACGCGTGCTATTTTTTGACGGATGAAAAAATGCGCTCGGATTGTAATACCAGCGTTAATTTACACGCGTTAACGTTTAACACAACGCGCTGCGCGAGCTTTTTTGCGCAAAGAATGTAATAAAGCCCAATATGTATATTACAGTGTTGTAGTGTAATAATTATAATACAGATATATTAGCCCCTTCACGCTATGCTGTCCTGGCAGCAGGCATAGCACGCACCGTGGCTCTCTGCCAACTCCAACGGCCCACCTTTCTTTCCTGTGGCCAATCGACATCAATGGCTGCAGGGGGACAGTTTGAATTCAGGCAGTCCCACTGCTGGCAATGACATTGATTGGCTGCAGGGAAGGGAGACGGGCCTTCGGAGTTGCCAGAAATCAGTGGAGTGTGCTATGCCATTTATGCTTGATTGCTTCCGGTGGGAGTTTCAGTGGCATAGGCTTACAAAAATCTGCAAAGAAACATAAAAATATACAGGTGAAACTCGAAAAAATTGAATATCGTGCACAAGTTCATTTATTTCAGTAATGCAACTTAAAAGGTGAAACTAATATATGATATAGTTCAAGCTGTGATTTGTCATAAATATGATGATTATGGCTTACAGCTCATGAAAACCCCAAATCCACAATCTCAGAAAAATAGAATATTGTGAAAAGGTGCAATATTCTAGGCTCAAAAGTGTCCCACTCTCGTCAGATAATTCAGCCATAACACCTGCAAAGGTGGTCTCTCAGTCTGGTTCAGTAGGAATCACAATCATGGGAAAGACTGCTGACCTGACAGTTGTGCAAAAAAACATCATTGACCCCCTCCATAAGGAGGGAAAGCCTCAAAAGGTAATTGCAAAAAGAAGTTGGATGGTCCCAAAGTTCTGTATCAAAGCACATTAATAGAAAGTTATGTGGAAGGGAAAATTGTGGAAGAAAAAGGTGCACAAGCAGCAGGGATGACCGTAGCCTGGAGAGGATTGTCAGGACCCAGAGTATGGAGGAAGAATGGAGAGGCACACAATGCAAGATGCTTGAAGTCCAGTGTGAAGTTTCCACAGTCTGTGTTGATTTGGGGAGCCATGTCATCTGCTGGTGTTGGTCCACTGTGCTTCATTAAGTCCAGCGTCAACGCAGCCGTCTACCAAGAGATTTTGGAGCACTTCATGCATCCTTCCGTAGACAAGCTTTATGGGGATGCTGACTTCATTTTCGAGCAGGACTTGACACCTGCCCACACTGCCAAAAGCACCAAAACCTGGTTCAATGACCGTGGGATTACTGTGCTTGATTGGCCAGCAAACTCGCCTGACCTGAACCCCATGGAGTGTCACGGGCCTGGCAGAGGGGAATAGGGTATGAGCCCGATGTGCGGTGATAAACAAGCCACATAGATAAAGTAAAAAGGGGGTTTATTGTAAATATACAACAATATGGACAGGGCAGGAATGGAGATGTCTGGGGAGGCAATGCAGGGAGGAACCAGACACAGGGAAACACTGAGGGAAAACACAGCAGGAGACTTACATACAACACGAGACAGGAAACAGAGGGCACAGGAGGCTTGTCAGCGGGCACAGGATGCTCGGTAGCAGCGGGCACTGGATGCTCGGCAGCAGCGGGCACTGGATGCTCGGCAGCAGCGGGCACTGGGTGCTCGGCAGCAGCGGGCACTGGATGCTCGCAGCAGCGAGCACTGGATGCTCGGCAGCAGCGGGCACTGGATGCTCGGCAGCAGCGGGCACTGGATGCTCGGCAGCAGCGGGCACTGGATGCTCGGCAGCAGCAGGCACTGGATGCTCGGCAGCAGCAGGCACTGGATGCTCGGCAGCAGCAGGCACTGGATGCTTGGCAGCAGCAGGCACTGGATGCTCGGTAGCAGTGGGAACTGGATGCTTGGTAGCAGCAGGCAGTACACGTGGGGCATATAGTCCATGCAATAGGTCGTGGCAGGCGGCTGGCAAACGTAGTCAATGTTCAAAGCAAGAAGTCGGTACACGGGGAATCAATAATAGTAGAGGATGGGAACAGGTCTAGAAGGAAGGCTACCAGAGAATAAGTGAGACAATGCAGCACTGGATCATGGGTGCTCCACCCTTATAAAGGGAATGACAGGTCTATTAGTGGTAGCACCTGAAGTTCACACAGCCTGAGGGAAAGTGCAAGGTGGCGTAGCCAGAGAGATGCTGTATTGATCCATTCAGGAGGGTGCAGTACCACCTTTGGCCTTCTTGCCACGGCGGCGACGGCGTGAACCGTGACAGATGCCCCTCTCTAAGGACGCACTCCGTGCGGACAGAGCCTGTTCAAAGGTTTGCAGGTCCTCCTGGCGTACAACAGTTCCATTGGAAGCAAGCACACAGTTCGACGGCAAGGGGTCAGCATCTGTGATAATCGTGCCAGCAAATAAAGTTCGTTGTCCAGGCAGTTCTGGACCTTTTTGGCTTGTCGATATACAAGTTTCAGGGCAACCATAAGCCATGCAGGCCTCATCATCGGTCTCATCAGGTGAAAAGCAACTGCGGGAAAAAATAAAGTCTACATCAGCCGCGCTAGAGATCTTGGGGGTAACAGCGTCTCTTAGGGAAGCGGCTGGATTGACGCATGGCACAGCACTGGTTGTGCCAAGGTAAGCCCTTCCTGGGCCAGGCGGTCCTTGGCTGCACCGTGCTGTTTGTAGGGAGGGTTCATCATCTGAGTCGGTGACCCATTCAGCTTCTGCGGGTGTTTCAGATATAAGGGACACCTCCTTCGGGGATAGAGGACGGGGGTTACTGGAGGTAGTAGTTGGCTCTGGTGTTGGCATATAAACAGAGACCAGAGTGTCCTGTAGCTGTGATCGCAGGGATGCATTATCGCGTTGCAGGTCCTGTACATTTTGGAGGAGGGTACCGACCTGGGTAGCGAGGGCAGTAACGGTGGCAATATTCGCTGGGTCTTTCAAAGTCAGGGCAGCAGTATCAGAGGCTGGCACTGTGGTGGTAGAACTGGGTAAAAGGGGACAGGTCTCAGCAGCATTCTCCACAGACAATACTTCAGTAGCAACAGTCCTGGCTTGTGGCACCTCTGCAGATGGCATCTCCATGGGGAACGAAGTCTCAGCAGCGGGTGTTTCAGGAAGTTCAGGCTCAACCACCTGGTTATCCTCAACGCCAGCAGGACCGGGATCAGCTTCCAGAGATCTGAGTTCAGATGCCACAGCACACATACAGACTGGAGACAAAGGGGAGACAGATGCTTTAGACTGCTGCCTGAGAGTTGTGGGAGTGGTAGTCTTCTTACATGCTGTCTGGAGGGACATGATATCCATGGGTTCAGCATAATCAGACTCCAACTCCATGGGCACGGTAGGGTCATACTCCTCGAGCAGGGTTGGTTCAGTCTCAATGGGCATAATAGGAATATTGTTCACTTCAGAACCACCCTTAGGAGTCTCCTGCATGATTTCTTCAAGCAAAGTTTTTACACGCTCCGGAGATAAGGATCTCCTGGATTTAGCAGGGACAGCAGCTTTAGGCTTGGCAGAGGTTTTAGGCCTGGTAGAGGCCTTAGTCTTGGAGGGTGTACCAGCTTTGGGAGGTGAGGAGTTCTTGGGGGTGGATTTCTTGGGAGCAGACTTTAACACAGGGGTAGATTCAGGGAAGGAAGCCAGCTTTGGCATAGGAGCTGGTTGGGGCATGGAAACAAGGCTTTTGGGTGGCCGCAGTGGGCATTGTGATATCCAATGCCGGCTATCCCCACAGTACAGGCACAAGTTGGCAGCACGCCTTCTGGCTTGTTCTTCAGCAGACAATGGGTCTCTGTGCCTAGGTTTGGGCGTTTGCATACACACATTAGGTGAGGGATTCCAAAGCTTCTGCAACAACTCGTTAAGCAGGTCCACCAGGTGTCTACACAGTTCATGGAAGGCTTTGTGGATTAACCCTGTAAGGACCTGTATCACCGCGGGCTCAATTTGTAATGGCTGCATTGTTCTGTCACGGGCCTGGCAGAGGGGAATAGGGTATGAGCCCGATGTGCGGTGATAAACAAGCCACATAGATAAAGTAAAAAGGGGGTTTATTGTAAATATACAACAATATGGACAGGGCAGGAATGGAGATGTCTGGGGAGGCAATGCAGGGAGGAACCAGACACAGGGAAACACTGAGGGAAAACACAGCAGGAGACTTACATACAACACGAGACAGGAAACAGAGGGCACAGGAGGCTTGTCAGCGGGCACAGGATGCTCGGTAGCAGCGGGCACTGGATGCTCGGCAGCAGCGGGCACTGGATGCTCGGCAGCAGCGGGCACTGGGTGCTCGGCAGCAGCGGGCACTGGATGCTCGGCAGCAGCGAGCACTGGATGCTCGGCAGCAGCGGGCACTGGATGCTCGGCAGCAGCGGGCACTGGATGCTCGGCAGCAGCGGGCACTGGATGCTCGGCAGCAGCAGGCACTGGATGCTCGGCAGCAGCAGGCACTGGATGCTCGGCAGCAGCAGGCACTGGATGCTTGGCAGCAGCAGGCACTGGATGCTCGGTAGCAGTGGGAACTGGATGCTTGGTAGCAGCAGGCAGTACACGTGGGGCATATAGTCCATGCAATAGGTCGTGGCAGGCGGCTGGCAAACGTAGTCAATGTTCAAAGCAAGAAGTCGGTACACGGGGAATCAATAATAGTAGAGGATGGGAACAGGTCTAGAAGGAAGGCTACCAGAGAATAAGTGAGACAATGCAGCACTGGATCATGGGTGCTCCACCCTTATAAAGGGAATGACAGGTCTATTAGTGGTAGCACCTGAAGTTCACACAGCCTGAGGGAAAGTGCAAGGTGGCGTAGCCAGAGAGATGCTGTATTGATCCATTCAGGAGGGTGCAGTACCACCTTTGGCCTTCTTGCCACGGCGGCGACGGCGTGAACCGTGACAGATGCCCCTCTCTAAGGACGCACTCCGTGCGGACAGAGCCTGTTCAAAGGTTTGCAGGTCCTCCTGGCGTACAACAGTTCCATTGGAAGCAAGCACACAGTTCGACGGCAAGGGGTCAGCATCTGTGATAATCGTGCCAGCAAATAAAGTTCGTTGTCCAGGCAGTTCTGGACCTTTTTGGCTTGTCGATATACAAGTTTCAGGGCAACCATAAGCCATGCAGGCCTCATCATCGGTCTCATCAGGTGAAAAGCAACTGCGGGAAAAAATAAAGTCTACATCAGCCGCGCTAGAGATCTTGGGGGTAACAGCGTCTCTTAGGGAAGCGGCTGGATTGACGCATGGCACAGCACTGGTTGTGCCAAGGTAAGCCCTTCCTGGGCCAGGCGGTCCTTGGCTGCACCGTGCTGTTTGTAGGGAGGGTTCATCATCTGAGTCGGTGACCCATTCAGCTTCTGCGGGTGTTTCAGATATAAGGGACACCTCCTTCGGGGATAGAGGACGGGGGTTACTGGAGGTAGTAGTTGGCTCTGGTGTTGGCATATAAACAGAGACCAGAGTGTCCTGTAGCTGTGATCGCAGGGATGCATTATCGCGTTGCAGGTCCTGTACATTTTGGAGGAGGGTACCGACCTGGGTAGCGAGGGCAGTAACGGTGGCAATATTCGCTGGGTCTTTCAAAGTCAGGGCAGCAGTATCAGAGGCTGGCACTGTGGTGGTAGAACTGGGTAAAAGGGGACAGGTCTCAGCAGCATTCTCCACAGACAATACTTCAGTAGCAACAGTCCTGGCTTGTGGCACCTCTGCAGATGGCATCTCCATGGGGAACGAAGTCTCAGCAGCGGGTGTTTCAGGAAGTTCAGGCTCAACCACCTGGTTATCCTCAACGCCAGCAGGACCGGGATCAGCTTCCAGAGATCTGAGTTCAGATGCCACAGCACACATACAGACTGGAGACAAAGGGGAGACAGATGCTTTAGACTGCTGCCTGAGAGTTGTGGGAGTGGTAGTCTTCTTACATGCTGTCTGGAGGGACATGATATCCATGGGTTCAGCATAATCAGACTCCAACTCCATGGGCACGGTAGGGTCATACTCCTCGAGCAGGGTTGGTTCAGTCTCAATGGGCATAATAGGAATATTGTTCACTTCAGAACCACCCTTAGGAGTCTCCTGCATGATTTCTTCAAGCAAAGTTTTTACACGCTCCGGAGATAAGGATCTCCTGGATTTAGCAGGGACAGCAGCTTTAGGCTTGGCAGAGGTTTTAGGCCTGGTAGAGGCCTTAGTCTTGGAGGGTGTACCAGCTTTGGGAGGTGAGGAGTTCTTGGGGGTGGATTTCTTGGGAGCAGACTTTAACACAGGGGTAGATTCAGGGAAGGAAGCCAGCTTTGGCATAGGAGCTGGTTGGGGCATGGAAACAATGCTTTTGGGTGGCCGCAGTGGGCATTGTGATATCCAATGCCGGCTATCCCCACAGTACAGGCACAAGTTGGCAGCACGCCTTCTGGCTTGTTCTTCAGCAGACAATGGGTCTCTGTGCCTAGGTTTGGGCGTTTGCATACACACATTAGGTGAGGGATTCCAAAGCTTCTGCAACAACTCGTTAAGCAGGTCCACCAGGTGTCTACACAGTTCATGGAAGGCTTTGTGGATTAACCCTGTAAGGACCTGTATCACCGCGGGCTCAATTTGTAATGGCTGCATTGTTCTGTCACGGGCCTGGCAGAGGGGAATAGGGTATGAGCCCGATGTGCGGTGATAAACAAGCTGAGCCACGTAGATAAAGTAAAAAGGGGGTTTATTGTAAATATACAACAATATGGACAGGGCAGGAATGGAGATGTCTGGGGAGGCAATGCAGGGAGGAACCAGACACAGGGAAACACTGAGGGAAAACACAGCAGGAGACTTACATACAACACGAGACAGGAAACAGAGGACACAGGAGGCTTGTCAGTGGGCACAGGATGCTTGGCAGCAGCAGGCACTGGATGCTTGGTAGCAGCGGGCACTGGATGCTCGGTAGCAGCGGGCACTGGATGCTCGGTAGCAGCGGGCACTGGATGCTCGGTAGCAGCGGGCACTGGATGCTCAGTAGCAGCGGGCACTGGATGCTCGGTAGCAGCGGGCACTGGATGCTTGGTAGCAGCGGGCACTGGATGCTTGGCAGCAGCAGGCACTGGATGCTTGGCAGCAGCAGGCACTGGATGCTCAGTAGCAGTGGGCACTGGATGCTAGGTAGCAGCAGGCAGTATACGTGGGGCATATAGTCCATGCAATAGGTCGTGGCAGGCGGCTGGCAAACGTAGTCAATGTTCAAAGCAAGAAGTCGGTACACAGGGAATCAATAATAGTAGAGGATGGGAACAGGTCTAGAAGGAAGGCTACCAGGGAATAAGTGAGACAATGCAGCACTGGATCATGGGTGCTCCACCCTTATAAAGGGAATGACAGGTCTATTAGTGGTAGCACCTGAAGTTCACACAGCCTGAGGGAAAGTGCAAGGTGGCGTAGCCAGAAAGATGCTGTATTGATCCATTCAGGAGGGTGCAGTACCACCTTTGGCCTTCTTGCCACGGCGGCGACGGCGTGAACCGTGACATGGGGAATCTATGGGG